>JAUMJK010000220.1:0-1200000 GCA_033558105.1 Coccyzus lansbergi | reverse complement strand
ATGTATGATGAAACCGCTAAAATACAAATATCTGCTGATGAAATACATCTGTCAAAGCAAAACTTTTGGATTAAATCCTTGGTCATTGCATTTGCCTTGAACTCACTACAATATCTGCCCAGTCTCAAAGTTTAAAAATATATTTGAATGCCTGATTCTTCCTGAGATGGTAAAAAATAAGTGCTTAAATGTCTTCGAGGGTTTGAGCTACAGTTCGCTAGTACTATAAATTTAACAGTAGTCTATCTATTTTATCCTAATGATGTGTCATCCAGTTTCTGATTGTTAATTATTGTTATTTTCAGCCTAGAAGAAAGCTGGAGAGTGACTTTTTACAAATGCCTCTAGTGACAGGATGTGGGGCAATGGGTATAAACTGAGGAGGGGCAGATTTAGACTAGACAGAAGGAGGAATTTCTTCACTATGAGAGTGATGAGACACTGGCACAGGTTGCCCAGGGAAGCTGTGGCTGCCCCATCCCTGGAGGTGTTCAAGGCCAGGTTGGATGAGGCCTTGGGCACCTGATCTAGTGGGAGGTGTCCCTTCCCATGGCTGGGCGGTTGGAACTGGATGATCTTTGAGGTCCCTTCCAACCCAAACTATTCAATGAGTCAATGATTCTATGATTTTGGTTCACAGCACTGGTAGTACCTTCATAATTTAGATTTATATACAGGAGCTATCAAGAATGTTTTCCAATGGAAAAGATTTCACTTGCGACAACTTTGGAGTGAGTGATAAGTGGTATAAACATGATGTGTATATACTGCATAAAAAAACGTGTTTGTGGCGATGGCATTTTCTCTAGGACCAGACACCTATATTTGTTATGAGGTGCTAAGATGCTCCTGTTGTCCTTGATGACACAAAAGGTTACTTTACCAGCCCATAAAGGAAAAGCAAAACAGCAGATGTAACGTCTTCTATTCTATTGCATAACCTGCCGCTAATAACAGAGCAGCTTAATTGCCACAGCGAGAAAGCTGATGCTTTTAGTGCTAGAATTATAGACACCGGAGTTTTTCAGAAAAGTCATAGAATCATATAATCATAGAATCACCAGGTTAGAAGAGACCCACCAGATCATTGAGTCCAACCATTCCTATCAAAAGTGTAGGGAAAGGATTTCTAGAAATTTAAAACAAGAATAAAATTATATAGAGGTTTTTCTTAACAGAAAAAAAAAAAGTCAAAGTTAGTTAATTTGACTACAGGAACTACTGTCCAAAAATGTATCTATCATAGAATCATAGAATCGTTTAGGTCTATGTTGCAGGCAGGTAGGAAGGTGGACAGAAAAGCAGGAAGGCATGAGTAGGTGACTGGAGCAATTATTTCAGGTCACTTTATTTATTTAATTTATATAAATTAAATATTTTCTTCTTTTTCCAAATGTAAATTTACGTTTGGAGAGAAATAGCTCAGTAGTGACATCATGGCAGAGAAGTCTGTACTTTCTCCACCTAAAGCATAGTTTAATCTGTCTAAGACCATAAGGATCAGATCTATTTTTAGCAAACACAAGGCTAAATAACTTTCTTTGCTTTAATTGAGCTCATTGGAGTAATCACTAGAGACAGGAGAACAAGGCACAGTTCCTTGAGACCTATCACTGTAGTAAATACTGACAATATTAGCAATCTTTTCTAAAGTATAGAAGTATAAGGACTCAGTGATCCAGTGGGTCTCTTCCAACCTGATTATTCTATCATTCTATAATATTATTGATTTTTATTTCTCTTGTTTTGTATGAATGCAAATGTAATTCCATGGCCTGAACAAAGTTTCTCCATGTCTAACCCAGCATTCGGAAATCAGGAAAAGACTTGTTCATTCACTTATAGTGATAGGACAATGGGCAATGGGTATAAACTGGGGAGGGGCAGATTTAGACTAGACATAGGGAGGCATTTCTTCACAATGAAATTGGTGAGACACTGGAACAGGTTGCCCAGGGAAGTTGTAGCTGCCTGATCCCTGGAGATGTTCAAGGCCAGGTTGGATGTGACTTTGGGCAGCCTGATCTAGTGGGAGGTGTCCTTGCCCATGTCAAGGGATGGAAATAGATGATCTTTAAGATCCCTTCCAACCCAAACTATTCTATGATTCTATGAAATCATAGTCACCAGACTTTTTCATAATAACCAAGAAGCCTTGTGGCATAAAATTTGGTCTTCTCAGGCCCTACTTAATCAATACAGTTATTCATACTTATTAAAAGGAGCTCATTCCTGTGAAATGACAGAGAAAAGCTTATGTTGAGCAGATGTCTCCATATCAAATTGAAAACATCTCATTCTCTCTGTAGGCTGTACAAATCCTGTGTGCATTTTATAAATACCTGATATATTTTACCAGCAGCAGAAACTTATAATGTAAATAGGAAAAAGAGCACTGGGCAGATAACCCAAATTACAGCTTTGCCACTGCAATTTCATTAGGAAACAGATATATTAGAAAACTAATCTTCTAGGAGGTGCGGAAGAAAGTGACACTTGCCTGTAAGCTCTTCAAATGCCTGAATTATAGAATGTATTATTATCATTATCTTAACATATTTAAATTAAAGTCAATCAAGTATGTATCTGAACTCTAGAATGAATTATTATCACTGTGTCACTGCCTTGAAATTCGTTAATTATCTAGGAAGAATCCATTTGTAGACTTGCTCCACAGATAGATACGTACCATGTGCCTGATCTGAAGATTTTCACCTATCTTCTAAAATAAAATTTATCTCTTGAATGTCAATACATGAGTGGAAGCTCATGAATCTGAATGATATGATTCTAAGGCCAATTTGTAATAAAATGGAATTCCAGTTTCTTTTTCTGGAGGCTAAGGAGATAAATAGACTTTGCTGTCAGATGTGATGCTTAATTTCATCAGTAATAAATAAACAGATTGTGGGACAGGTAACAAAGAGGGACAGGGAATTAAAGTCTTGCAGGTATCTACAAGATCCAGTGATATTAGCCACTAGAAGAAGGGTAAAGAAGCTGGTGAAGGGGCTGGAGAACAAGCCTTATGAGAGGCGGCTGAAGGATCTAGGGTTGTTCAGCCTGGAGAAAATAAGGCTGAAAGGAGACCTTATCACTGTCTGCGACTGTCTGAAAGGAGATTGTAGCAAGGTGGGTCTTGATCTCTTCTCCCAAGTGACAGGTGTCAAGATGACAGGAAATGGTTTCAAGTTTCACCAGGACAGGTTGGACATCAGGGAAAATTTCTTGACTGAAAGGGTTCTCAGGCACTGGCAGAGGCTGCTCAGGGAGGTGGTTGGGTCCCCATCCCTGGAGGTATTTTAAAGATATGTAGAAGAAGTGCTCAGGAATCTGGTTTAGCATTGGGCAGGTACAGTTTCACCTGACCAACTCAAAGGTAGTTTCCAACCAAGAGATTCTATACTTCTATGAAAGAATGAAAAACCTCTGCTCTGCAGCGCAAGTTAAGACATCCAAAGCTAAATACACAATGTAAAATCCCGACTCCGCTAAGTCAGTGGCAAAACTCCTTAAGACTTTTAAAGGCCAAGACTTTCCCTTCTCTCATTTAAGGAATCCTTGAGCCAAGCTTTGTAAGATGACAAACACCCAGAAGTAGTGACTATGCACACTGGCTGCCAGACTTATGACTTGATTTCAGATCAGGCATATCTGAAATATTTCATTGTACCTTATAGGAGAAGAGATGCTCTGTACATGTAGGAAGAGGTCCTTTAGAAACCTGCAGTAAAGACTGTCTTATCAGAGTATTGTTTAGGTGTCCAGATGGAGGAACAAAGCCTCAAAGGAAGGAAAATCCCCTACGCTTATTTCTTCCACCTACCCTCTTCTATCCAGGAGCAATAAAAGAAATTCCTCTTCTAATTCACACAAAGAAATTTTCCTGAGAACCTGTATTTTCAATTTTCCTTTGAGTAGGTGGAAAAGGAACCAACAAGACAATTTACATGGTTGTTTACTAGTCTCCCAATTAAAAAAAAAAAACAAAAACCAACAAACTAACTAACTAAACAGAACAGAGAATAGGAGCACAGTAAGGAACAAGGAAATAAATATGCCCAGCAAGGCATAATAAGCAATAAAATGTTCCTATTGATTTCATAAACAGTACCAATTGTTCTTGGAACCTGATTCAGGGTCGATTGTGAGTTATGGGAAAGGGAAAAAGGACAAAGTCCTACTAACAGATAGAAAACTGACTCAAATATGGTCTTTAGACTCTGAGAGGGAAAAAAGGCAAAGGATGTTATGCAAGCTGAGAAATAAAACTTTTTATTTAAAGGAGAAATGCGAAGCATTGGTTTCATTCATTCTTTACATCCCTGGATTAAGCCATCAGGATCCCATAGATATTTATTCAGTTCCACATAGAATTCAGTTTCAAAATCCATTCATTTTTTTGACTGTTGTAAAAAAAAAATTCCTAGTAACATTTTGATTTCCTGCTAACTCTCTCCTGAATAACTCCTTCAAGAAGACATACGGAAGAACTTCTTCATGATGAGGATGGTGAGGCACTGGAACTGGCTGCCCTGGGAAGCTGTGAATGCCTCATCCCTGGAGATCACAGAATCATAGAACAACCAGGTTTGAAGAGACACAGCGGATCATCGAGTCCAACTACTCCTATCTAACACTAAACAATGTCCCTCAGGACCTCATCTATCCGTGCCTTAAACACCTCCAGGGAAGGTGAATCAACCACCTCCCTGGGCAGACTATTCCAATGCCCAATGACCCTCTGTGTGAAAAACTTCCTCCTAATCTCTAGCCTAAATCTGCCCTGGCGGAGCTTGAGGCCATTCCCTCTTGTCCTGTCCCCTGTCCCTTGGGAGAAGAGGCCAGCTCCCTCCTCTCTACAATCTCCTTTCAGGTAGTTGTAGAGAGTAATGAGGTCTCCTCTCAGCCTCCTCTTCTCTAGGCTAAACAACCCCAGCTCTCTCAGCTGTTCCTCTCAGCTGAGATGTTCAAGACCAGGTTGGATGGGGCTTTGAGAAGCTTGGTGCGATGGGAGGTGTCCCTGCCCATGGCAGGACGGTTGGAACTGGATGATCTTTGAGGTCCCTTCCAACCCAAACTATTCTATGATTCTGCATGCAAATTGGGTGCATTTTTGGTGAGTTCCTAATCACACATTTTCCTATGATCTTTCCTGAATGTTCGGTCTTATTTCTATTTGTTAAATCTTTTTATCCCCATCTAGGGATTTCTATTCACAAACACAAAGGCTTCCACTTATAATAAAGTGCCTAATGTGTAATATTTATAAACAGGGAGATCTCAGCCAGAACAAATCAGAAAGCAGTTCTAAAATTGGTCTGTACCAGTAATGATAGAATCATAGAACAGTTTCGGTTGGAAGGGACCTCAAAGAACATCCCATTCCAAGCCCTCTACAATGGTCAGGGACACCTCCCACTAGGTCAGGCTCCTCAAGGCCTCATCCATCCTGACTGTGAACACCTCCAGGGATGGGGCAGCTACAACTCTCCTGGGCAACCTTTTCCTGTGCCTCACCACTCTCATTGTCAAGAAATTCCTCCTTATGCCTAGTCTAAATCCGCCCCTGTCCAGTTTATACCCATTGCTCCTTGTCCTACCAGTACAAGCCTTCATAAACAGTCCCTCTCTAGCTTTGTTGTAGCCTCCTTCAGGTACTGGAAGATCACTCTAAGGTCTCCTCAGATCTTTCTGTTCTCCAGGCTGAGGAACCCCAACTCTCTCAGCCTGTACTTATATGGGAGGTGCTCCAGCCCTCTGATCATCTTTGGAACCCTGCCCTGGACCCATTCCAACAGCTTCAGATCCTTCTTCTGTTGAGGGTTCTAGAACAGGACAAAATACTCCAGATGAGGTCTCACAAGAAACATCTCTCCCAGTCACCACTAGAAGAGCTTTCTAGCACTTCCTCCCCTCCAAAATTATCTCCAGTTAAAAAACTCATTAAAATCCTAAATAAGGTGTTACCTGAAGTAACTAAGCAATATCTATGTCCCCACATAGTTAAGATCTCACTTGCCTTACGACAAACTGTTGATTATCTTACATTTCTGAACAGGGTTGGCTAAAGTGCCCTGGTAATTCTGCAGCAAAAACACACCTCTCTGTCAGCAGCGACAGCCTTCGTGTTTTATGCTTTTTCCATCAGGGCAGCATCTGAGCACTCTCTTTGTCAAATCAGTCGCATTAGGAAAATAAATCTCCTGTGAAGTACACAGTTGCAGCTGCTTTTTTTTTTTTTCTCCTTGCTTTGAAGTCTTGATAGCACATACTTTATATCTTTGCTAGCTTTTGGTGATGACTTGCATGTTTCTTGGGGCTTGAAAAATAAGTCTTCATAGCCCAAGAATGCCTACAATACTTCAAAGCAGCAAACCATACGTGTCTTTGGAAGCAGCCAAAGAAATCCTTCCAAGAACTTTTCTAAAATAGATTAAATAACCTTGCAGACACAGACTTTTCTGAATTCCACCTAGACACCGCTGATCCTAAAGCATTAGGTTGTGTATCTTTGATCTTTTTTAGCCATTCCAATATCACTACCATGGTTCTATTACTCATAAAAATTACAAACCTTATGATGATTCCCTGGAAGCTCTTGGTTTCTAGGAGAAAGTGCTAGACAGACCTGTTCAAACAGAGAGAAAATGAATTCTAACCTCCATGGATGCTTTCCAAAAGGGTTTTGCTAAGGTTCAGCTAGAGATCAAAAATTTAATCTTAACTTTTTAAATAGATCTTAGTATATTGGATGGCATAGACAGCATTAGAAATAATGTCTGAGATAACAATATCAGTATCAATATCAGTACCAGCTTAGCAAAGCATGAGAAGGAATGGTAAACAGTGTGAGCTGAGCTTAGCTTTAGCCATGGAAAGAAGAAATAAGATTTCTGGGAAGTGTCAGTAGTGAGAACATTCGTGTTTTTAAAGCTGTATGAGAGCTTTCAGTGGGTGAAGGTCAAAAAGCGGCTCTGATTGTAAACTAAGAGTTTGGTCCCCTAGGGCACTAAACCTGTATTCTTGATTAGATTCCCATCTGCAAAGGTTTTAAACCTTCTCAAAACTGAGATGCTGAACTGAGGTTTAGTTAGAATGTGTCCTACATGACATACACATGCAGCAGTTTCTAGAATACCTGTGTTTCCTTTTTGTTCACTATTGATACAATTACAAACCTAATACATACATTCCATGTTATTGTTACATATGCCAATAACAACTAGCTTGCACTGCATTGCTCTTCATGGGCTTCTTTAATCATGCATCTCAGATTTTAAACAAATCTATTTTAACCTCTTACTATGAGCATATAAGGTTTAGTATTTGATAGGAATCAGGACAAGAGGGAATGGCCTCAAGCTCCGCCAGGGGAGATTTAGGCTGGAGATTAGGAGGAGGTTTTTCACACAGAGGGTCATTGGGCATTGGAACAGGCTGCCCAGGGAGGTGGTTGATTCCCCTTCCCTGGAGGTGTTTAAGGCACGGGTGGATGAGGTCTTGAGGGACTTGGTTTAGTGTTAGATAGGAATGGTTGGACTAGAAGATCCGATGGGTCCCTTCCAACCTGGTTGTTCTGTGATTCTGTGATTCTGTGAATGGTTAGACTTGATGATCTGATAGGACTTTTCCAACCTGGTGATTCGATGATCTACAATCAGTTCTTTCAAACATCTTTGTTTCCAGCTCTATCAGGTTGATATAAGGCTGAGAGAGTTGGGATTATTCAGCCTCGAGAAGAGAAGGGTCCAAGGAGACCTTATAGCAACCTTCTAGTACCTGAAGGGGCTACAAGGAAGCTGGGGAGGGACTGTTTACAAAGACCTGGAGTGACAGGACTAGAGGCAATGTCTCTAAACTGGAGAGGACTCTGGGTTTAGACTAGACATAACTGAATTTAGAGTAGACATAAGGAGGAATTTCTTCACTATGAAGGTGGTGAGACAGTGGCCCAGGTTGCCCAGGGAAGCTGTGGTTGCCCCAACCCTGGAGGTGTCCAAGGCCAGGTTGGATGGGGCCTTGGGCAGCCTGATCTGGTGGGATGTCTCCCTGACTGTGGTAGGGGGGTTGTAACTGGATGATTTTTAAGGTCCCTTCCAGCTCAAACCATTTTATGATTCTATATCTAGGGTTCAGCACAAGCTTTCTCTTGTATCCGTGTAAGACTTTCCAACTGTGGCTAACACTGCTTATTGAAAGAAGTTTTATTTGCAGTGATGCTCTGTATTTCACATCAATTTAATACATTAGAGAAGGAACACTAATTCTTCAGTCCTCTGAAACATGTGTGCTGTAGTGATGGCACAGAAGCAATAAACAACTCAAGATTTAAAAGTCACCACATCCAAAGGTAATAGTGCCTTGATGTTTGAGTTACCATCAAATCAATATTAGCCCAAGACAGGCAGAGGAACAAGGTAGATAGAGAAACAATTATTAAAACCAATTATTTACAGTAGTCCAAATAGTTACAGACTAATTACTTGTTTTAAATTCCAGTTGAATGAGACAAAAATAGAATAATGATTACAGATACGTATTTTAGGTCCAGTTAAAGGCATTTTTCTTCTTCTTTGCTTCAAATATCGCTAGGTTGCTCCCAAAGATGCTGTTCTTAGCATGACACTATCATCTTTCACTACAAGAAGAAAATTTAGTTGAAGGCAGAGATCATGTGTATTCAGACTCCTGTTGAGGTTGTGCTCAAACTCAAACCTTTACCCCAGCACAGATACTTGTGATCTGCAATTTAATCAGATTGATAACTTAGACCTTTTTTTTTAACTGAGGGTTAACTGGACCTCCCCTTCTAACTTTGTCTTATTAGTATTCCTTTGAGATAGCAAGGTGGAATCACCTCCTGGTAAACAGGAACTTTGCTAGAGACTATTTCTGTGTTTAATATAAACAAGTTATTAAGCTGTGGGGTAGATGATGTTCCCTCCTGCCTGGTGTTCAAAGAATTCAGCTCTCAGCGTATACATCCTTTGCAAACAAAAATCTGTATTGTATGTAAACATCTAAGCAGTGTGTTTCATACAAGCATAAAAATTACAGAGTGAGCTGGCTCATTGTGTGTCCCTGATTGAGGGCCAATTTAAGGCTAGACAAAGAACTTTGGAGAACAAATCTTATGAGGAGAGGCTCAGTGACCTGGGGTGTTTAGCCTGGAGAAGAGGAGGCTGAAGGGAGACCTTATTGCTCTCTAGATCTACCTAAAATGAGGTTGTAGAGGAGTGAGTGTTGGTCTCTTCTCCCAGCTGACAGGTGATAGGACAAGAAGGAATGGCCTCAAGTTGCATCAAGGTAAGTTTAGGTTGGACATTATGAAAAAGTTCTTCACAGAAAAGGTGATCAAGCACTAGCAGAAGCTGCCCAAGAAGGTGGTTGAGTCCCCAGCCCTGAAAGGATTTAAAAGGTGGGTAGATGAAATGCTTAGGGATATGATTTAGTAGTGGACACGCACAGTTCGAGTTCATGAATTCAAAGGTCTTTTCCAACCAAATTATTCTATGATTCTACAGACAGTTTGAAGGTTTCCTTAATTGGGAATATAGAGATTATCATACTATATTTCACATTCTCCTGTGCCAATCATGGCTATGACAATGAGCCCTTCCTTCACTCCAAACCTGCAAACATATTTTTTAAGTACAGGTCAATCAAGCCCACAAACTCCAGCAAAATTGTCGCTTTGCTAAAGCTGGATCCCAGGAGAGGTTGAACTGTTCCCAACTGGCACCTGTTTTCAATTTCTGTGCTCAAAGCTGAAAACACAGCTGTCACCTTGATGTCCTTAGCCTTTTGTTGTCACTGTAAAAATTTGTACTTACATCAGTGATTAGAAGTTCTGCTTCATCTTTTGCAGAACGTTACCCGGTTGTGTTCTCTGCAGCTTTTTCTGAAAACAAAACCTAAATCCACATAACTTAGACATTCATTTTCTCTAATGACAAGGCACCATAAAATAGTTTGTCTCTTTCATGTCCTCGGACACCTTGTTCCCCTCTTTGCAAACTCACCTGGCTCACAGCTGCATCTCGGTACCCTCAGCGCTGCTGACTGAAAGGCTGTAGGGCTGCTTTGGGCTGTGCTCTGATCACAGTAACCACAAAGATCAGAGGGATATTTTTTAACAGAAAGAAATTTTGATCCTTTGAATGATCTGGTTTGCAACCCATCTCTACAAATTTTTGTATCACAGAATCACAGAATCACAGAATCACAGAACAACCAGGTTGGAAGGGACCCATCGGATCTTCTAGTCCAACCATTCCTATCTAACACTAAACCAAGACCCTCAATACCTCATCCACCCGTGCCTTAAACACCTCCAGGGAAGGTGAATCAACCACCTCCCTGGGCAGCCTATTCCAATGCCCAATGACCCTTTCCGTGAAAAACTTCCTCCTAATCTTCAGCCTAAATCTCCCCTGGCGGAGCTTGAGACCATTCCCTCTCGTCCTGTCCCCTGTCACTTGGGAGAAGAGGCCAGCTCCCTCCTCTCTACAACCTCCTTTCAGGGAGTTGTAGAGAGTAATGAGGTCTCCTCTCAGCCTCCTCTTCTCCAGGCTAAACAACCCCAGCTCTCTCAGCTGTTCCTCATAGGTTCTGTTCTCCAGCCCCTTCACCAGCCTCATCGCTCTCCTCTGGACTTGCTCCAGAGCCTCAACATCCTTCTTGTGGTGAGGGGCCCAGAACTGGACACAATATTCAAGGAGTGGCCTCACCAGTGCTGAATACAGAGGGAGAATCACCTCCCTGGACCTGCTGGTCACACCGTTTCTGATACAAGCCAGGATTCCATTGGCCTTCTTGGTCACCTGGGCACACTGCTGGCTCATGTTCAGTCGTCTGTCGACCAACACCCCCAGGTCCCTCTCCTCCTGGCAGTTTTCCAGCCAGGCTTCTCCCAGTCTGTATCACCCCAGCAAAGAAATCAGTAGGAAAAACATGGAAGAGAGCAGGAGCAGAAATGGAAAAAAAATCAGAACCACTTAAGCTGGCTTTGCTGATCCTAGAATCATAGAATCATAGAGTATTTTGGGTTGGAAGAGACCTTAAAGACCATCTGGTTCCGAACCCCCATCAATAGGCAGGGACAGTCCCACTAGATCAGGCTGCCCAATGTCCCATCCAACCTGGCCTTCAACACCTCCAGGGATGGGGCAGCCACAACTTCCCTGGGCAACTTGTGCCTGTGCCTCAGTGCTCTCATAGTGAAGAAATTCTCCCTTATATCTAGTCTAAATCTGCCCCTCTCCAGTCTATACCCACATGCAGACTTTCTTGCTATAAAGACTGAAATGGAGCATAGTTACTAAGTGAAACTCCTCTGTGTGTGTTCACACTGCTGATACTTCAGCAGGTGGACATGAGCCCAACCTGTCCAGAACGGGCTTTGTAGCAGGGGATGCAACATAGATGTAAACTGTTGGACTCGATGATCCAATGGGTCTCTTCCAACCTGGTGATTCTATGATTCTATGATTCTATGAAATGTCTACCTGATTTTTAAACCCATCTGAGATGCAACTTCATGACATTAAGACATCCTTCATGGACTCATCTTCCTTCTAGCACTTCTCAGCATAGAATCACAAAAGCATTTGGTCAGAAAAGACCTTCAAAGATAATTAGGGTCCACTACTGTCCACTACTAAACTATATCTCTGAGCACCTCATCCACTTATCTTTTACATACCTCCAGAGATGGGGACTCAACCGCCTCTCAGGGCAGCCTCAGCCTGAGAAACCTTTTGGTGAAGAGACTTTTACTAATATACAACCTGAACCTCCCATGGTGCAACTTGAGATCATTTGCTCTCATCCTACCACCTGTCACTTGGGAGAAGAGACCAACACCTACCTCATTACAATGTCCTTTCAGGCGGTTGTAGACAGTGATAAGGTCTCCCCTCAGCCTCCTCTTCTCCAGGCTAAAACAAGCCCTGTTCCCTCAACCACCTTTCATAAGGCTTATTCTCCAGCCCCTTCACCAACTGCAATGCAGATACAACCTGCATTGCTGTCAACTCTGCCTAACCTTCATTTAAGCCAGAAGTATTTGTTGTAAAT
This sequence comes from Coccyzus lansbergi, assembly GCA_033558105.1. Classification (NCBI taxonomy): domain Eukaryota; kingdom Metazoa; phylum Chordata; class Aves; order Cuculiformes; family Coccyzidae; genus Coccyzus; species Coccyzus lansbergi. The sequence continues at coordinate 1,187,919 of JAUMJK010000220.1, read as the reverse complement.
TGCCAAAAATCACTGCAATGCTGCTGCTCAGACAGGGTTTGTCTCCTTTGCATTGCCTACAAGACTCAAAATAAGGACAGATTAAGCTTTTTCCTCTGCAATACTAACAGGAAAAACAAAGGAGTAAGAAGCCTGAAATAACTGCTCCTCACTGATAAGATGTTCTCAGTGATAAGTTACTAGAATTCCTGTTTGACACATGCCTGCCATTATATGAAAATACATTCTTTCTGGTTTTTGCTGTTTTTATAGATCAGACTTTTTTCCCTTGGCATTCTCTATTTTTGTACTGTGTTGTATTGGAATTAACTCCTAATGGAGTGAACAGCAGTCAAACACACAGTAATTAAGCATAAGAAACCCAAAAGAGATGATAAAATCAAGGCAGCCTGAGAAATTAAACTGAAGCTTTGTTTCCACAAAAAAAAAGAAAGGGAAAGTAAACGGTGACAAGGACAGGAAATTCTTGTGTCCTTTTACTATGACTGTGCAAAATAGCTTTACCTATTGGCAAAACAGCCCTTGGGTCTGGAATCCCACACCAACAGCTTATCAATGATAAATCCCGAAAACACCACCTCATCCTCCACTGGGTTATATTCTGAGGGCATCACCTCATTTTCTACTAACTTCATTGAACATGGGTTGCTCAGCACTTTTCTGAGCTGGATGCTGTTTAATTGCTAACAAGTCTGCCTTCTGGATAATGAGGAGGAGGAATGTTGTTATTATTTATTGTTATTATGAAAATCAATTTCCACGCTTTAAAAAGATAAATTCCTCTCTGGAAAAAAGTAAAAAAAAAAAAAATCTCAATAATTTCCTGTCTTCAGAAAGATTTCTTCCTTCTCTTGCTTTTGTCAGCACACACCTGACTGCTGCTGTGGCTGACACTGATAGCCTTTGCTCTGTTTACTTTCAAGAATAAGCCACTGCTCTTTGATTTACTTTTTCATTTTTTAGCACACAGGCACTCACTTGATCCTGTGTTCCAGAGAACAGGAACCAGAGTTCCTTTACCTATCACATGGGCTGCCTCTGAAGCCAGAGTTGTAGATGTAAATCACCCTAGCAAATTTATATAACTGAGATTTATAGGAGGAAAAGAAAAAAAAAAACCCTAAACACGTCAGCACCAACTTCCCTCAACGCCATGAATGTGACAGGTGTACCTCAGCCCAGCCAGTCACTTCTCATTTAACTGTCACTTGTTTAATTCTTCTAGCTGCACTGCACCAGTATAGCTTTTTATTCTAAAGGTCAATCACCCACACCAGAGTTCAAAAAGGCATTTAATGCAAACAAAAAATTCAATCAAAGGTTGCTTTCGTCAGACCTGACTTTAACTAACTAGGCAAGATAAGGTTCATTAATACACAAGTTATAAATGTTAAAGAAAAAAATCTCTTCAGGGTCATATGAATTGCGAAATGACTGAGATATAAAGAGTTATGTTTTTCCTTATGTTTCTGTCTGTTTAAGCTACTCAGACTATCATCAAAGTTAGAGGAGGTGGTCAGAGCCTTGCTTGCCGAACTAGACACCCACAAGTCTATGGGGCCGGACGGGATTCACCCTAGGGTATTGAGGGAGCTGGCAGATGTGTTGGCCAAACCCCTTTCCATCATCTTCCAACAGTCCTGGAAGACTGGGGAGGTTCCACTGGACTGGAGGCTGATGTAGTGCCCATCTCCAAGAAGGGTCACAGGGAGGATCCAGGGAACTCCAGGCCTGTCAGTCTGACCTCAGTGCCAGGGAGAGTCATGGAACAGGTGATCTTGAGTGCTAGCATGAAGCACTTGCAAGAGAACTGGGTGATCAGGCCCAGTCAACATGGGTTCACAAAAGGCAGGTCCTGTCAAACTAACCTGATCACCTTCCATGACAAAGTGATTCGGCTGCTGGATGAGGGAAAGGCTGTGGATGGATCTTTCTGGACTTCAGTAAAGCTTTTGACACAGTTTCTCACAGTATTCTGCTATGGAAACTGTCACCTCTGGCCTGGACAGAAGCACACTCTCCTGGGTAGAAAACTGGTTGGCTGGCCGGGCCCAGAGAGTGGTGGGAAATGGTGTTAACTCCAGCTGGAGGCCAGTGACAAGTGGGGTTCCTCAGGGCTCAGTGCTGGCTCCAACCCTGTTCAATGTCTTCATCAATGACCTGGATGAAGGCATCGAGTGCTCCCTTAGCAAGTTTGCAGATGCCATTAAGCTGTGTGGAAGTCTGGATCTGCTGGAGGGTAGGGAGGCTCTACAAAGGGATCTGACCAGGTTGGACCACTGGGCTGAGTCCAATGGCATGAGAGCCATTTAACAAGGCCAGATGCTGAGTCCTGCACTTGGGGTACAACAACCCTGTGCAGCTGCAGACTAGGGCAAAATCTGAACCTGCCCTGGTGCAACCTGAGACCATTCCCTCTTGTCCTATTGCCAGTTCCACACCATGGGATTGCATTTGAGGCAAGGTCCAGGATGACCTGTCCTCCATGGAAATATGTGCAGTTCAGCATGAAAATGGAAGTCTTCCAAAGATTGCACAATTGCTGATTCAGAATTCCCAAATTAAAAAAAAAAAAAAAAACAAAAAAAAAAAAAAAAAACATTCCAAGTACTCTGCAAGTAGAGATGAACCGTGAGGTTTATGGGCTGGGTTAAGAGCTTAAGAAAGAAACAAAGTGAGTTTCTTTCATGTTCACAAGGACATGTAGCACAGGTGGCAAACAGCCACCTGTCTTTGTTCAGCAAGATCATAGAATCATAGAACAACCAGGTTGGAAGAGACCCATCGGATTATCGAGTCCAGCCACTCCTATCAAACACTAAACCATGTCCCTCAGGACCTCATATACCTGTGCCTTAAACACCTCCAGGGAAGATGAACTTATGGATGTCTTCAGCTGGAGGAAAACACACCATGCAAAAATCAATGAATCTCCAACATAAGAAAGGTATGGAATTGTTGGAATGGGTCCGGCGGAGGGCTGGAGCACCTCTGCTATGAGGACAGACTGAGAGAGTTAGAGTTATTCTACCTGGAGAAGAGAAGGTTGTGGGGAGACCTTAGAGCAGCTTCCAATACTTGAAAGGGGCCTCCAAGGAAGCTAGGGAGGGGGGACTTCTTACAAGGGCATGGAGTGAGGGGTTGAGAGAAAATGGCTTTCAATTGGAAGGGGGAAGATTTAAATTAGACATTGAGAAGAAATTCTTGATGATGAGGGTGATGAGACACTGGCACAGGTTGCCCAGGGAAGTTGTGGCTGCCCCATCCCTGGAGGTGTTTAAGGTCAGGTTGGATGGTGCCTTGGGCAGCCTGGTCTGGTGGGAACTGGATGATCTTTAATGTCCCTCTGAACTAAAACCATTCTATGATTCTATGATTCTATGAAAATAGTGGCAAGAGGATGAAAGCACAACTTCTCTCACAAACCACACCAGTCAACGTTCGGGTGGTGAAACATTGCAAATATAGCTGTGCCACTGAAATTTTAGAAAATAAAAGTGATTTTCCATCTTTACAGCCCTCCAAACCCCTCTTTTTATTTATTTTCTTTTATAGAGTCACTCATTTCCACCCTCCTCCCCCACCCCTTTTGTTTTTCAATATTCAGTTGGGAAACATCTCCTTTGATTGTCAGTGTTGCTTTCATTTGTAGCCCTACTTTGTTTTGCAAAATCATTCAGGAATTCTTCTTGATCCAAAGGCAATTGTTTGAAAGCATTTCAGCAAAGCCTGTAGGAAGAAAGACATCTATTCTTCCATTATTTGCTTTCTCTATCATTTTTCTTGTTCTTTCATTGCCTTTGCTGATGACCATTAATTTGTGCATTTGGATTCCAAGGAAAAGCCTGCTTTTATATGTTCCCAAAAAGCCAGTGTTATTCTCTGTCCTTTACAAGATGCCACATGTGCAATTTTCTTCCTGCCTCGAGGTCTGAAATCACCACAACAATGCCTTCTGCCATCAAGGTCTCTGAGGCTCCTCTGCAGCAAAACACTTGAGCAAACACTTCAAGTTGAGACTCTGCATCGCCTTTTAGAAGGAGGTGAAGAAGTATGAATGCACCTTGAAATGCACAGAATTTTCCTTTAAACGTTCTGCATTCAAAAAGACACTGATGAGTTTTTGAAGCTGAAAGTTGCCTTTGACTGGAAATGGCTTTTCGATCAATAGCAAAATTTCACATCATTTTACATTCCACAGGAAGAGAAACAATAAACTCCTCCAATCTAAGCTTCCAAGTGGACTTATTTTAATTATTATTCTTACAAAAAACTAAAAATTAAGCAAATTGCAGCTGAGCATTTTTTTCTTCCCAGGAAGAAAAAAAAAGCAACCATTAACCTTAAGTCTGAAAAAAGAGGAAAAAAAACCTCTTGAGTTTTGTTTTGTTTGTTTGTTTTTCCAACCTGAAAGGCTTGAAGATCAGATCATAGACTTGGAGAATGAAAATGACCACATAAGCTTCAAAATACTGGAAAATCCACCTGAAAATCTCTTCATTTTATTTTAGGATAGTCCGATATGTGTTAGGGATCACTGTACATCCCTAGACGTGTTTCCAGGATCACTGTGAGGATAAGGATTCATGAAATCAGTCAAGATACCCAAGGACTGGAGCTGCCTGGTGAAGAACTGTAAATATTTACATCAGAACAATGCACTTAGAAAGAGATGAGCATCCAGCTTCTAATGGACGAGATTCATCATGAAGTCTTCACACAGAGCATGAAAATTTGGATTAAGATGTCACTATGTTGTTATGTGTAGGATTTCTATAAACATCTTTTGCTTGCTGAAGATCAGCCAATTCAAACAACTAGTAGAAGTGGTTTCCATGCTAAAGAGGACTGTGTTTACATCTCGAGCAGCTGTTGCTGCATTTTGGTCCTATACAAAAACAAACCAAACCAAAACCGTATTTAATTTCACATTTGTTACCCTGTTCACAATCCTCTTGGGCGCAGTGGCTGCTTTGCTCATCTGGTAGCATAAAAACAAGCAATTTGGTCAGAGAAAGAATATTCCTGTCTAGCAGGATCCCCAGGTTTTGGGAATGCTGTTGTGCTTCCTCTGCTATCTCCTTCCAGAGATGATTCTATGATTCAGTGTTAGGTCCAGTCCTGTCTCAGTGCTACGTCCAATCCTGTTCAATGTCTTCATCAATGACCTGGATGAGGGCATTGAGGGTACCCTTAGCAAGTTTGCAGATGACACAAAATTGTGTGCAAGTGTCGATCTGCTGGAGGGTAGGGAGGCTCTGCAAAGGGACCTAAACAGGCTGGACCGCTGGGCAGTGTCCAACGGCATGAGGTTTAACACGGCCAAATGCTGGGTCCTGCACTTGGGGCACAACAACCATATGCAGAACTACAGACTGGGAGAAGCCTGACTGGAAAAATGCCAGGAGGAGAGGGACCTGGGGGTGTTGGTCGACAGTCGACTGAACATGAGCCAGCAGTGTGCCCAAGTGGCCAAGAAGGCCAATGGAATCCTGGCTTGTATCAGAAACGGTGTGACCAGCAGGGCCAGGGAGGTGATTCTCCCTCTGGACTCAGCACTTCTGAGGCCGCTCCTTGAATCCTGTGATCAGTTCTGGGCCCCTCAGCACAAGAAGGATGTTGAGGCTCTGAAACAAGTCCAGAGAAGAGCAACGAGGCTGGTGAAGGGACTGGAGAACTGGTCCTTGAGGAACGGCTGAGAGAGCTGGGGTTGTTTAGCCTGGAGAAGAGGAGGCTGAGAGGAAACCTCATTACTCTCTACAAGTACCTGAAAGGAGGTTGTAGAGAGGAGGGTGCTGGCCTCTTCTCCCAAGGGACAGGGGACAGGACAAGAGGGAATGGCCTCAAGCTCCGCCAGGGGAGATTTAGGCTGGAGATTAGGAGGAGGTTTTTCACACAGAGGGTCATTGGACATTGGAATAGGCTGCCCAGGGAGGTGGTTGATTGACCTTCCCTGGAGGTGTTTAAGACACGGGTGGATGAGGTATTGAGGGACTTGGTTTAGTGTTAGATAGGAATGGTTGGACTAGAAGATCCGATGGGTCCCTTCCAACCTGGTTGTTCTGTGATTCTGTGATTCTTTTCAGAAGGGTAGTCACTTCTGGTTGCTTCCTACCCACTACCCACATGCAATACACCACTCTTTAGTCTTTGTGCTGGGAAATACCCTAGATTCCAGCAGTGACAACTGCAGGGCACTGTCAATTCATGAGGATAATGAAGGTCCTCAAAAATGTGCAAAATATATCCATCAGTCCATAATATCTCAGTTTGTAGTGCAAGAAAAGGGAGTGCAGCCTGACTCAGACTGGAAACGTCTAACTCCAGCTAAGCATTATTAAACGAATTTCCAAAAACATTAAAAAAGGAGTATATTTATTGCCTATATTCCAGGAATGTGATTGAATAAACAATGACTGTCGCTTACTGTAGGCCAGAGAAAATTCGCTACCTGAATAAGATTTTATTCGTGGTTTAACTGCGTTAATTCAAGAGATCCAGAGCTGGCACTCAGGGGCTTTAGTTCCACAAACACGTTGGTCCAGCACTGAGGCCAAGAGAAGCAGTCCTATTCTCCCATCGCCTTCATTTTGTTCTGACTCAACATTGCCCTTTTCCTTGTTCTGGCATCAGGAGGTGCATGTGAATGCAGTGAACCAGAGCAGGGAACAGACCCATGTTTGAGCTCACCAAGCCCCTTTTCCTGGCAAAGCTTTCTCCTGGATGAGTTTGTGTGCCCAGCACACTGTGCAGATGCAGAGAAACTTAGGGTGGTACCAAGGATGGCATGGCAGAAGGTTGAGGGGGAAATACACACAGGGGCAAGGAGAATGCAAACCTGATCTTTTATAGAAGTGCATCGTCCACAGTGCCTTGGGGCTGCATCAAAAGAAGCTTGAGCTACTCAGGTCTCGGGAGCACCCACCTAGAGTACTGTGTCCAGCTCTGGAATCCTCAACATAAGACAGATACAGAACGCTTGGAATGGATCCAGAGGCATCCATGAAGATGATCTGGGGGCTGGAGCATCTCTGCTATGAACCATAGAACCATAGAATCATAGAAGAAGCAGGTTGGAAAAGACACATTGGATCATCGAGTCCAACCATTCCTATCAAACACTAAACCATGTCCCTTGTCTACCTGTGCCTTAAACACCTCCAGGGAAGGTGAATCAACCACCTCCCTGGGCAGTCTTTCCTAGTGCACAAGGACCCTTTCTGTGAAAATTTTTTTCCTAATCTCCAGCCTAAATCTCCTCTGGTGGATCTTGAGGCCATTCCCTCTTGTCCTGTCCCCTGTCACTTGGGAGAAGAGGCCAGCTCTCTCTTCTCTACAACCTCCTTTCAGGTAGCTATAGAGAGCAATGAGGTCTCCTCTCAGCCATTCCTCATAAGGCCTGTTCTCCAGCCCCTTCACCAGCTTTGTGGCTCTTCTCTGGACTCTATCCAGAGCCTCAACATCCTTCTTGTGCTGAGGGGCCCAGAACTGAACACAGTATTCAAGGAGTGGCCTCACCAGTGCTGAGTACAGAGGGAGAATGATCTCCCTGGACCTGCTGGTCACACCATTTCTGATACAAGCCAGGATGCCATTGGCCTTCTTGGCCACCTGGGCACACTGCTGGTTCATGTTCAGTCACTGTCAACCAACAACCCCAAGTCCCTCTCCTCCAGGCAGCTTTCTAGCCAGACCTCTCCTAGTCTGTAGCACTGCAGGAGAGTTGGGGCTGTTTAGACTCAAGAAGGCTTCAGCAAGACTACAGAGCAGCATTCCAGTACCTGACGGGGGCTCCAAGAATACTGGGGAGGGACTTTTTACAAGGGCATAGAGTGATAGGATGAGGGAGAATGGCTTTAAAATGGAAGGGGGAAGATTTAGAGTAGACATCAGGAAGAAGTTCTCCATGATGAAGGTGGTGAGACACTGGCACAGGTTGCCCAGGGAAGCTGTGGCTACCCCATCCCTGGAGGAGTTGAAGGCCAGGTTGGATGAGGCCTTGGGCAGTCTGATCTAGTGGAAGGTGTCCTTGCCCGTGGCAGGAGGGTTGGAACTGGATGATTTTTAAGGTCCCTTCCAACCCAAACTATTCTAAGATTCTATAAGTCTATGATTCTATGATTCTATATTAAAGAGTAAGAGGATGTTATATGCACAGAGCATTTCCTAAAGCGACCTCATATACTTTACCCAAAGAAAACATACAGACCATGTTGAGATTATGCAGCACACATATTACACAGGTTTATAAATGGTTTTCACTATATTAATACTGAATGTCCAAATCTGCTACTCAAAAGCCTGCATTTCACAAGCAATGGCTTGACAATGTTTGATCCAGAATGGGAAATAGACTTAAGTTAGGACTGATCATTTAATTCTCCCACAAACCCGCCAGTAAATAAAGCAGAAACACTGCTTAAAAAGACCTACTGGAAAACACATGCCAAACCAATCCATTTGATTTTAACAAACAGTTTCAATAAATAATATTTGTTTTTCTCAGCTCAGTTATGGATAGGCTTTAATAAGGAAGGGGGAAAAAATAGCAATATTTTTCTGGGACCAAGAAGCAGCAGTTGAGCTGCTTGGCGTGAGTCCCTCTAGAGTACACAGAAGAGTGAGGCATTAGGTTATGCTAGTTTAAAAGACTGTTTTCATTGACTGGAACTTTATTCACTGGACTGCAGTGCGTTCGTGCTAGGATAGTATTTGACAATTTTTTATAGTCTTTAGAACTTTTGTATTTCCCAGTACGAGTCAGAAGAAATTGTAAGCATTTCCTCAGTGATGCCGATTGTTCTGTGCTTTTTCCTCTGCCCAGGACTGACTGATCCACTGGTAACCAACTACGTAGTCATACTCTTGGGTCTACTCATTGCCACTTGAGTCTTTCGCGATATAGATACCATCAAATGCCGTGTGGCAGGTGGGTCTAGGTGAGAACAAGAGTTTGGTTTCTCCTCATTAACATCTTCAAAGAAGCACAGAATCATAGAATGATTTGAGTGGGAAGGGATCTTAGGGATCATCTAGTTCCAACCCCTGTGCCATGGCCAGGGACACCTCCCACCAGACCAGGCTGCTCAAGTCCCCATCCAACCTGGCCTTCAACACTTCTAGAGAAGGAGCTTCTGCAACCTTTGTTTTCCAGACAATGTGACTGTCCTGCTGGACTCCACTCTAGAACAGAGACTGTAGGGACCATGAGACCTGTTTCTTTGTTCTGTTGCCTTCTCTTTTCTCTTACTCCTTGAGCAACGAGGCTGGTGAGGAGTCTGGAGAACAGGCCTTATGAGGAATGGCTGAGAGAGCTGGAGGTGTTTATCCTGGAGAAGAGGAGGCTGAGAGGAGACCTCACTGCTCTCTACAACTCCCTGAAAGGAGGTTGTAGAGAGGAGGGAGCTGGGATTTTCTCCCAAGTGACAGGGGACAGGACAAGAGGGAATGGCCTCAAGCTCCACCAGGGGAGATTTAGGCTAGAGATTAGGAGGAAGTTTTTCACAGAAAGGGCCATTGGGCACTGGAACAGGTTGTCCACGGAGGTGATTGACTCACCTTCCCTGGAGGTGCTTAAGGCACAGGTGGCTGAGGTGCTGAGGAACATGGTTTAGTGTTTGATAGTAGTGGTTGGACTCGATGATCCGATGGGTCTCTTCCAACCATGTGATTCTATGATTCTATGATGCTATGGTTACCTCTATCTGTCCTCTCTCAGCTCATGGCTCACTGAAGTCCTGTCTTCCAACCTGGCCTTCTACTTCTCTCTTTCTTCTGGAAACACAGCCCACCTTTCCTACAGCAGTACCTCTCTCTCTATAGCCCTGGTCCCCATCATGACTCACACTAGCTCCCCACAGCATCCCTCTGAGAGTGGACCAGTGACAAGCAAGGCCATCCAGTTCCAGTTGAACCCCATCACGCTGATGAGGAATAGAGGACTATGCAGGATACATCATTCTGAGACCAGCCCTGTGGAGGAGGACTCGGGGGTGTTGACTGGTGAGAAGCTTGACATGAGCCAGCAATGTGTGCTTGCAGCCTAGAAGGCTGTGTCCTACATCAAATCAAGTGTGACCAGCAGGGTGAGGAAGAGGATTATCCCCTCCTACTGCACCCTTGTGAGACCCCACCTGGAGCATCGTGCCATTTCTGGAATCCCCAACATAGGACGGATATGAAACTGTTGGAATGGGACCAGAGGTGGCCACAAAGATGATGAGAGGCCTGGAGCACTTCTGCTATGAGGATGGTCTGAGAGAGTCAGGGTTGTTCAGCCTGGAGAAAACTCTGGGGAGACCTTAGAGCAGCCTTTCATTACCTGAAAGGGACCTTTGAGAAAGACGAGGAGGAACTTTTTACAAGATCATAGAGTGATAGGATGGGGGGGGGGGGGGGGAGTGGCTTTAAATTGGAAGGAACAAAATTTAAACTAGACATTAGGAAGAAATTCTTAAGAGTGATGGTGGTGAGACACTGACACAGTTTGTCCAGAGAAGTGATGGCTGCTCCATCTCTGGAGGTGTTCAAGGCCAGGTTGGATGGGGCCTTGAGATGCTTGGTCTGATGGGAGGTGCCCCTGTCCATGGCAGGGAGGTTGGACTGGATGATATTTAAGGTTCCTTCAAACTTAAACCACTCTAGGATTCTATTATCTTACAGATACAAACATAGGACCAGCAGGTCCAGGGAGGTTATTCTCCCTCTGGACTCGGCACTGGTGAGGCCACTCCTTGAATCCTGTGTTCAGTTGTGGGCCCCTCACCACAAGAAGGATGTTGAGGCTCTGGAGCGAGTCGAGAGAAGAGCAACAAAGCTGGTGAAGGAGGTGGAGAACAGACCCTATGTGGAGCGTCTGAGAGAGCTGGGGTTGTTTAGCCTGGAGAAGCAGAGGCTGAGGGGAGACCTCATTACTCTCTACAACTGCCTGAAAGGAGGTTGTAGAGAGGAGGGTGCTGGCCTCTTCTCCCAAGTGACAGGGGACAGGACAAGAGGGAATGGCCTCAAGCTCCGCCAGGGGGGATTTAGGCTAGAGATTAGGAGGAGGTTTTTCATGGAAAGGGTCATTGGGCATTGGAATAGTCTGCCCAGGGAGGTGGTTGATTCACCTTCCCTGGAGGTGTTTAAGGCACAGGTAGACAAGGTACTGAGGGACATGGTTTAGTGTTTGATAGGAATGGTTGGACTCGATGATCCAGTGGGTCTCTTCCAACCTGGTTGTTCTATGATTCTATGATATAAGACAAAAGGGATAAGGATGGGGAGAAAGGTTCTGTGGGAGGGCTACGTGGGTAGCACACTGCAGAGCAGCAGACTGATATTGCAAAGACTGCACAAGCATCAGCACCTAATAATTTTGGTGCTACTTCATATCACGTGTGTTTGGAGCTGCAGCACCCTGCCTAACAGTTCTGAAAAGGGAGAAGGGAGGTGAATTGTTGTTAGTTTAGGATTTTTACTGTCTTCTCATTGGCTTTCATTTTCCTTGGTAGTGAGCAAGTAGAGTGGTTACTGTGCAACATAAGGCTGAATATTAACTGACAAGCAGGCACACTAAATCTGCTTCTTGTCCCCTCAGGCACTGGTCCATAACTGTTGGCTTGGAGACAACATGTTGAGCACCAGATTTCTCAGCTTCACTTGCAACCCTCAGGGAAAGTAGAGCACAGCATCAGACATCACTTTACTACTTCTGTATATTACCCCAGGCTAGTGGAAGTTGGGGTCCTCTGCTTGGATTAGACATTGGATAGAAGATATTGGAAAGAGAAAATAACAGAATCATAGAATCACCAGGTTGGAAAAGACGCACTGGATCATCGAGTCCAACCATTCCCATCAATCACTAAACCATGTCCCTCAGCACCTTGTCCACATGTCCCTTAAACACCTCCAGGGAAGGTGACTCAACCACCTCCCCGGGCAGCCTCTGCCAGCGCCCAATGACCCTTTCTATGAAAATGTTTTTCCTAATGTTCAGCTTTAACCTCCCCTGGCAGAGCTTGAGGACATTCCCTCTCATTGTGATAGAACAGATGTGAGGTGATCATAAAGGTAAGCTTGTCCAGTACCTGAAAGTTCATCTCGAAACTGCAGCAAGCCCTAAAAAGAAGGCCGGGCAACTCTTTGCTTTCAGTACTTTCCACAAACTTCTTCCTCATGTTCATGAGAAGAGAGGTATCACCTCTGCATTAGTTACAGGCTCTTGGTGCTGCACTTCGTTTCTTGAGGTAGCTGGAAAAACCACATCTTTATTTACAACAAAATAACCCAAACCAACCAGTCAAAAAAAATCTGGAAACACAACAAAGCAATTCAGGTCATACAGAGCTTTTCACCTGGTTTGGGATGATCGTTTTCTTCGGTTTATAAAGAGTTATTCAAAACATTCTGGAATCCAAACTGGTCCCACACACCTATTTAAGTATTAGGTTTAAGTAGAAAAGAAAATTATCCATGAAATCCATAATTTTGCAGTGTGATGCTGATTCATAGGTACTGATGTAGAAAATTCCCACTGAACAACCCTGAAAGTATTTTTCTCCTATATTCAAGTATAATAATAATAATGGTGAGAAAACCGGTTACCGGTTCTTCTGATGCAAATGGCAGCAGCAGTAATGCCTACTCAGCAGAAATGAAGGGCTATCCAAGCAAAGAAGACAGATACACAAGTTAGCATTGCAGATTAAATAATCCCAGTCGGCCAGATTTGAAGTGAAACACACATTTATGGATGGTATCACCAGCATGCTCATGCCTGACACTCTCCAGATTTGGATTATAAAGGCTACATGCAGAGGAGTTAATCCTCTTCACTGCACAATCTGCTTGTGGCTGAGAGAGAAACAATCTATCTTAAGGAATCTTCTCTACTCTGCATTCAGGAATGCTCCCCAGGCAGGGCTAACAATCTTGTATTGATCTTCTACATGGAAGAGAAGGAAAAATACCTTTACTGGCTTCTTGTAGCTATTTCATTTGGGTCAGCGGCTCTCCTCTCAAGTGTAATGGGTTCCCTCAGGTTCACCCTAGCACACTGCTGATGTGCTTTCCTTCCTACCAAGTAAATTTTTAATACCCTGCAAGCTCCACGTGTCTCTCGGTTGTGCTGAGCGCCGAGTACCTGTAGCAGCACAGCTTGCCTTGCAGGTTGCCAAGGCTACCCTGAAAACTCTTCCCCCATTCTCTCTGCTTCGTGTATTCTTTTCTCGGTACACAAATGTCAGCAGTTGTAACCTACTGTGGGGAGGCATCTGGCAGTGATGGCAGCCACAAAGGAGGAGGCTCTTGCCGAAGTTACTCTGCCAGTCGCGTTATGCAGACTCCCCTTCTCAATTCACATTTTCTTGGCACCTACATCCCTGTCTGACTGACTTTTAAATAGGCAAAGAGTCAACCCAACAGATGGGCTGGGTGGCAGGCAACCAAGACAGTATGAATGTACATTATCTGGGTGGAGAGAGTCAAACTGCCAGTCAGGAATATCCAAGTAGCTGCCTGTCACACTGCTATTTGATGACAGCGCAAGAGATATGCTGTGAGTGCCAACTTTGAACGTCTTCCATAACAGCAGCATTCGTAGACAGAAAATGCACCATAAAGCGGTGTTGCTGCTGGCCAAGTTAGGGGGGAATCCAAGAAGGAATTGTGATAGAGAGTCAAGGCCAGCAGAAGAGCAACCTTCCACTCACAATGGGTCCGTCACCATCCTGTGTTATGGTATCTACCAGCAACACAGGAGAAGGTTTTTATAGAGGGCAAGTCTCTTAAAATCATAGAATCATAGAACAACCAGGTTGGAAGAGACCCATCGGATCATCGAGTCCAACCATTCCTATCAAACACTAAACCATGTCCCTCAGGACCTCATCTACCCGTGCCTTAAACACCTCCAGGGGACGTGGATCAACCACCTCCCTGGGCAGACTATTCCAATGCCCAATGACCCTTTCCGTGAAAAACTTCCTCCTAATCTCTAGCCTAAATCTCCCTTGGTGGAGCTTGAGGCCATTTCCTCTTGTCCTGTCCCCTGTCACTTGGGAGAAGAGGTCAGCTCCCTCCTCTCTACAACCTCCTTTCAGGTAGTTGTAGAGAGCAATGAGGTCTCCTCTCAGCCTCCTCTTCTCTAGGCTAAACAACCCTCAGCCACTCCTCATAGGGTCTGTTCTCCAGTCCCTTCACCAGCTTCATGGCTCTTGTGAGACCTCACCTAGAGTATTGAGTCCAGTTGTGGAATCCTCGACAGAAGAAGGATATGGAGCTGTTGGAAGGTGTCTAGAGGAGATACAAAGGTGATCAGAGGGCTGGAGCCACTCCCATATGAGGACAGGCAGAGAGTTGGGGTTGTTTAGCCTGGAAAAGAGAAAGCGCCAAGGAGATCTTATAGTGACCTTTCAATACCTAAAGGGTGTCTCCAAGGAAGATGAGGAGAGGCTATTTACAAACGCTTGTAGTGGTAGGACAAGGTGCAATCAGTATTAACTGGAGACGGGCAGATTTAGACTAGACATAAGGAGGAATTTCTTCAAGCTGAGGGTGGTGAGGCACTGGTCCAGGTTGCCCAGGGAAGCTGTGGCTGCCCCATCCCTGGAGGTGTCCAAGGCCAGGTTGGATGGGACTTTGGGCAGCCTGATCTAGTAAGGGGTGTCCCTCTCTGTGGCAGGTGGTTTGAAACTGGATGATCTTTAAGGTCCCTTCCAACTCAAACTATTCTATGATTAGCAGCTAGCAGCAGAGAATGTTTATTTTTTGTCTCTTAGGAGCCCTTTAAAATTAGTACAAAACTCTAACGTATTAAACATTCTTGCTAAATGAGCATTACATGTCATGTGGTGGCCTCTGCATGCTTGGTGTGAGCAGGCTAGCCTAGCAAGTCTAGTTACCAAGGAAACCAATTTTAAACTTGAAACATAGGCAGTCAGGATGACAAAGAGATCTTACGTTCTTTTGGAATGTGCCTCTCTTCTGAGGAGGGAATGTGGAAGGAGGCTTTAAAAAAAGCTCCTTGCTGTGGTCATGGGGCAGGTGGAAAATGTTTTTGCATTGAGACCCTGACTCAATGATCTAGCAGAAGAGGAAACAGAACACACAACAAAAAGTTTATTACACAGCATTGCCTAATGCTTTACCTGAAAAGAAAGCAAATAGGGATGATAATTAGCCAAGGACTTCCTTTCTCTCAGGGAGCCAATCAATGACATTTCCTCTGTCCTGAAATATGGCTTTTTTTTTTTAACATAAATCATAGAATCACCAGGTTAGAAGAGACCCACCGGATCATCGAGTCCAACCATTCCTATCAAACATTTAAACCATGTCCCTCAGCACCTTGTCCACCCGTGCCTTAAACACCTCCAGGGAAGGTGAATCAACCACCTCCCTGGGCAGCCTGTTACAATGACCTATGACCCTTTCTGTGAAAACCTTCCTCCTAATGTACAGCCTAAATCTCCCCTGGTGGATCTTGAGGCCAGTCTTCTATGCTCCACTGCTATGGGTTTATAGGAAGAGGAAATTTGTAAAAAGTCTCTCCCAGCTTTCTTGTAGCCCCCTTCACGTACTGGAAGTTTGTTATAAGGTGTCCCTGGAGCCTTCTCTTCTCTTCTCTTCTCTTCTCTTCTCTTCTCTTCTCTTCTCTTCTCTTCTCTTCTCTTCTCTTCTCTTCTCTTCTCTTCTCTTCTCTTCTCTTCTCTTCTCTTCTCTTCTCTTCTCTTCTCTTCTCCAGGCTGAACAACCCTGACTTTCTCAGCCTGTCCTCATGTAGGAGGGGCTCCAGCCCTCAGATCATCTTCATGGCCCTCCTCTGGACCATTCTAACAAGTTACATACCCTTCCTATGCTGGGGTCTGCAGAACTGGACACAATACTCCAGGTGAGATCTCACAAGACAGGAATAGAGGGGAAGAATACTCTCCCTTGCCCTCTTGGTCACGGTTCATTAGATACAGCCCAGGATATTGTTGGTCTTCTGGGCTATTGAGCACATGTTGTGGCAGAGTCCAATGGCATGAGGTTTAACACGGCCAAATGCGAGGTCCTGCACTTGGGGCACGACAACCCTATGCAGAGCTACAGACTGGGAGAAGTCTGGCTGGAAAACTGCCAGGAGGAGAGGGACCTGGGGGTGTTGGTCGACAGCCAACTGAATATGAGCCAGCAGTGTGCCCAGGTGGCCAAGAAGGTCAATGGCATCTTGGCTTGTATCAGAAACGGTGTGACCAGCAGGTCGAGGGAGGTTATTCTCCCTCTGGACTTGGCACTGGTGAGGTTGCTCCTTGAATCCTGTGTTCAATTCTGGGCCCCTCAGCATAAGAAGGATGTTGAGGCTCTGGAGTGAGTCCAGAGAAGATCAACAAGGCTGGTGAAGGGTCTGGAGAACAGGCCCTACGAGGAGCATCTGAGAGAGCTGGGGGTGTTTAGCCTGGAGAAGAGGAGGTTGAGAGAAGACCTCATTACTCTCTACAATTACCTGAAAGGAGGTTGTAGAGAGGAGGGAGCTGGCCTCTTCTCCCAAGTGACAGGGGACAGGACAAGAGGTGGAGCCTCAAGCTCCACCAGGGGAGGTTCAGGCTAGAGATTAGGAGGAAATTTTGTTCACGGAAAGGGTCATTGAGCATTAGAACAGGCTGCCCAGGGAGGTCGTTGATTCACCTTCCCTGGAGGTGTTTAAGGCATGGGTGGACGATGTGCTGAGGGACATGGTTTAGTGTTTGATAGGAATGGTTGGACTCGATGATCCGATGATCCTAAACAAAATTGCCTAAGTGGAGTAAATGACACACAAACAAACCAGAACAGGAAAAACATATTAATGAATCTTCTATTAAGAGGTAAACAAAATGCTGGCTTCTTGCCAAGGAGGCATGCATCAAAGTCAAGCAGGGGATCCCAGAAAGCGAAGGGAAGCAGCGGATAAAGTCACTTTAGAGCTGTAAATGAGGCCGACACAATTTGATTGATGGTTGTGCCACACACGCAGTGGAGGAATCAGGGTCCTCCAGCAGCCCCTCCGAGGAAAGCAGTAAAATACTGTGATGGTCCTGTTCTTACCCTCTCAGTGGCAAGAGCACAATGGTGGAAAGCATCAGCAGAGCCCAAGTTTGGTGTTTGGTGACATTAGAATAGATATTAAGAAGAAATTCCTGATGGCAAGGGTGGTGAGACACTGTCACAGGTTTCCCAGGGAAGATGAAGCTGTCCTCTCCTTGGAAGTGTTCGTTGCCAGGTAGGATGGGGCTGTGAGCAGTCTAGTCTGGTGGGAGGTTCTGGCTCATCTGGCTTGAGCTGGAGCAGCAGGAGCAGAGACTGGCAGATGATGCATCCATCCCATCAGCTCAACCTGTCCCAGTGGCCTGGGGGGAGGCTGGTGTCCATTTCTACGGTGCTTTTGTACCCACTACTGTAAAGAAGATGCAGTTTCCTGTATGATCATAGAATCTCTAACTTGGAAAAGACCTTTGAGATCATCAAGCCAAACTGTATCTTCCCATTGCTCAGTCACATCCCTGAGCACAACATTGACCTGTCTTTTAAATACCTCCAGGGATGAGGACTCAACCACCATCCTGGGCAGCCTCTGCCAGTGCTTGAGAACCCTTTAAATGAAGAAATCTTTCCTAATGTCCAATCTAAACTTCACCTATTGTAGCCATCCATCCCCATCATCCTATCACTTGTCAGTTTGGAGAAGAGACCATCATCCACCTCACTACAACCTCCTTTCAGGCAGTTGTAGGCAGTGATAAGGTCTCCCCTCAGCCTCCTTTTCTCCAGGCTAAACAACCCCAGCTCCCTCAGCCAGTCATCATAAGACTAGTTCTCCAGCCCCTTTATCAGTTTCATTGCTCTTCTCTGGACCTGTACCAGCACCTCCATCTCTTTCTAGCAATGAGGGGCCCAAAACTGAACACAGCATTTATATTGTCCATGATGATGTGAGCCACTCTATGGGACCTTAAAGATCATCTAGTTCCAACTCCTCTGCAATGAGAGGGGACACCTCCCACTAAACAAGGCTGCCCAAGGCCCCATCCAACCTGACCTTGAACACCTCCAGGGATGGAGCAGCCACAGCTGATCATGACCTCTGGCTGTTTCTCCTAAGCTGCTTGTCCATAAATGAAGAGTGACGATCACAGATATAGGCCAGCAATGGAGTTCTCCAGGTATACCACCTAATAAATGCATTTGCTGAAGAGTAAATGAGCAGGTTTCCAAAATGAAAATTATGCTGTCTTGAGCTCTTCTTGGTTTGAAGGCATTGGTCTACAGCTGCTCCATCAGAAATCTCATTTTCTTTATTCCTTTTGAACAGAAAAATCCCAGGGTCTGCTACCTTCTGAGAAATACAGACGCAATCCATAAAGTAATGAAATGTTTATATTGTCTAAGTACTTCCTGTCAAGTAGTAGAACCATTATTTGAATAAAATAATACAGGATGCAGCACTAGGATATTAATCATACTGCATCACAGGCAGAAAAGGAAAATATTCCTCTTTTGTCAAATCAGTCTCTAAGAAAAGGCACTACTCAATGAAGAAACACTTCAGTATTTGTTGTTTGGATAAATAAGATTAAATTTTAACCTTTATTCTTCTGAAACCCTTATAGAAACATTTATTTATCTGCAACTGAAATTAATATTGGATGCTGTTATTGATTAATTAGCTAAAGCACAGACTAGCTGTGAAACTTCCTCTCTGCTTGCCTTGACACACTGAATGGGGGCAGAAAAATGTTATTTAAAAGCAGTTTAGCTTTGAGAAAATGGGGTTGGGCATCCTAGAAAAAAAAATAATGTTCTTTGTGTATTCCACTTAAGAATCAAGATATTGATATAGCACAGTGTGATAGATATGATTAATAACAAAGCATAACTACATTTCAAAAGCAATCTTAGAATCACAGAAAGATAGAATCATAGAATCATGGAATCATAGAATCATAGAATAATTTGAGTTGGAAGAGGCTTTAAAGATCATCCAGTTCCAACCCCTTTGAAGAGGTCTTGACCACCTCCAGGGATAGGGTAGCTACAGCTTCCCTGGGCAACCTGCTCCAGTGTCTCACCGCTCTCATCATGAAGAAATTCCTCGTTATGTCTAGTCTAAATCTGCCCATTTATACCCATTGCCCCTCATCCTGGCGCTACAAGCCTTTGTAAATACTCCTTCTCCAGCTTTCTTGGAGACCCATTTCAGGTCTCCTCAGAGCTCTTCTCTAGGCTGAACAAGCCCAACTCTCTCAGCGTGTCCTCATATGGAAGGTGCTCCAGCCTCTGATCATCTTTGTAGCCTCCTCTGGACCCTTTCCAACAGCTCCATGTCCTTCTTACACTGAGGATTCCAGAACTGGACACAGTCTTATACCAGAACACAGAAGAGCCTTCAGAGGATACAAGGTTAAAAAAAAACCCAAACTATCACAAGTATATAAACAACTTCCCAAACAACTCTGAGTGAGAGTTTTGATGGCAGTAAATCACTGTGAAGGCAGTGGTGGCATATTCCTAAGCTGCGGCCACTAAGACCGGGGCCCCAGGGTTTATCTTTGCGCAACAGCCTGTGATATTTAGACAGCAAATTGGCAGCAGTAAAAGGGCAATTGGTGGCGATGTTGTAGGTGATCCAAGTGACCCTACGAAGGGTGAGCTCAGTGTGAACTTACTTCCCAGGTTCTGTTTATACCCTGATCCTATGGCAAGCGTGAGATCATTTGAGGTAAACACTGCTCCTTATGGAACAGATAAACACCTCACAGTTACCTCAGGGTCAGATAAAGATATAGATATGGTGCTGTACTTGTATCCTTCATTTCTCCCCTATCTCCACAGTTTGTTTAAGCATTTATACATATTCATGAACCTTGACTGCTTCATGCAGGTTTATCACACAGCTGAAGTCTCTCTCCAGCTGCCTGAAAGGAGGTTGTAGAGAGGAGAGTCCTTCTTACAAGTGAAAGGGGACAGGATAAGAGCGAATGGCCTCAAGCTCCACCAGGGGAGTTTTAGGCTGGACATTAGGAAAAAAAAATCATAGAAAGGATCATTGGGCACTGGAACAGGCTGCCCAGGGAGGAGGTTAAGTCACCTTCCCTGGAGGTGTTTAAAGGACTTGTGGACGAGGTGCTGAGGGACATGGTTTAGTGTTTGATAGGGATGGTTAGACTTGGTGATCCGGCGTGTCTCTTCCAACCTGGTTATTCTATGATTCTATGATTCTATGAAGTAACGACATAATACAGTTTCTGGTCCTTTTGCAGGATGGTAATATTTATCAGAAGGGTTTGATGAGTATAGACTGCTTTGTCACGAAACCAGCCTCAACACTAAAGCCTGAAGAGCGGTGGGAGCCCTGAGTGGAGGCCCTGCTCTTTCCTGAGCCTCCTCAGCAGGGAAGAGTTGTCAGTCCACTGTAACACACAGGACGGTTCCTCCTCTGACGCATGGAAAGCATCTGTGCTTCTTGGTATGAAATAATACTGCCCACAAATGTCAGAGAAGTCAATCACAGAGTTGCTTTCTTTTATTGGATTCATGATGTTGATCAAGAAGTTCCATAGAATCACAGAATAGTTATTGTTGGAAGGGACCTTAAAGATCACAGAATCACAGAACAACCAGGTTGGAAGGGACCCATCGGATCCTCTAGTCCAACCATTCCTATCAAACACTAAACCATGTCCCTCAAGACCTCATCCACCTGTGCCTTAAACACCTCCAGGGAAGGTGAATCAACCACCCCCCTGGGCAGCCTGTTCCAATGCCCAAGGACACTTTCTGTGAAAAACCTCCTCCTAATCTCCAGCCTAAATCTCCCCTGGTGGAACTTGAGGCCATTCCCTCTTGTCCTGTCCCCTGGCACTTGGGAGAAGAGGCCAGCTCCCTCCTCTCTACAACCTCCTTTCAGGTACTTGTAGAGAGTAATGAGGTCTCCTCTCCGCCTCCTCTTCTCCAGGATAAACAACCCCAGCTCTCTCAGCCGCTCCTCATAGGGTCTGTTCTCCAGACCCTTCACCAGCCTCGTCGCTCTTCTCTGGACTTGCTCCAGAGCCTCAACATCCTTCTTGTGCTGAGGGGCCCAGAAATGAACACAGGATTCAAGAAGTGGCCTCACCAGTGCTGAGTCCAGAGGGAGAATCACCTGCTGGTCACACCATTTCTGATACAAGCCAGGATGCCATTGGCCTTCTTGGCCACCTGGGCACACTGCTGGCTCATGTTCAGTCGGCTGTCGACCAACACCCCCAGGTCCCTCTCCTCCTGGCAGTTTTCCAGCCAGGCTTCTCCCAGTCTGTAGCTCTGCATAGGGTTGTTGTGCCCCAAGTGCAGGACCTGGCATTTGGCCATGTTAAACCTCATGCCATTGGACACTGCCCAGCGGTCCAGACTGTTTAGGTCCCTTTGTAGAGCCTCTCTACCCTCCAGCAGATCGACACTTCCACCCAGCTTAGTGTCACCTGCAAACTTGCTAAGGGTACCCTCAATGCCCTCATCCAGGTCATTGATGAAGACATTGAACAGGACTGGACCTAGCACTGAGCCCTGGGGAACACCACTTGTTCCAACCCTCCTGCCATGGGCAGGAACACATCCCACTAGACTAAGTTGCCCAAGGCCTCATCCAACCCGACCTTTAACACCTCCAGGGATGATGCAGCCACAACTTCCCTGGACAACCTGTGCCAGCACCTCACTGTCCTCATCATGAAGAATTTATTCCTAATGTCTCATTTAAGTATTCTTCCTTCCAATTTAAAGCCACTTCTCCACATCCTATCACTCCAGACTCTTGTCTGAGGTAGAATAGTAGGCTTGGAAGTTCACCTCTGCAATACAGCTTACTCAGGCTAAACAATGGATGGGGAAATAACCATAGAACCATAGAATCATAGAACAACCAGGTTGGAACAGACCCACCGGATCATCAAGTCCAACCATTCCTATCAAACACTAAACCATGTCCCTCAACACCTCATCCACCCGTGCCTTAAACACCTCCAGGGAAGGTGAATCAACCACCTCCCTGGGCAGCCTATTCCAATGCCCAATGACCCTTTCTGGGAAAAACTTCCTCCTAATGTCTAGCCTAAATCTCCCCTGGTGGAGCTTGAGGCCATTCCCTCTTGTCCTGTCCCCTGGCACTTAGGAAAAGAGACCAGGTCCCTGCTCTCTACAACCTCCTTTCAGGGAGTTGTAGAGAGCAATGAGGTCTCCTCTCAGCCTCCTCTTCTCTAGGCTAAACAACCCCAGCTCTCTCAGCCGTTCCTCAAAGGACCAGTTCTCCAGTCCCTTCACCAGCTTTGTTGCTCTTCTCTCGACTCTCTCCAGAGCCTCAACATCCTTCTTGTGCTGAGGGGCCCAGAACTGAACACAGTATTCAAGGAGCGGCCTCACCAGTGCCAAGTCCAGAGGGAGAATCACCTCCCTGGACCTGCTGGTCACACCATTTCTGATACAAGCCAGGATGCCACTGGCCTTCTTGGCTACCTGGGCACACTGCTGGCTCATGTTCAGTTGGCTGACTACATTGTTGGGTACACCCACATTTTCAGATAGGATCCTTACTTGTTTAGAAGGAGAAGTGTTTTTAGGAGCAGAGATACTGAAGATGAAACGCTTAGAGATACAATTTAGTAGTGGATGGGTATGGTAGGACTCGATGGTCTCAAAGGTCTTTTCCAATGTAGGGATTCTAAGTAAACCAAGGTTCCTATCGGGGCTGGAAGCCATGGAATGCTTTGAGATCCTCAATAAGGGCTTCCAATCCGACTATTCTATGATTCTAAGGACTTAAGAGCCACTCTGAGATCAGTGCAAATGTTGCTGTGTTTGGAAGCCACTGACATGATACTAAACTGTGCTGTGAAGGGGCTAAGGATCCAAAGGTTTCCTTTATGTTCTGCTTATTGGAAATCAAACCTACCACAGAATCTGACACTTGATTTCCAGACAGCATATCTAATACATTCTTCTGTGGTATCATAAGGTAGCACTCACACACCCGGCTGACAGCAGAAAAGGAGAAGATCCCTTTGGATAGCTATATTTCTCCAGAGTGATTTCAAAGACTAAAGCTATCGCTCTTTCTCTTCAAGGATGTAGGCACCGTAAGATCCACAGTATCCCATTTTATGTCCCCTAGCCAAGCCTGCAACTAAGATGGTCAAGACAGATGAGAGAAGGAACTGTATGTTCTCTCTTGGGCAGCATATACATTATCTGTGATTTATGGACGCCCTAGGCCATCATCATATGGTCCTCCAGCCCGGGCACAGCTCCGCTGGGAATAGGCTGCCCAGGGAGGTGGTTGATTCACCTTCCCTGGAGGTGTTTAAGGCACGGGTGGATGAGGTCTTGAGGGACTTGGTTTAGTGTTTGATAGGAATGGTTGGACTAGAAGATCCGATGGGTCCCTTCCAACCTGGTTGTTCTATGATTCTATGATTCTATGATTCTATGTCTGCATTCTGTGGCTTATATGGACACTCCAGCAACCACAGGATGATCCTACTGCAGCAAGAGACAGAATTGCTCTTTTCCATTCAAGCCACTTCCATGTTTTGTGCTTTTAAGACAGAGTTTTATGACTACAGTCCAAGAACTATCCCCAAAACATAAGGTAAGCATGGAAGTATAAGCCCACTTACTGGTAATTTGGCCAAAAGAATATAGCACACATATTCCAAGACAGAGTTTCACCCTAAATAACTTTAAATGTGGTGCAGAGAGGCCATGTCTCCTCCTGCAGCAACAGCGGCTGAGAGAGCTGGGGGTGTTTATCCTGGAGAAGAGGAGGCTGAGGGGAGACCTCATTGCTCTCTACAACTACCTGAAAGGAGGTTGTAGAGAGGAGGGAGCTGAGCTCTTCTCCCAAGGGACAGGACGAGAGGGAATGGCCTCAAGCTCCACCAGGGGAGGTTTAGACTGGACATTAGGAAAAAAAAATCACAGAAAGGGTCATTGGGCACTGGCAGAGGCTGCCCAGGAAGGGGGTTGAGTCGCCTTCCCTGGAGGGGTTTAGGGCACAGGTGGACAAGGTGCCGAGGGACATGGTTTGGTGATTGATGGGAATGGTTGGACTTGGTGATCTGGTGGGTCTCTTCCAACCTGGTCATTCTATGATTCTATGATCCTCAGCTTAAGCAAAGATCTCAGCAACCTTCTGTTGTTAAATGGCCATCAAGATTTTTACAAAGCTACTGTTGTCATCCTTTGCCTCTCATCACCACAACCCCTGGCACGAGTCAGTGACCTTCACACAGATCATTTACCTGGGTGCAAAGAACATTGGAAAAGGGTCATTTCCACAGGTGTAAGGGACATTCACACACAGCACAGCAGATGAGAATACCTATAGCGAGAAAGAGAAGCAAGGTGGAGAAGTAGGACTGTGTGAACCTCATGAGGTTCAGCAGGGCCAAATACAAGGTCCTACACCTGAGTGAGAGCAATCCCCTGTTTCAAAACAGGATGGTGGATGATGTGATTGAAAGCATGCCTGAGAAGGAATTGGGGTTGCTCGTTGATGAGAAGCTCCACATGAGCCAGCAATGTGCACTCAAAGCCCAGAAGGCCAACCATGTCCTGGGCTGCATCAAAAGATGAAGGTGATGAGACACTGGTCCAGGTTGTTGAGGGAAGTTGTGGATGCCCTCTCCCTCGAAGTATTGAAGGGCAGGCTGGATGGGACCTTGAGCAGCCTGATCTAGTGGGACATGTCCCTGGAACTAGTTGGAACTGGATGATATCTGATGTCCCTTCCAACCCAAACCATTCTATGATTTGATTCCCGTTCACCTGGTACCGGTGCGAGTGACCACACAGCATGTATAAAGCACGCCCGTTCCCACTAAACTGTCTTCCAGAAGGACTCTCATAGTCTTCCTTTCACTTTTAAAACAAGAATTAAAATTTAAGACCAAATTCTGTTATTTCCGTTGTTATTTCCTCAATTAAACAAACTTTTGGACTCGATGATCCGGTGGGTCTCTTCCAACCTGGTTGTTCTATGATTCTATGAATACTGATCTTTTTACCTTTAAACAAGATTTTAAATGATCTAATGATTTTTCAGGAGTGTTATACACATTAAAAAGAAAGCAGCTAAGTATACACAGAGTAGTAGGTATTCAGATAAAATGTGTTTCCATTTTAAAGAGGGAATAAACTGACTTCATGTAAACAACCAGAAATACCATCCCACCCCTAGAGAATACAGGCACAAAAATACTTTACTCCTTTCATAAATAATGTATTTTATTGCATATGGCTATTAAGGAGAGCATCCATGATCAATACAGACTAAATACAATACACTACTCTAGTTCCATTTATTCTGGTCTCCAGCAGCATCACATTTATCCTTATATACAGCGTGTACATTGGAAGACACGGCAAGATAAGTTAAGTCTCTTGTCATATCACAATAGCAAGAAATATATTTAACATCTTGATATCCAGAAACAATACGTACTCAAAAAGAAAACACTGCTTAATAATCATTAAGGTTATATAGCAAAAAATATTTTAAATTTAAGGTAAGTCAGGCAAAAATGTACAAAGACCCAATATACATTGTGAAGTTTTAGCAAACATAACATTTATACATTTTGGTTCCATTCTGTAAACTAAATTAAGAATGTAAGTATTGCATATGCCTTTGTGAGCTATACAGGAGAGAGACAAATTGACTATCTTGTCAAGTTTTTGTTTTTAAGTCACTATATGCATTTTAGCCATTTTTTTTTAGTGGCATGATTTCTTAATTGGTACAGGGGTCTACTTCAAACTAGAAGTTTAAAACATTGAATTCAGCAGGTACCACACTCACTGCTAAGGGAGGAGGTTCAGACAGAAAATGTCAAAGGTATTTGTTTTTTTTTTTTTTAGTTCCAGACTTGAACAAGCAGCACTTTTGAATGTCTTAGAACCGTTTATAGTATTATTATTATTAAAAAAACACTCAAAAAGATAGATTTGATAATTAAATTGATATTAGATCTAACATTGTATTAGCCTATGCATTGCTGTGATGTAAGACCCCCCAAAATTACACTGAAAAAACAAAGTGTATCGTGGGGTAGGGAAGGAATTAGTTTACATTCATCTTTGTCTTGTGATACAATCCTCAGTTCTAAAAATTCAGCATGTACGCAGGAAGACCACGTTGCCATTCATTACATTTGTAAGACACTGACGCTCGTCTTCCTCAGAAAAAGAAATTAAAAAAAAAAGATAATGCATTGGTAATCGTGAAGGACAGATTCCACCTAGCACAATGAGTTAAAGAAAAAAAAAAAGAAGTCTCACGTAACTCAAATAACTTAGTAATAACTTACATGTCTATCAGAGCAGGCACTGGGGAGGTACCCTTCGAATGTATCTAAACTTTTCCACCAGCTCAGCAAAGGAGAAAAAAAAGGTTGCGTGACATTCTGCTAGTCTGGTGCAACAGAAAACGTCGTCTACGACATCTGTCGATCGTAGCTGCCGCATCACTCTGATTTTTCAGGCTATGGGAAAAGCGATAACGCAGGGGTTAGCCTTGAAAAGAACTTGGGATAAGTGACTTCAATGGTTCTTCTTCCCTGTAAATAACGCCTGCAGCTGCAACGATGCTTTCCTGGCAAAAGGCAAATATCAGGTCTTTCCAGATGGCAAGATAATACTGTGTTAATATTAGCGCTTGAATCTGCCCGATACCCATTATCATCTCTGCATTCCTAGCATGCCTACGTGGATTTTTGGTTACAAGAAACGCAGCTAAGAACAAGGTTAGCTGACAAAAGTGAACTTGTAAATAGGAGAAAAAGGCTTTTGCAATCTGAAGTACCTACATAAACACCTACATAGAGAGGATTAAACAAGTGTGTCAAAGGTAAAGAGAGATACCCCCAATACAGTTTGATATTTTTAACTTACATTGCAACAGTTACACGTTTTTATAATTTTTTTGTTGTTGTTGTTGTTTTTAAACTACTCTGAATCCTCCGCCCAAGTCCGATTCATAGAGTTTCATCCCATTTTCGACTCTTCAGTGCCCTGGTTCGGCTTTGTCTGAGAAGTAAACCCCGCAGCTAGTGATTCACAACCCAGCAGCAGCGTTGCAAGTTCAGTAAGGCTGACGACCGTTCTTGAGAGAGACTCAGCATAGAGATAAAAGGAGGTCCTGTCGTACACCAACACCGCGAATCCGGCTTTAATTTGAACTGAGGTAGTACTGTGGTAGGCTTGAAATTATACCAGATCTCACTGCTCCAGCAGGTGTTACAGAATCCCCTAAGATGCCAAAGAATAAATAAAGAGTTCGTCCTCACAGAAAAAGGAAATGAAGGCATTGGCCGGGAGTTAAAGAGGTCGGCAGAAGAGTTCCTACGATCTAAAACGCATCTCCAACTTCTGTCAAAGCAGCAGCAAAACGATACCGTAGATGCCATGAGTTAGGCAGGTTGCTTTCCCTTCCTCCCAGATCCGTTGCATGGTTTAGTCCAAAACACTTAAGTCACTGTCCGGACCAACAAAAACAACAACGAAAAGTAAATCTTAAGCAGCTTCAGTTACCAAAAGAAACAAAATACCAACGAAAAAAACCCCAAAATAATAACAAAAATTAAAAGGGTATATGCTGAGCAGCTTCTTTGAATGTTGTACTCTGTTGTCTGAGGTCATGGTGAGAAAACTAACTCCTTCACTCTGAAAAAAAAAAATGAAAAGAAGTCAATAAAAACTGTAAAAAAATCATATTTATGATTTAAACACAAAAATACCACAGAGATTATTCAGAATAGGGGTTTTTTGAGGAGGGGAAGCAATGCAATAACTGTTTCTATATTTGTGTATATTACAAGGTACTGCAGAGGCAATAAAGGGAGGATTCCCCAATCCAAAACCATCTTCATTTCTTAGAACTTTTCAGTTGTAGCTCTTCATACCAGCAAACCACGTGAGACAGAACTAGTTAGAAAACCCCAAAGAAAATCCTCCCACAGTACGAAATGTGACCATCACTGTTCGCATCACTGTTTTAAATAATGCGGCTGATTCGTTTCACGTTTTTTCATGGCAAAGAATCAATGGATAAAATGTGCCTTGGCCTTAAAGGGACACCATTATACAAATCAACTCACAACATTGTTAACATGGTCACCAAACCCCAGAATTTCCTTAAAATGTTGCTTATTTTGTAGATTTTCCCCATTTGCTATAATATCTGGAAAGCAGCAATTCACAAATAGTAGTGATTAAAAACACCAGGACTGTATATTTTACATCACCAAACATTGACATCTCATTCCAAAAGGTGTCAGCTAAGTGGTAAATCCTGATAAAACATCAGACTGCAATTTTATGTTCATATCAAGCACTATTAATAGTGTCTAGTTCATTTAATAGTTTTTAGTCATTATTTTCATTGCATGCTGTTGTTCTGAAGTCTATAAGTTAGATGAAAAGTTTAGTTTGAAGATGTATTTTCATAGAATACTTTGGAAGGGTGGAAGGGACCTTAAAGATCATCCAGTTCCAACTCCTCTGCCATGGGCAGGGACACCTCCCACTACATTAGGCTACCCAAAGCCCCATCCAACCTGGCCTTGAACACCTCTCCAAGGCCTTACACAAGTTACCTAAAAATTGAAGTGATTTAGAACACGTTGGGAAAAAAGAGTGTTATTTAAGAGAAGTCTATAAGGGGCAGAACCCATAGATTTTGACTATATTGATAAAAGAAATCAGTATTCCTGTATGTTTTTAATTCCTTTGGGGACTATAAAACCAAAATAATTATACATAAAACCTGGACGTCAAAGTAAACCTAATGTTTAAGTGGGCGAGATTCAATCCATATAAGCCTCTGATAAACCAATACAAAAGCTTTTCCTTTGAGTTGACACAAAACTAAAGGTTGATAGATCTTGGCATATATGTGAGAATCACTAAATTGCTATTGAATCTCCCAGAGCTAAGGTTTACTTAAGGAATTAGTCCTGCTAGAGTCAATTGGAGCCACTATACGATTGGATACTTAGGATATCGCTTAGGATTTTATTTCATGACACAGCTTGAGATGAATTAATGGCTTGCCAAGGCCAAAAGGAAAGCATCTCCTTTCACGACACGACTCAGAGCAGTCCTGTGGAGAAAGACTTAGGCGTGCTGATGGTTAAGAAGCTTGACAGGAGCTGGCATTGTTCACTCGCAGCACGTAGTGACAGGACAAGGGGGAATGGCTTTAAATTGGAAGGGGAAAGATTTTGGTTGGACATTGGGAAGGGGTGGTGAGGCATTGGCACAGGTTGCCCAGGAAAGCTGTGGCTGCCCCATCCCTGGAGATGTCCAAGGTCAGGTTGGACGGAGCATTGGGCAGCCTGATCTAGCGGGAGGTGCCCCTGTTCATGGAAGTGGGGTTGAAACTGGGTGATCTTTAAGGTCCCTTCCAACCCAAACCAGTCTATGATCCTATGATCCCTGCTGAGTTTCTGAAAGTAAAGTTGCCTAATTCCACCAGTGCTTCTTGGGGAATGAATCAGATTATAAACACACACACATGCACACAAATTGCTAGGAAACTACCAAAACCTCAAAGATTTGTTAAGTATACTGTGAAGAGAATACAATGGTTAGTCAATTAAAGAAGATCTAATCTACTTATTAATTTTCAAAGTCAGTAAGCAATGAATAAAAATGTCCTTAATTCCTAAAAATAATTCTCATCTGCTAACAAGCACGCAGACAGAAGCAGCTATTCATGTGGCTCATGGCAAAACACGTTGCTGCTTATTCATAACCAGTAAATTTATTCCACTGGCAGCACGACTGCCAGAGTGGATCAGGCATTTGATGTCGAATCCCCAGCTCCACCACAGGCTTCTGCCCTGACTCCAGGCAAATCGCTCGGTGGCTCTGTTCCTTTGTTTCCCCTACCCCACGTTGCCTGCCAAATCAATTAAGGCTCTGATCCTGCTAACTAACTTTTCCTGGAAGAGCAATCTTATTGATATAACCAAATCTGGAGGTTACCAACATGTACATCTGTGGGCATCAGGACAGGGCATTCAGCCCAAGGAACCAAATCCCACCCACGGGGAGATGTCTCTGGCCCCTCAGACACCTAGGAGGAGATGTAACACCCTGAGCAAGGCAGCTGGCCAGACAGAAAAGGCAAGCGTGTCCCTACCAGCCAGCTCCACTGGCCTCCCTACCCTCCAGCTCCATGCCTTGTACCTGGCCAGGCACCTCACCGGAGATAAGGCTTAGAGGCACCTGTACAGGCTGGAGCCTTGCACCTGAGTAAGACCTTACCTACAGAGGAGGCAGGCAGGTGATGAGGGTGGAGAGGGACAGCATGGGTCGTGATAGTGATAAACCTGTGCCAAGCTGGCACAGACAGCAATGGGAGATGGTCTGAACATCAGTCTCTGAGAGCTTTATGATGGGAGGGATTATAGGATAGACCTCCACACATTGTAAGGTTACAAAGTTGGAGCAGCATCCCAAGGTAAATGCAGCTTGCCTGCTACCCAGGATGCTACCCCGGAGATGCATGGTACGAGCCAAATCGTAGAAGGGTTTGGGTTGGAAGGGACCTTAAAGATCACCCAGTTCCAATCCCCCTGCATGGCAAGGGACACCTCCCACTCAGGACTATCAGGGAATTTGAGAGGGAGATAAGACATGTGGAGCAGTTCCTTCTCACCCCCTCAGCAACCTGTTGCACCTGGTGTGCCCGATAACCACCCACCTGCAAACGGCAAGCTTGGGGCAATAAGGGATGGGGAATGGCAGCAGGTTCCTTCCAGAAGAAGAAAGCCTTCTCCCCTCAAGCAGCCGACAGTACCTGAGGTCCCCCTGGCGAACAAGTACCAGGTGCTCCGGGAGGAATCTAGCCTTGAGGATGATGGCCACCATAGCCTTGAATCTTTTCCTAGGCCATGCCATCCTCAGAGGAAAATTACAACATCCTCCACTAAGAAGAAGAGGAGGGGTTGAATACCTGGAGTATTGTGTCCAGTTCTGGAATCCGCAATGTAAGAAAGATGTGGAGATGTTGGAATGGGTCCAGAGGAGGGCTACTAAGATGATCAGAGGGTTGTAGCACCTCCCATAGGAGGACAGGCTGAGATGGTAGAGGTTGTTCAGCCTGGAGAAGAGAAGAGAAGACTCCAGGGCACTGACCCAGGCTGCCCAGAGAAGCTGTGGCTGCCCCATCCCTGGACGTATTCAAGGCCAGGTTGGATGGCGAAACTGATCTAGTGGGAAGTATCCCACTGGATGACCTGGATCATAGAATCATAGATGTCCCTTCCAGCTCAAACTCTTCCGTGATTTCCTTTGGGTCCTAGCGTACAGTCAAGCGGTTAAAACCTCATCTTGTGGCACGGAGAAATCTCCGCAAGTGTCAACTTTTATCCAAAAGCACTACAAATTGGCATAATCTGTATTTCATACCATATATTTATGCAACCAACATTTGTTTTACCTGCAATCTTACACTATAGTTTAAGCAGTTCAAACTCCAGTAAAAGTATAGAAGACCACGAGGATTATGCTCAGTTGATTTCAGAACCTGATCTAATTTGTGTTTCATATCAGTTTTCCAAGGTTCTTATAGATTTTGTAGTATGAATAACTAAACATTAAAATGTAATTACATGGAAAAGAAAGGATTAAACTTCCAAATGTCATTTTAATGAATTTACAGCTAAAGTGCTGGTCTAGAAATACATTTCCCATATCAATTATAATAAAAATAGGCATTTTAAATTTCAAATTAAGAAGCCAGACATGCTCATTTTTCCAGGATTCATTTAACACAGTTGCTATTATCTCTTAATTTCAGAGAGACAGCCACTGTGTACTATTAAACAGGTTTGTATAAACGTGATTTAATCCTGTGATCGGGGATAAAATAAATTAGTCAAAACAAGCTCAACATAGAACTATCTGAAATTTGATCAATTATGCTCTTCCTTGCAATTTGGGTATACAACTGCTCAAAAGCATTACACAAAATCAACATGTTAAATGAGACCAAATCAAGCTGTTTTCTACGAACAAACAGAGAAAAATATTTAGTATTTTTGGTCTTCCATCGGGAATTTGTAAGATGACAGAAATACAGCCATGGAAGCAGATGTGAAAACTTTGTAGATTCATCTGTGGCAGCCAAAAGCTACTCAACAGTTCATGCATACAGGACAGGTACACGTACAATTCACATGTACAGTTCAAGTGTTCAGCTGGAGAGGACCTGTTTACAAAGGCTTGTAGAGACAGGACTAGGGTTCATGGGTATAAACTAGAGAGGGGCAGATTTAGACTAGATTTAAGAGAAATTTCTTCATGATGAGAGTGGTGAGGCCCTGGAACAGGTTGCCCAGGGAAGGTGTGGCTGCCCCATCCCTGGAGATATTCAGCACCAGGTTGGATGGGGCGTTGGGCAGCCTGGTGTAGTGGGAGGTGTCCCTGCCCATGGCAGTGGGGCTGGAACTGGGTGATCTTTGAGGTCCCTTCCAACTCAAACTATTCTATGATTCCATGATTCTTCCCAGGAGCAATCCGCAAACTTTAGCAACAGCACTTTGCGTACAGAGCGACAGAATTTTTGCAAAAGGACATGCTCAACTTACAAATAATGAAGGGTGAGGGAGGAAGGGATTGGTGACTAACAGACTTAACTACCTACCAGTCC
Source organism: Coccyzus lansbergi (assembly GCA_033558105.1). Taxonomy (NCBI): domain Eukaryota; kingdom Metazoa; phylum Chordata; class Aves; order Cuculiformes; family Coccyzidae; genus Coccyzus; species Coccyzus lansbergi. The sequence goes on along the minus strand of JAUMJK010000220.1, from coordinate 1,155,227 downwards.
CATCTTTGCAGACACAACAAAAGCAATCAAATTAGTAAGTTTGCAATACTTAGTTAACTTCTGCCATCCCCAATGAGTACCTTTACATCTCTGACCTGCTCACCCTCTGAGAAGCCAGTCATCCTAGCTCCTTATAGTCAAGGAAAGGAACCAAGCACTTCTAAGCAACAATTCTTCTGCCCTATTTCATCTTAGACTCGGAGGAATAAGAGTTGTGATGAAAGATCTATGAGTCTGTGAGGTGTAATGACTTGGTATTCAATTTTAGGAGTAGAGACCGTATGCTTTCACACACCTTTACAATAGCTGCTAAGTTTGCTCAGCTAGGACGTCAAACGCATATTTTTCCTTCTTCTAAGACATATCAGTAATGTCATTGACAAGAGCAAAAAGGCCTGACAAGAAAGAAAAGCTCCGCAAGTAAAGGTTGATATTCTCACACAACTGAAGAGGGTCCGCAAGAAAGTTGGGGAGGGACTGTTGACAAAGGCTTTTAGTAATAGGACAAGGGCAATGGCTATAAATTGGAGAGGGACAGGTTTCAACTAGGTATAAGGAGGAATTTCTTCACAATGAGAGTGGTGAGACACTGGCACAGGTTTCCCAGAGAAGTTGTGGCTGCCCCATCCCTGGAGGTGTTCAGCAGCAGGTTGGATGGAGCTTTGGGCAGCCTGATCTAGTGGGACGTGTCCCTGCCCATGTCAGGGGGGTTGGAACAGGATGATCTTTAAGGTCCCTTCCCACCCATCCTACTCTATGATTCTATCTACCAACCAAAATGCCACTGATGTTAGCAGACCTATTTGAGGTATGTGACAATGAGGGGGGAGAGGAATAATCAGACTTCTAGTTCGATCCACCAGCGAGAATCTGACTGTCATTCTACACACGAATGCAGATAGCTTCTTCTGAGCCCACTGCTTTACCTCCATCCACATGCGTGAATGGACAGTATTAGAATGCTCTCAAAGAGCTTAAAAGCATGCTTTTCGCTCTCTCATTTGGGAGAAAATGCAATCTTTTCCAGTGATTAAATTGAAGAATTATTCATATTGAAAATTTAAATATTCATGGTAACAGGGATAAGGGCTCATGTAAGTTGTGGGAAGTCATGTTCATTCTCCCTTTCCACTACAGTGGATATCTAATTATTCCACGAAAACAGTTGCAGTATGAAAGAATGAGGGCATCCTACCAAAGCAGATATAGCTAAGAAGCACTAGGGATGGGGTGGGGGAAGAGGATTTAGATTACTTTTCAGCCAGAATGATACTGGCTGCTGGTCAGTCCTGGATGAGTCCTGTAGCCATGGATGTCTTGCAGGCAGGGGAGCAGAAAAACTACATCCAGGCACTCTTCAGAAGACTCATCTCTGCCTCCACCATGGCTAAGTGGGTTTAGGCACCCAATATCAGAAAAGGCTTCAGATCTATGATGTCTTTAAGGAGACTGCAGCATTCCTCCACCCTAAAGAGGGATATTTATCTTCCGGAGAGCAGTAGGTCCAGGGAGGTGATTCTCCCTCTGTACTCAGCACTGGTGAGACCGCTCCTTGAATCCTGTGTTCAGTTGTGGGTCCCTCACCACAAGAAGGATGTTGAAGCTCTGGTGCGAGTCCAGAGAAGAGCAACAAAGCTGGTGAAGGGGCTGGAGAATAGGCCTTATGAGGAATGGCTGAGAGAGCTGGGGTTGTTTAGTCTGGAGAAGAGGAGGCTGAGAGGAGACCTCATTGATCTCTACAACTCCCTGAAAGGAGGTTGTGGAGAGGAGGGAGCTGGGCTCTTCTCCCAAGTGACAGGGGACAGGACAAGAGAGAATGGCCTCAAGCTCTGCCAGGGGAGATTTTGGCTGAACATTAGGAAAATAAATTTTCACGGAAAGGGTCATTGGGCACTGGCAGAGGCTGCCCAGGTCGGGGGTTGATTCACCTTCCCTGGAGGTGTTTAAGGCACAGGTGGACAAGGTCCTGATGGACATAGTTTAGTGTTTGATAGGAATGGTTGGACTCGATGATCTGGTGGGTCTCTTCAAACCTGGTGATTCTATGACTCTATGATAAAACACAAGGCTCTCCTCAGCTTTCACAGTCAACTATTTGCCTGGTTTGCACACTAACTTTTGGACTACTTACCAAGGCAAATGAAACACCCTTGGCATTACATGCATTCATTTATGCATCTAAACACATTGAATAGTCACATGCTAGACATGAGGCTGGGGGTGGCAGCTTTTGGGCTTTCATAGAATCATAGAATCACCAGGTTGGAAGAGACCCATCGGATCATCGAGTCCAACCATTCCCATCAAACACTAAACCATGTCCCTCAGGAAAGGAGGGAGTCAGGAGATATTTCAAGTCAGGAGATATGTCCAGAGAAATGTTTCTCACAGAATGGACACATAGGAAATGAAGAGAGAGAAAGGGAAGGTAGAGAATGGCTAAGAGGCATGCATGGTAGGGCAATCTTTTCCCTGCTTCTTCTTCTTGTTACTCCCTTCCTTAGAACTCTAAGCATCTGCTGGTAGGACAGAAAAAAAAGGTTTTAAGGGATAATTTGCAATTTTTATCAATATTTTTCTAGAAATCCTTTGTGTTCTTACCCTTACTGGAGTGAATCAGTCAGTAACAAAGGAATGAGGGAAATGAAGAGCTAGGCAACAAGTTTCAGACTCCACTTTCCGTGATGAAAAGACACCACTCCCACCCTGAAAGCCTCCCCAAAGTCAATTAATGAAATGAGTAATACAGCACAAACCAGCTGTACTGAAGTAAGCTAAACACTTGTCTAGTCCAGTTTCCTTTCTTTGACATTAGGTCAAAAGCTGCTGCTCAGGAAAGACTACAAAAAACTAAACAAGCACAGAATCATAGAACGGTTTGGGTTGGAAGGGACCTTAAAGATCATCCAGTTCCAACCCCCCTGTGATGGGCAGGGACATGGCCCACTATACAAGGTTGCCCAAGGTCCATCCAACCTGGCCTTCAAATTCCAGGGATGGGGCAGCCACAACTTCCCTGGACAACCTGGGACACAGCCTCACCATCCTCATTGTCAAGAATTTCTTCATAATGTCTAGTCGAAACCTTCCCCTTTCCAATTTCAAGCCATCCACTCTCATCCTATCACTCCATGGTTTTGTAAACAGTCCCTTTCCAGCTTTCTTGTAGCACCCTTCAGGTACTGAAGGTCACTCTGAGGTCTCCCCACAGCCTTGTCTTCTCCAGGTTAAACAAGCCCAACTCTCTCAGCCTGTCCTCATGTGGGAGTTGTTCCAGCTCTCTGATCTTCTTCGTGTCCCTGCAGCCTTCTCATTCTATCATGATGTGACCTTGTAAAGACTCCCCAGCTTTCTTAGAGACCACCTTCATGTACTTAAAGGTCACTCTAAGGTCTCCCTGGACCTTTTTCTTCTGTCTGAGTGACTTCAAGTCTCACAATGAAACATATTGTTCCCGTTAGCAACACATAAAAGAACAAAAAAATATTTCACCACTCCAGAGAATTGCTTGGAACTACCACTGCAAAAATAATTTTTAAGGCTAAATTTGTGAAGAAGGAAAAAAAAAAGCTATGACAATAATACCTTGTGTAAAAAGGTGAAGTTCCTCATACGACCAGTTCACTTACAAACCGCTGACAATAGTGAAGAACTAAACCCAAAGCAGAGCGTTTTATCATGCATTAGGGACATGGCTCCCAGCTGCTGCTCAAGCTGTAACCCAGCAGGTTCTCCTCCAAGTAGAGTAAGTTATTGTTCATTGCATCACCCCTGAGCACACTCCTTCACTTTGTTTGCAACACAGCTTGGTATTCACTCTGCTCGTGACACCCAGACTCTGGGTTCAGTATGCTGCCATGGGCATAAAAAGATGAGAAACTATCTATTCCTGTGAATATTTTGGTTTTAAGCCTTAAGAATACTTCTGTAGGAAAATTATTTCTGACAAGTTTATCATATCACTAGCCAAGAACGTTAAGCAATCTGTTTCTGTTCATAAGGTATTCAAGCTCCGATTTTATAATTACCTATGCATCTCGCTGTATTTAGCTACACTCCTTTCCTCTGTGGTATGTGTTAAAGCTGGCATCTGTAATCTATGTAACACGTAGGCTTAGGTAGAGAGAAAACAGTCACAATTTAGATCCTCAGAAATGGCTACATCTGAAACAAGGTGATTGGATTCCACTGATAGCCCTGAAATCCTGAGTCGTAAGCAAGATCATTATGGGAAGCCACCAGAGACCCCATCACAGTGCTCAGGGAATCATTGCCTGCCTGAGGCTGGATTTCCCCCACTAAGATGAGTATCAGGGGACAGAATGGGGGTTTGGAGATGATGAAAACCTGGGCCTTTTTTCTGTCACCATCACTGCAGACAGAAGGGGACTGGAGTGCCCGTGCCATGAACCCAGGGCTTGGAAAATGTAAACATCCTGGTCCCACAGCTCGGACATGGGATTTGGAGACAGATACTGCTCGGAACTAAACAGAACTAAACTAAATATTCCTCCACGAGGAATGATCAAAACATCTTGGTCTCATTGTCCAACTGAGGAAAGGGTATGATCATCTCTCCAGATAGTTTTTAGAGAAGCGTTCCTAGGCAGCTCGTTAATGACCAGGAACTGACCCCTCATTAATTTTGCTGGGACTGCAGGCTTGCCAACCACAGCTATGCTGGGCACGGTGGTTACTTTCTCTCTGAAAGCCAGGTTAACAAATTTCGTGAGGTACCCTGCCCCCATTGTTTCCAAGACATTTGCCCATTTGAGCCTTAAAACTCACCACTCCTTAGAGCAGCTCACTGAGTTCCCTTGAAAACAGCCACGTTTTCGCTAACACAAGAAAGCTGGGGAGGGACTGTTTACAAGGGCATGGAGTGATAGGACAATGGCGAATGGCTTTAAATTGGAAAGGGCATAAGGAGGAACTTCTTCACTATGAGAGGGCTGAGGCACTGGAACAAGTTGCCCAGGGAAGTTGTGGCTGCCCCATCCCTGGAGGTGTCGAAGGCCAGGCTGGAATTTAATCTCAAGATGAATTAACATTTCTTTCTGAAATGCTATTTCCTTCCTGATGCTTGATAAGGCTTGTATTGCATATTTTAGATGCTGGTATATGATGTTTTGGTTTATGTTTTTGTCATATGAGCATCATAAACATCATCATATATCACTCCTGGAGGCTAAGTCATACTCCATTGGAAAGCAGAGGCAAAATGCTTAGTACACTGTTCAGAAAACTAATTTGCAGGTTGAAATTTATCTTCTGAGAACACAAGTTTAGAAACTGGAAGCTGGCCACAAAATAATGTGTGATAGAAGAAAGCATATGGAATAATTAACCTCCTCTGTCATACTTGTATTCTACTTTCTTTTGGAAGCAAGAAACATAGATTGTACAGAATGAATGAGATTGTTCCCAGCTCCACCAGATGCATCTTGAATCCTCCCCACTCAACAGTTTACTGTAGACAAAAAGTGAATCAAGCACACATTCATTAGCCCTGCAAGACCAAACACAAGCTAAAGATTCATGTTTAAGAAAGGCAGTAAAAGCAAGAGAATGCGAAATGCCAAGTTTTGCCTACCCTAAGGAACAAGTAAGAATATATGAGACATGCAATGACTTGCAGCTCAGAAAACAGCACTTATTTCATTGTTCTTCAGCCATGAGCCGTGTAATACACAATGTTATCTTCCCCAAGAAAGAAATAATTCATAGAATCATAGAATGGTTTGGGTTGGAAGGGACCTTAAGGATCGTCCAGTTCCAACCCTCTTGCCATGGGCAGGGTCACCTCCCACCAGACCAAGCTGCTCAAGGCCCCATCCAACCTGGTCTTCAACTTCCAGGGAGGGGACATCTGCAGCTTACCTGAGAAACCTGTGCCAGTGTCTCACCATTGTCAAGAATTTCTTCCTAATGTCTAATCTAAATTTCCCCCTTCCAGTTTAAAGCCATTCCCTGTCATCTTATCACTCCAAGCCCTTGTAAAAAGTCCCTCCTCAGCTTTCTTGCAGCCTCCTTCAGGTACTGGAAGCTGCTCTAAGGTCACCTCAGAGCATTCTTTTCTCCAGGCTGAACAACCCCAAAATATTTGTTAAAATATGAAAAGCACTATGATGTAAGAATACAGTGAGCTTTCCCAGCACTGTCCTCAAAGCTTCAAAGAGAGTTTAAAGAATAAAACCCCAAAAATTTATCATCATTTACGTGCAATATTGCTAACTCCAGAGCAAGACGCTTTGTTCTGTAATTACAAGAGCTCTCGGTAAATATTTACACAAACAGAGGTGTACACTACTGTTTCACCAGTTCTGTTTTTCCCTCCTCTCCCAGGTGATCTCACACAGGTGTCTTTGTTTTGTTTTCTTTTATGGCTTCCCCCTATTTGTTGCCAGTAAGTATGTTTGTAAGCAACCAATGGTGCTTAATTTTCTTAAAAGGACTCGTATAGCACTTTTGAAAAACACATTCTACTCACAGCAGAATATCTGACCACACAACTATATAACTGGCACTGTCATCTTTTTAAAATTGTATCATGTTGCTGGGGTTGCTTCTATAAAATTGATTTTAAAATATCTTTGTCACTTATGAGTTTGGCTCTAGTCTCATAAGCTCAGCAGACAATTCCCCCAGACTTCCATTTTTCTGCTACATAAAGACCTGCATCTCATTGCCAGCATCCCAGCTCTTTGAGCTGCTCAGGTCACTTCAAATAGCTACGATGAACACTTCATAGAATCACCAGGTTGGAAAAGACGTTTGAAATCATCAAGCCCATCTATACTTGTCCACTACTAAATCACCTCCCTAAGCACCTCATCAACCCACCTTTTAAATACCTCCAGGGATGAGGACTCAACCGCCAACCTGGGAAGCCTGTTCCAGTGCTTGAGAACCCCTTCTGTGAAGAGATTTTTCCTGATATCCAGTCTGAACCTCTCCAGTGCAACTTGCTACCATTCCCTCTTTGTCCTATCGCCTATTACCTGGGAGAAGAGGCTAACACACTGTTCACTACAACCTCCTTTTGCATAGTTGTAGACAGTGATAAAGTCTCCCCTCAGCCTCCTTTTCTCCAGGCTAAACAACCCCAGTCTTCTCAGCTGCTCCTCTCTGATTTTTGGTGACATGGCTGGAGAACAATTCTTGAGGACGCCACATTAGGGAACTATAACTTCTTAGAAACATAGAAGCATAGAATCACCAGGTTGCAAGAGACCCATTGGATCACTGAGTCCAACCATTCCTATGAAACACTAAACTATGTCCCTCAGGACCTCATCCACCCATCCCTTAAACACCTCCAGGGAAGGTGAAGCATTCTTGTAGCATATTGAGCATTAAATGAGATTTTATAAAGCCAAGATACTGCTCTAGAAGACCCTCTGCGAAGAAAGGAAAATGAAAGATTGCAGACAGCACGCACGAAGAAATACTTTGCAAAATAGCAGTACTTCCCCTAAAGGCATCTGTGCCTTTAAAGTCCAAGTTAGCTTCCAAGTGCTAAGGCCCTGATACTGCAGTTATATCTCACATATTGTGATTGACCAGGAAATACATTGAAAAGCGTTCAGCCAACGGTGCAGCAGCTGCATAGCAAGAGAAAACACAAATCCCTTTTAATTTCACATCTACTGAACAAGCACAATACATCATCAACTAAACTAGAGTACAGTCCAGGGCAGGCAGGAATACTTAGCTATGCCAGCTGATCCACATATGAATATCAGTCTCATTTCAAGTCCTTCTGCTTAAAATAGACTCCAAACAGCAAGTTCAATCTCAAAAGCCACAGCCTGCTGGCAGTTCAATGTTCCGTTTATGGCAAGTAGATAGGCTCCCGTCAGGGAAGATACAGTGGTGTGAACCTCCAACTCTGGCTTTGAAAAGCCTCTTCCAATACTTAAAAGGCATCTGTATCCTTCAAGTGACTACTTATGGAAGCCAGATCTTGATTTCAAGAGGCCTGTTTCGGTTGGCTCCTGGCAAGGTGCAAATGAGGTGTCTACAGACTGGGGAAAACCTCTCCGTTCAACATAAAGGGCATGAACACTGGCGCGTGAAAAGAAACACCATTTATGTAGCAATCTAAAACAGTCATCATAAAATAGTTTTGAGTTCGAAGGGACCTTAAAGATCATCCAGTTCCAACCCCCTTGCCATGGGTAGGTACACTTCCCACTAGATCAGGCAGACCATCCAACCTGGCCCTTAACACCTCCAGGGATGGGACAGCCACAACTTTCCTGAACAAACTGTGCCAGTGCCTCACCACTCTTATTGTCAAGAAGATCTTCCTTAAGTCTAATTTACGTCTGCTCCTCTCCAGTTTTTACCCATTCCCCTTAGAACTATCACTCCAAGCTTTCGTAAACAGTCCCTCTCCATCTTTCTTGTAGCCCCTTCAGGTACTGGAAGGTTTGTCTAAGTTCTTCTCAAAGCCTTCTCTTCTCCAGGCTGAACAACCCCAATTCTCTTAGACTGTCCTAATATGGGAGGTGCTCCACCCCTCTGATCATCTTTGCAGCCTCCTCTAGACCCGTTCCAATAGCTTCCTATCTTTCTTCTGCTGTGAATTCCAGAACTGGGCACAATACTCCAGATGTCTCACAAGAGACGAACAGAGGGGTAGAATCCCCTCCTTTGCCCTGCTGGCCATGATTCTTTTGATACAAACCAGGACATTGCTGGGCTTCTGGGTTGCGGGCACACACTGTCGGCTCATATCAAGCTTCTCATCAATCATCGCCCCAAGTCCTTCTCCTCAGGGCTGCTCTCAATCACATCATCCCCTATCCTGCATTGAAATCATTGTAAATGAACGGTTCTTCCACAGCGCAGCTTTCCAAATTACACCCATAGACTACTTTATATCATGGCTGAGGTCCTTATTTCCAGTAGCTATTGTTAATGAAAGTACATAGAAAAAAACTAATTGAAGTCATTAATTATTACTATTCCAGAAGGATATTATGTGGTCATAAATGGCTGAAAAAGGGACCCAAGATAACTCATGAGAAGGAAGAGCAATGGTTCCAGGCCTCCCTATTAATATCTCATCGCTGCTATGAAAAATCTTGGAAACCTCTGTCACATTAAGAATTATCACATTACAGAAGCAGTTGAGAAGTTTAAGAAAGGTGCCACTAGATGAAGTAAGACCAACACACATACAAGGAGAAAAGTAACTCTGTCAGCATCTGATCCAACAAAGAAAGAGAATTTCAGACCTTTAGAAGATTGAAGGCAATGCTGATCACTTAACAGCTACAGTCATACCCCACTATGCTGCAACCTATACTTAACATAGGACCACTTACTTCCAGTATTTTTCCTAAACAGAATTTGGACAAGTATTTCCTGTTCACGGATTAACTGATAGTTACTGAATATAATTCTTTCCAGCATAGTGCTTTGTTTAACTGATGAGATAACTGGCTTTTATGTCTCAAATACGCTTTATCCCTTCTTCGACATAATAATTTGCTTTGCATCTGATGCAAATAATGAGTTAGTATATTTTCATAGTATCACAGAATGGTTTGGATTGGAAGGGACCTTAAGGATCAGCTAGTTCCAACCCTCTGCCATGACCAGGCTGCTCAAGGCATCATCCAACCTGGTCTTCAACACCTACAGGGATGGGGCAGCCACAGCTTCCCTGGGCAACCTGGGCCAGTGCCTCACCACTCTCACTGTCAAAGAATTACTTCCTAATGTCTAATCCAAACCTTCCTCCTTCCAATTTTAAGCCACTTCGCCTCATCCTATCACTCCATGTCACCCCATCTTCCTGAAGGCCCCCTTGAGGTACTGGAAGTTTGCTCCAAGATCTCCTCGGAACCTTCTCCTCTCCAAGTTGAACAAGCCCAATTCTCTCAGCCTGTCCTCATAGGGAAAGTGCTCCAGCCCTCTGAGCATCTTGGTGGCCTCCTCTGGGCCCATCCCAGCAGTTCTGTATCCTTCTTACACTGAGTATTTTTTATTTTGAGACAGAACAAAATGTGAAACGTTTCACTGACTACAGAAGCAAAATTAAAGTCTTACTCAAGTACACTTAGACATGCAAAAAAAGCACAGCTACACCAATCAGTAAAATAAAGTCACTTCACAATCCAGTATAACAAAGGATTTATATGATGACAACAGTTAAGATTGCAAAGAACAAATTTAACATACAGTTCCAATAAACAAAGCAGAATCATAGAATCATAGAACAACCAAGTTGGAAGAGACCCATCGGATCATCGAGTCCAACCATTCCTATCAAACACTAAACCATGTCCCTCAGGACCTCATCTACCTGTGCCTTAAACACCTCCAGGGAAGGTGAGTCAACCACCTCCCTGGGCAGCCTATTCCAATGCCCAACGACCCTTTCCGTGAAAAACTTCCTCCTGATGTCCAGCCTAAATCTCCCCTGGCAGAGCTTGAGGCCATTCCCTCTTGTCCTGTCCCCTGTCCCTTGGGAGAAGAGCCCAGTTCCCTCCTCTCTACAACCTCCTTTCAGGCAGTTGTAGAGAGTAATGAGGTCTCCTCTCAGCCTCCTCTTCTCAAGGCTAAACAAACCCAGCTCTCTCAGCCGCTCCTCATAGCGCTTGTTCTCCAGCCCCTTCACCAGCTTTGTTGCTCAGGTATTTGTCAACTCTTTTGCCATCTTCTGCAGAACTTAACAGAACTTTGCCTCCAGAGTGGAATGAAGAACTTGGCTGTTCAGGTAGCCCTTTATGGGAAAAGGCATCAAGAGAAGTGAAAAATCAGTGTGCGATTTAGATCCCAGCTGCTTTATCAAATGACCAGGAAATACTAAGAACATCTTTTGGGATGAGATACCTAAGTACAAGCTGTATCTACTTCATTCTGCTTTGGGTGGAGAGTCTAAATGTGTCTGCTACACATCAGTCTTCAAAAGAGCTCACTATTTCCCAGGCACACATCTTCAAGTCCTAACATCAAAACAATAACAAACCATAGAATCATAGGATCATAGATTCACCAGGTTGGAAGAGACCCACCGGATCATCGAGTCCAACCATTCCCATCAAACACTAAACCATGTCCCTCAGGACCTCATCTACCCGTGCCCTTCAGCATTCTGCTTCTCCTATGCTTAAAATAAAGAAAAAGAGCAAGCTGCACTCCTAACAATACGGAAATTAGTAAAAATTAATACAATATTGGTTTTTGCAAAGCAAAAATAAGTAGAATGGAAACCTGAGCCTCTGTGACCAAAAATATAATGTAAGGAATTCTCAATATATTTCTTAAAATAGTATGGTTGAAATGTTATCCCTTGTAAAAGTCATAGAATCATAGAACAACCAGGTTGGAAGAGACCCATCAGATCATTGAGTACAACCATTCCTATCAAACACTAAACCATGTCCCTCAGGACCTTGTCCACTCATTGCTTAAACACCTCCAGTGAAGGTGAATCAACCACCTCCCTGGGCAGTCTGTTTCAATGCCCTGTGACCCTTTCTGTGAATGCATGTGTTCACTCAAGCTGCAAGAGCGAAACCTATAGAACCCACTTCCTAGCACAGTCAAGTATATACTTATATATGGATTTATTTCCTAAGGGTTGAATTCGAGTTCTAATATAAATCAATAACAAAAAAAGTCCAGCTATTTCACTGTTATCAAGTTCTGACATTAAAAACAAACAAACAAAATGAAACAGATGGACTGTCTCATGCTACCATATTTTACCAAGCTCTTAGTTTTCTGCCACTTGAATATTCATACTAACAGGAAAAACCATAATAATAACCTGGTCTAGAAATTACTTCCAGTGCTGAAATCACTGAATCATTAAGTTGTTTGTGTTGGAAGGGACCTTCAAGAACATCCAGTTCCAATGCCCTTGTCATGGGTAGGACACCTCTCACTAGATCAGGTTGCTCACGGTCCAATCTAACCTGGCCTTGAACACCTCCAGGGATGGAGCAGTCACAACTTCCCTAGGCAACCTGGTCCAGTACCTCACCACTCTCACAGCAAATTTGAATCCGGAAATCATACTCTTGGCTAACATTCAACAGCTGAGTACTATCAATTTATTTCTTTAGAAGCCACACAATCTACTATTTATTTACAAGTACACCAGTCGTGGTTGAAGCTAAAAGGATTTTCATTTGACAGTGGAAGATTAATACAGAACGATATAATTTGTAACTTTTCTGTAGATATCCAAAAGAAAGCAGTATTATCCTACCATTCACTGGTGCACATCAGAATCTCTCACTGGTACTTGTGAGAGTAACTGCTAGAGTACTGTGATTATAGTCATAAGTACTAATCATTTTAAGACTATGGCAAATTCTCTCAGATATTCTGTGCCTCAGGATTGTGTGTGTATAAACATATATAGAGAGTCATAGAACAACCAGGTTGGAAGAGACCCACTGGATCATCCAGTCCAACCATTCCTATCAAATGTGCCTAATGCTCCTCCGTATCTTCATCTCTCTGTAAGTACTCGTAAAGTCATGAGCGCTAATTCTTTAATGTCATCATTGTTAAAGAAGTTTGATTCCAAATCCAAACAGAAATGCTCAAAGTTGTATGCTAGGTCTAAACTAAATAGTTGTAAATAATATTATAATGTGACTTTTCAGAGTTCACAAACAACTTTAATATTAATTAACTATCATAAGACCTTATTAATAGCTTCTATACAAGGTTGTACACAAGTTTCTGTACAAGAGCAGAACTTTTCTCCTTGTTATGCTAAAGTGACACTAATATGAGAGCTATATTTCATTGATTTTGACAGAAATAATCGCTCAGGATTGAAACTTGTTGTAAAAGACTCAAGTCCATCCTCCCATAAACATTTCCAAATGTTTATGTTGTAAAAACACGTAACATTGCAACACAACTGAGTGCAAATGCCTTATAAAACAATCTAACCTTTACCTTCCAGATCCAAATCTCATCATCACCTTGCGAGTCTTTTTGGGGTATCAGTGAAAATCTTGGCTAGAAACATTACCTGACATGTGGTTTGTCTTTTAAAGTAAATAAAAAACACTCACTGGAGTTTTGGAAACAAACAAACAAACAAACAAACAACAACCAACAAAACAAACAAACAAAATAAAAATGCAGTATGAGAGAAACTGGCAAAAAGGTTACAGAAGAAATCCATACTGTAACTCCTCAATAATTCAGTTACTGTAGTTGAAGCAGTCAACACCAGGAGTCCTGTGCAGAGCTCTGGAATCCCCAGCCTAAGAAGGATATTGAATTGTTGGAACGGGTTCAGAGGAGGGTCATGAAGATGATCAGAGGGCTGGAGCACCTCTGCTGTGAGGACAGGCTGAGAGACTTGGGGTTCAGTCTGGAGAGGGCTGCGGGGAGACCTTATAATGGCCTTCCAGTACCTGAAGGGGTCCTACGAAAAAAGCTGGGGAAGGACTTTTCACAAGCACATGGAGTCATGGGGTGAGGGCGAATGGTCTAGATTCGAAGAGGTGCAAGATTCATGTTAGACATTAGGAAGAAATTGTTGATGCTGAGGGTGGTGAGACATTGGCCCAGGTTGCCCAGGAAGGTTGTGGCTGCCCCATCCCTGGAGGTGTTGGAGGCCAAGTTGGATGGGGCCTTGAGCAGCCTGGTCTGGTGGGAGATGTCCCCGTCCACGGCAGGAGGGCTGGAACTGGATGACCTTTACAGTTTCTTCCAATCCAAACTATCCTATGAACTTAGTGATGTAAAGGGTTTTGCATCTGGAATAGGCTGCCCAGGGAGGTGGTTGAGTTACCTTCCCTGGAGGTGTTTAAGGCATGGGTGGATGAGGTCTTGAGGGACTTGGTTTAGTGTTAGATAGGAATGGTTGGACTAGAAGATCCGATGGGTCCCTTCCAACCTGGTTGTTCTGTGGTTCTGTGATTAACTACTGAACCCATGAGGTTTGCATCCATCTGTTGATGCTATTCTTATTTCTGTTAAATGATGCTAAAATGGAGCAGTACCAGCTATTCCAAGTAGCTTTCTATAGGCTCAGATATCTCCATCAGTGGAAGCAGAATAAGTCAGTAGCGTTATTGTTTTCTTGTTCTTGAGAACTCTTCAACCCCACTGCCTCCTGTGTAAGAGTTAAGCCCAACTCTCCCCCCAGAGATGCCTTGTTTAAGCCATCCTGAGACTTCTGGTGAGCAAAAGCCTAGATCCAACAAGGAGTTAAAATGGACATTGGGATCGTCTCAGTTTTTAAGCAATATACTGCTTAGGAAGATGCGACGCAAGAGGCAAATCTAAAATTGCTTGTTCCATCAACATGACTTCCCCACTGTTACTGGAATGATTTATTTATTTGACTATGAAGAGAAGAAAAGTCCTCTGCCTCAAGGTCCAGTTCCAGCAATGTTCTTAGTCTACTTTATCACAGAATCATAAAATCACCAGGTTGGAAGAGACCCACCAGATCATCGAGTCCAACCATCCCTATCATCAAACACTAAACCATGTCCCTCAGGACCTCAGGACCTCGTATACCTGTGCCTTAAACACCTCCAAGGAAGGTGAATCAACCACCTGTTTTTTGTTTATGTGTAAAACAGATTGAGGCCCAATGGATCAATGAGTTTCACAACGTACGCTCATCATCACAACATGCAAACTAATTTTACCAAAGCATCATTTAGAAAAGCATGGAAAATTCTCCACTGTTCTCCATTGTTTCCAAGAAACTTCTGCTGTTTCTGCTATCAGCAAGTTTGCTATTTTGGTGTCACGTTAAAGCCCCAGTGCCTCCATTTCTGACCCCTTCAAACAAAAACAAGCTGCTCAACAATGTCTAATCCGTGCGTCATGTAATCCTGCTTAATACTCTACAAACTCTGGGTAATATTTGGGTAGTTTTTAAATTTAGCAAAGAACATCCTGGCCTACTTCAAATATACCCTCACCTTGGGTAGCGTCCCCTGAAAATGTCCCCCATGCTCGTTTTGAAGAAGAAAAGCAAGAAGAGAAGATGCAAGAGAAACAAACTAAGGTGAAAACAAGAGATCCTGGTCTACTGGCATAATAAAACCAGATAATATTACAAATCAAATTATTGGAAAGGGAATGCATTACGCCAGCAGCCAACACACCACTCATAAACAACGGAAGAGACCTTCTAACATTGCTCTGACCCCATTTACCAGCACAAGACAGAGCCCTGTGCGAGTACATCCAACGCTCGGCTTCCAGCGAGAGAAGGACAGCGGCATGGCCAGCTAAGTCACGCAAGGCGTCCTCCCACCGCCACAGAGCTATTAATATCGAGTCGGCTATCGTTCCGCCAGAGAAACAGAAAATCCCTTCTTCAAGACATCTGCTTTCCGTTGCATCATTATCTTCTGAGTGGCTCGTGCCGCAAACACTACCGGAGAGGTCTAAATGAAATTCCATTATCAATCTTCAGTACAGCCCCCGGACTGCCTTTCCTAACATCTCCCAGACCCTTACTTAAGGACAAATATGTTCCTATTTTGTTTAGGCTGTCAGGCAGACAGTCTCCAATCATTAGCCTCTTGTCAACAGCGATGCTGAAGTAGATTACGAGTGCGGAGTGCTTGTCATGGCAGGTGCATGGCCCTGGGGCTGCCATCTGCCAGGAAGGAAGTGTTCTCCACTCGGAGGCAGAAGAGATTGACAAATAATGTAAACAAAACACTGAATCATTCCTAATCTATGGAATCAAGCGTTTGCATTCCCCTTCTGCAACGTTGACGTTACCATCGGAGGTGGGGGGTTAGGTCTGGGGCTTGGGTTGTTTTTTTCCTCATAACTATTCCTACAATGGATTTACTGAGATTAAAAAAAAAACCAAAAAAAACCCAACTGACTCTAAAATAACTTTTATTTAACAGAGACAAGCAAATCTGGATTTGAAAACAAACAAAAAAACACCCGAGTATGTTTATTTTGGAAAGTATTTCCCCGCTGTTAACTTGTGATGTGCCTCTTTCCAGAATGGATTGCTCTTCACTGTGCACAAGAAATGGGATTTTAATTATTAATTTTGCTACACTTACACACAATTTTGAGCAACCATCACTGATAAAAAAATTGAGAAAATGCTCTTTAAAAAAAAAACTTAGGTAAAAGCAGTCTGGACAATAACAGAACACTGAGAGTTGGGTGTGGTCTTATAAATAATTTTCAAAGGGATTTCTCATGATCAGATTGAGCATCTTCCCTAAACGGTGCTCGTTCTGTGCCCCATTTTTTTTTCCACAGCACAACTCCATGCAAACGCGCATGCACTGATCAGGTGAATCGCTGTGATCGTGGCTATTCTTCAAAATTATTCATTTCCGTCTCACTAGCAAACTAGGAGAGATCGCACGCTGCTGCTGACTTTGAGTAAGCCTCGTGTTACTGTACGTGTTCGCGCCTCAACACTCCATGAAGTATATTTTTAGGTGAGTTTTGTAAAGATGTACACAACCTTTATACTAATTTCTCAGTGTTTTCCATCAGGCACGTGACACCTAAGCCTTAAAAACTCACTTAAAATACAAACCCTTACAACTCTACAACTAAGAGATTTGTTTACAGTTGGACTCCAACTCAGAGGTCTTTTCCAACCTGATGATTCTATGACCCTACCTAAACCAGGGTGGAAGTTGCAAATGCAAATCTTAACTGGTAATCCTTGTTTCCTCTACAGCTGACAAATGTAGAGAAAAAAAAAATGTGCTACTTTATAACTTGAATTTAAAAGACGTGGGAGCAATCATTCTTGCTGGCTCTGTTTACTGCTGGTGGCTCTTCAGAGTGCCTGGAGGACTGACTTGCTCAAGATGCCCACATGCTGGATGGTTTAAGGCAGATGAGACAAACGCCAGTGGAAACAAACCAACCAACCAACCCCACAAAACACAAGGAAAATTTTCCTTTAGAGAAGCTGCAGAAGGAAAACCAGGATTTTCAACAATGGGCAGCAAGTGGACTGCTGAGCTGAACTCAGCTTTGCGAAGCTGCCACTCTTGACCCTCTAGACTGATACACACAAAAGCTTTAAAAATAACTACATACCAGACAACAGACACACAAGCAAAACATATCTGAACTTTGGGGTCACTCCACCCTCCTCTAAAACCTCAAAGGGTACCACTGATTTCCATGTGTACGTAGACTGCTTCTAAGTCAACACTAAAAAACAATAACAGAGTTGTGAAACCCTCTTTATTACACATCCCAATTTATCCAATCGGTTGCTATACTCGCTTTAAATTGTTATTGCGCACAGCACGACAACACAATATTAAAACTTCTACAAGCTCTGCTGAAGTATATCATGACTAATACACAGCAAACAAAGACAAAACGCATGGATGACCAACACGAGAAATATACTATACCTCAACAAACTGGGGGAAAAAAAACCCATCTCCAATATCATCTCTTATGTACTTGTTATTTTAAAAAGACACATATTAATGGTGCTTAAAGAAAACCTGATATAAACCAAAACACCTGACATACCCATGTCACCATTTAACTGCTGAACAGAGAGGAAAGTTAGATTGCGTGCAATTAACTGCAGCTTAATTTTTCTGCGGATGCTTGCTGTGTTTCGACTTTTAAACCACTTCAGCATTCCAGTGTAAATAATGCTATTTAAAAATCATAGTAAATCAAATGTAAAGAAACCCATGTTATTCCCTCCTTATTTAAAAAAAAATACCTCCATCTAAAATCTATCCTAATGCTCTTTCTGTTCAAACATTCTTTTATCCACTTTACTTACAAGAGAACCTTAGTCTCTGTTGCTATCTGGAAAGAAATCCAGTAATCAGAAGCAATCATCAACCTAAGCATTTCCTCTGCCTTGAGCAATGACTGTACTGGTTCATTTTGGAACAAACCCACCATTCAACTTGCTCTATAACAATTTATCTTAAATGACTCGAAGTAACTACCACATTATTTCTATAAGCAGTATAGCTAAACACCATCTAAAGCATAAAGGAAAGAAAAAAGTCCAACACGTTACACATTTTAACATTCCATCTGCATATACGAAGCTGACATCCGTAAAATCAACTTAATTTAAAATATCAGAGGTATAATTTAATCTTAGATAGCTTCAGTTTGTATTTCACATCTCACAAAAGGCAGGGTCAGGTTCAGACCTACCCATTTTGGTGTAAAAATATAAGATGAACGACAAGAACTGCATTTCTAGAGGCAGTAGAAACCATTGAATTTTTAATTCTGTGCGTGAGAGGTAAAAGTAAAACTACGTTAAGTATTAAAAGTAGCTCAGTTCTTTCTATTCTCATTTTGACATCCTCACAAAACTTATCAGTAAGAGAAACTCCTACACTTACAACTAATTTATTCAGAAAATATTTTAAAAGATGCGTAACTTTTCTCACAGAGAATAAGGAGTTTTTTAAATACTTTTAAGAAGTCATTTAAAAATTAATACAAGTTTTGTACAAGACACAATTAAACATTCTCATGCCAGTCTGAGAACCAGAACTTTACGGCAGTTTGGCATATTAGAATAAAAAAAAAAGA
The DNA here is from genome assembly GCA_033558105.1 of Coccyzus lansbergi. Lineage (NCBI taxonomy): Eukaryota > Metazoa > Chordata > Aves > Cuculiformes > Coccyzidae > Coccyzus > Coccyzus lansbergi. The sequence continues at coordinate 1,136,687 of JAUMJK010000220.1, read as the reverse complement.
ATATAATTTGTTGCGCAGAGTAATTCCAAAGAAAAAGGAAACGAGGGTTATGTCTTCAATGATCTAAAAAATGCCATTAGAAAGACACAGGAAAAGATTTCTTCAGCCAGGCTTTTTATTGTTTAGCTGCAATCATAAAAGCCTCACAAAGGTAAGAGCTAATTCACAAGGCGGGAAGGGGTCATTATTATCAAAAATCAACTTACTACCATCTCAAGTAGATGCATTACAGATGATGACTTCTTTAAATAAATCAAGACAAAAGAAACTAACAAAAGCAACCCTCAGGGTTTTTTTTTTTTTTTTGCACCATTACACACAGCATCTGTTCACTTCCAGAAAACTAGACCAGCTACTAGAAAACATTTACAAGTTACAGAGCACTTTGTTAGCAGAAAAAGAAAACAAAATTCAAGATAACCCACCCCAAGTCTGGTGTTTTCAATCAAGGAAAACGCCCTATTATAAAGTCATTACATTTAATAGGAATTTAACGTCAGAATTTCAGGGTTACACACACAAGGAATGAAATCTTAACCTCACTAACACAGAGACAAAAGTCCCATTTGGCTTCAACAGAATTAAGATCCATCGTAAAAAAGTCACATTATTATAGGGTGCAATCTGTCATAAATACACCAGCATTTAAATAAGTATCTCCATAAATAATAAAAACCATAAACAGTTCATATGTTTTTAAGCGAAAAAGCAGTCATCACTTAAGAACAAAAGTTAATTATCACCAAGTAGCAAGTTTTAACCAACCAGTAACAATTTTACTTATACACTGATGCAAGTGTTTCTCCAGTTAAATACTGACACACTTTCAGAACACAGCAAAACTAACTGATGATTTCAAGCAACCTTTTAATTCTTCTGTTTTGACAGCAGCTGTGGATGCTCTAGCTTGCTCGACAGGATAATATGCACAGAGATTTCCAAAAACACAGCACTCCCTACAGCAGAGGCAAGTTACTGAGAGCAAAAAAAACCAAGCCATAGGTAAAAAGAGCCACCTTTTAATGATAGAAATTCTTTCCTTTAAACAAGTATCCATAGCAAAACTACCAACCCTCAGGAAGAATTCAAATTGCTTTTTTTGCATGCATTTTACACAGATCAAAATATTACTCTATTGAGAAGATAATTACAAGGAGTTTGTTTGCATCCCCTCAGTCTCTGAGATTCTCCAGTTCTAAACATTGTCGATTTCCCATTGTTTTGGAATCCCTAGAAACCTCTCATAGTTTTTGAAGCTTCTCACTTCACTAATAAAGACAAGTCTGAAAAAGTGTAAACAAGTAAAACAATGTTGATTTTATACAAGTTACCTTAGTGCAAACCATTGGTATTTACAAAACTAGCTTCTCTCAAATCTACCTGAACTACTGCCATGACAAAATAATCTTGTTCATGCTCAAAATAGTTTTCTCTAGACTGCATATGTGTTTCTCTGGAAAACACGAAATTCCTAGTATTCTCCCAAAAATCACATTTAACGTGGAAATATGCTGGCATGATACTTGGTGATTTTTTTAGGCAGTGGCGGAAGTCGTTCCATAAACAAACTTCAGGGTGAAACCCCAGTGAAAAGCAAAAGAGAAAGCAGGGAATTTGCAAACGTTAATAACTTGGATAAAAGTCCTTTGTGACATATTTATCCTTCTCCCTGCTAGGACTTTTCCAGCTGGTTTGCCACAAGGGCAATTCACCTGAAAGCCCAGGACTGGTACCTGCACACTGGTGACTGTTGATCATAGAATGATTTGAGTTGGAAGGGACCTTAGAGATCATCTTAATTCCAACCCCTCTGCCATAAGCAGGGACACATCCCACTGGATCAGGTTGCTTGAGGCCCCATTCAACCTGGCCTTGAAGACCTCTAGAGATGGGGCAGCCACCACCTCTCTGGGAAACCTGTTCCAGTGCCTCCCCACCCTCATTGTGAAGAAATTCCTCCTTACGTCCAGTCTAAATCTGCCCTTCTCCAATTCAGAGCCATTCCCCCTCATCCCATCACTCCACGCCTTTGCAAAAAGCTCCATCCCAGCTTTCTTGATGCTCGCGTTGAGTTTTTTTCCTTACCACCTCGGCCCAATATTGGCTGCAGCCACCTCCAAACCCCCAAACCCCTGAGCGCACGTGGTAGGTGGGCACGTTCCTTGGAGGCCAACCAAGTGGTGGAGAAGACAGCCTCCCCTCCTACAGCCAGATTAGATCTCAATGAGCTCCTCCAGAACACTTCTCCATGTGGTCTGCGTTTAACAGCTTACGGGAAAGCAGAAAAATAAATACACATGCAGATTAACTATTAAAATAAGGCAAGCCTGTAGTCACCCTTTGACAAATACATCGCAGAACTGAATCTCTCTCCTCTGTACGCTTGGTACCAAACAAACGCAACAATGTTTACTTTATTATCCTTTTGTTTACTGGATGGGAAGAAGAGCAGCCGGTTCCCTCCGCTTACTCCAGCTCTGCAAGTACACTCCCATCCACTCCAGGTTTTCTCATCAACTGGTGCCTGCTCCCCTCTCCCTTTTATTCCCCCCCACCCCCTTCAGCAGTCTGGGGAATGTTGTGGAAATAGCTCTTTCCCAACAAGGGGCTTGGTTTGGGGCTGTAGGTTGCTTGAGAAAAAAATAACAAACCCAAAACTCTTCGTTTTTTGGGAAAAAAAAACCCCAGTTTTCAGAGCAAAAGGTGGTGGGAGCTCCTCATTTTTGTGGAGAAAAATAAATAAATAAATAAAAATCAGTTTGCAAAGCAAAGACTGGTGGGAATGCAGACGGGATCTGGTTTAGTAGCAGACAGGTATGGTTGGACTCTATGATTTCAAAGGTCTTTTCCAACCAAGTGATTCTATGATAAAGAAATCGGGAACTACCGCGACCAAACTGGTCTGGGTCGAAACAGACACCCTGAAAAACAACCCCAGTAAAACTAACGGCAGCAGACAAATCACGCTCTGCTCTCAACCCTTCCCGTCAGATAGAATAAGCGTTCATCCTTTCAAACTTTTGACATTTCATTCAACAATCCTCTCGCCTTAATTAGGTTCAAAGCTTGCTCTGCAAACAGTGGATCCTCTAATCTTTTCCATCTTTCTGTACTTCCTATCAAAAGAGAAAATATTTTCTTCTCCAAAATCAACTGGCTACTAAGAAAACAGAAGAAAACAAAACCTGCGAGCAGATCCTGCATTCCTGTCGCTGTTTGGCTGCTCTGAGCAGCAACACTTTACTCACCACCAAGCAACTGAGCTTACCTGGCACATCATTCCACCTCCCAAGACCCATAAACATACATCAGAGCTCTATGAGAAGGCGGGATTCGAGCATCCTATCTTGCATATATTCTGCAGCAAAGAGAATCCCTACAGCTTCTCATCATGAACTTTTAACCCTTGGCAGCCTGGCTGGTCTGTGCCCTCCCCAACCAGCCCCCAAGTGCACACGTACAAACTCTCACTTGCTAAGAGGAGGTGGATTGCTGTGGGAGGAGGCTGCATTTCTTTGTTTCTTCTTTTTTTTTTTTTTTTTTTTTTTTTTTCAAACTAGCACCTCCACAAAGGAACAGCTACAGGATTAAAACCTCCGGTTTTCTGTCTCACCCTCAACGTTTCAGATTTCTTCGGTTTGTTTTCTGTCTCTGCATACCCAGCCTTCACAATCCATATCCAAGCAAGCCAACTGGTCATTCATGCTGGGACTGAGCCACCAGCTGGAATCTCCTTACACATCACCACAGAGTGGGCCTTGAAGTGTAATGCGTGACAGAACACGCGACAGCTCAGGCATAAAGTGACTTTTGGAAAGATTACTTTTTTTTTTTCCCAATTCACATTCCACACTCACCATAATTTAAAATTTTGCAAGAGAGAAGATACTTCAAAACCAGGATATTAGAGTTTAGCCTATTCATTTTGGGGATGATTGACCTACCCAGCTAGACAGCCAAGGATTTTTCTATAATCTAATGTCCTCCATCCAACAATCCTGTTTTTTAACTCAATCATTCTACGTTCTAAAATAGGATTTAGAAGCTGCATTAACATCAGCTATTTTGGTCACATTTTCCAAACACTTTCCAAAATCTCACATAAAAAAACCCTCTGAAGTGCAGCCCAAACATATTAACTGCGTAAACATCACTTTCTATTGGGGTACCCAGAAGTATACATTCATAATAGTAGCACAATAGAATTCCAGCGCGAAAAAAGTATCCCCACATTAAACTTTTTCTCATACAAAGAGCTAGTGAGTTCCTCCAAGGCCGTTCATTACAGCATGGGTTTGGGGGGGAAAAAGAGAGACTTTTAAGAAAGCAAGGAGGAAGAGTACTCTACCCAACAAAACACAACCTGCAGTGAGAAACAGATACTAAACACAAACAGGAATCAGAGGCAGCCGCAGACGTAGCTACTCACCTTTCACAGCACTCGCTTCTTTCAGGTTGTGAGACAGAAAGTCTATGCTGGCGTAGGCGCTCATCTCCACGCCGCTGATGCCCCCGTTGAGGATGTGCCTGGCCTTCGACCTGGCTTTGTCGCAGTTGGCCAGGGTGCCGTCCATCACATCGATGGCGATGTAGTTGAGGCCGTTCTGGAAGCCAGCCGAGGTCTCCCGGCACATAGGGCTGCTACCCTGCTCCTCCTCCAGGCCTTCGCTTTTCCTGAGGGACACGTTCTCCACCGAAGCCGAGTTGTGCCGTTTGGGGTTGTGTGCGAAGGAGGGGGACACGGGGGTCACAGTGGTGGTGGAGGAGAACGTTTCCGAGCTGTGCCTCCTGCGCCCCTGGGGATCGGCCCGGATGACCTTGGCCCCTCGGTTGGGGTCAGGGGGAGGGTTGGAGAGAATGAAAGCCTCCACCCCAGAGAGGGTGAGCCTCTTCACCCCAGCTGTGGGGCTGGTGACCCGGGCACTTTCTGGCTTCTGAATGATGGGTTGGGGCGGCGTGGTAGCCATCCCAAAGGTCATCTCAGTGTAATCCCCACCATCGGATGGGCTGGACAAACAAGCCACCTCCACCGCCTTCAGGTAGCGCCCGTCAGGCTGGCTGGTACTGGAGGAAGAGCCTGGCGAGAGCGCTTCCAGGGAACCCACCGAGACCGTGCCCGACTGGGAGGGCGACTGCGACCCAAAGTCAATGTTCATGTAGTCGGAGAGAGGGGAGCGCCTCTGTCCCGTGCCCGAGCCCAGGGAGGAGGCTGGGCTGTCGGCAGGCAGCGAAGGGGGAGAATAGACAGCGGCATCCCCAAAGTCAATGTTGATGTATTCGCCGGGGCTCTTGGGTTCGGGTGGCAGAGGGTGCTCGTTCATGCTGGGCAGCATCGTCCGCAAGGTCTCCAAGGAGAGACGGCTGGGCCGGGCCACCCGCTGGCACCGCTGGCTCAGGAAGCTCTCGGTCCGGCTGTGCCGCAGGGGCGAAGGCACCATGTGGCTGGAGGGGGCATAGGTGCTGGCAGGGGACTGGCCTGCTCCGCACACCACCGCCTCCTCCGGGATCATCCTCCCGGGGGAATTCATGAAGACGTACTGGTCGTTGTCCTTCGCCGGTCCCTGGCTCTTGTAGGAGCGAGGCAAGGAGCTGTACGAATAGCAGCCGGGCTTGGGGGGCTCACTGGACCCATGCCCCGAAGGGGCGAAAAAGAAGTCCGGAGGGGTGAGGGAGGGAGCTTGGGCTCCGTGATGGGGATCCCGAGGGGACATATTGATGTAGTCCCCGTTACTCAGCCTCCCGTCCGAGCTCTCCACGGACAGCTTGGAACCGCACCACATCCTCATGTAGCCGCTCTCGTCGGGGGAGCTCTCCCCGGGCGAGCTGGTCTTGTAGCTGCTGCCATTCCCGGGGGACCCACCCCCCAGCCCTGCCCGGGGCTGCAGGATCTGCTTGGGAGCGGAGACGCTGGTGGGACTCATGGGCATGTAGTCATCCCCACCTCTGCTCCCCTGGCCCAAGGCCGCGGCCACCCCGGGGGTCATGGGCATGTAGCCATCGTCGTCGCCCCCGGCGCCACCCGCTCCCGTCGGGGGCCCCAGGTTGGTGCTGCTGCTGCCGGAGCTGCGGTGGGAACCGATCTCGACGTCCCCGTAGTCCTCGGGGTAGGGCGTGTAGGTGACTTTGGGGGACGCCCCGGCTTGGCAGGAGGGAAAGAGGCGGCCGGAGCTGCCGGAGAAGGTCGCCCGCATCAGGGTGTACTCGTCCAGGGAAGCGGAGGAGACCTGCGGAGGGGCCGAGCGCTGGCGGCACGGGGTGGTCAGCGAGTAGGTCCTCTTGCGGTGGCCCCCGTCGCCGTCGGGGCACGGCCGGTAGCAGAGGCGACCGCTCGGGGGTCGCTCCATGGCCACGTAGCCGTAGAGGTCGGCGCCGCCGGCCGCGTCCCGCACCGGGGGGGTCTCGGCCACCGACTCGGGGGTGTTGCTGCGGTTGCTGGCGGTGGAGGAGGAGGAGAAGGGGCGCGGGTCGCCGCCCGGGCTGGAGCCGTACTCGTCGAAGGACATGAAGCCGGCGTCGCTGGGGGAGCCGGAGACCGAGGCGCTGCCGCTGGACGGGCGCTGCGGGTGGTGCGGGGGGGCGGGCTCGGAGCCCAACCCGCTGCTGGACGACAGGCTGACGGGGCTGGTGGCCGAGGGGGGCGAGTGCGAGGCGGGCATGGACATGGAGCGGCTGCCGGGCAAGCCGCCCCCGCCCAGCACCGGCAGCAGCTTCCCCGCCTGCCTCCCCCCTCCACCGGCGCCGCCTCCTCCCAGCGTGTGCGAGCGGCTGAGCGGGGTCCGCACGGGGCCGGGGCTCACGGGGCTGCCGGCCACCGAGCCCACCCGGCAGCCGTCGCCCTCGCTGGCCGTTCGGACCCGGCACGGGGTGCACTTGGAGCCGGCGGCCAGGCTGTCGGTGCGGGAGCGGCGGAGGAGCCCGGTCTGGCTGGGAGGGAGGTTAACGAGGTGGTGGTGATGATGATGATGATGCCGGCGACCGGGCACGGTGATGGGGTGGGTGGCCGAGGCGCCGCCGCCGCCGCCGGTCCCGCCGGAGGAGGAGGAGGAGGAAGACTGGCTCTTGCTGCGGGGTCGGAACTCGGAGAGCTCCTTCAGCGCCTTCATCGCCTCCAGGATGGTCTCGTGGATGTTCTGCGCCACCACCGAGTCGTCCGCCTGCATCCAGAGCTCGCCGGGACCGGTGGCCGCCGAGCGCCCCACCTCGATGAAGAAGAAGCTGTCGGAGTGGCCGCAGCGGCGGATGTTCATGAGCTGCAGGGTGACCGAGGGCAGCTCGCAGTTGAGGCGCACGAAGCCGATGGTGCGGGCCGACAGGCACAGGCGGTGCACGCCCGTCAGGTTCTTGCTCTGCCCCAACCCTTTGGGCTTCAGCGTCACCTGCCAGACCTCCCGGTAGGCGGCGGCCGCCGGGGCCACGAGCCCGTAGTTGAGGTCCTCGCCGGCCAGGGAGGCGGCGGCGGCGCCGCAAGAGGCGGAGAAGGGGGAGGCGAGGTGGCGGTGGGGGGACCCCTGGCAGGCGGCTTTGCCCTCGTTGAGCAGGTCGGTGAGCGCCCGGTACCAGCCCTCCTGCTCCTGCTCGTTCTCCGCCGCCACCGCGAAGTACTCGTCCTTGGTGTAGAGGGCGATGAGGTACTTGTGCTTGGCGTCCGCTCGCTTGTTGATGTTGAGGCACGAGTCCAGCGCGATCACCCGCTTGGGAGCCCCGGATTTGTTTCTCCATTTCTTCTCGCTCTCGTAATACTCCAGCCGGGCCCCCCCCGCCTCCTCGCCGCCGCCGCCGCCGCCGGGTCCCCGCAGCACGAAGAAGCGCTTGTGGCCATGCTTCTGCTTGCGCAGGTAGCCGCACTTTCTCACGCCCTGGTTGTTGTTGTTGTTGTTGTTGAGGTTGGGGCCGGGAGGGGAGCTCGGGGGGGGCAGCAGCCCCAGCACGGCGGAGCTCGCCATCCCCAGCCCCGCGGGCGGGGAGCGCTGCCCGGCGCTCCTCTCTCCCCGATGAAAAATAATTTAAAAAAAACCCCACACACGCGCGCGCACACACACACACACACGAAAAAAAAAGAAATAGAGAAGGGATGGCGGTTAAAATAAAAGTTATTCCTTCGCCGGCAGAGCCGCAGCGGGGTCCTCCGCCGTCGCTTCGAAGCAGCGGGTGCTGCCGGCGGTTCCCCGGCTCGGGTACCGGTGGCTCCGCTGCTGCTGCTGCTGCTGCTGCTGCCGCCGCTGCTGCTGCCGCCGCCGCCGGGAGTTTCGCCGTAAGTAACACATCGCAGCCGGAGCGCCCCAAGTAAAAGAGCAAAACAACACGTGACCGCCGCCCGCGCCGAGCCGCTCACACACCGAAGGCGGGAGGGGGCGGGGCGCGCGGCAGCCGCCGCCGCCGCCGCCGCTTCCCATTGGCGGACGCGGAGAGAGAGGGGCGGCCCCGCCCGCCAATGGGAGGCGAGGGGGGCGCGGCTTAGCCAAGAGGCGGGGCGCCCGCCAATGGAAAACAAAGCGGGCGTGGCTTAGAGAAGAGGCGGGGCGCCCGCCAATGCGAGATGTGGTGGGCGGGGCTTAGCGAAGAGGCGGTGTCGCCTTAATAGAAAGAGAGGGGGCGTGGCTCAGCGGAGAGGCGGCGCGCCCGCCAATGGAAAGCGAGGGGGCGTGGCTTAGGGAGAGGCGGTGTCGGCCTAATAACAAGGGAGAGGGCGGGGCTTAGGGAGAGGCGGGCTCGCCCTACTAACCAGCGAGGGGGCGTGGCTTTGGGCGAGATGAGGCACCGCCACCAATAGAAAGTGCAGTGGGCGTGGCTTACGGCAGAGGACTCCGCAAGCCACGCCCCGCGGCGGTTGGCGCGCTCCCTCCTCCCTTAGTCCTGCCCCCGCCCCCCCCCCCCCCGCCGCCGGGACACGGCGAAGTGAGGCGCTGCGGCCCCTGGTTAACCCGGGAGGGGGGCGGCGGGTGGGGATACGAGTGTAGCTCGCAGCCTCCACCAGCCTCCCCTCCCTCCTCTCCGTTTCGTTTCCGGGCGCTGTGTGCGCGTTACCTTCTCTTTTTCTCCCACACCCCCTTCTCCCTCCTCCACGCACACCCACCCACCCGCGTGTGTGCGTCAGTCCTGCTCGCACACGCCACACGCGGCGACTCCCACCCGCATCCACCCGGTGTGTCAGCCGAGCGCCCCCGCAACGCTCCGGGACACGCTGGCTTGTGCTCGTCCCCCTCCCCATCCCCTTCATCCATTCCCCCCCCCTTTCAGCATCGCCTGTTTAGGTTAAAGTGGGAAATATGGTGCTCCAGGGGTCCCTCCCACCTCGTTTACCCCCGCACTTTCATTACAGGGGATCACTGGGTGCTTTTCTCCCCTTGCAGCCAAAAAGGAGGTGGATGGCGAAGGGAGGGGCACAATTTAGCATCTTCCTCGTCTTTAACGCGGTTCCCACGGGTCCCTCCCGCTTGTTTACACATCACTGGGGTTCATCATAGAATCATAGAATCACCAGGTTGGAAGAGACCCACCAGATCATCGAGTCCAACCATTCCTATCAAACACTAAACCATGTCCCTCAGGACCCCATCCATCCGTTCCTTAAACACCTCCAGGGAAGGTGACTCAATCACCTCCTGGGCAGCCTGTTCCGGTACCCAATGACCCTTTCTGTGAAAATTTATTTCCTAATGTTCAGCCTAAACTTCCCCTGATGCAGCTTGAGGCCATTCCCTCTTGTCCCGTCCCTTAGGAGAAGAGCCCAGCTCCCTCCTCTCCACAACCTCCTTTCAGGGAGTTGTAGAGAGCAATGAGGTCTCCCCTCAGCCTCCTCTTCTCCAGGATAAACATCCCCAGCTCTCTCAGTCGTTCCTCTTAAGGCCTGTTCTCCAGACCCTTCCCCAGCTTCATTGCTCTTCTCTGGACTCACTCCAGAGCCTCAACATCCTTCTTGTGGTGAGGGGCCCAGAACTGAACACAGGATTCAAGGTCAATATCAATATATCAAAATATAATAACAATATCACAGGTGCTCTTTCTCCCCCTGCAGCCGGAGGGTGGGGGTGAATGGTGAAAGGCAGGGGGCACCACTTAGTATCTTCCCCCACTTCAGTGTGGTGTTGGGGGTCCCCACAGGTCCCTCCTACTTATTTACCAAGGATCCGCACATCACCGGGTTTACAGGTGCTTTTTTCTCCCCTTGGGGGTGAATGGTGAAGGGGCACAATTTCCATTTTCTCCCTTAATACCCTCGGGATACGCTTTGATTTCCTGAAGCAGATTGGGTTGTGTGTAAAACTGAGGCAGGGATAGAAAAAAAAAAGGGTAGAAAGAGGAAAAGGATTCATAGAATCATAGAATCACCAGGTTGGAAGAGACCCACCGGATCATTGAGTCCAACCATTCCTAACACAATTTTTGGTGTTATCAAACACATTAATTATCAAACACAAAATTCGGCGTCGGGACCGCCCACATCCCGCATGTAGCTTCTCTCCCTCCTCCCTGAAATTCTCCTGGGTTTGGGTCATAATAACCTGTTAAGAAATCAACAGCTCCTAACTGGGAAAGGAATGGGGGGGGGGGTGGGTGGGAATTGGAAAAGCCCCCGGTAAATACCAGTACAATGCAATAAAGGAGCTTTTAAAACAAAACCTCTCCCTTTTGTCTATATTAGCATTTACATATAAGGGAATAATTACACGGCTTTATTTATTTTTTTAAAGGTGAACGGCGGGGGGGGAAGGAGGGAGAAGTAATTGGAGATCTGAGGCACCGACCTCTCCACAAGGAGCATGAAAAAAAAGCACTTGAAACGTACCACTGATTCCATGCGTAACCTTGGGCAAGGTACCTGTGACCTTTCTGTACCTGAGCAACTCCTCACCAAAAGATGGTTGCCCTGGTAATGTTCTTTGATTTCAGTACCTGGAAAAAAAAATACATAGCATTGTAAGGGAACTGAAAATTCAGGTCATATGAAATGAGACTTCATCTGGAATATTGTGACTGGTTCTGGAATCCTCAACATAAGAAGGAGATGGAGCTGTTGGAACAGGTCCAGAGGAGGCTACAGGGATGATCAGAGGGCTGGAGCATCTCTCATTTGAGGACAGGCCGAGAGTGTTGCGGTTGTTCAATCTGGAGAAGAGGAGGCTCTGAGGAGACCTTAGAGCGACCTTCCAGTACCTGAAGGGCCTCCAAGAAAGCTGGGAAGGGACTGTTTATAAAAGCATGGAGTGATAGGACGAGGGGCGATGGTTATAAACTGGAGAGAAGCAGATTTAGATTAGACATAAGGAGGAATTTCTTAACTATGAAGGTAGTTGTGAGGCACTGGCACAGGTTGCCCAAGAAAGTTGAACACCATCCCTGGAGGTGTTCAAGGTCAAGTTGGATAGGACCTTGGGCAGCCTGATCTGGTGGGAGGTGTCCCTGCCCATGGGGGGGGGATTGGAACTGGATGATCTTTAAGGTCCCTTCTAACCCAAACTATTCTATGATAATATAACAGATCTTACCTCGATGAGGCAATATAAAAACTCGGGAATAGCTGTTTTTCTGCCTATGACTGGAGTGGGTCAGGCTCTCTGCTGCACTCACGCTACGGAAAACATAAGGAGAGTTAGTTATCGGAACAATTTCTTGCCACTCTAAGCATTCTGGGTCCATAAATTCCAAGAAGAGCCATTTGTCTGCAACACCTTTGGAATCTGGAAAGATTTTTCCAGGCGTTTAAGAAATATACTTGGCACCCTTGAGCAAGCATTCTTAGGTCTGACGTGTAAAAAAGATGAATTCATGTACCTTATATTTCCATATATGTTATCCACGAGTAGGCAAATACTCATTGGATATACTGGTTATCACAGTAGAAATAAGTCTGCAAACTTTTTCTATGGCAAAGGCATTAGGATAGAGTAGAATTCAAGGATGACATTTCTATTTTTTTATTTGTGTATTAAGGAGCATCTATGATAGCTCATATTTCATAGAATCATAGAATCACCAGGTTTGAAGAGACCCGTCAGATCATCGAGTCCAACCATTCCTATCAAACACTAAACCATGTCCCTCAGGACCTCGTCTACTTGTGCCTTAAACACCTCCGGGGAAGGTGAATCAACCTATTTAGCAGTGTCCAATTCATTACAAATATTATATTTTCCATAATTTTGTTTGGAATTTGTTTTTTATTGCATAACCTGGACACAGAGCACAAGAAGTGGGACTCGGGTGTGCATGTAATTCAGGTTCAAAAATACTATTGTTTCGTGACCGCTGCTCTAGAACAAATGACTCCAGTTTGCCTTGGCACTTTATCTCATTCGGAGTTTTTTTTCCTGAACTCCTCTAAATTGATTTTCAAAACTATCTCCTTTGGAAAGAAAAAAAGGAAATCACAGTCATTTCAATGTAATTACAGAAGCATTTAATTAAAATAAATGCACTACCTCCACTCGTCCCTCTCACCTGTCAGCTACAAGTCACTGTTTTTACAGGCTGGAACGTCTTATGCTTCAGCTATTCCTATGTGTTATGGACCATAATAGCTTTCATTTCTGAAATAAGTGGGGTTTTCAGAGATACAGCAGGCTGTGAATTTGGTTGGTTGAAGCACAGCACATGCTCTCTTGTTCCACCAAGTGATTTCAGGCAGAAGAGAGTGGTGGACAAATAGGGACAGCAGCATCTTCAGTAACTGCAGTAGATTTGCCAGAGGACATTTGCTTAAATCATCTCTGTAGAATAATTCTGTCACGATGAAAGAAAAAAAAATTATCTCCTTTTATCTTCCCCGTTCCTTTTCTTCTGTCATATTGCCCTGCCCCTTCCCTGTTTCACCACGTTTATCATCTAGTTTGAGGTCTCTGCTGGGAATGCTTTGCTAATATAGGAAATAGACCAACAAAATAGTGCTAATATTAGCATCTTTCCTGCCTGCTAAAGAATGTTTTTTCCAGCATACCTTATTCCAACCATCTCCTTTCTCCTCCAAGAAAAATACACTGTGCTGGGTAATGGTCAGATTTATCAAAATATACTCTCTATGTGAGGGGCATTTGCCATCGGTTATGTCAGTAGTAAAATGTTACCTCCGTCCACCCTAAACTGGCAGAGACTTGGCTCGAAAATTACAGCCCTTGCTTAGGAAAACGATGAAGTTCAGTTTAGATATTGCAAACACAGTATTGCTGGCACGGAGCCCTGCTGGTTACACGTTGCCATGCTTCCAAACTAAAAAAAGAAAGAAGTGTGATTATTTCATTTAAGAATGAATGTATTTAAACTCTGTTTTGGTTACTGATCTGTATCACAGAATCACAGAATCATAGAACCACTAGGTTGGGAAAGACCCACTGGGTCATCGAGTCCAACCATTCCTATCAGTCACTAAACAGCATAGTGTGTTTTGCGGGCAGTGAACTTCACTGAATTTGCTCAGGAAGACAGTGTGAATAGTAGTTAAATGGTCAGATAAAAGTATTACCTCTAGGGATGTGCAACAGGGTTAAGTTACATGTGGAAGCTGGATTCTACAAGCCAAACACGCACAGAATCCAGTTGGGTTTGGTTCACATGCACACATAGAGTCATAGAATAGTTCGGGTTGGAAGGGGCCTTAAAGGTTATCCAGTTCCACCCTCCCTGCCATGGGCAGGGACACCTCCCACTAGATCAGGTTACCCAAGACCCCATCCAACCTGGCCTTGAACACCTCCAGGGATGGGGCAGCCACAACTTCCCTGGGAAACTTATTCAAGTGTCTCACTGTCCTCATCATGAAGAACATCCTCCTTCTCTCTAGTCTAAATCTGCCCCTCTCCAGTTTACACCCATTGCTCCTCATGCTATCACTTCAAGCCTTTGTAACTAGTCCCTCCCCAGCTTTCTTGTAGCCCCCTTCAGGTACTGGAAGGTCACTAGAAAGTTTCCTTGGAGCCTTCTCTTCTCCAGGCTGAACAACCCCACCTCTCTCAGCCTGTCATCATATGGGACCTGCTCAAGCCCCAATGAAGCACCAAGCCCTATGAATGTGCAGCTATATTTAAATACCACCCAAAGTCACAGCCAGACTATGCACAAAACACTTTCTGAGGAGCATGCAGAGGTTGAATTTTAATAAAAAATGCAATTTTTTTGTTTGTTCTTAGTCTAAATGTAATTTTGAAAGGTCTTTCAGTATCAGCATAAGGAGTCACAGTTGAAAGGGATGTGTTTGATGTTTGGCTTGGCTGTTCCTTTCTACCTGTTGCCAGGATCACAGAGCTGATGGTAGTGGAGCCATGGGAAAAAAGCGTAAAGAAAGCTTATGTGCGTCAGCAACACTTTCTTATTCTATCAAGAGTGCAGTTACCTGTTCCAACAAAACAGGGTGATTTATATTTTGATGTCCTTGAGCTTCTACATAAACAGGTGAAGTCAGTTCATTCCCTTGTACGTTTATTTGCCTACTCCTGAGACAGTGTCACTCTGGTTATGCATTTCATAACCTTACTGTAAGAGGACGTGAACTCCCATCAGCTTCTTTCACTCTAACCTTTCTCAGCTCCTTTGAGTGCTAATGTACCATGACTGCACTACTACTCAGTCGTGAAGGCTGTGGTATTTGGAGAGGAGGACAAGCCATCTTTCCAGATAGTTTTACAAAATAGTTTGTTGATAGTACTCATTTAGTAACCGCTTGCGGCATGTTTTATCCCTCTGTAACAAGAGTTATGCTCAGGGATACAGTTGCCTTACCCCCTTAAATTAAGTCTGCTTAAGTCTCCCCTTAGCAAGTTTGCAGATGACACTAAGCTGGGTGGAAGTGTCGATCTGCTGGAAGGTAGGGAGGCTCTGCAAAGTGACCTAAACAGGCTGGACCGCTGGGCTGAGTCTAATGGCATGAGGTTTAACACAGCCAAATGCCCGGTCCGGCTCTTGGGGCACAACAACCCTATGCAGAACTACAGACTAGAAGTCTGTCTAGAAAGCTGCCAGGAGGAGAGGAACCTGGGGGTGTTGGTCGACAACCGACTGAACATGAGCCAGCAGTGTGCCCAGGTGGCCAAGAAGGCCAATGGCATCCTGGCTTGGATCAGAAATGGTGTGACCAGCAGGACCAAGGAGGTTCTTCTCCCTCTGTACTCGGCACTGGTGAGGCCACTCCTTGAATCCTGTGTTCAGTTGTGGGCCCCTCACCACAAGAAGGATGTTGAGGCTCTGGAGCAAGTCCAGAGAAGAGCAACAAGGCTGGTGAGGGGTCTGGAGAACAGGCCCTATGAGGAGAGGCTACGAGCTGGGGCTGTTTATCCTGGAGAAGAAGAGGCTGAGAGGAGACCTCATTGCTCTCTACAACTACCTGAAAGGAGGTTGGGGAGAGAAGGGAGCTGACCTCTTCTCCCAAGTGACAGGGGACAGGACAAGAGGGAATGACCTCAAACTCCGCCAGGAGAGATTTAGGCTAGAGATTAGGATGAATTTTTTCACAGAAAGGGTGATTGGGCATTGGAACAGGTTGCCCAGGGAGGTGGTTGATTCACCTTCCCTGGAGGTGTTTAAGGGATGGGCGGACGAGGTCCTGAGGGACATGGTTTAGTGTTTGATAGGAATGGTTGGACTCAATGTTCCAGTGGGCCTCTTCCAACCTGGTGATTCTATGATTCTATGATTTTCTGCCTGTTTTTTTCCTCTGGTCCCGTGCAAACAACTGTACACGAGGGAAAGATATTCAAAACTCATAGACTCCGAAATTACTTGTTTCTTAAGTAAAGATTACCTGCCCGAGTGAATATTGCACCCAGAGATTTCCAGAGATTTTAAATAAATTTGGGTCACAGTTTTACAACTCTGTGCATATTCAGTAATTATTGATGCTAATAATATTAAATTGAGAGCAGTCCTGTAGAGAAGCGCTTGGGGGGGCTGGTGGGTGAGAAACTCAACACCAGTCAGCAATGTGCACTCACAGCCCAGAAGGCCAATCCTGTCCTGGGCTACAACAAAAGAAGCATGGCCAGCAGATCAAAGGAGGGGATTCTGCCCCTCTATTCCTCTCTTGTGAGACCTCATCTGGAGTATTGTGTCCAGTTCTGGAATCCTCAACATAAAAAGGAGATGAAGCTGTTAGAACAAGTCCAGAGGGGGCTACAAGGATGATCAGAGGGCTGGAGCACCTCCCCTATGAGGACAGGCTGAGAGAGTTAGGGTTGTTCAGCCTGGAGACGGCTCCAAGGAGAACTTATAGTGACCTTCCAGCACCTGAAGGGGCTCCAAGAAAACTCGGAAGGGACTATTTATAAACGCATGGAGTGATAGGATGAGGGGCAATGGTTATAAACTAGAGAGGGGCAGATTTAGACTAGATATGCAAGGTGTACCCCAAAAAAAGGCCAGTTTATGAAGACACCTGTCACACTCTGATGTAGACAGAGTAGGATCCAGAACTTCATTTAAATCACAGAATCACAGAATCACAGAACAACCAGGTTGGAAGGGACCCACCGGATCTTCCAGTCCAACCATTCCTATCCAACACTAAACCAAGTCCCTCAATACCTCATCCACCCGTGTCTTAAACACCTCCAGGGAAGGTCAATCAACCACCTCCCTGGGCAGCCTGTTCCAATGCCCAATGACCCTCTGCGTGAAAAACCTCCTCCTAATCTCCAGCCTAAATCTCCCCTGGTGGAGCTTGAGGCCATTCCCTCTCGTCCTGTCCCCTGTCACTTGGGAGAAGAGGCCAGCTCCCTCCTCTCCACAACCACCTTTCAGGTACTTGTAGAGAGTAATGAGGTCTCCTCTCAACCTCCTCTTCTCCAGGCTAAACAACCCCAGCTCTCTCAGCCGCTCCTCATAGGTTCTGTTCTCCAGCCCCTTCACCAGCCTCGTTGCTCTTCTCTGGACTCTCTCCAGAGCCTCAACATCCTTCTTGTGGTGAGGGGCCCAGAACTGGACACAGGATTCAAGGAGCGGCCTCACCAGTGCCGAGTATAGAGGGAGAATCACCTCCCTGGACCTGCTGGTCACACCGTTTCTGATCCAAGCCAGGATGCCATTGGCCTTCTTGGCCACCTGGTCACACTGCTGGCTCATGTTCAGTTGGTTGTCGACCAACACCCCCAGGTCCCTCTCCTCCTGGCAGTTTTCCAGCCAGGCTTCTCCCAGTCTGTAACTCTGCATATGGTTGTTGTGCCCCAAGTGCAGGACCCGGCATTTGGCCATATTTAGTTTATTACTTATAATGTTTCAATTCAAAGTCAAGATGATAATCTCAAGTCTAGACCAATATTAGCATCCTATAAGGGTTTGTGAGGGACTGTATGACCTGCCTTGAATTCAGTGATAACTATCTTTTTAGATGTTTCCACAAGGTTGCTGTAGGTGACAATTTTGCAGATGCTCTGGTGCTTGGAAGGATCCATGATGTTATGTTGCTGTCAGTGGGGGTCTCAGACCAGCTGAGAGATTGCTCTGGTTATGACCAGCACCTCTCATTCCTTTACAGTTTCTTCTGGAGTGATAACATGTTGGGTATCAGTTGGTGCAGCTCCTTATCCTCTTTACTTCTGGTCAGTATCACCGATGGCAAGGGACACGGTGGGTTGCTTTGTCCCTCATGCTGGTACAACCTCCACCAATGTGTAGGGATCCAGAAAACTACAGGGTCATACATCAGGCCATTTCCAACACAGAAAACTCATGGTTTCCACATCCATAAGTCATCCAAGTACATAAGTTCTATTTATATATCTTATTAATACCCCTGTTTTCAAGATCACCTCTGACTCTTTGTTCCGTGGCTATAACTCTGCATACCTGCAGTGAAGTGTGAGAGGGGGTGAGCAGGAACCAGTTTGGTCATCCTGATAGGCAAATGGGTAGCTAGTGGTGGAGACATAATGGCTAGCTCATTCTCTCCCACTCATCTTTGCTGCACATGTGGACTTCAATGAGGCGGCTGATGTGGAGTGACCACCAGACCTTCATCTCGCTCCTCTCCACCTTGTGGCTCAGCGAAACAGTAACCCCTCTTCAGCAGCTTCAAGGACGGGAGGGATATGTCATTGCTGTGCATCACCACTGGGTCCCAAGAGGCTTGGGGGTTCAACCAGCAGGTCCCCAAAATGGCTTGAGGGTTCCCTGGCCACCTCCAACCCCTTAGCCCCATCCCAATGCCCATCCACAACCCCATCCTGGTGGATTCCACACATTTGATGGAAATCGCTGCCTTTTTAAACTCTCCTTGGGGTTAATCCCAGGCAGGGAGGTGGTGGGGTGGAGGACACCAACTCCTGCTGGTGCATTGCAGTCACTAGGATTTTCTTCTTGGAAGACCTCCTTCTCCTTCTTGAATACTGTGTCCAGTTCTGGGCCCCTCACCGCAAGGAGGATGTTGAGGCTCTGGAGCAAGTCCAGAGAAGAGCGACAAGGCTGGTGAAGGGGCTGGAGAACAGAACCTGTGAGGAGCGGCTGAGAGAGCTGGGGTTGTTTATCCTGGAGAAGAGGAGGTTGAGAGGAGACCTCATTACTCTCTACAAGTACCTGAAAAGAGGTTGTAGAGAGGAGGGAGCTGGCCTCTTCTCCCAAGTGCCAGGGGACAGGACAAGAGGGAATGACCTCAAGCTCTGCCAGGGGAGATTTAGGCTAGAGATTAGGAGGAGGTTTTTCATGGAAAGGGTCATTGGGCATTGGAATAGGCTGCCCAGGGAGGTGGTTGATTGACCTTCCCTGGAGGTGTTTAAGGCACGGGTGGATGAGGTCTTGAGGGACTTGGTTTAGTGTTAGATAGGAATGGTTGGACTAGAAGATCCGATGGGTCCCTTCCAACCTGGTTGTCCTATGATTCTCCTTCTCCTTCTCCTTCTCCTTCTCCTCCCTCTCCCTCTCCCTCTTCCTCTCCCTCTCCTTCCCTTTCCCTTTCCCTCTCCCTCTCCTTCCCTTTCCCTTTCCCTTTCCCTTTCCCCTTCCCCTTCCCCTTCCCCTCCTCCTCCTCCTCCTCTTCCCCCTCCTCTTCCTTCTCCTCTTTCCTCTTCTCCCTTCATACATGTTGCCACCCTCTGACCTCGGTGTCCCTGCTGCCTCCTGGGGTGAAAACCTTGTGAGAAAAAAACCTTGTGAGAAAGAAAAACAAAGGAGTTGAGAGCGGGGAAGGCAGCAACTCCTGACGTCAATTAGGAACTTTCCTGAGAGCATCAACAAAGAGTTATTAAACTAAGAGGGGTTATTTTTGTGGGGGGAAGGGGGAAAGAATGTTGTTTTTCACTCCTTCTGGAGCAATCACAAAGGCTTGTAGTGGTAGCATTAGAGGCAAGGAGTATAAACTGGAGAGGGACAGGATTAGACTAGACAAAAAGAGAAATTTCTTCATGATGAGAGTGGTGAGACACTGGCACAGGTTGCCCAGGGAATCTGTGGCTGCCCCATCCCTGGAGGTGTTCATGGCCAGGCTGGATGGACCTTGGGCAGCCTGATCTAGTGGAAGGGGCTTGGAACTGGATGATCTTTAAGGTCACTTTCAGTCTAAACTATTCTGTGTTTCTATGAATCATGAATCTGAAAAATTGAATGGCTTTGGTTGGGAGGGACCTTAAAGATCATCTAGTTCTAACCCACCTGTGATGGGCAGGTAGTAACCTCCTTTTCTCTAGGTTTTTTTTTTTCTTTAAACTTCAGAAGGCAGCCTAGTTTCCTCCATTATTATCTTGATAGGATAATGTTCCTAACAGCAGTGAAGAAGCATTAGGGTAGATGGTCAAGTTTATTTTTTATAGTGTCCCCATCACTGGAACATTTTAAGCTGTACAAATATTTATTGGGAATGACCCAGGTACAGTTGTCCTGACTGAGGGCAGAGTGATAGTCAAGATGATCTCATGTTTACTTCCAGAGCTGTTTTATTGGATTTCTGTGATGCGTACACCTTATATATAGCCTCAGATTTATTACTGCTGAAAGGGAAAAAAGTTCTTCTTGGTCAGCCTGATCTAGTGAGAGATGTCCCTGCCTGTGAGAGGAGGGTTGAAACTGGATGATCTTTGAGGTACCTTCATAACCAAACTAGTCTATGATTCTATCATTTTTTCTCTCTCTTTTTCTTTTTAATCATTTCCTTCACTGTCACTTATTTGATTGTGCAAATTAAAGGCTATAAAACTGATTATGAATCGTTGCTGACTCTTACTGTTTGAGATAAGCAATTGGTGCAATTCTTACTCATGCACAGCATCTGCTGGTTTAATTTGTGCACACACAAGACCATCAGGGAGATAAAGAGACATTTGGGGAAACAGAGTCACTACAGAGGGAAATCCAACCTGGCTTTCTCAAGGGTTGCCCTCAACAGGACTGGCTGCTTTTGAGAAGAATTATCATCTTTCTGCATTATTTAGACAGTGTCTGGGAAACTCACTGTAGCCTCAGGGTCCCATTGTGCTGGACATTGTGTATCATAGAGTCATAGAATCACCAGGTTGGAAAAGACCCATCGGATCACTGTGTTCAAGCATTCCCATCAAACACTAAACCATGTCCCTCACCACCTCGTCCACCCATGCCTTAAACACCTCCAGGGAAGGTGACTCAACCACCTCCCTGGGCAGCCCGTTCCAGTGCCCAATGACCTTTTCTGGGAAAAGTTTTCCCTAATGTTCAGCCTAAAACTCCCCTGATAGAGCTTGAGGCCATTTCCTCTTGTCCCTATCCCTTGGGAGAAGAACTTAGCTCCCTCTTCTCCACAACCTCCTTTCAGGTAGTTGTAGAGAGCAATGAGGTCTCCCCTCAGCCTCTTCTTCTCCAGGCTAAACACCCCCAGCTCTCTCAACCATTCCTCAAAAAGGCCAGTTCTCCAGCTCCCTGAGCAGCCTCTTTGCTCTTCCTGACCTGTAGATGAGTAATTAATGAAGGACCCACTTCTGTTTTGTTTAATATATATATTGTACATATAGGATGAATTGAGGGAGATTGCTGATGTGAGGAGTCAAATGAGAGAATGGAAATTCTGCAGTTCTCCAGTCCCGTGAATGGTGTGGTTGACAAACAGCAGCTTCAGCTTACCTGCTGCTTTACTGATGAATACTGCAGGCATGCTCAGCATTTAATCACTTTAAATTGGAAGGGGAAGATTTAGATTAGACATTAGGAAGAAATTCGTGATAATGAGGGTGGTGAGACACTGTTACAGGTTGCCCATGGAAGCTGTGGATGCCCCATCCCTGGAAGGCCAGGTTGGATGGGGCGTTAAGCAATGTGGTCTGGTGGGAAGTGTCCCTGCCCATGGCAGGGAGGTTGGAACTGGATGATCCTTAAGGTCCCTTCCAAACTAAACCATTCCACGGTTCTATAGTTTAAAGAAAAACTGAAAAGTAACAATCTCTAAAGAAGAATGGAAAAGTAAAAATCTCCCATATTTTGGTGGGCTCCTATGCAGAAAGCCTGAAAGGCAACAACTGCCCTGAAGGAACTGGTGTACTCTCTTTTTCGATATATTATTGAAGCATATTTTTTTCAGACATGCAGCTTAGGTGTAACTATTGATTTCAGAAAGATCAAGCATCACAAAGAAACCGACAACAGCGCTGTTAGCACAGGAAATGTATGCAATTTCTTGTGTCTGCAAGAAGAGTTGAACAAAACCATCTCCCAGTCAGTGGGCATCGTGGCTCTAACACCACATCCACTGGTATGGACTGTCATGAGTGGATTGTAGGGAAGAAGAGGGAGGAGTGGGTATATCCAAGATCCTTGTTGTAGAGAGAACTACTGTGTTTGGAGGCAATTTATCTCAAAATAATAACAATAAAACCAACCATATCCTGGGCTGCATCAAAAGTTGTGTGGCCAGCATGTTGGGGGAGGGGATTCTGCCCCTCTGTTCCTCTCTTGTGAGACCTCTTCTGGAGTATTGTGTCCAGTTCTGGAATCCTCAATGTAAGAAGGATGCGGAGCTGTTGGAATGGATCCAGAGGAGGCTACAAAGACAATGAGAGGGCTGGAGCACTTCCCTACGAGGACAGGCTGAGAGAGTTGTGGTTGTTCAGTCTGGAGAAGAGAAGACTCTGAGGGGACCTTAGAGCAGCTTCCAGTACCTGAAGGGCCTCCAAGAAAGTTGGGGAGGGACCGTTTACAAAGCTTGTAGTGACAGGACTTGGGGCAATGGGTATAAACTGAAGAGGGGCCGATTTAGACTAGAAAAAAGGAGGAATTTCTTCACAATGATAGTGTTGAGGCACTGGCACAGGTTCCCAGGGAATTTGTGGCTGCCCCATCCCTGGAGGTGTTCAAGGCTAGGTTGGATGGGACCTTGGACAACCTGATCTAGTGGGAAGTGTCCTTGCCCAGGGGTGTTGGAACTGGATGATCTTTAAAGTCCCTTCCAACCCAAACAGTTCCATGATTCCATGAATCTATGATTCTATGACAATAACTAGCTAAAAAATTGTTGTCGAGAAATTTCCACAAAATAAAAAAACAAAATGAAGATTCATGCATGTTCTGCTGAGTGCTCAGGGATACAAAGAAAAATGGTCACTTAATGTCAATAAAATATTCATGTGAACATTACATTTTCATTACTGAAGAGGGAGACCACAAAATCAAATACGAGTGAAGAGTGTGCTTTCAGTTAAACTGCTGATTAAGCAAAGGAACAGCATTTATTAGGGAGTGGAATGAGGTAATCATAGCAAATGAACATGTTTTTAATTTCATCTTTTGCATTTAATTTTAGACATCAGGAAAAATTTCTTCACCAGAAGGGTTATCAGGCACTCACAGGAGGCGGTTGAGTCCCCATCCCTGGAGATGTTTAAAAGACAGGTAGATGAGGTGCTTGGGGATATGATTCCAGGGATGGGGCAGCCACAACTTCCCTGGGTAAGCTGTTCCAGTGTCTCACCACTCTCATCATGAAGAAATTCCTCCTTATGTCTAGTCTAAATCCGCCCCTCTCCACTTTATACCCATTGCCCCTAGTCCTATCACTACAAGCCTTTGCAAAAAGTCCCTCACCAGCTTTCTTGTTGGCCTCCCATCAGGTACTGGGAGGTCAATATAAGGTCTACTTGGAGCCTTCTCTTCTTCATCTGTAACTGTATAAGGACATGGAAGAAGCCTCTGAAATGAAGCTTCCTGGGAATGTTTTTCTTACACCCTCCAGTGAGCTGAAAGGGTCTTCCCTGTCTGGTACAAAGCATTCTGAATTAACAAAAACATCTTTTCTCCCAAACACCTTGGATGTAGTGAGAGATCCCTGGGCTGCACCATAGTTTGGCCTTTGTTTTACCTTTCCCAACCCATGTATCTACCCAACAGTTTACCCTGAATCGATTTCCCGAGACAGTGGCCGTCTTTGTGACAAAATTACCTTCTTTGCTTTGTTTAGAAAGGCATAAACACAACACTTGTGATAAACATGTAACTATCACATCGGTATAAATTACACAGATGCAATTTATTGATTGTGGAAAGACTGGCTAGTTTTAAAGTCAATGGTTGGCTGTCAAGTGGTTAATTGAACCTTGGCTGAAAAATGCCACTGGGTAAGTGGTCTAGATATTCTTGCAGGATAATCAGGTTTAAAAACAGTTGTCTGCCACCTTCCTGCACTATATTTAAAGAAATACGAACTTAAAAATCAGAGTCCCCACTTTATCCTGGACTGCATCAAAAGAAGCATGGCCAGCAGGTTTAGGAAGGGAATTCTGTCCCTCTATTCCTCTCTTGTGAGACCTCATCTGGAGTACTGTGTCCAGTTCTGGAATCCTCAACATAAGAAGGATATGGAGCTGTTGGAATGGGTACAGAGGAGGCTACAAGGATGATGTGAGGGCTGGAGCACCTCTGCCATGAGGACAGGCTGAGAGGGTTGGGATTGTTCAACCTGATGAAGAGGAGGCTCCAAGGAGACCTTAGAGTGGCTTCCGTTACCTGAAGGGGCCTCGAAGATTTTTTTTAAGAAGTCTAGTAGTGATAGGACTAGGGTCAGTAGGTATAAACTGGAGAGGGGCAGATTTAGACTAGACATAAGGAAGATTTTCTTCACCATGAAAGTGATGAGGCACTGGAACAGGTTGCCCAGGGTAGTTGTGGCTGCCCCATCCCTGGAGGTGTTCAGGACCAGGTTGGATGGAGTCTTGGGCACCTGATCTAGTGGGAGGTGTTGGAACTGAATGATCTTTAAGCCTCTCCCAACCCAAACTATTCTATGATTCTCTGATGCCATGGTTCTATGACTATATGATTCACCACAGGCATCCTTACATTGCCAGTTATTTAGACTGATGATACTGAATTTTATAGAATTATAGAATTATAGAATCACCAGGTTGGAAGAGACCCACTGGATCATCGAGTCCAACCATTCCCACCAATCTCTAAACCATGTCCCTCAGTACTTCATCCACACGCAGCTTAAACACCTCCAGGGAAGGTAAGTCAACCCCCTCCATGGGCAGCCACTGCCAGTGCCTAGTGACCCTTTCAGTCAAGAATTTTTTTTTTTTTACAATCCTGTTTAATGTCTCTTTGATTTCAGTGGCTTCTTTGCTTTCAGTTGGGGGAGAAGTAAACAGGTTGTTCAATTTCTTACTTTTGAAGAATGTCTATAATTAATTTTGATTTGATTTTTCCGTGTGCAGGTTCAGCTTGGTAACTGTGCTGCACACACACATCGAAATAATGTATTACTTTAAACAGCTATCTTGACTCCAGTTGGATTTCAATAATTTAAAAAATGGTATAATCTTCCCAAACATCCCCCCTGAATTGTTTTGGCAGGACTCGGGAACACACAACAATTGATGAGGCTGCCTTCTTTTTGAAAACAATTCCACGGAATTGACAATATTTTGGCTCAAGTTCATTAATTACAGTAAATTAATTTCTGTCCTTCGTTATAAATTTTTTGGTGCTATATAGACCAGGGGTATTTTATTGAAGTGCAGCAGCTGTACTCTGCATTTGGTAGAATGGTTTGGGTTGGAAAAGATGATCCAGTTCCAACCCCCCTGCCTTGGGCAGGGACACCTCCCACTAGTTCAGGCTACCCAAGGCCCCATCTCACCTGGCCCTCGACACCTCCAGGGATGGGGCAGCCCCAAATTCCCTTGGCAGCCTGTTTCAGTGCCTCACCACCCTCATCATGAAGTAATTCCTCCTTATGATTAGTCTAGAGCTGCCCCCTCTCCAGTTTATAGGCATTCCTCTCGTTCTGTCACTCCATGTCTTTGTAAACAGTCCCATTCCCAGCTTTCTTGGAGGCTCCTTCAGGTAGTGGAAGGCGGCTCTGATGTCTGCCCTGAGACTTCTCTTCTCCAGGCTGAACAACTCCCACCCTCTCAGCCTCTCCTCATATGGGAGGTGCTCCAGTAATCGTTTTTCTGAATATCAGAAAATTGGAAAATATTTGCATTTTAGAGTTGCTTATTTCTCTCTGAGTGCTGAGGGACAACTCTGGGTCAGACACTTAGCCAGGAGGGGAAGCCGTGGGGAACAAAACAAAGATGTTTTATTTTTTCTGTCGCCCTCCTCACAGATGGTCTGCTGATGATGGTAGAGAAAGAAGGAAGACACCAGCTGTTGAGTCATTGTTTTAGAAAGGACAAAATTACAGGCTATTTAGAAAAAAGGATAAAAAATAGAGGGCCACAGTAGCGTTAGTGTGATGGTGAAGATGCTGAGGGGCAGAGATCCTGAAATCATAGAATAGTTTGGGTTGGAATGATAATGATCATCCAGTGCCACCCCCTTGCCATGGGGACGGACACCTCCCACTAGCTCAGGCTGCTCAAGGTCCCATCCAACTTGGCCTTGAACACTTCCAGGGATGTTGTTCATCAATGTTTTACTTATAACCTATCCATTTTGATCTATATTGATCTTTACATTTCTTATGAATGTCAGTGATTGTTAGATTAGGTGATTTTTTTGTGTGTGTGTCCTGTTGCTCTGATATCCCTGCTGCCCTGCTTTTGTTTCTCTTTTCCCAATCTGACAAATGTCATGTACCAACCATGATATTTGTACACTTGATCCTGCCTGACACTTCTCTCCTTTTGGCCCATATTTTTGCTGCAGGCTTTTTTACCCCATGAACTGATGCAGTCAATGCAGCTGAATGACAAATCCCTTGTTTTACTTATCAGATGCAGAATCATGTGTCGGATTAGGCTGAGAGACAGGCTGAGAGAGTTGAGGTTGTTCAGCCTGGAGAAGAGAAGGCTCTGAGGAGACCTTATAGCAGCTACCAGTACCTGAAGAAGCCTCAAGCTCCACCAGGGGAGATTTAGACTAGACATTAGGTAAAAGTTTTTCACAGCAAGGGTCACTGGTAACTGGAACAAGCTGCCCAGAGAGAAGGTTGATTCATCTTCCCTGGAGGTGTTTAAGGCATGGGTGGACAAGGTCCTGAGGGTCATGGTTTAGTGTTTGATAGGAATGGTTGGACTCAATGATCCGGTAGGTCTCTTCCGACCTGGTTATTCTATGATTCTGTGAAAGCTGGGGAGGGACTTTTTGCAAGGGCATGGAGTGATAGGATGAGGGGGGGGTTGGCTTTCAGTTGGGAAGTGGAAGGTTTAGATTAGACATTAGGAAGAAATTCTTGATGCTGAGGGTGGTGAGACACCGGCACAGGTGCCCAGGGAAGTTACAGCTGCCCCTTCCCTGGAGCTGTTTAAGGTTGGATGGTGCCTTGGGCAGCCTGATCTAGTGGGAGGTTTCCCTGCCCATGGCAGGGGAGTTGGAACTGGATGATCTTTAAGGTCCCTTCCAACCTAAATCAATCTATGATTCTGTGAACAGAGTGGGAAGGTGGCAGGACCATAACGTAGACACCAAAGACACTTGGAAGCATGAGGGCTGCTGCCTCACATGATGACCTGATGCACCAGTCTGATTCCCTATCACATTATCAGCCATTACTACTATCTCATCCACGGGTACTGAGTAATACCAACAGATATGCATCTCCCCACCTATTTGTCTTAAGCTTCATCCCTGCTTCCCTACAGCAACCAAACCGATCCTACTGCGTTAGCAAACCGCAAGGTGTTTCCTCATCCCAAGCTGGCACTTCAGGTTTGACTCCCTACAGACATGTAACCTAAACATTGAGGGGGCTCCTGGTCCTGATCCCTCATTTCCATCTGAAGATCTAGTGCTGGAGACTGGAGAAGATAAAAAGATCATGGTCCTGGGGCTGGCTCCATGCAATCTGGTGTAGCTTCTCAAGTTAGCATCAAACTGCTTGTGTATACATTTTCTCCCTTCCAAACTACAAGAGTGGGGTGAGACCTACAGAGATTCTTTATCATTTCCCTTTTAAAGCTTTCTGGGAAGGGAAAAAGGAGTGGAAAAGTAGTGTCTTTTCCAATGCTCCTGGAGAAGAAAGACTAGAAGATGAGGGAGAAAATCAGAGGGGGATGGGTGTGGATAGATGACTCTGTCCTCCCATTCAAACAATGACTGTCCCATATGGGACCAGTGGACTGTTCCACCTCTTACAGATCAAATCCCTGGGGACTAGGAGACAGGACAATAAGCAGGACACTGTCAGGATGGATTTCCCATTAAACATCTCGAAATTTCAGCACTCTCTTGAGCTTCTTGAGTCACTTTGACACTTGCTTTGTGCTTACTGAAATAAAAACAAGAACAAAACCAAAAACAAAGCCACCGCAAAGGCTAGCAAAGTTGCGCTATCTTCTTTACAAATAATGCAGCCAAAATCTTGTTTCCCAAAACACATCAAGGAAAAAGTCCCTGCTGTTCTTCTGTGCTTCATTTATCACAGAATCATGGCATAGTTTGTGTTGGATGGGACCTTAAAGCCCATCCAGTTCCAACCACCCTGCCATGGACAGGGACATCAGGCCTCCCAAGGCTTAATCCAACCTGGCCTTGAACACCCCTAGGGATGGGGCAGCCACAACCTCCCTGGGCAACTTATGCCAGTGCCTCAGCCTTCTCATAGTGAAGAAATTCCTCTTTATGTCTAGTCTGAATCTGTCCCTCTCCAGTTTATACCCATTGCCCCTAGTCCTGTCACCACAAGCCTTCGTAAACAGTCCCTCCCCAGCTCTCTTGTAGCCCCTTCAGGTACTGGAAGGAATTTATGCAGATGTATATAAACTCTGCTAATCATTTCTCCATTCACTGGGTTTGCTGTATATCCCTGAGAAATTGCTGCGTGTGTATAGTCCAAAACAGAGCATTAAGTGTTTGTGGCAGCTTTCATTGTTTCTTCTCTCTAGACAGCTTCATTTGATCTTACCACCACACCCATTACAAGACCATCTCTGACCCTTCCAGAGTAAAACTGTCGATCACATTAGCCAACTTTGTACTATTTTGCACTAAAACAACGACCATCAACCATTTCCTTGCCATTTTTTAGAGTCCTGTAAGTATAACCTGTATGTCCTTCTCCTAAAATATACAGAGTATAATTGGCACTGCTAATACCGATATCATTTCTGCTTAGCTAGAAAGTTGTCTATATCACTTCCTGCTTGTATTCCAGTTCTGGAATCTCCAACAGAAGAAGGATATGGAGCTGTTGGAACAGGTCTAGAGGAGGCTACAAGGATGATCAGAGGGCTGGAGGTTGGGATTGTTCAGACTAGAGAAGAGAAGGCTCCCAGGAGACCTTAGAGCAACCTTACAGTACCTGAAGGGGCTACAGAAAAGCTGGGGAAGGACTTCATACAAAGATGTGTAGTGCAAGAACAAGGCGAAATGGCTATAAACTGAAGAGGAGCAGGTTTAGACTAGATATAAGGAGGAAATTCTTCACAATGAGGGTGATGAAACACTGACACAGGTTGCCCACGAAAACTTTGGCTATCCCATCCCTGGAGGTGTTGAAGGCCAGGTTGGATGGGGTCTTGGGGAACCTGATGTAGTGGGAGGTGTCCCTGCCCATGGCAGGGGGGTTGGAACTGGGTGATCATTAAGGTCCCTTCCAACCCAAACCATTCTATGATTTTGTCCTGGTAATTCTGCTCCTTGTTTTATCATTTGCATCACTAGAAATATTATCAGTTTGGGGTGTTTTTCCCATGCTGTAGGTAATGGAACCTGTTCATGGAACAGGTGATCTTGAGTGCTATCATGAAGCACTTACAAGAGAACCGGGTGATCAGGCCCAGTCAACGTGGGTTTACCAGAGGCAGGTCCTGCCAAACCAACCTGATCGCCTTCTATGACAAAGTCACTCGGCTGCTGGATGAGGGAAAGGCTGTGGATGTGGTCTTTCTGGACTTCAGTAAAGCCTTTGACACAGTTTCTCACAGCATTCTGCTACGGAAACTGTCAGCCTCTGGCCTGGACAGACACACACTCTCCTGGGTAGAAAACTGGCTGGATGGCCGGGCCCAGAGAGTGGTGGGAAATGGTGTTAAGTCCAGCTGGAGGCCAGTGACAAGTGGTGTTCCCCAGGGCTCAGTGCTGGGTCCAGTCCTGTTCAATGTCTTCATCAATGACCTGGATGAGGGCATTGAGGGTACCCTTAGCAGGTTTGCAGATGACACAAAGCTGTGTGCAAGTGTCGATCTGCTGGAGGGTAGGGAGGCTCTGCAAAGGGACCTAAACAGGCTGGACCACTGGGCAGAGTCCAACAGCATGAGGTTTAACACGGCCAAATGCCGGGTCCTGCACTTGGGGCACAACAACCCTAAGCAGAGCTACAGACTGGGAGAAGCCTGGCTGGAAAACTGCCAGGAGGAGAGGGACCTGGGGGTGTTGGTCAACAGCCGACTGAACATGAGCCAGCAGTGTGCCCAGGTGGCCAAGAAGGCCAATGGCATCCTGGCTTGTATCAGAAACGGTGTGACCAGCAGGTCCAGGGAGGTGATTCTCCCTCTGTATTCAGCACTGGTGAGGCCACTCCTTGAATCCTGTGTCCAGTTCTGGGCCCCTTACCACAAGAAGGATGTTGAGGCTCTGGAGCAAGTCCAGAGAAGAGCGACGAGGTTGGTGAAGGGGCTGGAGAACAGACCCTATGAGGAGCGACTGAGAGAGCTGGGGTAGTTTAGCCTGGAGAAGAGGAGGTTGAGAGGAGACCTCGTTATTCTCTACAAGTATCTGCAAGGAGGTTGTAGAGAGGAGGGAGCTGGGCTCTTCTCCCAGGTGCCAGGGGACAGGACGAGAAGGAATGGCCTCAAGCTCCGCCAGGGGAGATTTAGGCTGGAGATTAGGAGGAGGTTTTTCACACAGAGGGTCATTGGGCATTGGAATAGGCTGCCCAGGGAGGTGGTTGATTCACTTTCCCTGGAGGTGTTTAAGGCACGGGTGGATGAGGTCTTGAGGGACTTGGTTTAGTGTTAGATAGGAATGGTTGGACTAGAAGATCCGATGGGTCCCTTCCAACCTGGTTGTTCTGTGATTCTGTGATTCTGTAAAAACATGGCATAGTTATACATTGATTTTCTGAGTTATACACTTTAGTCTCATTTAATTTATGTTTTCTTGGTTTTGTTCTGGTTGGAGTGTTTTTAATCAAAGTGTTGTGGTATCAGTGCTTGATGGAAGTCTGGAAGACTTTGTTTTGTCAACATAGTTACCTTTATTAAACAAATCAAATAATCAAAAAGTCTTATCTCATAAAACTACTGCACAGTTTGTTTAACCTAACCTGTTTTGCATAAAGTCATGTTGACTGGCAGTAATTATGTTACCATTTTTTATTTCCTTATGGACAGGTTCCCAAATCAGATGCTCCATTCTTTCACATGGAGCCAAGGTCAAGTTAACTCATCTACAGTTACCCTGGTTGTCCTGTTTATGTTGTTGAAATATCAACACAGCTTTAGATTTTCCAGGCCTCTTGGACTTCTCCAGTATGCCAAAGTTTTTTTGCCAGTGAGCAGCAGTACAAGATTCCTTTTACAACCTTCAAATCTGATCCTGCAATTAAAATAAATTGATAAGTGCTCTTCACCATCCATTTAGGAGAATGTCAGTGTAAATGATGCTTTGGAAACACAGACTCCATTTCCCTTTCTAAATGTAAAACAGAAATAGTCAATGAATGCTTTTTCTTTTCCATAGGTAGCAATGGAACTGTCACTCCGATCTCTATTGTACTGAGTAGTCTACAGAAATTAAGTATATAACAAATCATGGAATCATAGAATGGTTTGGGTTGGAAGGGACCTTAAAGATCATCCAGTTCTAACCCCCCTGACATGAGCAGGGACGTCTTCCACTAGATGAGGCTGCCCAAGGCTCCGTGCAACCTGGCCTGCAACATTTCCAGGGATGGGGCAGCCACAGCTTCCCTGGGCAACCTGTGCCAGTGTTTCACCATCCTGAGAATTTCTTCCTCATGTCTGATGTACATCTTCCCCCTTCCAAATAAAAACCATTCCCACTTGTCCTATCACTCCATGCCCTTGTAAAAAGTCCCTTCCCAGCTTTCCTGTAGCCCCTTCAGTTACTAGAAGGCGGCTCTAAGGTCTCCTCAGAGCTCTTCTCCAGGCTGAACAACCCCAACTCTCTCAGACTGTCCTCGTATGGGAGCTGTTCCAGGCTCTGATCATCTTTGTAACTCTCCTGTAGATCCATTCCAACAGTTCCATATCCTTCTTCCACCGAAGATTCCAGAACTGGGCACAATACTCCAGGAGAGGTCTCATAAGAGAGGAACAGTGGGGAGGATCCTCTCCCTTGCCCTGCTGGCCACACTTCTTTTGAAGGATATGGTCAGCCTTCTGGTCTGTGAGAGTGCACTGGTGACTCTTATCGAACTTCTTATCAATGAGCACCCCCAAGTCTGCTCTCAGTCATGTCGTTCCTACAGCCTGTATTGAAATTGCAAGTTGCCCCAATTCAGTTGTAGGATGTTGCTCTCGACCTTGTTGAACCTCATAAGATTCACACAGACCCAGTTCTTCAGATTGTCCATATCCCTCTGGATGACCTCCTGTCCTTCTAGTGTGACAACTGCACAACTCAGCTTGTTCTCATCTGCAAATGTGCTGAGGTTGCACTCGATCTCACTATCTATATAGTTGATGAAGATATTAAATACCACTGGTCCCAATACAGATCTCCGAGGGACATCACCAAAGACATGTTCTTATTGTCTTTACTCACAAATTTTCATAGATGTATTTTTTGGATACCAATATACAGCATTTATTAATTGATTAATTTATATGACTTGCCTGTTAGCTATCTGTTTTTCTTAACTACGGTTATTATCTATAATTGTCTTTTAACCATTCTATTAGTATTTGTATACACAGATACATGTATACATACCTTAATGTACTGCTGTATGTGCTAATTACAATGCACATACTAATCAGCACCGAATCTTATGTGCACGTCTTTAATTAGATCACTGCTCTGTGCTTTCTGGCAAGTGTTAGTTTTGTGTTTAGTGAGCAATCACTTTCACGAGGCAGAATGAAGGATAATACAGTATCATGTTTTCTCTTCTGACAGAAATTTCGGTCTATACTATTTAGAGCATCTAGGACGTTGTAGGGAATGTGGAACAAGATCTTTAGCATGTAACATTGTATTAAAACATTTTTATAGAAGCAATGTTTACTTTATTCTGTCCAGTTCTGAAATCTTCAGTATAAAAAGGAGATAGAGCTGTTGAAATGGGTCCAGAAGAGGGCTACAAGGATGATCAGAAGGCTGGGGCACCTCCCATACGAGGAAAGGCTGAGAGAGTGGGGGTTGTTCTGCCTGGAAAAGAGAAGGCTCTGAGGAGACCTTAGAGCAACATTCCAGTACCTGGAAGGGGCTACAAGAAAGCTGGGGAGGGACTGTTTACAAAGGCTTGTCGTGATAGGACAAGGGGAAAGGACAGATATGTCCTGTCTCCATGGCAGGGGCACTGAGAGGGATGTGCTGGGCAAGAAGAACAAACATCTCCTGTCTTCATGGCATGGGATTTGGGGGGCAGATACTGGACAAGAAGGACAGACTTCTCCTGTCTCCATTCCAGGAGGGTCAGGGAGCAGACACTGGACAAGGAGGATGAAATTCCGCCTCTATGGCATGAGGGTTGGAGCTAGATGATCTTTAAGGTCCCTTCCAGCCCCAAGCATTCTATGATTCTAAGGGGCAATGGGCATAAACTGGAGAGGGACAGATTTAGACTAGACGTAAGGAGGAATTTCTTCACGATGTACTGGTACACGGTGAGGTACTGGAAGAGGATGCCCAGGGAAGTTTTGGCTGCTCCATCCCTGGAGGTGTTCTAGGTTACGTTGGATGGGACCTTGGACAACCTAAGTCTAGTGGGACATGTCCTTGTCCAATACAGGGGAGTTGGAACCGGATGATCCTTAAGGTCCCTTCCAACCCACACCATTTTATGATTCTATAATTCTGTGATTCTTTTATAGATATTTTTGTTGTTGTTACACATGTTACTCGGGGTGGAATTCATAGAATCATAGAACAACCAGGTTGGAAGAGACCCACCGGATCATCGAGTAAAACCGTTCCTATTGAACACTAAACCATGCCCCTCAGCATCTTGTCCACCTGTGCCTTAAACACCTCCAGGGAAGGTGAAGTTGAATCTTGCTTGATAACATAGTCATCCACTTCTATGTTGGTGTTTCCCTGGGGTGACCCTGCCTCTGTCCATAGAGAAAAACAGACATTTTAGAGCTCAATGAATCTGACCTATTTTAGATGCCTACATTAGGATGGTATGACTCATGCCTTAAAATGCTTTTTCTCTCTTCACCCCTCCCCTTTTTTTTCCCCAACAGACAATGAAAGGAGCCCAGGGTGATTAGTCCTGATCTAGTTCTTTGCACTGCAGGCTTCTACATCTGGCCAACCATACTGCATTTTTATTTTTTTAACTGAAAAAAGTCGGTTATATAATCATTAGGAGAAGAAGCAGCTGGGCTTCTGAATCTTCAAGATAGAAAAATATTTAAACCCATTCATTTTCTTTACAAAAATTTCAAGTTGAACTTTGATTCTATGAGATATCTTTTATTATTTTTAGTTAAATTTGATGAAAGGACTTAAATTTCTTAACTAAATAGCTTTGCATTGATTGTTTATTAGCAGATATTTCATGTTGCTCTATGTCAAATAAATCATACTAGTTCCCCTTGATTCCTCTCTTGTGAGATCTCATCCAGAGTATTGGGTTCACTTCTGGAATTGTCTACATAAGAAGGGTATCGAGCTGTTGGAATTGGCCCAGAGGAGGCTACAATGATGATTTGAGGGCTGGAGAACCTTCCATACGAGGAAAAGCTGAGAGAGTTTGGATTGTTCACCCTGGAGAAGAGAAGGCTCCAAGGAGATCTTAGACCAGCCTTCCAGTACCTGGAAGGGGCCTCCAAGAAAACTGGAGAGGGACAGCTTACAAAGGCTTGGAGTGATAGAACTAGGGTAATGGGTATAAACTGGGGAGGGGCAGATTTAGACTAGACATAAGGAGGAATTTCTTCACGATGAGTGTGGTGAGGCACTGGAACAGGTTGCCCAGAGAAGCTGTGGTTGCCCCATCCCTGACAGTGTTGTAGGCCAGGTGGGATGGGACCTTGGGCAGCCTGATCTAGTGGGAGGTGCCCCTGCCCAAGGCAGGGGGCTTGCATCTGGATGATCTTTAAGGTCTCTTACAACTCAAATCATTCTATTGCTCTATAATTCCAAATCAGGACAGCATTCTTTAATTTGGGTAACTATGAATTAAACCTATTCAATCGCTTCTTACTTGGCTTACCTAAATACTTTTAGGGTTTTTTCCCTACATTTTCAAATGTTAATCTCGAAGTTTTTCATGATTTAAAATGCGTTCAAAAGTTAAATCTTGTAATGGATGTTTTCTTTTTATGGCGTACATTATCTGTAAGAGAGCTATCTGAATGGATGTGTTGAAGGTCATTTCAAAAAATAGACTCATAGAATCACCAGGTTGGAAGAGACCCACTGGATCATCGAGTACAACCATTCCTATCAAACACTAAATCATGTCCCTCAAGACCTCATCCACCCATCCCTTAAACACCTCCAGGGAAGGTGAATCAACCATCTCCCTGGGCAGCCTCTTCCAATGTCCAATGACCCTTTCCATGAAAAACTTCCTCCTGATGTCCAGCCTAAATCTTCCCTGGTGGAGTTTGAGGCCATTCCCTCTTGTCCTGTCCCCTGTTACTTGGGAGAAGAGCCCAGCTCCCTCCTCTCTACAACATCCTTTCAGGGAGTTGTAGAGAGCAATGAGGTCTCCTCTCAACCTCCTCTTCTCCAGGATAAACAACCCCATCTTATAAATGTAGAACAGTTCTCAGATGAAGTCTGCTGAACAGCCCTTCATGTTTGTTTTCTTTCCTTCACATTCTGCTATCTACTTCAATCATTCATATGCAAGGTGGCAGCTCTGTGTGGCCTGCCCAGTAGAAGGCAAGTTTATTGTAACAGCAAGTACAGGATAGAAAAAGAAGTTAGAATAAATTTTCTGACTTAGTTTCATTATGACTTCAGCTTTTGACAGTGTTGTTACAAAATAAATCAACCAACTGTGACAACACAGTTATTTTAATAACTGTGGAGATAGTAAGCGTTTCTTTTTCTTTAACCTTTGGTGGCTGCAGAATCCTGTTTATTTAGCAGATGACTTTAGACTTACCTACGGATATTAGAAAAGAAATCTTCAGGCAAAGATAGTACTCTGGTTTGGATATTGCACAATTAAGGAAAGAACAATATTTTGTTTTTCTTGGCACAGGCTTTTTCTTGAGCCTGACTACCTGCTCCTTTTTCTTTCCCTCCCATGCCACATTGCAGCAACCATGACCACAGGTGCCTGCACTGGATGAACACCTGTTCAATCTACGCAAGAAGGAAAGGAAAACAAGGGATGACACATTTCCTGATTTTGTGTATACAATAGAGTGATAAAAAGATGGAGAAATAGGAAGAAAGTTAAATTTAACATGATTAACATGATTAAAAGGAGAGGAAAATGATCATGATCCTTCAGAAACAGGTTTAGTGGGAGACAGAGGACAGGTAAGTCTACATACGCTCTTTTTCAAAGACAAACCCCTGATCTCTGTGCCTGTCACCCTTCCTCTAACAACATATCTACTTTTAAAAGCGGTTTGTGGGTAGACATTTGTCCCTCCAGACTGCAAAGCAACAAATGAGCACAATGGGAGATCACGTACACACATTCATCTGCCCAAAGGGACAGCGAATTTCTACAGTGCCACAGAATATTTTCCCCTGGTCTCTTGTCTTAACTTATATCTTCTGAAATTATTTTTGTAATACTACTTGATTATGTAAAAAGCTTTGCAGAATTCAGTGAAATTTGTGTGTATGATATATTAAACCCCTTGATGTATATCATAAAATCATAGAATAACCAGGTTGGAAGAGACCCACTGGGTCATCAAGTCCAACCATTCCTACCAAACACTAAACCATGTCCCTCAGGACTTCATCCACCCGTCCCTTAAACACCTCCATGGAAAATGAATCAACCATCTCCCTGGGCAGCTTCTGCCAGTGCCCAATGACCCTTTCTGTGCCAGGTCCTGCACTTGTGGCACAAAACCCTATGCAGAGCTACAGACTAGGAGAAGTCTGTCTAGAAAGCTGCCTGGAGGAGAAGGACCTGGGGGTGTTGGTTGGCAGCCGACTGAACATGAGCCAGCAGTGTGCCCAGGTGGCCAAGAAGGCCAATGGCATCCTGGCTCTTATCAGAAATGGTGTGACCAACAGGTCCAGGGAGGTTATTCTCCCTCTGGACTCAGCACTGGTGAGACCACTCCTTGAATCCTGTGTTCAGTTGTGGACCCCTCACCACAAGGAGGATGTTGAGGCTGTGGAGCGAGTCCAGAGAAGAGCAACAAAGCTGAAGGGGCTGGAGAACAGACCCGGTGAGGAACATCTGAGAGAGCTGGGGGTGTTTAACCTAGAGAAGAGGAGGCTGAGAGGAGACCTCATTGCTCTCTACAACTACTTGAAAGGAGGTTATAGAGAGAAGGGAGGTGACTTCTTCTTCCAGGTGACAGGGGACAGGTCAAGAGGGAATGACCTCAAGCTCCGCCAGGGGAGACCTTGGCTGAACATTAGAAAAAAAATTTTCACAGAAAGGGTCATTGGTCATTGGAACAGGCTGCCCAGGGAGGTGGTTGATTCACCTTCCCTGGAGGTGTTTAAGGCACGGGTAGATGAGGTGCTGAGAGACATGGTTTAGTGTTTGATAGGAATGGTTGGACTCAATGATCAGGTGGGTCTCTTCCATCCTGTTGATTCTATGATTCTATGATTCTACAGTTGTTTGGCTATTTCTCTATTTAAGGCTCTTAAACATTAATATTCCCAAACCCTGTGGAAATTGCTGTCCTTGTTTTGCTTCACAACTGATCCTCACCATATCACAGTTAGTTTAGTCAGTTGTATCTGTTCAGCTTCAGTGCTGCACATATCCCTGTCCCTAGAGATATACAAATAGCATCAAGAACCTCCCAGTGGTCTTCGGTGCTTTTTGCCTGATGCCCAACTGTCCTTTGAAAACTGAGCTCACTTTGTGATGAAATGAAAGAAATCATGGGAAATACTCCACTGCCTTCTGGTGGGATCTTTCACAATGAGCAACATGAGAAAAAAACCACAAAGGAGCAAAGAAATAAACTGTAGAGTCTTCCAAGAATGCAAAGCAGCAATGTTGTAACAACTGTGTAGACATAGTGCTTCCAGAGCACTGTGCAGACATGCTAATTCCAAATGCAAATTGCATCACTGAGGATAATGAAACACTTGGGCCATACTACTACCTGTTTCAGAGGACTTGTCTTAGATAGAGATGATCACAGCACATTTCAGTCGTATGTAGAGTGCAGGTCTTTATGATAAGCTTTGTGCTATGTTGGGGGTGGACTACAGGATTTTACAAGGTCATGTAGTGATGGGACCAGGGGGAATGGCTTTAAATTGGAAGGGGCAAGATTTGGAGTAGGCATTAGGGAGAAATTCTTCATTCTGAGGATGGTGAGACACTGGCACGGGTTGCCTGGAGAAGTTGTGGATGCCACCTTCCTGGAAGTGTTGAAAACCAGGTTGGATGGGACCTTGAGCAGTCTGGTCTGGTGGGAGGTGTCCTTGCCCATGGCAGAGGAATTGGAACTGGATGGGCTTTAAGGTCCCTTCCAACCCAAACCATTCCTGTGATCCTATGATTTTATGAATTGCTTCTGAGGTAACATAAAACCAGATTATAAAGACTAGGTCTTTTGCTGCTAAAAACAAAATGTGATATTTTTATTGCATTAAAATCACTAATATATGTTAGATATAGAATCATAGAATCACCAGGTTGGAGAAGACCCATCGGATCATTGAATCCAATCATTCCTATCATATACTAAACCATACTCCTCAAACTAGAAATGAACCCAAGTGCTGGTCACTTTAATTGTACCACAAGGTTAATTCAGCAAGGTCAGTCCTGTCCTCTTGCCTGGGACTGACCTTGTAATGTTCACCTC
The DNA here is from genome assembly GCA_033558105.1 of Coccyzus lansbergi. Classification (NCBI taxonomy): domain Eukaryota; kingdom Metazoa; phylum Chordata; class Aves; order Cuculiformes; family Coccyzidae; genus Coccyzus; species Coccyzus lansbergi. The sequence continues at coordinate 1,098,252 of JAUMJK010000220.1, read as the reverse complement.
AGTACAAAGTTAAAGCACCTTATCTTGACTATGTTTTTAGTGCAAGGGGATCTGTCACGTGTTGATTTCTCTGAGGTTAAAAAAATAATAAATTGCGAAGCTTTTTAGGAAAGTCAAGTCCAAATCGACAGAGTCGTCTCCTTTAGGGTATCTCTGCAAAACCATGCGTTACCTATGTTCTTCTATGTGTTCACTATTGCATTAGAACACGAGTAGTAACCACAGTACAGAGTCAACGTTGCAAGAGCATCGCTGATGGCAGCTTTCTGCAGGACTGGTCTTGCAAATGGCAAAGCATTAAAGAAGGTAGATGTGAATTTAAACATAGGGGCCAGCCTAACAAGTACATTTGGCAGCTATATAAATGGTCACTGAGGTAGTTTGTCTTACATTACATTTATAGTGGTAAAAAACCCAAGGGGAAGTCCATTTATCGTGACACAAAAGTTGTACAGCTTATTTTGCACTTCGCGCTGGTGTGTGTTACATAGGTAAAGCACTTTTCTTGCTCATAAAGGCTCTCCCTGTCGTACGAGGTCTTACAGGAAAGGCTGTTTAAATAAATCTTATCTAGCATGCATTTGGCCCTGACTTTGTACTGGAGGAAACTTCCATATGTGCCCCTCTCTAATGGAGTAAGAATGATTTTTCCCATTTATCTTAAATATTTTACTGACAGCTTGAAAATGAAAACATCCTCCTGTACAAAGAAGGAACATAACATGGACAAGCACTACAGAAACTATTCTGATTCAAAGTTAATTAAGTTTACCTCAGTGTGGCTTTCCCCACAGACAAACCCAGAAGTGCCAACCCCATCAATCTTTGCCCGATTCACCTCCCTGACCTATCTTTAAAACTGGGAAAAAAAGCTGATCAGCTCCTCTCCATTTCAATTTTGTGTTCCCCAGCCTGAAGATCTTTTTAAGTCCTAGCTTCTGGCATGGTGCCTTCCAGTCACTGGTCAGATTCAGCAGTGGCAGCTGCTCGCAGAAAATCCTCCTATTCAAGAGATGACCTTATGTGCTCCAAACGCTGCTTTCTCATTCTACCTAAATCATTTCTCTGTGTTCAATGCCTGTACTAACACCCTGATGCAGATAGATAGGTTGTGAGTGTTCTGGAACAAAAGGTATTATTTAAAAGGCAAGAGATTTCTATTTTAAATTCCAAATAATGGTCTTTTTGCTGAAAAAAAATGAACAAAACATCACACATAGCATCCAAATTTGATTTTGAAGTCAATGCCACAGTATCTGTCCTGATTCCCTTATGAAAGATCCACTGTAAAATCCTGTAATGCCTTGTGAATAATTTTAGTGATTCACTCCCATGCAAATCTCTTATTTTCCAATGCAAATATTGCATAAGGGTAGAACAGTCCTCTTAAACACGAACAAGACCTAAACCAATTTCATTCAGATTATGTTTGTGTCATAAATAAGGCCCTGTATCCACTCAGTTCCAATCGGCCTCCTTAAGCAGGCTTGCACTCGTTAAATCCTGTCTATGACCTCAGGCAGCCTGTTCTAAATGCATGACTCTTGCATGTGAAGAGAGGAGCTTGGAAAATAACACTGAACTGAGCTAAGGCTAAATCTATTTGGATTCATTACATCTCTGACTGGACTGTCTTTGTAACTAACACTTATTTACATATATTTTAAGACCTGTGGGCTTTGCCTGTGGAATCAGGAGAATATGAAAAACTCACTTGAGGTTAGGTCATCAAAATTTAAAAAAAGGGTTGGTTATACCTTCGTATTTTATGGAAAATACAGAGTCAGTGCCTGCCTATTGAAATTGCTACATTTCTTTCATTCCCCTCCCCTTTTTTTTATGCTATTCATTTTTTGATTGCAGGCTCATCATACAGGGCTGAGTAGATTTTACATATGCAATTCTCTGTGCGTGCGTGCAGCAGGAATGACTGCTATCTCTGAGTGACAAGCCAGCGTTCAGGCACATTTTGATGCTTTTTTTTAAAAAATGTTTTTAAAGTATTTTAGAAGTTTTCCAACAGCACAAACTATGGGCAAGTAAATAAAGTAACATCCAGGTAAGTGTTTTTAAACAGGTACTTCAGATGCTACACCTGGGTCAGGACAATCTGCAGTTTCAATACAGGCTGGAGAACAACTTGATTGAGAGCAGCTCTGAGGAGAAGGACTTGGGGGTGCTGGTTGATGAGAAGCGCCCATTAACTGAAGGGGATCTCAAAGAAAGTTGGGGAGGGACAGTTTACACAGTCTTGTAGTGACAGGACTAGGGGCAATGGTTATAAACTGGAGAGGGGCAGATTTAGGCTAGACATTGGAGGAATTTCTTCACTATGAGGGTGGTGAGGTACTGGAACAGGTTTTCCAGGGAAGTTGTGGCTGTCTCATCCCTGGAGGTGTTCAAGGCCAGGTTGGATGGGACCTTGGGCAGCCTGATCTGGTGGGGAGTGTCCCTGCACATGGCAGGGGGGTTGAACTGAATGATCTTTAAGATCCTTTCCAAAACAAAGTATTCTATGACTATGAATTTTTCTCATTAAAGCATCCCTTTAAGGTAACAGTTTTTCTATTCTAGATGTTAACCTGGTGTTACTCCTGTTTGAACAGATTCCCCTTCTGTCAGCTGTTTAATTTTTAAATGCTGAGGCTTTTCCTACTTTAGGCTTTGCTTAGGAGCCCCGATAAGTTGCTATAGCTAGAAATCTTCCATGGTTGTGCTGCCACAGTTAAGGGATTTGACTCATGCTCACATCGGAGACTGACTCAGCAGCAAGAACAGCTTCTGCTGGTGTGGCTGTAATGTTTTCTGATCACAGTCATCTATTTTGGTCTAGCTTTCTCCCCTCTTTTGAGTTTACTAACTCCATTGCAAGACGGGGTAGGCATTTGGGAAGCAGTCATGACCCCAAAGCTTTTAGACCTGTCAAAATAAAGCAGCACTGATATGTGGTTATTTAATTAATGGCCATTAGCAGGTTCATTCATAACATAGTCATCCCTTCAGTCAGGGTGAGAACAGAGAATTGTGTCTGGGAAACACTTCATGTTGCCCAAGGTTGGTCACTCTTGCAGCCCAGTCTAATACCTTAAGTTGTGGACATGGATACTCTTTTAGGTCTGTCTGTGGTGCCTGAAATTACTATTCTGCGTAGCCACATATTGGCAGGTTGTATTAACCAATCCAGTTTACCTAAGAAAGATTAAAGGAGGTAATGGGGGAAAACAGAGGGGTGCCTCTCCTGAGAGGATCCTGAGGATCTAGGAGATTAAAACATTATCAGAGTGTGCTGCTGTTTACAAAACAAAGTCCATTACAGGCAATGTCATGACCTGGACGACAACTGCTCAGCCTGAAAACCATCTCCCAGACAGGAGTTAGGTGGATCAAATGCAAATCCACATGTTACTATACCAGTCCCAAACCTGATGGTTTATTTTAATCAAAATTGTATTAAAAAAATTATTTGAATCAAAATCACTTGTGGCAGGAATCACTGCTCCCAGTTACCATCTATAAAGGGCTCCCCTTCTATTCTGTTATGGTTGGACTCGATGATCCAGTGGGTCTCCTCCAACCTGGTGATTCTATGATTCAATTCTATGTCAAAAATTTGAGGATCATTCGCATATTCTGCGCTGCTGTTCTTCTAAGCAGCTGTAACCTTTGTCAGGGAGAAAAGGAGGGATGAAGGACTAAGTAGCTGCAGGTGGTAACCTCTTTAAATGCTACAGTTCGCTTGTCTTCCCTCTGAAATTTCAGTGGCAAGAACAGGATCGAATGGACATCATATGACTGTGTAAAGGTCCTAAATCACATTGCACAGGGAGTGTGCAAGCTCCACACTTTACTTTAGCTTTAAGGTTGAAGGGAATAACTACATTGGCACAGACAATCCAGTTTGAATGATCTGACGCCCACCACAATAACAAGAGGGTTTTTTTCCCCCATATTTAATATGATACAGGTTGGTTCTAAGTATAACCCTAGACAAGTTAGAGTGGATTGGTTCAGTCTAGAAATAAAGTAACTTGGCGACTCAGGTAAAACCACTTGCTGGGAAAGGTAATATATGAATAGGATGGATTAAGGAAGATGAACTAGGAGAGAGCCTCAAAAAAAATGTCAGTTTTAGTTTTGTCCCATGCCTTGTTTTATCAACAATTTACAAAGTAATAGACCTTTTACACTACTAGTCTTCTTATGAGAACACATCAACCTTCCCAGGAAGGGTATTAGTTAAAGCTATTGTGCTGGTAGAGCCCTGAAAGAGAAAGACAGAGGAAGTAAGAAAATGCATGTGATCACCATGTGAAAGCAATTTGATTGTCCAGGTCACCATACATACCAATTTTGTGCAACATGAAATACTGGAGACTGAACTGCAGGCTCTTTGATGCTCAGCAGCATGTGAAGCAAAAGGCTATTTTACTCACAAACAAACCAGCAAACTAACTGCATAAAGGTGCCTGAAAGTAGGGTGCCACCAGGAAAACTTGGGTGATTCATGCCGGAACAATTTAAGCAGGTAGCTTCCCCAGCCCTCTGCTGCAACTCTCTGCGGAGGTTACCACACCTACAGTGAAAACAGCATGTTTGCTTCCCAGCCACACCAGCCCACAGTCCAGCCCATTAGGTTAAACTGGGATTGATGTCCATTTAAGGTAGCACACCAAGTTTGAAGCTGTGGCAGCTGAAGAGCTGGCACAGTGTCTCTTTTGTCAGGTTTACCAACAATTTATTCCAGAAGAGCACTGCAGCCAACAGGAGCAATATTCTATTCTATGTTGCCCCAACTGTGCTCTTTTAAATGTATTCTTTCATTTGCATTTATCACATATATCATTTGTTTAGTCTATGGGCCATCCCTCTACAAAACCTATTAAGTTCATTTAAGACTTTGGGGTTTATCTGTCATTAAAGGCGGGAGAGATGATCTGTGGTGTTGAATTGTTGCATGCTGAGATCCAGAGCTTGCAGTTGGTGTATGTGGTGTGATGGGAAGCAGGTCCAGGACGGTAATTCTACCCCTGTACTCGGCACTGGTGAAGCCACATCTCTAATACTGTGTTCAGTTCTGGGCCCCTCACCACAAGAAGGATGTTGAAGTTCTGGAGTGTGATCAGAGAAGAGCAATAAAGCTGGTAAAGGAGTTGGAGAACAAGTCTTACGAGGAGCGACTGAGAGAGCTGGGGTTGTCTAGCCTGGAAAAGAGGAGGCTGAGGGTTGACCTTATCATTGCCTAGAACTACCTGAAAGGAGGTTGTAGAGAGTGGGGTGTTGGTCCCTTCTCTCAAGAGACAGATGATAGGACAAGGCAGGGAATGACCTCAAGCTCTACCCCAGGAGGTTCAGATTGGACATTGGGAAGAAATTTTCACTGAAAGGATCATCAGGCACTGGCAGTGGCTGCTCAGGGAGGTGGTTGAGTCACCATCCCCAGAGGTATTTAAAAGTTGGGTAGATGAGTTACTTATGGAAATGGTTTAATGGCAGATAGATATGCCTGGACTGAATGATCTGAGAGGTCTTTTCCAAACTGGTGATCACAGAATCACAGAACAATTCTCTGATTCTTTGATCCACATCCATGGTCTGCAAGTTGAAGATGCTGATTTCAAGATGTTTCTGGGCACCAGCTGCTGAAGGCAATTCTGTCTCCATCACCACTACAGTTTGCTCAGTTCATTCTTCATTAGTTTGGATGATTCTTACTGTAATACCACTGATATGGCCTATAGTGACTGTAGAAGTGATGACATATAGCAACAGGATTATTTAGCAATTATCACCATATAATCTAATTCACTGGTTATTTTCACCCAAAATCAAAGCATGAGGCACACACTGGGATTCCCTGTCCCTCTGCGTCACCCACCAAGTGCATGCAGGTCCTTGAGAAAAAATGATCCTGTGGACAGGTTTGGCTTTGCCTGAGGCAAGGCTAACCCAGGTTGTCTTCCCTGACATCTTCTTGATGTACCCTACGGGGACTTTATCCTCTTCTGTGGTATGTGGAAGCATAGATTGGGTTGGACGAGCTTGATTGGTAGATCATCCTGGTGTTAACTGATCAGGTAGGTTTTGCTAATCATGTGTCCCAATGTTCGGAGGTCCCACCACCCCATCCATTTCTCTCAGTGTATTCTTTAACAGTCCATTGTACCATTCAGTTGTCCTTGAGCCTGACGCATGATAAGAGATGTGATATACCCTTTCAATGTCATCATCTTTGTCCCAGGTGCCTATGAGACTGTGTAGGAAATTAGTCCCAGTTTCTAACTCATTTCTTTCTGGGGTTCTATGTCCAATCCCCAACTTCTTGTTATCAGTCCAGTATGAGAAGCTGAAGAAAATTAACTACTCCAGCCGAATCCAGGACTATTGTTCAGAGGTACCATTACTTCACAGGGGAAATGTTTAAATAGGATTTAATTACTATTTTACTGTCTGAACAGTATTCCGATTCTCATCTATTAGTCATTGTTGTGCTTAATACTCTTCGTTCTGTGGCTTAGAGACTTTTATGACATACAGTCTACCTGAGTACATGTATTAGAGTTAATTTTTCTCACTAAAATCCGGCAGCATAGTCAGGGGAATGGAGAACCTGCCTATGCATCTTTTTGTTAGGATTCACTGCCATCATGGAAACCTTATCATGATACTTATATAACACAAACAACCTTGTGGAGAAGGACTTGGATGAAGACATTCAGTGCACCATTAGCAAGTTTGCAGATGACACTAATCTGGGTGGAAGTGTGGATCTGCTGGAAGGTAGGAAGGCTCTGCAAAGGGATCTGAACAGGCTGGACTACTGGGCTTAGTCCAACGGCATGAGGTTTAACATGGCCAAATGGCAGGTCCTGCACTTGGGGCACAACAACCCTATGCAGAGCTACAGACTAGGAGAAGTCTGGTCTAAAAAGACGCCTGGAGGAGAAAGACTGGGGGATGTTGGTTGACAGTGACTGAACATGAGCCAGCAGTGTGCCCAGGTGGCTAAGAAGGCCAATGGCATCCTGATTTGGATCAGAAATGGTGTGACCAGCAGGTCCAGGGAGGTTATTCTCCCTCTGGACTCAGCACTGGTGAGGCCGCTCCTTGAATCCTGTGTTCAATTCTGGACCCCTCACCACAAGAAGGATGTTGAGGCTCTGGAGCGAGTCCAGAGAAGAGCAACAAAACTGGTGAAGGGGCTGGAGAACAGGTCTTATGAGGAACATTTGAGAGAGCTGGGGTTGTTTATCCTGGAGAAGAGGAGGCTAAGGGGACAGGGGACAGGACAAGAGGAAATGGCCTCAAGCTCCACCAGGGGAGATTTAGGTTGGACACCAGGAGGAAGCTTTTCACAGGAAGGGTCATTGGGCATTGGAAGAGACTGCCCAGGGAGGTGGTTGATTCACCTTCCCTGGAGGTGTTAAAAGGATGGGTGGATGAGGTGCTGAGGGACATGGTTTATTGTTTGATAAGAATGGTTGGACTCGATGATCTGGTGGGTCTCTTCTACCCTGGTGATTCTATGATTATATGACTTGGGGGTGCTGATTGATGAGAAGCTAGCATAAGCTGGCAATTGCCTTTGAAGATCATGGAATGCATCCTCCTAGAAGCTCTGCTAAAGCACATGGAGGACATGGAGGTAATTAACGGCAGCAAGCACGGATTCACCAGGGACAAATCCTGTATGTCCAACTTAGCAGATTTCTATGATCGTGTGACACAGCAGTGGGTACAGGTAAACCATTGGATGTGATCTATCTAGACTTCTATAATGGCTTTGACATGGTCCCCCACAACATCCTTGTCTCTAAATTGGAGAGATATGCATTTGAAGGGTGGATGGTATAGTGGACAAGAAACTGGTTGGAGGGTCGTATTCAGGGAGTACTGGTCAATGGCTTGAAGTCCAGATGGAGATTCATGACACGTGGTGTCCCTCAAGGGTACTGGGACCAGTGCTGTTTAATATCTTCATGAATGATAGTGACAGGGAGATTGAGTGAACCCTCAGCAAGTTTGCACATGACACGGAGCCGAGTTGTGTGGCTGCCACACCAGAAGGAAGGGATGGCATCCAGAGGGACCTGGACAAGCTAGACAAGTGGGGCTGTGTGAGCCTTATGAGGTTCAACAAGGCCAAAAGCAAGGTCCTACACCTGGGTCAGGCTAATCCCCGTTTTCAGTACATGATGGGGGATGATGTGATTGAGAGCTACCTTGCAGAGAAGGACTTGGGGGTGCTGGTTGATGAGAAGCTCGATATGAGCCGGCAATGTACGTTCGCAGCCCAGAAGACCAACTGTATCCTGGGCTGCATCAAAAGAAGCATGGCCAGCAGGTCAAGAGAGGGGATTCTGCCCCTCTGTTCCTCACTTGTGAGACTTCCTCTGGAGCACTGTGTCCAGTTCTGGAATCCTCAATGTAAGAACGATATGGAGTTTTTGGAATGGATCCAGAGGAGGTCTACAAAGATAATCAGAGGGCTGAAGCGCCTTCTCTATGAGGACAGGCTGAGAGAGTTTTTCCTGATATCTGATTTGAACCTTCCCTGGTGCAGCTTAAGACCATTTCCTATCTCCCATCACCTGTCACTTGGGAGAAGAGACCAACACCCACCTCACTACAAGCTCCTTTCAGGCAGTTGTAGACAGTGATAAGGTCTCCCCTCAGCCTCCTCTTCTCCAGGCTAAACAACCCCTGTTCCCTCAGGTGCCCCTTCACCAGCTTTGTCGCCCTTCTCAGGACATGCTCCAGCCTCACAATGTCCTTCTTGTACTGAGGGACCCAAAACTGAACACAGGATTCAAAGTGTGGTCTCACCAATACTAAGTCCAGGGGGACAATCACCACCCTGGTCCTGATGGCCACACTGTTCCCGATACTGGCCAAGATGCTACTATAAACTACAGAAAAGAAGTGATAAGTTTAATGTGTATCTTATAAATATTCAAAACCAGAACATTAGAGAAGTCTTTTTGAGTGACAAAGCTAGAAGGGTTGCAACTTCACATTTATGAAATAGAAATATTTTGTTGAAAACATGTTCTACTTTCAAAATGAATGCAATATTATCTTTTTATAAAATTAGCAGGCATGCTTGCAAAGGTTCAGATAAAATTAGAATTAGCTCAAGATGAAAAACTACTTAATATGCACAAAAAGGGACCCATGATTAGAGGTTGGAAGGGGGTTAGGCACAATAGTAGGAATACATAATTCAAATTGTCACTCAGCAATCTTCTTAGGAATAATACGAGTCATACACTGATTCTCATGTTTAGCAACTCAGAACATACACTGACTCAAAACAGGAAAATGAAAGGTTCTTCACATTGTTCTGCTTGGGAGGATGACGAAAATTAGAATGTTTTCTCACTCTTTCAGTAGAGATTCCTCTCAAATTAAATAAGGCTGCTGTCTTTCACCTGGTTTTCAAACGCCATAGTACTTCTATGCACAAAATGCAGTGCAGATTTCTTAAAATTCTCAACATATACAATCATAGAATAGTTTTGGTTGGAAGGGATCTTAAAGTTCATCCAGTTCCAACTGCCCTGCCATGCACAGGGACACCTGCCACCAGATCTGGCTGCTTAAGCCCCCATCCAACCTGACCTTCAACACTTCCAGGGAGGGGGCAGCCACAACTTCCCTGGACAACCTGTTCCAGTGCCTCAACACGCTCATAGTTTCCAACTCATAGTTCTCCACTCTCACTCACTGTCATTGTTCTCTTCAAAGCTCTTCAAAGGGGTCTGAGCAGGCTGAACTGATGGGCTGAGACCAATGGCATGAGGTTTAACAAGGCTAGATGCCGGATCCTGCACTTGGGGCACAACAACCCTATGCAGAGCTGCAGACTGGGAGAACACTGGTTAGAAAGCTGCCTGGAGGAGAAGGATCTGGGGATGTTGGTTGACAGCAACTGACCATGAGCCAGCAATGTGCCTAGGTGGCCAAGAAGGCCAATGGCATCCTGGTTTGTATCAGAAATGGTGTGACCAGCAGGTCCAGGGAGGTTCTTCTCCCTCTGTACTCGGCACTGGTGAGACCGCTCCTTGAATCCTGTGTTCATTTCTGGACCCCTCACCACAAGAAGGATGTTGAGGCTCTGGAGTTAGTCCAGAGAAGAGCAACAAAGCTGGTGAAGGGGCTGGAGAACAGGCCCTATGAGGAATGGCTGAGAGAGCTGGGGGTGTTTGCCGTGGAGAAGAGGAGGCTGAGGGGAGACCTTATTGCTCTCTACAACTACGTGAAGGGAGCTGGCCTCTTCTCCCAAGTGACAGGTGACAGGACAATGGGGAATGGATTCAAGCTCCACCAGGGGAGATTTAGGCTAGACATTAGGAAAAATTTTTTCACGGAAAGGGTCCTTGGGCACTGGCAGAGGCTGCCCAGGGAGGTGGTTGATTCACCTTCCCTGAAGGTATTTAAAAGATGGGTAGATGAGGGGCTCAAGGGCACGGTTTAATGTTTGGAAGGCATGGTTTGACTTGATGATCCTGGGAGTCTTTTCCAAACTAGCGGTTCTGTGATTCTGTGATTCTCTAGCATTGAGTTTATTGAGTAGGGAAGGATTGCAGCTTAACTCTGACTGCTGTGAAACAGGAAAAAAAATCAAGACATAAAAACTCAGGGGAAGGAAGTTAAATGAACTTTTAAAAACTTTTCCTTAGGCTGGAGTTTTATTCAGGCATTTTCTCAAGACTCTCAGAGAAGAGAGAGCTGGGAAGGAGGAAGAAACACACTACAGAATTGCTGGAGAACACAGCAGAATGGACACTATATGTGCCATGAAGAGTTATGGAAATCTGGCAAACAGTGACAGGAGAGTCAACTTTCAAGAGCAAAGGTCAGCATAAAAGAAATCAGTATTAAGGCCCTGAAGCATGGAGGAAAATGTCTAAGTGTTAAACAAAATTGTTTACTTAGTTTTGATTTATAGCTGCTGTATCGTGAATTTCAGTTACAGTTAGCCACATAAAACAACATTTCTCTTCAATCCCGACCTTGCCAGTAAATGGAAATATCTAATTTTCAAAACAACCTTTCAGAGAGTATTAAGTAACATAGGACCGATGAGTAACTATAGTGTTATTAAAATTAATCTAATCTAATGTACTCTCTGATAGTTAGTTAGCTTGTTATTCCACTCTCAAAATTCGAAATGAAAAATGAACTGACAAAAAACACGTTTAAAAAAAGGCAAGTTTAAAAATACCAAAAAACATTATATGTCTCCAAGCTTTGCTTTATGTTCGCAAGTAGCAATCATGTTACTTGCTCATCGATGGGGAGAGAGGTGATTGACCATTAACTTTCCTGGATGCTATCAAACATGGAAAATACCACGAATCCTAGCTAGCATCATCGGGTACCAACATCTGAGAACTCTTTAGTCTCTTGTAACCACATCAATCTTCTCTGCAGCCACAGAGAGTTGTTCAAGAAGCTGTTTTGGCCAAAGGTAGCCCTTCCTCAGGTCATTAATTCTGCCTTTTACCCATGAAGTATCATGGAAGTAGCTCCCAAGGGGGTTGCACTTTCCAGACTGACTTTAAGAGAAATTAAAGAGCACTCAAACAAGTCCTTACATTGTATTATAGTCATAAATCTCGGCCCTGCTGGCCCCTAGCACAGTAAAACCCAGAAGTTGTCTGTTTGTAGGCAGTTGTTTGCATTGTGCAGATGGGACCAACTTCATAATTTAATAAATTAGCCAAGTAATGTAAATACAGGTAGATGGTGACTGGGGGAAAGATTGTACAGAAACTTTGGTCTTTGTTTTTGCAAACCTGTGGACAGATGGAAATATAGAGGGTGTCATCACATGTTTTGGACATTGCACACATGGGACATCACATCACAGGCCTTCAGAAAGATAGAGAAGAAATTCCAGCATTTAGAAAGTGTTTCTTCAGCCCATCATCTGATGTGATTGAGCTCAGTGGAGCACAGAGAGGTCTTCACTGCAGGACATATGGAGTCACGATTATTTTCTTATAACTTTTTAGCCCAGCCTCACCTTTCTATCTGATATCACCTCCATGGTAGAACAAACCATGTGAGAGCTCTTCATCCACTGCTGTTCAAAGTTATTTAAAGTAGTTTAAGCTGTTTTTATTGCTGAAGCAAATTAGGTGTGTTCATATAGTAATTTCTAACATCTTTGAATACTTATCTCCAGTAAAGCTTTTTGACAACTAAAGGTAGCAAGTTTTTTAACTTATTTCATTGAAATTCAGTGGTTATCTAGTCTACAATGATCACTTCCCGCAGGTCATCGCAGAAGTGTAAAAACCAGTAGTGTCTTAGCAATAGCTAAAAGTAGGGAATTTAAATCTTTGGCACTTCCAGTTCTACTCTTAGAAATATCCGAGGTGACGGTTGAAAGCCACCTTGCCTTTGATTCAGGTGGTTTCTAAAGCTATAGTGAACAATGACAACCAAGAAGTCTGTCTAAAAAGCTGCCAGGAGGAGAGGGACCAGGGGGTATTGGTCGACAGCGACTGAACATGAGCCAGCAGTGTGCCCAGGAAGCCAAAAAGGCCAATGGCATCCTGGCTTGGATCAGAAACGGTGTGACCAGCAGGTTCAGGAAGGTTGTTCTCCCTCTGTACTCAGCACTGGTGAGACCAGTCCTTGAATCCTGTGTTCAGTTCTGGGCCCCTCAGCACAAGAAGGATGTTGAGGCTCTGGAGCTAGTCCAAAGAACCATCAAACTGGTGAAGGGGCTGGAGAACAGGCCCTATGAGGAACTGCTGAGAGAGCTGGGGGTGTTTAGCTTGGAAAAGTGGAGGTTGAGGGAAGACCTCATTGCTCTCTACAACTACTTGAAAGGAGGTTATAGAGAGGAGGGAGCTGGGTTCTTCTCCCAGCTGACAGGGGACAGGACAAGAGGGAATGGCCTCAAGCTCCACCAGGGGAGATTTAGGCTGGAGATTAGGAGGAAGTTTTTCACAGAAAGTGTCATAGGTCATTGGAACAGGCTGCCCAGGGAGGTGGTTGATTCACCTTCCCTGGAGGTGTTTAAGGCACGGGTGGATGAGGTCCTGAGGGACATGGTTTAGTGTTTGATAGGAATGGTTGGACTCCATGATCCAGTGTTTTTTTTCCACACTAGTGATTCTATGATCTTTGATAATGTCTCCTTTGTCCATCTCTTTTATTGATTGATTTGTTTTCATCACTGATTATATTATTCAGTAGACCCACTTACTGTAAGCAAGTGGCAAAGTATTTGCTTCATCATGGGTGCAAGGAACTTAAATGCTCAGTGAATGAAGACAAAAATTAAAGGACCACCATAAAATCTATGTCTTGAGTTGCTGTTTGAAAATAAAAATGCAGTTCTTCACCTACCATGAAAATTTTATAGAATGAATATTAATGTTATGAAGAGAAGTAGGGTGGATTTGCATTATGTATTTGACTTGTCCCTGGAGCGCAGAGACTGTCACAGGCTTGTGACTGCATTAACTGTAGCTAAATTTTAACTGAAGGTGATTGATTGTTGAGCAATCTGTTGATTAACCTCTTTATGCTGTATTTTCTTACCAAATCTGAAATGTCCTTTCAGAACGAGTTTTCCAACTTAACCATCAAAGAATATGGATGTGTGTTGCACTTGCAAAAAAATGCCCTGTAATAGCAATCCAGGAGGAAAAAAAGAACAAATGGCAAATATGATACATTGGGGATTGAGCCCAGAAATGGTTTAATGAGAATGAGCAGGATGAGGGAGGGAATTCTCCCCCTCTGTTCCACTTTTGTGAGACTTCTAGTGGGAGGCGTTTCTATCCATGGCAGTGCACTGGAACTGGATGACCTTCAAGATCCCTTCTAGCCCAAATCATTCTGTGATTCCCTGTTTCTATGATTCTACTTAAATCCAGACTGTTACTTGTCATTTCAAAGCTAGAAGCTGAGTCAGAAACTCATAAGGCTTTGCTCTTCATGATACTGATAAACTCTCACATCTCTACTATAATAACCAAAGGACGATACATTTAAAAAAAAAAATTGATGCCTGGAATGGTCCTCCCAACCCACCTCATCTAAACATGAAGAATTTTGTTTTCTTTAAGCTTGTATTTCTATTCTTAAAATTGGGTTTAGAATTAAATACATGTTCAACTAAAAAGTATTATTTCTTCACTGGATCCAGGCTGACAGGTTTGCACAGTAAATATGATTTCTCATCCTGGCTTAATGCAAAGATCAGATTTGTGATATGAATGATGAAAATAATTTGCCCAGGATAAGAAAATGTACTCATTTCCTAACACAAAACAGCCTCTTTCTAAATCATGTACTTTCTCAGTCACATGCCCTGTGAAGGAACCTTTTACGTCATAGAATCATAGAGCAATCAGGTTGGAAGTGACCCACTGGATCATTGAGTCCAATCATTCCTATCAAACACTAAACCATGGCCCTCAGCACTTTGTCCACCCATCCCTTAAACACCTCCAGGGAAGGTGACTCAACCTTCTCCCTGGACAGCCTGTTCCAGTGCCCAATGACCCTTTCTGTCAATTTTTTTTTCCTAATGTTCAGCTCAAACCTCCCCTGGTGGAGCTTGAGGCCATTGACATGCAGTGACGTAGGCAATGAAATGGATCCTTCTTCAGTAAATATCAGTCACCACAAGCAGCTGTTTGTATATCTAAACAGGTATCTCTCTATCACCCTCTAGCTCACCCACAAATGGCATCTTTGGCATTTCATAGAATCATAGAGTGGTTTGAGTTGGAAGAGACCTTAAAGATGGTGTATGAGTCCAACAAAGCGAAAAAAAGCTAAGAATTAATCAGATGGGAGGCAATGGTAAAGAGATTTGTTCCTGAATGGATAGGTGGGAAAGCAGAAAGTCTAGCATGGACAATTATGGTCAAAGCAATGTCTACAAAGTCTTAAGAGGAGTAAAGAATATGTGTTCAACCGAATAGCTCAGCCTCTGCCCTCCTTATCATAGAATCATAGAATGGTTTGGGTTAGAAAGGACCTTAAAGATCATCTATTTCCAACCCCCCTGCCATGGGCAGGGACACCTCCCACCAGCCCAGCTGCTCAAGGTCCCATCCAACCTGACCTTGAACACCTCCAGGGATGGGGCAGCCACAGCTTCCCTGGGCAACCTCGGCCAGTGCCTCACTACCCTCAGCGTGAAGAATTTCTTCCTAATATGTAGTCTAAATCTCCTATTCAAAGCCATTCCCCCCTCATCCTATCAATCCATGCCCTTGTAAAAAGTTCCTCCCCCAGCTAATTTCAACACCTTTACTTGGCAGTGCAAAACAGATCATGATTTATGGAAAACTAGAAGGAAAACAAGGCAGTTAAAATGATTTACTGGTTTTGGGATGGCAAATGGTACTGTTCAGACTGAAATTTAGGGCAGGACTGATCTAAACAACTGAAGTCATCTCAATGCTGGAGGACTAAGCCAAATCGCTTCACTGCATTCCCTTAGTGTGTGTCCAGGAAAAGTGACAGGCACCACCAGACAGTGATCATACACCCTAACATGGATGTCAGAGGTAGTGTGAATTGCTTTGTAAAGTATGTATCGCTTTTCACTGACAACAAGGGAAGCACAGAAATGATATCTTATTTTATAGGCTAAAATTAGGTGAGATTAAGGCTACGCAGCTGTTCCAACGTCAGATAGCATTTATTGTCCTTTTCCAACAGAGGGCTGGAGCTTCTCCCATACAAGGACAGGCTGAGAGAGATGGGATTGTTCACCCTGGAGAAGAGAAGGTTTGAAGGACATCTTACAGCGACCTTCAGGTACCTGAAAGGAGCCTACAAGAAAGCTGGAGAGGGACTGTTTACAAAGGTTTGTAGTGATAAGACTAGGGACAATGGGTATAAACTGGAGAGGAGACAGAAAGAGGAATTAGACGAGACAGAAAGAGGAATTTCTTCACGATTAGAATGGTGGGACATTGGAAAAGGTTGCCCAGGAAGGTTGTGGCTGCCCCATCCTTGGAAGTGTTCAAGGCTGGGTTGGATGGGGCATTGGGCAGCCTGATCTAGTGGAAGGTGCCCCTGCCCATGTCAGGAGATTTGGAACTGGATGATCTTTAACTTCCAGGGATGCTCCATTCCTGTGATCATCTTCATAGCCCTCCCCTGGGCCTGTTCCAACAGTTCCACATCCTTCTTCTGTTTGGGATTCCAGAACTGGACACAATACTCCAGATAGAGTCTCACAAGACTGGAGTAGAGAGGGTGAATCAGTTTTTTTCGACCTGCTGGCCACACTTATATTAACACAGGAATTGGTTGGCCTTCTGGGCTGCAGGCATGCATTGCCAGCTCATGTTGAGCTTCTTATCAATGAGCGTGCCAAGTCCTTTTCCTCAGAGCTGCTCTCAATCGCATCATCCCATATCCTGCATTGGAATTGTGGATTGCCCCAACCCAGGTATAGGACCTTCCACTTGGCCTTGTTGAAGGGAAGGTGCTTCAGCCCTCTGATTATCTTTGTAGACTCATCTGGACCCATTCCAAAACCTCCCTATCCTTCTTACATTGAGGATTCCAGAACTGGACAACAGGTCTCCAGATGAAGTCTCATGAGTGAGGCACAGAGGGGCAGAATCCCCTCCCTCAGCCTGCTGGCCAGCCTTCTTTTGATGCAGTCCAGGATACAGTTGGTCTTCTGGGCTGCGAGCGCACACTGCCGGCTCATATCGAGTTTCTCATCAACCAGCACCCCCAAGTCCTTCTCTGCAAGGCAGCTCTCAATCACATCATCCCCCATCGTGTACTGAAAATGGGGATTACCCTGACCCAGGTGTAGGACCCTGACCCAGGTGTAGGACCTTGCACTTGGCCTTGTTGAACCTCATAAGGCTCACACAGCCCCACTTGTCTAGCTTGTCCAAGTCCCTCTTGGATGACATCCCATCCTTCTGGTGTCACAACTGCACAACCCAGCTTGGTGTCATAGAATCATAGAATCACTAGGTTGGAAAGGACCCACTGGATCATCGAGTCCAACCATTCCCATCAGTCACTAAACCACACCTCCTCTTCCTTTAAATCTCAATCTGGAGCAACAGGGAATGGTTTCCTAGCTGTTTTCTTGCTATGCCATGTGCTTTGAGGAGTACTTGGGACAAGCTGTCTTCATGCCTTCCTATTATCACGTCTTACTGAAACAAGCAGCAACAGCTAAGACATCTACGAGACATCACAAGGCAATATTCTTCACAGCATGGGCACCTACTTGTGGAGCTCTCCGTGAGCAACGTGGGCATAAACCTCTTGGTGCCACTTGTTTTCAGCAGCGGGAATTGGTCCTCGGTCCTCTTCTTCTAGCAGAAATCCTCCTGCAGGGTTGTGCAAGGAGAGAGGGCCCCGCTGCAAGACGGAACGACCTGCCAATATTTGGCTGAAGGGTGTGACTCTCCTTTTTCCACAGCGCTGCCTGCACAGAATACAAGAAATGTATTGAACAGGAGATGCTTTCTACTGCTTTGTTGCAAAAACAGCGGTAGTAGTATTGTAGCAGCGACGGGCAACACAAGAGCAGCATGGTTTGCAGGAAGAAATCCTGATTTTTATTAATTATGAAATAATGAGAAATCATAGAATCACCAGGTTGGAAGAGACCCACCGGATCATCGAGTCCAAAAATAGTTTTATTCATCCCCTCACTCCATAAGCTGTGCTTGTATTCCAATGCAATAATTTTTAATGTTTTAAACAGCCTCAGACGCTAAAAAAAAATAACAAAAGGAAGCCTTTTCTTTTTTTCTGAAAGGACTGCTGCCAGAAAAATGTTTTTGCCAATGCTGCGATCTGTCCAGGCTGTGTGGCAAGGGTACACCAACTGGATATGTTAGCTGAATAAGCTTTATTATTGCAGTGAATTTCAATTACCCGATTAAAATAAAACAGACCGTTACACTTAAGAACAAAAGGAAAAAAAAAGTTATAGGAAAAAATGTAGAATGAAAGTCGTCAATAGCGTGGTCTCAATTTAATCGAAGTGTAAATCGAGATAAGCACAAGTGGCAAATTAAGATAAGCACAAAAAGTGTTTACAAAATCATCGTAAGTCTTGGTTTGTGAAATGGTATAAAAATAAAAAGTGAATATACGATATTCTGTATTGCCAAGCTGGTGGATTTACAGAGTTAAAGATGGGATTAATCAGAGTTCATTAATCTTAATTTTCCATGTGACCAAATCTAAAGAAATTTTATTTTATCAGCCTCATTGATCATTTTACCATTTACATTTTTTTAGCTTGCATAAACCACTCATTTATTGCTTCATTCCTGCTTTTAATAGGAATATTTTCTGTAGGAAATTGTGCAAAAAATAGATTTGACATTGCACTGCTTCTCTCTTCACAAGTCCTCCTTTATCTCCATATCCATTAGCTGACTGTTTGCAATATGGATTTATTTCAGTCTGCTTCTTGCACCATCAAGGTCTTTAAATGAAGTTCTGCCCCTGAACATGAAAAGACTTCTTAATTCATAGTTTCACATTATGCAGAGATTAACAGGAGAAGGTTATTAACAGTGCAAGGTTATTAAGAGCATGTTTAATATTATTTGAACGATAGCAGAATCCCATTTTGGTATAACTTTATTAGTGACAGACGTATTCGGCTAATTCCACGCTTTTTCCTAGAATGGCCAATAATAAATTACTGCAAATCGCTATGCATTTTAAGCTCCTTTTCAGCCAGCAGCCAATAATTTTGTGGTCTATTACAGGCCATGGGTGCTCAGTGTAAGCGCTGAGAAATGAATGCACTTTACGAATGGCAAACCCAATAACGGTATTGCTGTTATTTCACAGAAATTTATTTCTGGTTTACATATAATCATCACGGATACTTTTGGAAGGGTTTGAGTTCAAGTCCAGCACTCAGTAGGCTCATTTCCTAAATTCTGATGAGAGCTGGATCCCTTCACGTTTCCCTTCGGTGTAATCCAGCGAGGAGGAGAATGAAGGGGAGTGGGAAGCAAAGAGGTCCCATCAACTAATTTCGTTTGTGAGGTGCTACAAGTGTTCACCTCTGGATCTAACTGGGGCTTACAATTAGCCACTCTGAGCTTTGCTACTAATCCTCAGCAGAAGGTTTTTGCTCCCAGAGCTCAGCTGACATCAGGGATAGTCCAAACATGTGTTTCCCCCTACCTTGCTCATATGGACATTGACCCAACTAGACTCATGGTTAGGATCATGATCCCAAGATCCCTCTCCCTACCTGTGCTGGAGCCTGGCTCCACCATCAAACCACATCAGGTGTAAACATCTTAAACTGCTGTGACTGTTTATAAAGTAATCACACGTCTAAGCTCTTAATCAGCACCTACGCTGAAAACACCATGGAATTAAAGGAGTCAGATAATACCTTAAGAGCATACACCTACACATGCCGATCTAAACTCTTCTTCTAGTCACAGAATCACTTGGTTGGAAAAGACCTTTGAGATCATTGAGTCCAACCATACCTGTCCATTACTAAACCAAATCCCCAAGTATTCCATCTACCCTTCCTTGAAATAACTCCAGAGATGGGGACTCCACCACCTTCCTGGGCAGTCTCTGCCAGTGTCCGATAACCCAATAACCCCATAAAGGTTTATGCTTATCCTTCTGCACATAAGTAACAGGGGTTTGCAGCCTTCTGCATGTAAATAAAGGGGGAAACTAGTTCAGAAAGCCACTGGGTCAAAACTGTGTGTATCTCTGTGCAACAAGAGAACACTCTGGAAACTGAACAAGCTATTCCCTAAGCTACTTGTTCATACTTTTTTCCAACTCTAAAGCTCAGCTGAGATTGTCTTATCTAATATCTTATCTAATATCTTATCTAACAATGTCTTATCTAAGAGCAACAAAGCTGGTGAAGGGACTGGAGAACAGACCTTATGAGGAACAGCTGAGAGAGCTGGGGGTGTTTAGCCTGGAGAGGAGAAGGTTGAGAGGAGACCTCATTACTCTCTACGACTACCTGAAAGGAGGTTGTGGAGGGGAGGGAGCTGGCCTCTTCTCCCAAGTGACAGGGGACAGGACAACAGGGAATGGCCTCAAGCTCCACCAGGGGAGGTTTAGCCTGGACATCAGGAGGAAGTTTTTAACAGAAAGGGTCATTGGGCATTGGAATAGGCTGCCCAGGGAGGTGGTTGATTCACCTTCCCTGGAGGTGTTTAAGGCATGGGTAGATGAGGTCCCGAGGGATAACTGATAAACTTGGGTAAACAGAGTATAACTGATAAACAGAGTATAACTGATAAACTTGGGTAAAACTTACTTTTCTCTCATCTCTGTACTTTCCCCATAAAGTTCCAAAATCTCACAATTGGTTTCACTTCCTTCCAGTTTTCTCATAAGTCTCTTGCAAAACCAACTTAGATGGACTTCTTCATAAACACTTCTAATAGTTTTCCACTAGAAAAACAGAACAACTATTTGCTGTTGAAGGCTCAACATATTTTAATTTTGTAACCAAACTGTGCTTAACCCTAGGTGCCTCCTTTTGACAGAACTTTTTTTGGTGTATTTAAATTCCCTGCTATTGCACAGCATCTGCAGCATATTCTATGGGATATGAGCCTCTGGCAGCTATTGGTGCTTTTTAATCTTTGTATTGTCCAGCCATACTCAGAAAGGCATTAGAATATAGTTCCAGACCTCATTTTCTGTGGCAGCAAACCCAGTTTAATAGATTTCCATTCTTTCTCATCCCAGTTACTCATTCCTTCCCTTGTACAATAATTTATCACCTCCTTAGCCTTGCCCCTGTTGCAGCACAAAGAGTGTTCAGTTCAGTGCTCTAAATTAAACGAGTGAAATAATCTGGGTTGAAAAGACATGTTTGTTTTGGTTGGTGGTTTGTTTCTTTTTTCTGGAGTATTTCTTAGCTTAGAACATTTTGCTGATGCTGTTGAGTAATATCTTATCAATGATTCAGCTGGCAGAACGGAGGAGATAAATATCAGTACAGGAACAGAAGCAAGCAGCTACAGAGGGAAATGTCAGAGGGAAAATTGTTCATTGACCTCCATCCTTAGATGCTGAATGTTTTACTGGCTCCTCTGGAGAGCCAGAACTCCTGTTTTCTAAGATACCAAAACCCTGGAGTGCTAAGAAACCTTGAGAACAAATTTGATAATGACTACAAAATCCACAGATACCACAAAGCTTTAAAAATCCAGAGAATTTTTTTTCAGAAAATAAAAACTGTTATTTGCTTCCTAATTTTATTGTCTGTTCACGTAGACTGACTTCTGAATTTGCAGCTCTATAAGAGCTGACTTTGCACATTTCATTTGAAAAAAAACCCTCTTTTTTCTGATTCAGAAGTGGGTTTTGCTTCACCATCATGCACAACTTTTTGTTTCTTGGCTAGGTTTTAGCTCCAGAGTATGAGATAATTGCCACAGAGCAGACAAAAGCTTGAATACATTTGGGAAATACATTTTCATAGACAGTGCAGAGGAAGAGCCAAAAAAAAAATGGTTCAATCCATGGCTGAGATCCCAACAAGCAATGAAAATCCTAGAGGCACCTCATTGATGGACAACATGTGTGTCGGACATATCTACCTAGTTGGAATGGTAACTTTTTAGACTCATGTTGAAGCATAGGTAGCTTTGGTAGTGGTTGCTTTGCAAAGAAATATTTAGGTAGCTCAAGACAAGGTGGTGCACTGCATGCTCACAGTCTCTGAGGAAAAGTGGAAGTTGAGCAAAATCATTGAAGGAAATGGTGAAAAACAGAGACTGGGGCAGGGGCTGAGATAGGCTCCTGGACAATGGGCAGGGGTGGGAAGGGACAGGTATCACTGGGTCATGACAGACAGAAAATCAGGTCAAAGGTGAGGTGAGGGAGCATGGCAAGTGACAGATGGAGAGAGTTGGGGTCGTTTAGCCTGGAGAAGAGAAGGCTCAGAGAAGAACCTTCCAGTACCTGAAGGGGCAACAAGAAAGCTGGGGAGGGACTGTTTACAAAGGCTTGTAGTCATAGGACTAGGGACAATGGGTATAAACTGGAGAGGGGCAGATTTAGAATAGACGGAAGAAGTAATTTCTTCATGATGAGAGTGGTGAGACACTGGAACATATTGCCCAGAAAAGTTGTGGCTGCCTCATCCCTGGAAGTGTTTAAGGCCAGGTTGGATGGGACCTTAGGCAGCCTGATCTAGTGGGAAGTGTCCCTTCCCATGACATGATGGGGTTGGAACTAGGTGATCTTTAAGGTCCCTTCCAACCCAAACTGTTTTATGATTGTATGATTTTGTGATTCTATAATGTCGTAAGATAAATCAGCCAGAACTCATTTGCCATGGATTAGATGAGACTTGGTCAAGAAGGCCAATGGCATCCTGGCTTGTATCAGAAATGGTGTGACCAGCAGGTCCAGGGAGGTGAATCTCCCTCTGTACTCAGCACTGGTGAGACTGCTCCTTGAATCCTGTGTTCAGTTCTGGGCCCCTCAGCACAAGAAGGATGTTGAGGTTCTGGAGAGAGCCCAGAGAAGAACCACAAAGCTGGTGAAGGGGCTGGAGAACAGAACCTATGAGGAGTGGCTGAGAGAGCTGGGGTTGTTTAGCCTGGAGAAGAGGAGGCTGAGAGGAAACCTCATTACTCTCTACAACTACCTGAAAGGAGGTTGTAGAGAGGAGGGAACTGGGCTCTTCTCCCAAGTGACAGGGGACAGGACAGGAGGGAATGGCCTCAAACTCCGCCAGGGGACATTTAGGCTGGAGATTAGGAGGAAGTTCTTCACACAGAGGGTCATTGGGCATTGGAATAGGCTGCCCAGGGGGGTGGTTGATTCACCTTCCCTGGAGGTGTTTAAGGCACGGGTGGATGAGGTCTTGAGGGACTTGGTTTAGTGTTAGATAGGAATGGTTGGACTAGAAGATCCGATGGGTCCCTTCCAACCTGGTTGTTCTATGATTCTATGATTCTATGAAAACAAGAATCCCTAGCAGATTCAAAAGTTTGCTGAACACCATTTACCCTGTCTGTGAGAGGAGGTGACTCTACTCTATTGTTAAAAAACATCACAGAAGAGATTCTAGAGAGAAAAAGTTCTTGCAAATCTGTTTTCATTCAATCCTGCCTGATCCCGCCTCCTTCCTGCTCCCATCACATTCCTGATTAAAAAAGGAACAGTGTTTGATATGAGGCTCTCTTGCTACTTTCCCTCTTATCTCGTGGGCCTCTGTGGGTTATTAGCACCCAAAGGAAAGATAAATCATTTGCCCTCTTCTGCTTTATTTTATGAAGAAATAAAGCTGGTTAAAAAAAAAAAATCAAACCAAAACAAACAGCAAGTAGAGAGTAAATCAAGTTTGGGTTTTTTTTCCTATCTTGAAAAAATAGAATCTTATTTTTACTGAAAGAGAGCAGACCTGCAGAGGAGGACTCGGGCGGCCGATGGATTAAAAACTTGACATCAGCTGGCAGTGTACAGTCGCAGCCTAGAAGGCCAACCATGTCCTGGGCTGCATCAAACGAAGCATGGCCAGCAGATCAAAGGAGGGGATTCTGCCCCTCTATTCCTCTCTTGTGCGACCCCACCAGGAGTATTGTGTCCAGTTCTGGAATACTCAACATAAGAAGGAGATGGAGCTGTTGGAATGGAGGCTACAGAGATGATCAAAGGAATGGAATGCCTCCTATACAAGGACAGGCTGAGAGAGGTGGGATTGTTCAGCCTGGAGAAGAGAAGGCTCCAAGGAGACCTTCTAGTGACCTTCCAGTACCTGAAGGGGGCTACAGTCATTCTGGGGAGAGACTATTTACAATGGCTTGTAGTGATAGGGCTAGGGGCAATGGGTATAGAATCATAGAATCACCAGGTTGGAAGACACCCACCGGATCATCGAGTCCAACCATTCCTATCAAAAGTATAAACTGGAGAGCAGCAGAGTTAGACTAGACATAAGGAGAAATTTCTTCACTATGGGAGTTGTGAGGCACTGGCACAGGTTTCCCAGGGAAGCTGTGGCTGCCCCATCCCTGGAGGTGTTGAAGGTCAGGTTGGATGGGGCCTTGGGCACCTGATCTAGTGTCCCTGCCCATGGCAGTGGGGTTGGAACTGAATCTTTGAGGTCTCTTCCAACCCAAGCTATTCTATGATCTTATCATTGCTGAAGGACTGAAAACTTCTCTGCAGAGGGACTGGCAGAGCATTCCAGAAGGGCAGCAGCTGGGCTGCCCATTCCATGTTTGTCCCACCTGCCTGTCAGTGGCTGTGTGGCAAAGGAGGTTTAAGAACTGAAGATACTTATTTGCACCGTTAAATCACTTTGCCCTCAACAAATATGCCCACCTACAAATCTCCAAAGGGGAGGGCTTGTTCCATAGGAGCACTGAGATGTGGGAAGGGTGTGTCGTATCCATTACACAGATGCCCATTTTATTTTCATAGAATCATAGAATCATCAGGTTGGAAGAGACCCACGAGATCATCGAGTCAAATAATTCTATCAAGCACTAAACCATGTCCCTCAGGACCTCGTCCACCCATGCCTTAAACACCTCCAGGGAAGGTGAATCAACCACCTCCCTGGACAGCTTGTTCCAGTGCCCAATGACCCTTTCTGTGAAAAACTTCCTCCTGATGTCCAGCGAAAACCTTCCCTGGCGGAGCTTGAGGCCATTCCCTCTTGTCCTGTCCCCTGTCACTAGGGAGAAGAGCCCAGTTCCCTCCTCTCTACAAGTTGTAGAGAGCAATGAGGTCTCCTCTCAGCCTCTTCTTCTCCAGGCTTTTGAAGAGAACAATCTTGCTTTTCTCCATTACAAACCTTACTGTACTTTGTTTAGAGATGATTATGAGAAGAAATTACTGTGCTTTATTTCAAATTTGAGGTAAGAACGGGTCGTCCCCTGCGAATCTCTCAGGGTTACTTTTGAGAGTTTGTATTTTGCATGAGGCTGGATCACATCAAGTAATTAAAACATGCTTTTCCCACAGTGATAATTTCTATTTACTGCTTAATTTAGAAAACTGAATGAGAGATTAGATGGGCAGTCAAATGACAGTAAGTTTGACATGAAGCATTCAAAATGAAAAATAAACTCACCCAGGAGCGGAGGGGAGGAAAACAACAACATATGCAACCCATTTTATAATTGAGGACAGTCTTGAACACTTCAGCTATTGCTTCAACTTGGCAGAACTAAAGCCAGAAAAAGGCAGATTACTGGAACATCCCACCTCTAGGGTTTGTATGAAGACAAGATGTTTTATTTTGTTGACTTTCTCACCTGAGTTTTATGTTCCGATCTGTTAATGTATAATTATGAGAATAGTTCCATAGGTATAATGTCAAAGTCTTTAATTTCCAGCTTTCTTTCAAGTTGTCATTTCACAATATGCCATCCCTAACCACCGATTCCTACCTCCCCATACTGTACCACCTCCACAGTTGTGTCAACACGACTGTTTGTGGAACTGCAATCTAAACTGGATCACTGAACTGATTTGGATTAAAAATAACATTTGTTTTGGAGGGGACAGGGCGTGGGAATGAGCAACTGGGGGCAGAAAAGGACCTACTGAGATGGAGGGAGGAGGAAGAACGGGAACTCATTCAACTAGTATTACCACGGAAGTTGAGCAATTATGAAACTCTGAATTCATGATATTCACCTTTCAGCTAGCACAGCCATGTTTCTCACCTAGTATTAATCAAATTAGACAGACTGAACTCTCGTTCCCACTACATTTAATGCAAACAAGGGGACAAATTCCATTAAGAGCTTACGAGCTGTCAGTCAAAACTACATCCATTCCATGTACTGTTCATACTGTACTAGATGAGTCAGTAGCAAACAACACTCTGCAAATGTCTAATCAAGACCTCAGGGAGGTCAGTGAACATACACCTTGCTAAATAAGCAAGAGCCAGGAAGTGAGCTCTAGCCCTGATCTTAAACATTGCTACGGATGATTTGTTAGCTCACTTCCCAGTCCTGCACTGGCCTGTCACATCTTGCTCGATGAAGGCAACTCTTACATAAAAAGGTCTAACCTCAAGCACTGTAGGTACAGGTCAGTGGAGACGTAGGGTTTCGAGTTGGACTCGATGATCCGATGGGTCCCTTCCAACCTGGTTGTTCTGTGATTCTATGAGTCAGTTACTCATTCCTATCCCCCTTTTGTTATGCAATATAGAGAGACGTGACTGCTTTCAGCAGGCTTTAGGTCACAATCAAGAAACTGGAATGCCAAACCTAGTTATTCATACTTAAATTTCACACAAATTGGTGCAAGGATCACCAGTACAGTTGTAGACCCTCTGCGTGTTTTGCTCAAAATAAATCTGGAACTAAAGGTCCGAATTAGAAACTGACTCAATGAAAAGATGATTCCTTGTTGTAAAAAGTCACCATGATTATCCAGTGATCTGGAATAATAATTTAATGACATCAATATGTCATGTAAACAATTCCTCAAACAAACACTGGAGTGACCCACATGTAATTTCCTTATTTATAGCACAAGTATCAACAGCACATAAAATTGTAATTAAATATACTGGCTCATTTGCCATAGATTAATCAAATAGCTGCTAAAAACATTGCTAATGTGTCATCGCTTGCATAATGCTTTTGTCATATCTTAAAATATCTTTTTGTGTATTTATGTCAGCTTTCTTGTGAGGAACAATCATTTCCCAGATGTCCTATCAATCCACATAAATAAAAAGCCTAAATAATTTGCTAACATCTAACAGTGAGGATGTTGCTAGACTTTTGTTACCTAAACGCTCTTGGGAATATGACTAGAAGCAAAGTGACTTGTTTTAACAGAAAAAGATATGATCTTTTGTCCTCTTGTTAATAAGATTCACTCTGACAAATTAATGTTTCCTAATGTTCTAGTAATTTATCTACTAGCTGTAGACCCACAAATAGATATGATTCTAGGATTCGAGGATTCTATTCTATGATTTGCCATCTTGCCTGTTCTGTGCTAGGATACAACTGAGTATTATATTTAACATACTTAAGTCATGTTTGTTGGAGAAAAAGAAATCAAGAATTATGATTTCTCTGAATGTTATGTCTGTGAAAAGTATAGAACACTGGGTAGAGATATTCAATGCTTGGACTTAATTCTCAATTTGTGACAAGGTCATGATTGTCCCATAGGGAGCATTTGACAGTGAATGATACCTCCTGAAATAATTAATCAGACTTGAATTTAGCAGGGTAGCTATAGGGCAAATAAATTTTCTTCTAGTACAGGATATTGTGGTGTCTAAGCTTGCGCCTTCTGTACCAGCGTCGGAGCAACTCCCCCTTCTGCTCATAGATGCCTTTATCCTGTTCAGAAAATTCATTACTTTTCTTGTATTATTCCATTTTTCATCCATGACTCTGGACAGATAATTAACAAACCCAGAATTTAGAATCATAGAATCATAGAATCACCAGGTTGGAAGAGACCCACCGGATCATCGAGTCCAACCATTCCCATCAAATACTAAACCATATCGCTCAACACCTTGTCCACCATACCTTAAACACCTCCAGGGTAGATGAATCAAACACCTCCCTGGGCAGCCTCTGCCAGTGCCCAATGACCCCCTCTGTGAAAAACTCCTAATCTCTAGCCTAAATCTCCCCTGGCAGAGCTTGAGGTCATTCCCTCTTGTCCTGGCCCCCTGTCACTTGGGAGAAGAGACCAGCTCCCTCCTCTCTACAACCTCCTTTTAGGTAGTTGGAGAGAGCAATAAGGTCTCCTCTCAGCCTCCGCTTCTCCAGGATAAACACCCCCAGCTCTCTCAGCTGTTCCTCATAAGGCCTGTTCTCCAGCCCCTTCACCAGCCTCATTGCTCTTTTCTGGACTTACTCCAGAGCCTCAACATCCTTCTTGTGGAGAGGGGTCCAGAACTGAGCACAGGATTCGAGGAGCGGTCTCACCAGTGCTGAGTACAGAGGGAGAATCACCTCCCTGGACCTGCTGGTCACACCATTTCTGATACAAGCCAGGATGCCATTGGCCTTTTTGGCCACCTGGGCACACTGCTGGCTCATGTTCAGTCGGCTGTCGACCAACACCCCAAGGTCCCTCTGCTCCTGGCAGCTTTCTAGACAGACTTCTCCTAGTCTGTAGTTTTGCATAGGGTTGTTGTGCCCCAAGTGCGGGACCCGGCATTTGGCCATGTTAAACCTCATCCCATTAGACTCAGCCCAGCAGTCCAGCCTGTTCAGATCCATTTGCAGAGCCTCTCTACCCTCCAGCAGATAGATACTTCCACCCAGCAATAGAATTAGAATACAGAACTAACACTGCACCGTTTTTCCACAGAGGTTGTTGTCAGACTCAAACCTGTACTGTTTTGGAGGAATGAATTTACATCCTCTGCCTCAAAGAAGAGTTGCAGAAGGGAATGACAGCATTTGCCAGGCTGCAAATGCCTCTACATATTTGTAACATCCAAACAAGTTCAGTTGTATTGGAAGAAGATCCAGTGAACTAAAGCTTTGTAAGTGTGTTGGATGAGGAGAAACAGAGTTCAAAGATCATGATTGAACTGGCACTTAGAAAAGGAAGAAACAGAGAAGGATGTTTTTCTAAATTCTGGAAGTGGAGGACCTACGATGTCTACAGTGACAATTGATTTCATAGAACTGCAGAACCAAAGAAAGGCTTAGGTTGGAGGGGACCTTAAAGGTCATCCAATTCCAACCCTCCTGCCATGGGCAGGGACACCTCCCACTTGACCAGACTGTGCAAAGCCCCATCCAACCCACCCTTCAACACTTCCAGGGAGTGGGTGTCCATAGATACCCTGGACAACATGCTCCAGTGTCTCACTAGCCTCGTTGTCAAGAATTTCTTCCTTATACCTAATTTAAATCTTGCCCCCTCCAATTTAAAGCAATTCTCCCTTGTCCTATCACTACATGCCCTTGTAAATATATCCCTTCCCTGCTTTCTTGTGGCTTCCTACAGATACTGGAAGTCTGTTACAAGGTCTCTCTGTACCTGTGTCTTCTCCAGGCTGAACAAACCCAAACTCAGCCTGTCCTCATTGCAAATGTTCTCCAGCCCTCTGATCTTCTTTGTGGCCTCCTCTAGACCTGTTCCAACAGCTCCATATCCTCTTTATGTCAGACATTTCAGAACTGGACACAGGACTCCAGGTGGAGTCTCACAAGACTGGAGTGGAGGGGAAGAATCACCTCCCTTTGTCCTGCTGGTAATTGTCTGCTGGAAATTTTTCAACCATGGTTTTACACTATGATAAGTTAATCTGCAAGATTTTCAGCTCCACGTTCAACCTCACAGAATGGTGCCACAATTTTTTATCAGAGGGTCTGCTCTCAGCCACAGGCCATGGTGAAGAGCAGCAGGAGGAGAAAGGGAAAAGAGCATCTAAAGCCTTTGTTCTCATTGAGCTATTTATGATAGGAAATCACATCCTAAATGTATTCATTTTCAGATACTCACATTAAGCAAATCAAAAGGCCAGAAAACACAGCCTCTTCTAAAAATATGAGGACCTGATGCACAAAAATTCATTAGTCACTCAAAACCACAAAGGAAATGTTTAGCACTTGGAGTTGTTTATCTAATTCCTAAAGGTAAGATGTGCCAGCCAAAGAGTGCAAAGATTATTCTTTATGGATTCTGGTCTATTTCAGTGACAAAATTTTGGTTTAGTTGACTTTACTGATGTACAGATATCAATTTCTTCTTGTAGAGATTGAAAGAGTCTGTGGGAATGTGGGTTCTATAAATTAAATAAAGGCATTAAAGCCTGCAAAACGTTATTGGTGAGCCTAACTAAACATATTTTGAAGCTACAGCTGAAGTCATTGCAGACAGCAGCTGAACTTACTGTGAAATAAATGAATTGTTTTGTGGAGATGGCTGGCAGAGATTATATTCCCTTATTCATGGAAAGACAGAGTGAGAACTGTTTGTAAAATACCTAGAAGCTGTAGATTTAAGCCAATTTTCCAGCAACTTCACAACTAAGAGGATTTACAGAAAGCATAGGATGCCCCATGTTTCTAAATTTATACTTAGAAAAGAAACCAACAAGATTATCCAGTTCCAACCCTGCTGCCACAGGCAGGGATACCACCCACTAGATCAGGCTACCCAAGGCCTCATCCAACCTGGCCTTGAACACCTCCCGTCACTGGAGGTGTTCACAGCTTCCCTGGGCAACCTGTGCCCGTACCTCACCACACGCCTCGTGAAGAAATTCCTCCTTATGTCTAGTCTAAATCTACCCCTTTCCAGTTTAAAGTCATTGCCCTTTGTCCTATCACTGCAAACCTATGTAAAATGTACCTCCCGAGCTTTCTTGTAGCCCTCCTCAGGTACTGGAATGCCACTATTTGTAAGGTCTCCTCAGAGCTTTCTTTTCTCCTGGCTGAACAACCCCAACTCTCTCAGCCTGCCCTCATCTGGGAGGTGCTCAAGTCCTCTGATTGTCTTTGTAGCCCTCCTCTGGACTATTCCAAGAGCTCCATCTTCTTCATATGTTGAGGATTCCAGAACAGGACACAATACTCCAAGTGGTATCTTACAAAAGAGGAATAGAGGGACAGAACCCCCTAGCTCGACCTTCTGCCCACACTTCTTTTGATGCAACCCAGGACACAATTGGCCTTTTGGGCTGGGAGTGCACATTGCCAGCTCATATCAAACTTCCTATCAACTAGCCCCATCAAGTCCTTCTCTGCAGGGCTGCTCTCAATCACATTATCCCCCATCTTGTACTGAAACCATGGATTGCCCCAACCCAGGTGTAGGTCTTCGCAGTTGGCCTTGTTGAACTTCATGAGGCTTGCACAGTCCCAATTCTCCAGTTTGTCCAGGTCCCTTTGAATGACATTTCATCCGTCGGTGTGGCAACTGCACAACTGAACCTCAAAATTTAACTGCAAACTCAAATTACTTGTTTAGATTCAGATGAAAAGTTACATTTCAAAAACTCCATCATACATGAACAGAAGTAGCTGTAGCCCCTGTTCAGGTACCAGTGAAAAGCTTAGTGCAGTTTTGTTGATGGGTAAGAATTGTGTTCTCAGTTTCCCCAGCATGAATCATGAAGCTGAGTAGGTTATTATATAAGAGAGCTTTCAGTATGGAATGAAATAAAATGGGTCATTTTAGTTACAAAGCCAGGACTGTTCTATGAAATGCTATGTTGTTTGCTCCAAAGAGCTTTGTAAGTATTAAGAGTTGTCTGTATCTCAAAAATTAGGGCTTGTTTTGGTGAAAGTTTTGTTGATGGATTTTGTAGGTAGATTATATCATATTACTAAATTTTGTTAAAAATAAAGTGCCAGACAGTAATGAAGATCCAGGAGAATAAATAAAACAAAATGCTCATGGACAATACTCCTGACTGATATAAATCCAAGTAGTTGACAGCTGAGAGTTGGTGTAGTTTAGCCTGGAGAAGAGAAGGCTCCGAGGAGACCATAGAGTGACCTTCCAGTACCTGAAGACCATAGAGCGACCTTCCAGTACCTGAAGAAGGCTACAAGAAAGCTGAGGAGGGACTGTTTACAAAGGCTTGTAGTGATAGGACGAAGGGCAATGGGTATAAACTGAAGAGGAGCAGATTTATACAAGACATAAGGAGGAATTTCTTGTCTATGAGAGTTCTGAGGCACTGGAACTGCCCAGGGAAGCTGTGACTGCCCCATCCCTGGAGGTGTTGAAGGTCAGGTTGGATAGTCTAGCTGGGAGGTCTCACTGCCTGTGGCAGTGGGGCTGGAACTACATAATCTTTGAGGTTCCTTCCAAACCAAACTATCTGATGATTCTGTGATTCTATGTTGCCAAAGACATTTTACTACAGTAAATCCTGTAGTAGTAGAAGGGTGGCTGGTAGAGAGAAGACCAGCTTCATATCTGAAGTTACTTATGACACAGAGTCATGAGGAAGATAAGCTGAACTGTTAAGAAATTAATGTGTTTCATATGTTCCTATATTCTGACATGAGGTCAGATTAAAAGAATCATCAACTTCAGTGGAGGAAGAGAGAGAAAGATTAATTGATCTGAAATATGGAGGTAAGTGGTCAGATTTTGTGCTCTCAAACTAGCATCTGGGAAAATAAAAATATAGCAAGAAGTGTCAGAAATAGTGGTCTGGAACTTTTAGTATCAGCTAAGTCTGTTTAACACTCTAATTTTATTTGCAGTCTACCCTATGCCCTTTTTTTTTTTACTAAGGTTCATGGCAAGCAGTTTAAATGGTTCCAAGGATGAGACGTGGGCAACTTACCACAGCCTTTCATTACGCAGTCTGGGAATGGTTTAATTTTCATTTCCTTCTGATTACGACCTAAAAATGTTTTATGGAGAGCTCATTGGAATGCTTTCAGTTGTCCTGAGACAAAATTGCAATGATGACTTAAGGTCAAAGCCCTGAATAATGGTTGACATGATAAGGAATATCTCTACAAGGAAGCTTAGAAATTACTTTCTAACCATCTTCCTACTAACCACCTCACATGTAGCTCACATACTTGGAATTTTATTTGCTGTCTTTGGAGTTGAGCAGCTATTTTAACAATATTGTTTGTATTCTTAATAATTTCAAATAGGAGTTCACTGAATTATTCTTTAAAAAGTGTCTTAACTGTCTGCCAGAGGAGTCCATCAGAGAAAGCTTTATCTCTCTTCTTGTTTCTTTGTTAAAAACTGACAAAAATTATTAACGATGAAGAGAATTCTGATGAGCACTTCTATTTTGTGATATCAATATTTCATTTCACATTTGGTGGAAAAACTAATTATGTATGCTTAATTTAGCCATTCTGAGGTGGAATTTCGAAGAAAAAAATGGATGAATTTGAGAAAAGACAGAACAAAATGTATGACTGAGATTCTGTTAAAGGTTACCAACATCACACCATGCAGAGGAGTTGGTAGGGCACACTTTACATTCCACGTCTACTGCCTGGCATGTGTCAGCATCTCCAAGGCTAGCCCTCATCACATGAACGGCATCGGTTTCCACTGAGCACGGGGGCTACTGTTACAGCAAGCTTAAATAAGGAATGTTTGTCCTCCCCCATTTGTAACAGTGTTTAAAGCATTTGTACCTACCTCATAAACTGGTTTTTGCAGTGCAGAGTAGTGTGTACTGTGCTCTGGATTATCTACTGTCTGTACTCCATAGACAGTTGAGTCATGGAATCATAGAATCATAGAATCATAAAATCATAGAATAGTTTGAGTTGGAAGGAACCTTAAAGATCATCTGATTCCAACCCTCCTGCCATGGGCAGGAGGGACACATCCCACTAGATCAGGTTGCCCAAGGCCCCATCCAACCCGGCCTTGAACATCTCCAGGGATGGGGCAGCCACAACTTCGCTAGGCAACCTGTTCCAGTGCCTCCCTACTCTCATCATGAGGAAATTCCTCCTTATGTCTAGTCTAAATCCACTCCTCTCCAGTTTATACCCATTACCCCTAGCCATATCTCTACAAGCCTTTATATACAGTCATTTCCCAGCTTTCTTTTAGGCCCCCATCATGTGCTGGAAGGTTGCTATAAGTTCTCCTTCTCTTCTCTAGGCTGAGCAACCCCAACTCTCTCAGACTGTCCTTATAGCAGAGGTGCTCCAGCCCTTGGATCACCTTTTTTAGCCCTTCTCTGGACATGTTCCAATAGCTCCATCTCCTTCTAATGTTGAGGATTCCAGAAGTGGACACAATACTCCAGGTGAGGTCTCACAGGAGAGGAATAGAGAGGCAGAATCACCTCTATTAACCTGCTGACCACACTTCTTTTGATGCAGCCCAGGGCATGGTTGGCCTTTTGGGCTGCCAAAACATGAGACATGAGTCATTCCATTGTAAGTCAATGACCTACAGATTACCCTTTTCCTAAAGATGTCTTTCTACCCATGTCAGAATAGCCTATTTCTTTTGTATACTGCATTTATTAAACCTAAACCCTGCAGATATATTGCTTATCCTGAGAATCCAGAGGGACCTTGATAGGCTTGAAAGCTGGGCCCATGTGAACCTCAGGAAGTTCAAGAAGGCGAGGTGCAAGGTTCTACACCTGGGGCAGGGCAATCCCAAGCCCAAATATAAGCTGTGTGAAGAATGGATTGAGAGCAGTCCTGAGAAGAAGGACTTGGAGGTGTTGGTTGAAGCTCAACATGACTTAGCCATGTCCTCTTGCAGACTAGAAGGTCAACCATAGCATGGGATACATCAAAAGAAGGGTGGCCAGCAGGTTGAGGGAAGGGGATTTTGATCCTCTACTCCATTCTCATTCCAGGATATTCAATACTAGGATATTTCTTCACCAAAACGGCGGTCAAACTCTCCTGGGTGGAAAACTGGTTGGCTGACCGGGCCCAGAGAGTGGTGGTAAATGGTGTCAAATCCAGCTGGAGGGCAGTGACAAGTGGTGTTCCACAGGGCTCAGTGCTGGGTCCAGCCCTGTTCAATGTCTTCATCAATGACCTGGATGAAGGCATTGAGTGCACCCTTAGCAAGTTTGCAGATGACACTAAGCTGGGTGGAAGTGTCGATCTGCTGGAGGGTAGGGAGGCTCTGCAAAGGGACCTAAACAGGCTGGACTGCTGGGCTGAGTCTAATGGAACATAGCCAAATGGCAGGTCCTGCACTTGGGGTACAACAACCCTATGCAGAACTACAGACTAGGAGAAGTCTGTCTAGAAAGCTGCCTGGAGGAGAAGGACCTGGGGATGTTGGTTGACAGCTACTGACCATGAGCCAGCAATGTGCCCAGGTGGCCAAGAAGGCCAATGGCATCCTGGTTTGTATCAGAAATGGTGTGATCAGCAGGTCCAGGGAGGTTCTTCTCCCTCTGTACTCGGCACTGGTGAGACCGCTCCTTGAATCCTGTGTTCATTTCTGGGCCCCTCACCACAAGAAAGATGTTGAGGCTCTGGAGTGAGTCCAGAGAAGAGCAACAAAGCTGGTGAAGGGGCTGGAGAACAGGCCCTATGAGGAAGGGCTAATAGAGCTGGGGTTGTTTAGCCTGGAGAAGAGGAGGCTGAGAGGAAACCTCATTGCTCTGTACAATACCTGAGGGGAAGTTGTAGAGAGGAGGGAGCTGGGCTCTTCTCCCAAGGGACAGGGCAAGAGGGAATGGCCTGAAGCTCCGCTAGGGGAGATTTATACTGGACATTAGGAAAAAAAATTTCACAGAAAGGCTCATTGGGCACTGGAACAGGTTGCCCAGGGAGGTGGTTGATTCACCTTTCTTGGAAGTGTTTAAGGCAAGGGTAGACGAGGTCCTGAGGGACATGGTTTAGTGTTTGATGGGAATGGTTGGACTCGATGATCTGGTGGGTCTCTTCCAACCTGGTTGTTCTATGATTGTATGATTCTGTAATATATATGTGTAGGCAGAGAACAGTCAGAGATTGAACACACTGCTTGAACAAATCTTGTTAATGACTGATCATTAAATAAAGGAACTCTCACAGTGATTTAAGTGGAATCTGAATCATAAGTAATTAGCGACAACCAAAGAGTGACCTTATACACATAGGATATATATTAATTTATATAGCATTTGTCACTAATCTGGAATATGATTTCTTGCTATTTTAGCCAAGAATGCTGCATTTTAGTTAAAGACTTACAGTTCACACTTAAATACGGAGGTGCTTTGCAAGCCAGCTGGTGATAAAACTAAACAGAATTTAGTTTTATTTATTTATTTCCTTTAAACAACCCAGAAAAAAGCAAACAAAAGTTTCTACAATGCATTTTTGCACCAGGGCATACCATTTCTACCATGCCTTGGCTCACAAATTCCACCATTTACATTTTTGTTGGTAAACTAATAAAAGGTCAATGATAGAGAGAGCTGGGGTTGTTTAGCCTGGAGAAGAGGAGGCTGAGAGGAGACCTCATTGCTCTCTACAACTACCTGAAAGGAAGTTGTAGAGAGGAGGGAGTTGGGCTCTTCTCCCAAGTGACAGGGGACAGGACAAGAGGGAATGGCCTGAAGCTCCACTAGAGGAGATTTATACTGGACATTAGGAAAAAAATTTTCACAGAAAGGGTCATTTGGCACTGGAACAGGCTGCCCAGGGAGATGGTTGATTCACCTTCCCTGGAGGTGTTTAAGGCACGGGTGGATGAGGTCCTGAGGGACATGGTTTAGTGTTTGATAGGAATGGTTGGACTCTGTGATCCGGTGGGTCTCTTCCAACCTGGTAGCTCTATGATTCTATAGCCACCATAGTTTCCACTTCAAATAAAATAAATGCATGTTTGTATAAGACTTGTCCATGGCTTTCATGCACTGCTTTATCTTCATCAGAGAGATGTGGTTTCCCTGTGCAGGGCCAACATTCCACTCATACCAGCAGAGAGTTGTGCTACCGAGTTTGCGGACATCCCTTCTGATGTTTCAAAGCTTCATATTGAGATATGGTTGGCAAGTAGCAAAAGCCCAACCAGTATGAAAGACACAGAACATTGATATAGAAGCTTAAATTAATAAAGGGATTCATTCCATTTTATTAATCCCCTCCTTTCACAGTGAATTCGTGGAGCTCCTTGTTTCCACAGCCAAACTGAACAGACACAAAATTTGTATACTATGTGGATCTTCTGTTTTAAAATAAGTGACATCATAGCATGAAAAATCATATGACATCATAGCTGTGAGGTGCAGGTGTGGATTTATGTTGGAGCAGTAGAGAGAACGTTTTTGCAGTAAGTTTTATCTATATCTCAACCACCAGGTGATAAAGATTAGATACATTTGTCAAAAGTTATTAATGCAAGCAAAGTATTGTATTACTTGGAGAAAATATACATTTGGACGGCTGACAACAGAATTCGTCTTTAAGGAAGCCTGCATTTTGGGAGCTAACAGCTGTATTCCATAACTCAAAGTTACTTTGAAATTTTTAGTCCCTTTTCCTCTCCATGTTTGCATGGACTTGGAATCAAATATTTCCCCTGCAGAGAGATTTGTGTACATGTTTTGTGTATTGTTTTAATTTTAAGTTCTTGGCTGGCAGTTAAGTTCACAGCAGTAGTAGCATTGTAAAAAAAACCTGAGAAGGCCACTTTCCATGTCAGGAAAAAAAAAAAAGAAAAAAGTGAAGCAATAAATATGAGCTGAAATAAATTCTGCAGACACTAAGATGCTGTGGAGAGCAGCCCTGCAGAGAAGGACTTGGAGGTGCTGATTGATGAGAAGCTCAACATGAGCTGGCAATATGCACTCACAGTCCAGAAGGCCAAATGTATCCTGGGCTGCATCAAAAGAAGTGTGGCCAACAGGTTGACAGAGGTGATTCTGCCTCCTTATTCCACTCCTGTGAGACCTCATCTGGAGTATTGTATCCAGTTCTGGAATCCTCAATGTTAGAAGGAGATGGAGCTGATGGAACGGGTCCAGAGAAGGCTACAAAGATGATCAGAGGGCTGGAGCACCTTCCATACAAGGACAGGCTGAGAGAGTTGGGGTTGTTCAGTCTGGAGAAGAGAAGGCTCTGAGGAGACCTTTTTGCAACCTTCCAGTACTGGGAGGTAGCTCCAAGAAAGCTGGGGAGGGACTGTCTCCAAAAGCTTGTAGTGATAGGGCTAGGGGCAATGAGTATAAACTGGAGAGAGGCAGATTTAGACTAGACATAAGGAGGAATTTCTTCATTATGGGAGTTGTAAGGCTCTGGCACAGGTTGCCCAGGGAAGCTCTGGCTTCTCCATCCCTGGAGGTGTTCAAGGTCAGGTTGGATGGGGCCTTGGGCAGCCTGATCTAGTGGGAGGTGTCCCTGCCCATGGCAGAGGGGTTGGAACTGGATGAGCTTTAAGGTCCCTTCCAACCCAAACTATTATATGATCCTATGGTTTATAGGAAATTACAAATCACCCAGAGATTCCCTATGGTTTATATGAAATTACAAATCACCCAGAGATTCAACTACCTATTCCCCTTAACTACAGAGACTGGTATTAATATGTCAAAATAGAAAGCAAATATATTTTCTAAAGATGCTGTCCTCATTCTGGAATGTTGATAGTAAAATCAGGGAAGAAAATAAAAATTAAGAGTCTTATGTAATTGTCCTAGTATGAGAATGCAGAGAAAAACAGGAACAACTTCAAGTCAATTAATTTCTGAAGTTTCTAGAGGCTCTGTCAAAACATTGTAACTTAGCTTTGTGAGAAAGGGAAAGGTCCTTAGAGTACAGTCTAAGAGATTCTTTTAACAAGACAAAGAAGACAGTAGTCACATTGCCTGCAATAATGATAAATGTCTCATTAAATTAAGGGTTTCTTGCCTGTTTTCTGTAAGAGGTGAAAACAGAGAGTCAAATTTTACAAGCAGCAAAATATTAAAATATGAAATTCATGGCTTTAAGTTGGAAGGGGGAAGAATTAGAGTTAGAATTAGGAAGAAATTCTTGAAAAAGTTGGTGAGGCACAGGCTGCCCAGGGAAGTTGTGGCTGCCCCATCCCTGGAGTTGTTGAAGGCCACGTTGGATGGGACCTGATCCAGTGGGAGGTGACCCTGTCCATTGTAGGAGGCTGGAACTGGATGGGTTTTAAGGTCCCTTCCAACCCAAACTATTCTATGATTCTATGATTAAAAAAAAAATTATCTTTCATAAAGCTCTTAATGCCCCTAGGCCTCAAAAGAGATCCCAAAGAAGGATACTATTACTCTCTGCATTTTTTTGGCAATCATTGGCCTATTCCTACAGTCCTTGACCTGGGCAAGACTTCTGGAAGAGCCCAAATGATGGCCACTCTCATTCTGAGGAACCAGGCAACCCTAGGTTTAAGTATCTCCACTCTTAGGGGGATCTGGTCCTGTTCTCATATGCAGAAAAATGTATGTGTGAGAGGTAAAATGTTTGCCTGAGAAAACAAAAATGTTCTTCTTGTCTTACAAATGAAGTACCAGTGGCTAGCTATCACCCTTAATAAAAATAATAAAATGCAGAGCCGAAACAACATCAATGCTGTATTTGGGGAGGGAAGGGGGAAAAAACTAGGAAAGGACTGCAGAAGCCTTTTAAGCCTTAACTTCTAGTGAATAATTGGCAGCAAGTGTCTCGCAATTTACATGAGCAAATAAAACTATTCATTGTGTGTGTATGTGTGTTGGCTTTGAATACCATGGTCACCCTCCAGCTAAGGAGCCATTTACATCTGCCAGCCAGCAGCCAGACACCAGCAGGGAGTTGGCAAAGCCCTTATGGGTTCATTGTGTGCGAGTCCAGCCAGGGAGCAGAGCCAAGCCTCCAGCTCAGGCTCTCCACAGCAGCCAGAAGCAGCAGCTCCCCTCAGCCAGCTAAAAATGACCTCCCTACACGCTGGCCAAGCCCAGAAGGGTACCGAGCTTGGTTTGGTTCAGATGCACACTGCTTCCCGCACAGCCCACCAAGTGGCTCCTTGTGAGTGTTGACATATGGTCTGTTAGGGACTTTTTGATGAAGTCTAATACATTTCACTCAAAACTTTTCACTGCCTCAAAGTTTCAGCCCATGATTTGCAAGCTTTTGGTGTATTACTGTGGTCCTGATACGTAAAGAAAAATAAAGTTATCAGAAGAGTGTCTCCTCCTGCTATTGTTCCAGCAGGAAAAAACAATCACCAAGCAAAATGCTGAAAATCTGCTGGACATTTTTTCATAGAATCATAGAACAGAATCACAGAATAGTTTGGGTTGGAAGGGACTTCAAAGATCATCCAGTTACAACCCTCCTGCCATGGGCAGGGACACCTCCCACTAGATCAGGCTGCCCAAAGGCGCCATCCAACCTGGCCTTGAACACCTCCAGGGATGGGGCAGCCACAACTTCTCTGGGCATCCTGTTCCACTGCCTCATCACCCTGGTAGTAAAGAAACTTATTGGCAAGAACAGCTCTTTTACTAGGTTAAACTCACAAATCCTGTCTTGCAAAGCTGTAGTCGAGGTAGGGAGGTGGTTGCACCTGAACTGAAAGATGCTCTGCTCAGCCCACATGATGCAGTGTCTCCGCAAGGCAGCTTGCTCGGATTTAATTCCTTTTTCTGAGGAAGTGGGAGCTACTGGGTATGAGTTTTGTTATATTCACTCACCTGTGGGCTGCACGTTGTGGAGAAGCAGCATGTAGTGAGGTACAAAAATATAAAAAAGCCCTTGCTGTGAGCATGGGAGGTTTAACTGGAAAAGATGAGCTTCTTCTCTGTCCTTAGTCCACTCAAGGCAGCTACACTATGTCTGTGAGGTAGTACCAATGAGAAAACTTGCATAGCAAGTGAGAGCGTGGTGTCCAGAGCCCAATTCCGTTGACACAACTCAGTCACTGTACTAAGGAGAAGGGATGTATGAATCTACTTCTTCCTTTCCCAGCTGGAGGCCAGTTACAAGTGGGGTTCCCCAGGGCTCAGTGCTGGGTTCAACCCTGTTCACTGTCTTCATCAGTGACCTGGATGAAGACACTGAGTGCACCCTTAGCAAGTTTGCAGATGACACTAAGCTGGGTTGAGGTGTGGATGGGTAGGGAGGCTCTGCAAAGGGATCTGAACAGACTGGACCATTGGGCAGAGACCAATGGGATGAGGTTTAACATGGTCAAATGGCGGATCCTGCACTTGGGGCACAACAACCCTATGCAGAGCTACAGACTAGGAGAAGACTGTCTAGAAGGTGCCTGGAGGAGAAGGACCCGGGGGTGTTGGGGGGTGTTGGTTGACAGCTGACTGAACAGGAGCTAACAGTGTGCCCAGGTGGCCAAGAAGGCCAATGGCATCCTGGCTTGGATCAGAAATGTTGTGACTACCAGGTCCAGGGAGGTTATTCTCCCTTTGTATTCGGCACTGGTGAGGCCGCTCCTTGAATCCTGTGTTCAGTTCTGGGCCCCTCAACACAAGAAGGATATTGAGGCTCTGGAGCGAGTCCAGAGAAGAGCAACAAAGCTGGTGAAGGGTCTGGAGAACAGGCCTTAAGAGGAACGGCTGATAGAGCTGGGGGTGTTTATCCTGGAGAAGAGGAGGCTGAGAGGAGACCTCATTGCTCTCTATAACTACCTGCAAGGAACTTGTAGAGAGGAGGGACCTGGTCTCTTCGCCCAAGTGCCAGGGGACAGGACAAGAGGGAATGGTCTCAAGCTCTGCCAGGGGAGATTTAGGCTAGAGATTAGGAGGAAGTTTTTCACAGAAAGGGTCATTGGGCATTGGAACAGGCTGCCCAGGGAGGTGGTTGATTCACCTTCCCTGGAGGTCTTTAAGGTACGGGTGGATGAGGTGTTGAGGGACATGGTTTATTGTTTGATAGGAATGGTTGGACTCAATGATCCGGTGGGTCTCTTCCAAGCTGATGATTCTATGATTCTATGAAAAATCTTCCTTTTATCTAACTGTAAGTAATTTTTAGTTGTTACTCATGGTCACAGAATGGGATTCATTAGGTTATTTATGAACTGAAGTGATTGTAAACAACGATACACATTATACTTGGAAATACATAGGTCCCAAGGTCCAGTTCTGTAAACATGAGTGCATTTTGTTAGTAGATGTGTAACGTATCATCACATTCACAGTAAGGACATCTCTCCTTCAGTCATTCAATACATTGATCCTAAGCAAACACGATTATTCAGAATCTGGTTGTAGCACATGCCGTTTTGTAATTCAGACGCGTGGTCTTTCAAAAAACTCAATGGGAATTACATTTGCATTTTGCAAGTGGAGGATGAAATGGTGGCAGCAAGATCACAATTAGCTCTCTTTTATTTCGTTCAAGTTTGAGTATTGCTCTTATTTTCTTCAGTCTCCAGGAAAATTTCTCTCAAGCTAAGCTGTGCTGCCAGACAATATTTTTACTGTCCTGTTCATTTTATTCAGGTAAGTCCTTTGGAAGCAGGAAATGAAAAATCATTTTTAAACTAGCTGGGAAATGAGATGGAGAGGGATGGGCCCTAGACAGGATTTTCACAACTTTGAAAGGATTTTTGCATTTAGAAATGAAAATAAAGTTAGATTTCAGTGTCATTAGTAGAAAAATGTGAAGTTTTAATGAACATTTATTTAGTATTCCCGGTCATAGCATTCAAGAGTCATGAGTCAAGCAAATTTAATGAGACTGGCCTAAACACAAAGTTCTATAAGTGATATATTTGGAGTTCTTTGTATTTACGTCTGCTTTTAAGCCTTGGGTATTATTTGTAACAATGACAGCTAAAAAACTATAAAAAAACCAGAGTATCTTCTCTATCTAAGCGAAACAGTGTTATAGAAAAGCATAATGCTGTGAAGCACTAAACTGAAGTATTATCCAAAGTTTTAGAATTGTAGAGTAAGTTCAGTACTAGGAAATGCTCTGTGATGAGATAACTTGGAACTTTCACCACAAAAAGAGCTTCTGTTTGGTAATAAAATCCAAAAAGTTTCATTCTGAAGATTCTGGGTTTTGTCTATAAAGTAAGTGGGGGGTGCACTGCAGAAAGTGTTCAAGAGCAAACCTCGTGATTAACGTTTGGAACTAGATGATCTTTAAGGTCCCTTCCAACCCAAACTATTCTATGATTCTATTCCAAGATTCTATCATTAATCAAAAGTGTTGTGATTTGCTTTTGTGACTAACGTTAGTTGGAAATTTAATCCAGAACCCTTCAGAGCCCAGCACTCGCTTTGTGAGAGTGGTGAGTGAAAAAAATCATGGGAGCAGAGTTTATCCTGCTCATATGGAGTTTCTGATGTTCAGGGGCAACAGGGAGGAAAATGGAGAGGCTCAAAAGGCTTGTATCCAGAGTCATTCCTGGAGAGAATGGACTGTGCCAGTGGCAGCTTCTTCCAAAGTTCAACAGGTTTCTGCATCCCTTTCTCTAAAAGAAAACCCTCCAACGTGTAGGAAAAATAAGGTTCAAAGAGAAAAGAAACCTCTTCAAGCTATTTGAATCCCTCATTCAGTAAGCGGATGGGGAGATCATTTTGAAGTAGACAGTGAATTATGTTAGCAGTTGGATAGATGGGAGTGGATGAGTGACGAGACAATGAATAAGTAAGGAAGGAATGAGTGGTAGGTATGGTTGGAAAGGGCATAGCCCAGAGCTGCTATCTTACAGCCTTAACAGGACTGCTGAAGAACAGAGAAAAAGAAGCAAGAGAAACACCAGACACACCTGCAAGATCAGCTGTTGTGAAAGATTTCATTGCCTTTTCTTTTTTTTTTTTTTTATCATCTACATCTTTAATGAAAGCGTTGTAACAATTAGGCCTCTGAAATATACTGTCAGACCTAATTCCAGTCTAATTAGGACTTATTTACTTGATTGTCTGGGAACTTAGGGAATAAAACTTCTATATAGAAGAATAGAAGATAGAACACCTCCAGCAGAATTAATTTATGACACAGTCCCTGAAAAAACTCATTGACTAAGGGGACCTCCCAGAAAGCTGGGAAAGGACTGTTTACAAGGGCTTGTAGTGTTAGGACAGGGGGAAATGGTTATAAATTGGAGGGGGCCAGATTTAGACTAGTTATAAGGAAGAATTTCTTCTCTATGAGAGTGCTGAGGCCCTGGTCCAGTTTGCCCAGGGAAATTGTGGTTCCTCCATCCCTGGAAGTGTTGAAGACCAGTTTGGATGGGACCTTGGGTAGTCTGGTCTAGTGGGAGGTGTCCCTGCCCATGGCAGGGGCGTTGGTACTAGTTGATCTTTAAGGTCCTTCCAACCCAAACTATACTCTGATTCTAATTCATCTGGGATACCCGAGGC
Source organism: Coccyzus lansbergi (assembly GCA_033558105.1). NCBI lineage: Eukaryota > Metazoa > Chordata > Aves > Cuculiformes > Coccyzidae > Coccyzus > Coccyzus lansbergi. The sequence goes on along the minus strand of JAUMJK010000220.1, from coordinate 1,054,544 downwards.
AGTTTTCACCCACAAGTAGCCCATCCCTCTCCCAGCAGTGACTGAGCAGCACAGATCTGAATCACCTCTGTTTACAGCTTGTCCTATAGTCATAAACAGAAACTGGTGGTGGTTTTATATTAATGCTAATCGTATGTTAATCTATCGTGTTGGAAATTACAGCAGTAGGGGATTGGATGTCAATCCCATTTAAACATCTTTTTTATTGTGGCTGAAACTTTAGGCAGGATGGTCAGCTGGGACAACGGCCACTTTCCAGCTAAATCTTCTTTTAAACATGAGTCAAAGCCCAGATTTAAACAGTCAATAATACTCAGATCTTAATAAGTTCCAGGCTCTTTTGTGACTGAGACACTCTGTTATGTATTATTAGTAATGACAGCAACCACTTATGAATGATTTGGAGACAGTTTTTAAAACGTTCTCTGAAATACAACTCCTCAAGACTGGTGTTGTAAAGAATCCATGTTTACTCTGCATCCAGCGTTCCTATGTGAAATCTGACTTTTATTTCTAGCATCATTTACCTGTAGCCCCATTTACTGCCAAGGAGTGCATTAGACGTGCATTTGAAAATAGTTTGTGCACTACAACTTCTCAATTCTTCAACTGATTTCCAGTTTGTTATCTTAGACCTGTATTTCTTCTGTGTTGCAAGCAACCTGAAGAGATTGTAACCTCTTTTATAGCTTAAAGTTACACAAAAATATCCAAATTACTTAAATGATCCAGAAATTCCACTGTCAAAGATAACATCTACCCCTTTGGTGTCTAGATCTAGTTTAATGAAGTGCAAGATTTCAGGCTTTCAAGACACTTCAGAAAATGACATTTCTGTCTGAATATAGGCAATTATGCCTGGCTAATGAGTTTAAAAACAAAAGGAGACAAACATTTTGTTGAAAGCACTTTCGGATGAGACTTCTTGTTTCTTAATGCCCATGACAAGCTCTGTAGTTTGGTTTACCTCCTGTTGCTACTTGTAAAATTTCCATAGCTAAAGTGGAACCTGGTGAGTGACTGTACAGGGTGACAGAGAAAATCACTGCCCACAGAATAGTTCTTCAAGGACTTGAGCAAGGGAGAAATTACAATTTTTTTCTTCCCCTCCTGTCTTTTGGTGGCAGAACAAGGAGCTGCATTATAGCAATTATACAGAGAGGAAGACAGAGAAAGAGTTTTTGTCAGAACAAAAGGAGAAGAAAGGAAGACACTTACTCAGCTACTGTTATGGAAAAAGAGGTTAATTATGTATTGAACCAAACATCAGATTAAGGAGCCAGTTATGACATGCATGAGTGACATAGAAGAGGAAAAGTGATTTTGAGACAGTGACAATAAGTGAATGAATGGAAAAGATCTGTTGTTCAGAGCGGAAGATAAAATGGATAACATGAGAAGCTACGTACTCCTGAAAATAAAAATTAAAACAGAATCTGACCAAAAAACCCCCCCCAACAATGCAGCAGAGGAAGTGTTAGGTGTTTTGGACTATCACAAGGCTTCATAAAGGACAGAGGAATATTACTGCACAGAGGAAGAGTGAGGGTGAAATCACAGCTGCTCCAGCTGCCTAACTTGCTTGGTGGTCTTTGGTAGTAGTGACTGTAACCTCTCTGCAGAAAAGCAGAGAGAAAAACCAGAGGGAGTTTTCTTTCTTACAATTGTCAACAGTGACATTAAATCTTTATCTTTTACTGATTTGACCTCGTTACTTCACCAGTGCTTACAGTACTGTGTAAAGCCTAGTCCCTCTCTACAAACAACACTCTTACTCAGGTAAGTTGTGTAACAAAGCCAGTCTTGCAGTCCTATCATGTTACAAAGCATCAGAGCATCCCAGTTAAAGTGAATGGAAACCCACAGCCAACCAAAGAAAAAGTAAAAAAATAACAACCCATTCTACTACTTGCTCTTCCTCCCTAAGCAAGAAAATAGAGTACGAAATAACTCTGCTAGTGACGCACACTTCAGTACAGTTGAAGTGTTATAATGTGTTACTCGAGTCATATCTGACAGGGTGCCAGCCTTATATTTGTTAGAGCAAACAGAGATCAGCTTTAAATTTCCGTGCTGTTATGCAACTGTGCTATTACTTAAAGGACCACTTGTACTCTAGCAGGAAAGGGCATCTACTTGCCTGTGACAAGGCTGATATAACTGTCTCTACCACAGACACGTTTTCGTACACACGCGTATATATTTAAATGCACACAGAGACTGCAGCATTTTAACTGCTCTCTAAGGAAATGCTCACTACTTGGACTTCAGGGATCCTCCCTTGTTTTTACAGACGTTTGAGGCTGTGGGTTACTGAAATTAATGAGCAAAGAAGTGACCTCATAGTCCAGCTGAGCAGGCAATTCAGTTCTTTAAAAGCCATAGAATCACAGAATCGTTGAATAGTTTGGGTTGGGAGGGACCTTAAAGATCCGCTAGGTCCGATCCCCTAGGTCCAACCCCCATGCCATGGGCAGGGACACCTTCCACCAGACCAGGCTGCTCAAGGCCCCATGCAACCTCTTCTTCAACACCTCCAAAGAAGGGGGATCAACAATTTCCCTGGACAACCAGTGCCTGTGTCTCACCACCCTCAGTGTCAAGAATTTCTTCCTAATGGTCAATCTAAATCTTCTCCCTTCCAATCTAAAGCCATTCCCCCTCATCCTATCACTCCTTGTAAAAAGTCCCTCCCTATCTTTCTTGGAGGCCTCTTCAGGTAATGGAAGTATACTCTAATGTCTCCTCAGAGCCCTCTCTTCTCCAGGGTGAACATTCCCAACTATCTCAGTCTGTCCTCATAGCAGAGGTGCTCCAGCATTCATATCATCTTTGTGGCTCTCCTCTGGACCTATTCCATCAGTTCCACATCCTTCTTATGTTGAGTATTCTGTAACTGGACAGTTATTTTCCTTCAAAATACTCCGGGTGGGGTCTCCTGTGGACTACAGGGGCAGAATAACCTCCCTCAACCTGCTGGCCATGCTTCTTTTTGATGCCGCCCAGCATATGGTTGGCCATTTCCCAAATGTTAGAAAGCAAAAACTATTTCTGTGCCTAGTGTCTTAAAAGCTGATGGAATTACAACTTGGCTCTCACTTTCATTAACCAGTCATTTCATATACCTGGTCTCTATTGGCTCTGTGCAAGGCACCTGCTAGTAGCACAGTGTGCAGAAAAAAAAATAATTTCAATGATATTGTTTCAAAGAAAACATTAGAGAACAAAACTATCACCTTACTAATGGGAGTATGTTGGGATCCAGGTTTTGTTAGAATCATAGAATCATAGAACAACCAGGTTGGAAGAGACCCATCGGATCATCGAGTCCAACCATGCCTATCAAACACTAAACCATGTCCCTCAGGACCTCATCTACCCGTGCCTTAAACACCTCCAGGGAAGGTGACTCAACCACCTCCCTGGGCAGCCTGTTCCAATGCCCAATGACCCTGTCAGTGAAAAACTTCCTCCTAATCTCCAGGCTAAATCTCCCCTGGTGGAGCTTGAGGCCATTCCCTCTTGTCCTGTCCCCTATCACTTGGGAGAAGAGACCAGCTCCCTCCTCTCTACAACCTCCTTTCAGGTAGTTGTAGAGAGTAATGAAGTCTCCTCTCAGCCTCCTCTTCTCTAGGCTAAACAACTGTTAGGAAACAGATTCCCTTGCAATCTAGAAATGACAGATTGTAGCGTCCGCCTCGATGATAGCCCAGGAGATGGTTGTATCTAGGTGTCACCAAGTCAGTTAGAGGGTAGACCAAAATGACAGAGCCTCCCAAAACCCAGGGAGGGCTGGTCATGGGGTAGCTGCTTGCCTTTAGGTGTTGCAGCAGCCAGCTTGCTTCCTTTCAGAGCCTGAATCAAGATAGCAGTGCTATTCTAGCTCAGCTTATAGGAGCAAATCGTATGACTCATGATTAATCATTCAAGTATTTATCACTTCACTATCATTTCTGCAATACTATTATTGGGGTGGCACCTTCACTGGTGTGGCTCAGGCGTGATTGGTACTGACGCTTAGGGAGCATCTTTCAGCAAAGAGCTTAAAGAGCTTGAGAGCTTGAATACCGACAACAGGTGAGGCTGTTGTTGGCTTGGAAGCAAACAGAGGAACAAGCCATGACAGCTGGTGAGAGAAAGCAGAAGCAACACAATTTGATATCGTCTCCAAGCTGCCCCTTCAAGCCATCTCTGGAGACCCAAAGCTCTTCAACCCCCACAGTTTGAGAAAGGAAGAAGGTCAGTGGCAGGGAATGTGGGCAAAGGGCCTGAACTGGACTGCCCTGAGGCATGTGCCACTCTGGAAGGGATGTGATATTGCCTGTACAGCCCCTGGAAATGTACTGCTTGAATGGCTGTGCTCCCTCTTTCCATCTCACCATGTGTTCCTCCACACAAGCAGTGCAAATATTTCTGAGGTCTTCTTTTCTCTATGAATCCAAAGAGGTTTCTGTCCTACCTTCTCCAACAGGATAGCTGTGAAGGCATAAAGCAAGCTAAAAATTGGTCAAATGATTGTTCATTGGATCACATAGTCTATAGCTCACTTCTGTCCTTTCTTTTTTTCCATCCAAATGCTAGAATGAAGAATTTCTTCTGAGATGATTGTGTCATGGGACATTTCCCCTTCTTCTGCTTTTGATGAGTGTAACTTTCATCTGATTTCTCTTCTGGAATAACTGCTCAGGGACAGTTAACTCCGGGAAAATTCTGCTACCATACTGGTATTTCTGCATTTCTTTACAGACATTGTCCTAGAAAGGGTAACAAAGGACTCCATGCTCATTGCTAGCCCATGAAGATCATAGAATCATAGAATCACCAGGTTGGAAGAGACCCATCAGATCATCGAGTCCAACCATTCCTATCAAACACTAAACCATGTCCCTCAGCACCTTGTCCACCCATCCCTTAAACACCTCCAGAGAAGGTGAATCAACCACCTAACTGGGCAGCCTATTCCAATGCCAATGACCCTTTCCATGAAAAAGTTCCCCCTACTGTCCAGGCTAAATCTCCCCTGGCAGAGTTTGAGGCCATTCGCTCTTGTCCTGTCCCCTGTCACTTGGGAGAAGAGGTCAGCACCCTCCTCTCTACAACCTCCTTGCAGGTAGCTGTAGAGAGCAATGAGATCTCCTCTCAGCCTCCTCTTCTCCAGGAGAAACACCCCCAGCTCTCTCAACCTCTCCTCATAAGACCTGTTCTCCAGCCCCTTCACCAACCTCATTGCTCTTTTCTGGACTCACTCCAGAGCCTCAACATCCTTCTTGTGGTGAGGGACCCAGAATAGAACACAGGATTCAAGAAACGCCTCACTAGTGCTGAGTACAGAGGGAGAAGAACCTCCTTGGCCCTGCTGGTCACACCATTTCTGATCCAAGCCAGGATGCCATTGGCCTTCTTGGCCACCTGGGCACACTGCTGGCTCATGTTCAGTCGGCTGTCAACCAACCCCCCCAGCTCCCTCTCCTCCAGGCAGCTTTCTAGACAGACTTCTCCCAGTCTGTAGCTCTGCATAGGGTTGTTGTGCCCCAAGTGCAGGGCCCACCATTTGGCCATGTTAAATCTCATGCCATTAGACTCAGCCCAGCAGTCCAGCCTGTTCAGACCCCTTTGCAGAGCCTCTCTACCCTCCAGCAGATCAACACTTCCACCCAGCTTTGTGTCATCTGCAAACTTAGAATCATAGAATCACAGAATCATCTGCAGACTTGCTAAGGGATGTAGTATGTCTCTCCATCTCATTCCTCAGTAAGGCTGAAATCTCTTCTGCATGTTGGCATAGCTTTAACAGGAGCAAGAGAGAAGCTGCTAGAGAATGATATGGCCAGGTAGATGTTGAGCTGAGGGCACTGAGGGATCTGAGTAATGTCAGTAATCTGGTCTGACCACTAAATTATGAAAGAAAAACACTACTTTGTCAGTTTTTCAAGTGGGGAAAAAAAAATGTTGCCTGAGAACTCCTGTCCTGTGAGTATGTTGTAGGTGGGCTCTGATAATGCTGAATGGATTAGGACCCCAGCACAATCAAGTGCAGTGAAGCTGAGCAGCTAGTTTTCAATCACATTTGAGAGAACTGAAGTGCTTGTGGAAGGTGAACAGGAAATGCATGGAGGTCCCATCAGGGAGATTGTAAATCAAGGCAGTAGATTCCGTGAGGGTTACCAGCCTGAAACAGTCGTTCAGCCTGAGACTGACACTACTTAGAGCAGTAGCTGCTCCAGCTTCCATGGCGTGTGGTGGCAGCTTGCGGAACTAGTGGCATCGCAGCTTTCTCGGAGGAGACCTAGAATGCACCGAGGGGTTTGGTGGGGTGGGAGGGGATCGGGGCAGCATAGGAGCATACCTGGGGGAGGGGAGGAGGGACGCTTGGCACTGCAGTTCTGATGAAGCTAAGGCTAAAAGCTCACCCTGAGGTGAGGCCAAGTCAGGCACATTTGTTGGTTTTTGAGAGTAAACACCCAAGTCACAGTCTTGATCTAACCAGAACTTGACTAGCTGAAGATAGACAGCATTTCAACAAGTCCTTCCAGCAACCACAGCTTCCCATCTGGTGGTCTTGCTCAGCACCACGCGGCACTGAGAGAAAATGCCTGGTGTCTTTCAACCTGAAGGGACAGGCTGGTGGCTCCAAAGCACTTTGTTGTTAGCAGCAAGGAGGTCTCCAGGTTCAGGAGGGTTGCGCATGTTAGACTTGCTTTGCAGTAGCAGCGCTTGCCAGCTGAGAGGTGTAGCAGTGTAGAGCAGCTGAGAGGTGTCACAGTGTAGAGTAGTGATAAAGATGGAAAGGTCCTGTCACCCACAGGGTGGGAGCTCAGAGACATCTCTGTCGTGACGGCAAAGCAGAGAGCAGGCTCGGATCATGCCGGTGCCCATGATGGGGACAGCTGAGGTCTCCTCGGCAGAGCCTGGCACAGCAGCGGTGACCAGGCGGTGGGGCAGCCCCCCAAGACTGAGCAGCAGTCCTCTCCGCGATGCTCCTTCTGCCATAATGCACCCATTGCCAATGATGATGGACAAATCCATCACCCAAGTTTATGGAGGGACTTTTTCACAGAAAGGGTTGTTGGAAACTGGAACAGGCTGCCTAGGTTGGTAGTTGATTCACCTTCCCTGGAGGTGTTTAAGGCACAGGTGGATGAGGTGCTAAAGGACATGGTTTAGTGTTTGATGGGAATGGTTGGACTTGATGATCCAGTGGGTCTCTTCCAACCTGCTTATTCTATGATTCTATAAAATTGCAGGTTTGGTCTTATACATTTGACTGGGTTTGGGGTTTGATCCCTAAATCCTGTATTACATCTCAACCCAAATTGTAATACTACCTTCTTGTGACTCCAGTCAGAATTATAGAATCATAGAACAACCATGTTGGAAGGTACCCATCGGATCTTCTAGTCCAACCATTCCTATCAAACACTAAACCAAGTCCCTCAAGACCTCATCCACCCGTACCTTAAACACTTCCAGGGAAGGTGAATCAACCACCTCCCTGGGCAGCCTATTCCAATGCCCAATCACCCTTTCTCTGAAAAACTTCCTCCTAATCTCCAGGCTAAATCTCCCCTTGTGGAGCTTGAGGCCATTCCCTCTTGTCCTGTCCCCTGTCACTTGGGAGAAGAGTCCAGCTCCCTCCTCTCCACAACCTCCTTTCAGGTAGTTGTAGAGAGTAATGAGGTCTCCTCTCAGCCTCCTCTTCTCCAGGTTAAACAACCCCAGCTCTCTCAGCCACTCCTCATAGGTTCTGTTCTCTAGCCCCTTCACCAGCCTCATAATAATAAACATAATAAAAGGAAGATTCTATCACGTTTACTCTTGGCCAGATTTTCGTGGAAGTCTGGCAGTGAATGACATTGCAAATACAAAACAGGAGTAAGACTCAGTTCTTAATTTAAGAAACAATTCAGGTGGTAATCAACTAAACAAAACAAATAAAATACAACTGTCATCCACCTCTAGCATTTGTCCAGAAAATCCTTGGTTCCTAGATAAAAACTCAGCTTTTTTTTTTTTTGTTGGTCTACTATCACTTACTGACATTTCATCCTCATAGGAAGAAGACGACTTGAAATTCTGCTTCTTACTCTCTGAGGAACTGATTCCTCTGTATTAGATAATCAAATACTACAAAAGGACACAACATGAATAGAGTTTTCTGGTTTGATTTAAATGTCAGAAACTATCAACTCTGTGTTTGTACATGGATGCTCTCTTGCCTGGACAAGCCAACGTGATGCACACACAGAGCAGTACCAGGGCTACTCTTCTACTTCAGGCTACAGCTGGTGTTCAGCATCCATCAGCTGGAAAGGAATCAGCTGTTCTGTTGCTCAGTTATCATCATGTCTCCTCAGGAGACCTCACAGACCAACAGGACACACTTCCCTCCTCTGTCATCCTCCCAGCGTGTGATCTGCGCTGTACTGAGATGCCCCCATCACACAGTCACACGCACGCACATCAGACACATGACTCCCATGCCCTAGACCCCTGCCATCCATCATTTGACCCAGTTCATGGCATCTCATGCTCAGTCATGGAAGTAACGGCACAGGCTGTACTCACATTCCTTTGAAGACCTGCTTCAGTGTGTGGACAGAATACATTCCGCAAGATATGGCATGTACAGTTTCTCCTGTTCAGGGTATGTGTATATATTAAAATAAAATAATCTGTAGGTGTTTGTGTCTACTTGTTTGGGGATAACTGCTTGCAGAACCAGGATTTGGTCTTAGGGCAAAACCGAGAGAAGCACAGCCCTGCAGGCATTTTAAAAATATGACTCTTAATAAAGTGATGATAGTCCTATTTTTAATTTGGCTTCTGTGTCTGCTCAGTAACGATTTTTCATAACAATTTATTGGCCCCAGGTTTTTACTGTACTTTCCCTGCTAACACTTTAGGAACAGTAAAAAACCCTGGTCCTAAAATTTAGATGTGTTCTTGAGAGAAATATCAGAAAGTGGCTTGGGTTAGCCAGATTTTTTTTGGCTGTCTCATTTCTGCTTGGCTCAAGGCTTACTTATAAGACATTTTCATTTTCATATCCCTGGCAATGGAAATGCTATACATTCAAAAATCTGGCACATACACAAAGATGTGCACCAACATTCAAGAAACATTTCCTAAGGTTGTAGTTGCTTGAATTTCAGCTCCTTAATTAGCAGGATGTCTTCAAGAAGACATTTTCAGGGTTCTTTTCACACTTGACTGTTCTGTCTGAAAGACTGCTCCTAAGATTAGATTTACTGCAGGGCCTGACCTGATATATCCATGGATTTCTAGACCAGTCGTCTTTTACTACTCAGAACTTGTGTGCTGGTAGAAGAAAACTCTATTAAAAAGCTGTCATTTTTCATGCAAAAGTCAGGTATGAAGTAAAGGCTGATGTTGAGGCTCTGGAGTGAATCCAGAGAAGAGCAACAAAGCTGGTGAAGGAGCTGGAGAACAGGCCTCATGAGGAACAGCTGAGAGAGCTGGGGGTGTTTCTCCTGGAGAAGAGGAGGCTGAGAGGAGACCTCATTGCTCTCTCCAGCTCCCTGAAAGGAGGTTGTGGAGAGGAGGGAGCTGGGCTCTTCTCCCAAGTGACAGGGGACAGGACAAGAGGGAATGGCCTCAAACTCCGCCAGGGGAGATTTAGGCTAGACATCAGGAGGAAGTTTTTCACAGAAAGGGTCATTGGGCACTGGCAGAGACTACTCTGGGAGGTGCTGATTCACCTTCCCTGGAGGTGTTTAAGGGATGAGTGGACAAGGTGCTGAGGGACATGGTTTAGTGTTTGATAGGAATGGTTGGACTCAATCCAGTGGGTCTCTTCCAACCTGGTGATTCTATGACTCTATGATTCTACGATTCTAAAGCCAGCACAATCAAGATGTGTTTGCTTTACTGCATGTAGTACGCAATCAGTGGCTTAAGAGTAATCAGCCTAATGCTATCAAAACTTCACTGTCTTGTGTGTGTCTATTGATAATCATAGAATCAAAGAATAGTTCGGGTTGGAAGGGACATTAAAGATCATTCAGTTCCACTCCCTTGCCATTAACAGGGACACCTCTCACTGTACAGTCTCCCTGGAGCCTTCTCTTCTCCAGGCTGAACAACCTCAACTCTCTCAGCCTGTCCTCCTATGGAAGGTGCCCCAGCCCTCACATGATCCTTGTAGCCTCCTGTTCCATCAGTTCCATCTCTTTCCTCGAGAATTCTGGAACTGGACACAAGACTCCAACTGAGGTCTCACAAGAGAGGAATAGAGGGGCAGAATCCCCTCCCTTGCCCTGTTGGTCACACTTCTTTTGATGCAGCCCAGGACACTGTTGGCCTTCTGGGCTGCGAGCGCACATTGCTGGCTCATATCAAGACTCTCATCAATCAGCACCCCAAGTCCTTCTCCTCAGGGCTGCTCTCAATCACTTCATCCCTACATCCTACACTGAAACAGGTCTGACTTGTCCCAGATGCCTTGTCCTTAGGGTTCTTGCTCTGCACAGTAGGTGTGCAGATTTGCTCCGAGAGAAGTACAGAAGCCTTCCCCCATCCTACCATCCTTAAAAGGTTTTGTCTAGACAAGAGAACATTTTTGGCATAATTATTCTCTTGCATTTTAATTTAGCATGCAAATAATTAGAACTGTATAACGCAATTTTCAGCAGTCCATGCTACTTGTAAAGACCTGAACCACACTCTTAAAGGCCATTGGAAAAAGAAAAGAAGCTGAAACATTGGCAAGTCAGGGTCGTAGCTTATAAGGAAAAAAAAAAGCTAGTGTAGTTTCAAAACCAACACTAACTTGTTTAGCTACTGAGAGCTGATGAAGAACTACAATCCTCTTTCACAACACTGTGTCATTGGACAGAATAGCAGCAACTAGATATGCACATTCTCACTTTTGCTTTGGAAATTATTTGTTACCACTTTTAAAAGCAGGAAGGTTTCTACATTTTGATAGAGCAATGGAAGGTTCCAAGAAAATAAAAGGAAAAGGGGTTGGTATTGTCAGCCTGTCATTCCTTTCCCTGTATAAGCCACATGTGGTGCAACTGTGTGTAGTTCCAAATGAGGGCCCCAAAGTGGAGTGAGGAATTAATACAGATTAAAAAGATACAGTTTTTTGGGAATGTTTTCTCGATTCTCAATTTCTCAGCCTGGTTTGCTGTGCAGCTGTACAATGGGAGAACATACAAATGGGGAGATATGACATGTGAACTTGCTCTGTCACAAAAATAAACCCTCATCTAAAGGAGGCCTTAGTCTATTTATCATTCAAGCAAATAAACTAGTCCGCTACATTGGATCTGCTCTACTCAAACTATTAAAAAATCCTTATCTCCTTATAGTAAATATGCAAACCTGAGAACTCAAGCTTGATTTATGGTTTACTTGGTACAAATATATCTGACATAATCATCGGGCTTTGTAGATGTGCTTGAAACAACAACACATGCTTTAAATGGCTTTAGGAATGTAGCAATATAGAAATTTTTAGTAAAATTACTGACATCAAGATTATATGAGTAATCAAAATCTTAACATAGTCTACGTCTTTTCTTTCTATTCCTATATTCTGGGATGACTCCTCTATACAGAAAGTCTAATTTGGAATAGAAATTATTTCATTTTGGGATATTTACTCTGCTTTGTAAGTGGAGTAATTATTCTGGAACGTGCTCATTTACATGTTGGATTAGTTCCTGCAAAATCCCTCAGAGGAATAATTATTTTGGAAGAGCTATTCTGATCGATTTCTGCATCTGAGGCCCTGCAGACCATATGTGTCACCAAAGGAAGTCCAGAACTCCACAAAACACTAATTGAGGCCTTTCACTTGAAGGACTTTGACACCATTTGATCTAATATTTAGAATTAACTGTTCAGAGTCAGAAAATACAGTTATCGCACTTGTAGGACACTATTTATAAGCCAGCTAAACATAGTATGCTCTCATTAAGTGCCTAGCACAGGAATTTCAGCACAATGCAGAGGAAATGTGATTGCCTGCAATATGTCATTAGGGCCTTGATGGTTCTCCATGAAAAGTGCTTCGTGCCATGACACACTGGGGCTTTACTGCTAAACTGTAAAACCCAAGGAAAGATTAATAGAATCATAGAATCACCAGGTTGGAAGAGACCCACCGGATCATCGAGTCCAACTATTCCTATCAAACACTAAACCATGTCACTCAGCACCTTGTCCACCTGTCCGTTAAACACCTCCAGGGAAGGTGAATCAACCACCTCCCTGGGCAACCTGTTCCAATGCCCAATGACCCTCTGTGTGAAAAACTTCCTCCCTAATCTCAAGCCTAAATCTCCCCTGGTGGAGCTTAAGGCCATTCCCTCTAGTCCTGCCCCTGTCACTTGGGAGAAGAGCCCAGCTCCCTCCTCTCCACAACCTCCTTTAAAGTAGTTGTAGAGAGTAATGAAGTCTCCTCTCACCCTCCTCTTCTCCAGGATAAACACCCCCAGCTCTATGAGCCGTTCCTCATAAGGCCTGTTCTCCAGCCCCTTCACCAGCTTTGTTGCTCTTCTCTGGACTTGCTCCACAGCCTCTACATCCTCCTTGTGGTGAGGGGCCCAGAATTGAACACAGGATTCAAGGAGCAGTCTCACCAGTGTCATATACAGAGGGAGAAGAACCTCCCTGGACCTGCTGGTCACACCATTTCTGATACAAGCCAGGATGCTATTGGCCTTCTTGGCTACCTGGGCACATTGCTGGCTCATGTTCAGTCGGCTGTTGACCAACCCCCCCAGGTCCCTCTACTCCAGGCAGCTTTCTAGACAGACTTCTCCTAGTCTGTAGCTCTGTATAGGGTTGTTGTGCCCCAAGTGCAGGACCTGCCATTTGACTGTGTTAAACCTCATGCCGTTGGACTCAGCTGGCCCTGCTGTGTAGAAACCAGGTTCTTGCTCAGGCGGTCAACAAGCTAACTGAGAAGTCCAAAGCAAGTTATTTTAATTCAATATAGTATCCCAGGTCAAAACCCTGTAGTGAAAATGTCCACCAGTACAGCACCAGTGCTGGGAGACTTTCTGGGCCCAGTAATGCTCTCTGGCAGCAGGTTGCTCAGTTGTAAATTAGAATCATAGAATCACAGGGCTGGAAAAGACCCACCGGATCATCGAGTTCAACCATTCCTATCAATCACTAAACCATATCTGTCAGTGCCTTGTCCTCTCGTCCCTTAAACACCTCCAGGGAAGGTGACTCAACCACCTCCCTGGGCAGCGTGTTCCAGTGCCCAGTGACCCTTTCTGTGAATTCTTTTTTTTTCTAATGTTCAGCCTAAACCTCCCCTGGAGGAGCTTGAGGCCTTTTAGCTGTGTGAAGGATCAAGAACAGTAGGATGATTTCTAGCTTATTTGTACTCCTGGAAAATGATAAGACTTTGTATACAGTATCTCTCTGCATTGCTATCATGGCTCACATCATTTCTTCCCACGGAAAAAAAAAAAAAAAGCCAACATAGCATATGCCAGGAGCAAAATTCTCCCAAGAGATCTTGTTCTGGAGAACTCCTTGTTCCATTGGGATGGAAGAAATGCTCGTCCTACAGGAACGGTTGCAGGGGCTGTCCTGAACAGTCTGTTTACCAGATATGTAAGATTTACACCAGCAGGAAGGAGAAATCAGAACCTATTCATTAGTTGTTCCATAATAGATTTAAAAATACAAACTAGCAAGGTCACTTACATAAAGCCTGCAGTACCATATGCTCAACACATTCCAGAACACCAAACACATGAATCACTGCAGTTATATTCATAAAAATACTCTTCTACTCCCCCAGCACATCACACAAAGATGTAGTTACAGGAACTTTTTTTCAGGTGGCAGCTGATTTAAGAGGTTCATGCATTTGTGGCTAATTCCTGACCCATGACTATGACTGATCACTTCGTCAGGTGGGCTAGTTTAATTTTGTGGAATTGTGCCAGCCACAAGATTTGGTTGAATAAAACAAACAACAAATAAAAAAATAACCCTTGGGTTATTTCAGGGATATGACTTCAAAGAGGTGATTCTGCCCCTCTATTCCTCTCTTGTGAGACCTCATCTGGAGTATTGTGTCCAGTTCTGGAATCCTTGACAGAAGGATATGGAGCTGTTGGAATGAGTCCAGAGGAGGACTCCAAAGATGATCAGAGGTCTGGAGCACCTCCCATATGGGGAAAGACTTGTTCAACCATTCCGCTTGGAGAAGAGAAGTCTCAAAAGAGACCTTATAGTGACCGTCCAGTACCTGAAAAAGACCTCCAAGAAAGCTGGAGAAGGACTGTTCACTTTTTACAAAGTTTTGTAGTGATAGGACTAGGGGCAATGGGTATAAACTGAAGAGGGGCAGATTTAGACTAGGCATAAGGAGGAATTTCTTCACGATGAGTGTGTTGAGGCACTGGCACATGTTACCCAGGGAAGTTGTGGCTTCTCAGTCCCTGGAGATGTTCAAGGCCAGGCTGGATGGGGTTTTGGGTAGCCTGATCTAGTGGAGGGTGTCTCTGCCCATGTCAGGGAGGTTGGAACTGGATAATCTTAGAGGTCTCTTCCAACCCAAACTGTTCTATGATTCTTGACTCTTGCTTCAGCACTGCTGAGGGGGCAATAACTTGCTACTCTGTGATAGAAATGAGCAGATGAATCTAGGGAAAGTAGTTCTCAATCCAGCTGTGATATCAGAAACAAGTGGTTGATCAAGCTGGATTCTGAGGAAATGGAGAAACCAGAGACAGAAATGTGCGTGCCACTAGAAAGTGTCCTTCTCAGAAGTATTTGTATGTTTTTTAAACAGTAAAGAAAATCAGTAGCTGCTATATAACATAGAATCATAGAAAAACCAGGTTGGAAGGGACCCGTCGGATCCAACCATTCCTATCTAACACTAAACCAAGTCCTTCTAGACCTCATCCACCCATGCCTTAAACACTTCCAGGGAAGGTAACTCAACCACCTCCCTGGGCAGCCTATTCCAATGCCCAATGACCCTTTGTGTGAAAAACTTCCTCCTGATGTCCAGCCTAAATCTCCCCTGGTGGAGCTTGAGGTCATTCCCTGTTGTCCTGTCCCCTGTCACTTGGGAGAAGAGCCCAGCTCCCTCCTCTCTACAACCTCCTTTCAGGTAGTTGTAGTATACTACATGTGCAGTATACTGACGAACCTCTGATTATCTCTAGTCATAAGTGGATGGGATATGTGCGTTGGATTGGGACCATCAAGAAGAGGCTCCATAGCTTTTTTTAATAATTAGACTTTCTTAAAAGTTTTTTATAAAACATATAACAATAAAAATAGTAAAACTGAATATTATAAAAATTATTTTATGAAGGTAATTCTTTTCTGATTTGACTCTATTGAAATGCAATTTTACCCTAACCCTTTCCAAATTCTTTCCATGCATGTTCTGTGTTTATTTATGTGTATATACATATATATAAAAATTAAATGGTATGACTCCTCATCTCTGTTTACATTTTGTGCATGAGCATCGAGACTCAATAAACCAGTGATTTTTTTCTCACTTTCCCTGGGGTAAGACAAATCTCAGTGGAATCAACAAAACTGAGCCATTCTTAAATAAGCACTGGCGAAAGATGAAGTAAAACCTCAATGCCTTGGTATTTAATATTAGATCAGCTGGCAGACAAATTTCCAATGTAACTGACTTTCTAATCAGTACAGAAGGACTCTAATTTGTTATTTAGAATTAATTCAATTTGCTTAAGGATGTTATGATGTTCTGAATATTGAGTGCTAGAACAGATGCATGCCTAGGGAAGGTGGAATGCAACCATGACCATTGTGTATGACAGAAGTCTTTTCAAGAAGATATTGCTTCTTTAATTTATATGAGAGAAAAGTAGGAAAGAAAACTCAGTGTGTTTTCATAGAATCATAGAATCACCAGGTTAGAAGAGACCCACCGGATCATCGAGTCCAACCATTCCTATCAAACAATAAGCCATGTCCCTCAGGACCTCATCCACCTGTCCGTTAAACACCTCCAGGGAAGGTGAATCAACCACCTCCCTGGGCAACCTGTTCCAATGCCCAATGACCCTTTCCGGGAAAAACTTCCTCCTAATCTCTAGCATAAATACCCCCTGGCAGAGCTTGAGGCCATTCCCTCTTGTCCTGTCCCCTGTCACTTGGGAGGAGAGCCCAGCTCCCTCCTCTCCACAACCTCCTTTCAGGGAGTTGTAGAGAGCAATGAGGTCTCCTCTCAGCCTCCTCTTCTCCAGGCTAAACACACCCAGCTCTCTCAGCTGTTCCTCATAAGGCCTGTTCTCCAGACCCTTCACCAGCTTTGTTGCTCTTCTCTGGACTCACTCCAGAGCCTCAACATCCTTCTTGTGCTGAGGGGCCCAGAACTGAACACAGGATTCAAGGAGCGGTCCTCACCAGTGCTGAGTACAGAGGGAGAATCACCTCCCTGGACCTGCTGGTCACACCATTTCTGATACAAGCCAGGATGCCATTGGCCTTCTTGACCACCTGGGCACACTGCTGGCTCATGTTCAGTCGGCTGTCAACCAACACCCTCAGGTCCTGGTTTTTATGTGGTTTAGGGCTCTTGATGTGTTTTACAAAAGCAGGAATGCAAAAATCCTACTCTCTGAAAACTGAAAAAATGTGAGCTGACAAACCTAAGACATTAATAAATTAAATTCAGATTTAACTTACTTTTTACTGGAAGACAGTTTTTCCATTTACCTGCTTTTAAAAATCAAACAGCAGGAATCATGGGAATCACTATTTTCTTTTTGCATTGTTTGATGGCAAGACTAATAGCTCTTGTGTAATATATGTTGCAAGAACCAATATCTACAGAATAAGAATTTCCTCATAAATATAAGGATCTTTTTCTTCTGTTAGAAGAAACTATTAGTTTACAAGGAGGGCTCACAAGAAATCCTGTTTCAGTGAACAGAGTGGAAGCAACAAGATGCTATTTCCCCACTGGCAGCATTATTAATTCTGACTTAAGAGTGGGGGCGGTACAGCTGAGGGTGGCTTTTGGGATTAGACTCAGTCCTCTGTCCTGCTGCTTCCAGGAAGCAACTTTGCTCATCCATATGAGAGAGTGAAGAGGATACCACCCTGCTGTTTCTTCATCTTCTTCATGGAGGGGTGTCAAGAATGGGAATGGTTGGACTTGATGATCCGATGGGTCTCTTTCAACCTGGTGATTGTATGATTCTATGATTCTTTGGCCTGAACAAAAGCCACCATCATCTGTTCACAGTGTTGCTGCAGAGATGACTTTGATTTATCACTGTGACAATGTCATCCTCCATACTGCATCCCAACACAACTTCTTTTCCTGTCACATGAGACATGAAGCACTTGTCATCAAATCCCACCTATAGAGAAATCATTCACTCCACTGCGGAACTGCACTTTCCGCTGTACAGAACACTAAACAACAGCCTTAGGAGACAAAATGAACAGTCCTAATGTATACAGTGTTAAATAAGGATGGATCTACATGGGCTGAGTATAACATCCAAATAGGAACTTAGAGTCTGAAAGAGATTAATTGTATTGTTACTTTCTGACACGTTAAAATTCCTCACTGGTTTTTGAGCTTTACCCAAAATGAGTGGGTGTTTTAAAAAGCTTTTATCAAAACTTCCATGCTACTTAAACTCAGGAATACTTGATTCGGAGAGGAAGCCACTGGCTGGAGGGATCCAGCACGACACAGTGGCAGGAAGCTTATCAGAACCTGGCCTTAGATATAAAACTCTGATTTGAATACTCTTCACTTCCTTCCTGCTCTGACTTTAAAAGCTAAATGTTATCTTCCTTTTAACAAAACACCTGATAACTGAGGAAAAAAGGGAAAATGGGAGCTTCCAGTCCCATACAATGACTTGTATGGATGTGCAGATTTTCTGTTTGGTTTGCACCTATACAGAGACTTGACGAAGTATTGATCTTCTATATAGCACTTCTGAGTTATGCTTGATATAGTGTTGCATTTGGTTACAGTTCAAGATACAGCCTGATATTTATATGCTATTTTACAATGAAATACGATTGCATGCTTTTAGATTTACAAAACTCTAGCCTTGCCAGGAAATTCTTGACTGTAAAGCTATTTTAGGACTTTATTAGTTAAAAGGCCTAAGAGCTGAATTTGTCCTCACATTAACTTAAGAGGGCACTTCGTATGCATATTCAGAGGGAAGCTTTGGCCCTAACTGATTTAATTGTCTAGCGTGGTTAACATTACATACTTAAAAATCTAGTGTGATAAATGAGACTGGTGACAGCTTGTGAACTCTTAAAGTTTCTCTAGTGCTTTGAAAAAGGTCTGAATTTCTTTCTCTGACACATTATACAAACAATATCTTAAATTCCCATGTGGTTTCTATTTGTCACAAATATGGATGATTTAAAAGTTTTAATGAAAAACTGACTTTGAAAAGACAATTCTCACATAGCATAGTTCCTTTGTTCACTTTTTCTTCCCAAACAGTTAAGCAACTGAAATGTTTCCAGCATTCAGAATCAAACAATTTTAGTATTTAACAGAATCTTTGAAATATATCTCGTTTTTCTCCCCTCAAAGAAGGTTTTGTACCTCTTTTGTAAAATTATTTGGAAAATATTTACTGTTTTCTAACTGATCTGGAGACTAGAGCCAGAAAAACAAAAGCACTTGGTCAGTAGCTGCTCCTGGCAGCCATTAAGAAGTTAGCAGCCCATTGGAATCCCCCAGGAATCCAAGCTTTAACTTAGGAAAATAAATATGTTTCCAACTCTAACCACTCCAGAAAACACTGCAAGTATGAACTGGGAGTAAATCAACTCCTTGTTCCTTTACTGACGATGTAGACAGTCTGAGCTGGCAATGTGTGCTCACAGCCCAGGAGGCCAAATGTGTCCTGGGCTGCACCAAAAGAAGCGAGGCCAGCAGGTGGAGGGAGGTGATTCTGCCCCTCTATTCCTCTCTTGTAAGGCTTTATCTGGAATATTGTGTCTAGTTCTGGAATCCTCAACAGAAGAAGGATATGGAGCGGTTGTAATGGGCCCAGAGAAGGCTACAAAGATGATGCAAGGGCTGGAGCATCTCCCATGCAATGACAGGTTGAGAGAGTTGAGGTTGTCTGGAGAAGAGAAGACCTTGGAGCGACTTTCCTGTACCTGAAAGGAGCTTCCAAAAAGGCTAAGTAAGGACTTTTGGAAGTTTTTTAGTGACAGGACTAGAGGCAATGGCTATAAACTGGTGAGGGGCAGATTCAGACTAGACATAAGGAAGAATTTCTTCATAATGAGAGTGGTGAGGCACTGGCACAGGTTGTCCAGGGAAGTTGTGGTTGCCCCATCATTTGAGGTGTTGAAGGCCAGGTTGGATGGGACTTTGGGCAGCCTCATCCAGTGGGAGGTGTCCCTGCCCATGGCAGGGGGATTGGAACTGGATGAACTTTAAGGTCCCTTCCAACCTAAACCATCCTATGATTCTGTGAAATAAAGCCTGGAGAGGTGGGATTGAATACAGTAGATTACTAACTCAAAATAATTAATTTGATCATTCAGGTCTTAGCATCAACTGAATTATAACTGTTTATCATTTTAGAAGCAGCATTCAACTAATGTACAGGCAATGTGATTCTAAAGCAACCGTCAATCTCCTGTGTGTGAAGACTGCTAGACCCTCCCCCAAAGATGAAAAATATCACACACTGATTTTTGTATCACTCAGAAATCAAGTCACAGAAGCCTTGTTGCATAAACTGCTAATTAACACAGAACAAAAGGTTAGTGTCTGCCCTAAGGATCTTGCAGTTTAATTATTACTGGAGTCAGCGTGTAAATAGCAACAGAAAATAAATGAGCATAAGGGTTCACTTAAGATTTCTCCTGGGAAGCAGGTTTAAGAGCTGTCCAACTTCTTTCATCTCCAGCTGCTTCTTTTTAGGATTGAAGGAATGATCCTATTTAAATAACAACACCATTATTTTGAGGTCAGGATTGGGCTGGGAGGATGGCATTAGCTTGGATCATTTCAGTTTTGGGGGGGCTGGAGTGTAATTGGGAGCTGGATGAGCAAACCTCATAGCATGGCAAGCAGCATCCCACGAGCAGGTGGTGCTTTATCGGGAGACCTGCTGGTGCAATGGGGTCACTGCCTTTGGGATTGCAAGAAGGCTCTGCTGCCAAAGAGCAGAGCCACACAGCAAGGTCACAGGGGTCAGCTCGATAAGCAGGGTCAGTGTGCAGGCCCCAGGGACGAGTCACAGCACTAGTAACGGTGTGTTGACAAAGAGGAGGTGGCAATCAGTGTCACCTTACTGTGTGAGGAGGTAGAGGCCAAATAGGAAGGAAAACAGAACAACTGGAAGAGAAAGCCTGGTCAGTTAGTTATTGGCTGCATCTTAGCCACTGTCAGTGCAATGTCTTGTGATTGTGAAATTAAGTAGACAAGAGCTGAAATTCTTTGTTATTTACCTACATTGCTCTTTCATTATTATACGGATAAAGGAGCTGCACTGTCTTTTCATTATAACATGGCTGACTTAAGGGATATTTGTTATCACAGTGACATTTTTCTGTAGAGTTTATACACACAGTAGCTATTATAAAAGGTAGAAAGGACTCTTCTCTAAGTGTATTATCTGTACACTCCAACTGGGCTTTGCTGAATCCCCCATATAATTGTTATTCTTTGTCCAGCTTATAAAAAAGCCTCCGTAGGCTGCCATGAATTTATGGCATATGGCAGCTTTAAACTTGTTTGTAACGGTTTAAAGACAGGAGTTGAATTTCCTGGATTAAAATTAATTTTAAATGCTTTAATGGGGTGAGCTCTCTTATTGAAGGCTGATGTACCTGCAGGGTTTATAAAATGCTGGTATTCTAGGATGTAGAGATATTCTCTGAGTCAGGTCGCTAAAGGATATCACACACTGATGGCAATTACCACTATACCTTTTGTGGTCACATACGATGCCATAAAACAGACCCCAGACTTCCTTATTTAATTACCTGGTTTCTTTTCATCTCAAGCACAGGGCAAAAGAGGCGCATTTAGCTCACCCTTGTAAAATAGCACACGTTTTCTTGCTGTTAGGTCTTTGAAATATTGCACATGACAGCGAATATTTAGAGAATTTCATGAATGTCAAAGCAACCTTATCCTGGGGAAATTTATTGGCACAAGGTTTTGGTGGCATCATGCTTCAACGGTACTGAAGAAGTAAGACAAGTTTGTGCCGGTGGACATGAGTGTTAGCAGATCCTTCCAACTTCAAAGGGCTGAATTGTATCTTTAGGGAGTCTGGCTACCTGAGGACCATGTAATTTATGTGCAAGGAACACATTTGTATGCTTTTCATCAGACTGTTTTGAATGAAGAAAGATGATAATGCCATTTTACAGCATTATTACCACATTATGACTTCAATTTGAGAGGTGATTTAAACCATGGACACCAGTGTGGCCTTGGCCAAATTGCTTCATGGAATGGACAAATTGCATGTTTATGCCTCAGTTTACCCAGCTCAGTCTTAGGAGGAGTAGAAACAATAGAAAATCTGCCATCCCCTCTGAAAATGGTGGCAGACCTCCTGATGAAGATTCTAAACTAGTACAAAGTATTAATATTCAGTGTTGTTACATAATTCAGAATTAACATAAGACATTGAAGCTTTTCACTAGATATTGAAATATGCAGAGATTCCTAGACAAGCCCAGTGGCAGAGACACTCCCAAGACCAAAGACACTACCAGTGTTACCAAGATTTGCCCCCTCCAAGGAAGTGTTGAAGGCCAGGTTGGTTGGAAGCTTGGGCAACCTGGTCTAGTGTGAGGTGTCCCTGCCCATGGCAGGGGGGTCGGAACTGTGTCCAATGGCATGAGGTTTAACACGGCCAAATGCCGGGTCCTGCACTTGGGGCACAACAACCCTATGCAGAACTACAGACTGGGAGAAACCTGGCTGGAAAACTGCCAGGAGGAGAGGGAGCTGGGGGGGTTGGTCAACAGCCTACTGAACATGAGCCAGCAGTGTGCCCAGGTGGCCAAGAAGGCCAATGGCATCCTGGCTTGTATCAGAAATGGTGTGACCAGCAGGTCCGGGGAGGTGATTCTCCCTCTGGACTCAGCATTGGTGAGGCCGCTCCTTGAATATTGTGTCCAGTTCTGGGCCCCTCACCACAAGAAGGTTGTTGAGGCTGTGGAGCAAGTCCAGAGAAGAGCAACGAGGCTGGTCAAGGGGCTGGAGTACAGGTCTTATGAGGAATGGCTGAGAGAGCTGGGGGTTTTTAGCCTAGAGAAGAGGAGGCTGAGAGGAGACCTCATTACTCTCTACAACTACCTTAAAGGAGGTTGTGGAGAGGAGGGAGCTGGGCTCTTCTCCCAAGGGACAGGGGACAGGAGAAGAGGGAATGGCCTCAAGCTCTGCCATAGGTGGTTTAGGCTAGACATTAGGAGGAAGTTTTTCACAGAAAGGATCATTGGGCATTGGGACAGGCTGCCCAGGGAGGTGGTTGAGTCACCTTCCCTGGAGGTGTTTAAGGCCCGGGTGGATGAGGTCTTGAGGGACTTAGTTTAGTGTTAGATAGGAATGGTTGGACTAGAAGATCCGATGGGTCACTTCCAACCTGGTTGTTCTATGATTCTATGATCTTTTAGGTCTCTTCCAACCCAAACCATTCCATGATTCTGTGAGTCTAAGATCACCTGGGCAAAGTCTCAGCAGCCACCCGACATAAGGAACAAAATGGAATGATGGAAGAAGGGTGGGAAGCACACAAGGAAAAGAGGAATGACCAGAGACGGGAATCAGAATGGAAAATAGGTGAAGTGAGGCTCTGTTCTGCTATGTTTCCCCTTCATTATGACCCACAGTTGAAATAATAGGGAGATGCAGCTCTAACTCAACTGGCTTTCATCCAGTTGCTGCAATGTGGTCAGCATTGCATCTCCCTTTCATCCAACTGAAGATGAAGAAAACCTGTAGAGGGAATGTATTCGGTATCTGATAATCTGCCCTGCCAGCAAGCTGCCTTCCCTGACATCTTGTACTATCCTATCAGTCAATCCCCAGTACAGAAGGTCAAAAGTACCATCACATGCTGCCACCTTCCCACTCACCTCCTCTTCACAGCCCTGCAGCACAGTCTGGGAAATACTGCTTTGAGGAATCACTTATTTTCCCTGGTTTTTTTTTTCCCCTACTGTTGGAGTACAGGGGTGGTAGGCAGGCATTTTCCTCTTCCCACTCTGCCTAAGCTGCCAACTTCTCCCAAGGAAACGTCTGCTGGTCTCTGTGCAGATCTGCCTTTGTACTAGTCAAGCAGGAAGAAATCTGAAGCCCTCTGATCTCCCAGCAGCAGGATGACAGCACCTACAGAAAAAAAATGAACGGCACTGTTCTTAAGACATTTTCACACCTCAGAAGATAAAGCTTCATCTGTTAAAAGTTATGAAATAGTGGTTAATATTTACCCATAATGATCTCTGGACTAACAGATAAATTAAGAAAACATTCTTTTTACCCATTTGGCTTAGCAACGAAAAAGAAGGGGAAGAATACACCCACAGTAATAATGATATCATTTTTTTAAGTCTGTAATCGCTGTTTTGCATTTTGAATTAATTAATCAGAAAATCAATGATCTACAGAAAAGACTTTCAGGGAAAGGGTGAAAACTGTCCTCATCCATACTTGTATAATCTCACTAATGCCAGGAAAAATAAAACTTCTGTATTCTAAGACCAAATATTTCATTTCATATTCCCTGCCATACAAATCCATATGTCCCTTACCTAGCACATATAGTCCTTATACTACTAATTTGTGGTTCTTGCACTAAGGAGGATTCAGAAGCAAAAGTGTTACAAGAAGACAACCAAAAACCTTCAATAATTGGTGAAGAGAATGTTTCTCTTACCACTAGGTTTTTCTTTTACCACTAGATTGGAAAAGACCTCTAGGATCATTGAGTCCAACCATTCCTATCAAACACAAAACCATGTCCCTCAGCACCTCACCCACCCACCTTTTAAACACCTCCAGGTATGGTGACTCAACCACCTCTCTGAGCAGCCTCTGCCAGTGCCCAGTGTGAAAATTTCTGTGAACATTTTTTTTTCTAATGTCCAACCTGAACCTCCCCTGGTTGAACTTGAGGCCATTCCCCCTCGTCCTGTCCCCTGTCACTTGGGAGAAGAGGCCAGCTCCCTCTTCTCTATGACTTCCTTTCGGGTAGTTGCAGAGAGCAATAAGGTCTCCCCTCAGCCTCCTCTTCTTCAGGTTAAACAACTCCAGTTCCCACAGATGCTCCTCATTAGACTTGTTCTCCAGCCCCTTTATCAGCTTCGTTTTCATGAAAGAATAGTTGCACAGAACATAAATGTGTAATTTTGGGAAAGCTCAGCCATGAAAATACGACTGCTAGTAGTTAACCTACTTGATGAAAACAGAGAGGAAACTTCCCAGTCTCATTGTAGTGTGGGAAATTAGAATAGAGTTCCAGCTAAAATAATATGCAATCATAGAATGGTTTGAGTTGGAAGGGACCTTAAAGATCACCCAGTTCCAACCCCCCTGCCATGGGCAGGGACACCTCCCACTAGATTAGGCTGCTCAAGGCCCCATCCAACTTGGCCTTGAGTGCATATAAATACACTGAGAACATAAGTTTGTATTTCATACTTAAAACAAGAACTGATATCTAGTACAATCTTTCGAGGAACAGTTGAAACAACTGAGGAGCTTCTCTATGATTTTTTTATTTATTTTTTATTTATACACCAATTGCCTTGTACTTAGTAATGCATTCAGACCCAGTAGTGTGTAGGGACATACAAATGCTCGAGTCCAAGAGGAGCACTTGTAAGGAGACATAGGTCTTTAATCCTGTCTCTCTACAAGCCAAGCACAGCTCTAATAGCATTGTTTTAGAAGGAAGAGCCAAAAGATACATTAGGCAAACCTCATAGGAATATGTAATACCTTTTATTAAACCAACATTAAAAAAACAGACAGCCTTTTGGATGCGCATGACTTCTTCAGGCCTAAAATCAAAACATGTTCATTGTCTTTAGCGAATGTTACATCAGGATAAGTGTGGGAAATTGTTTCTACCCTGAATGGGAATAAAAGATGACTGATCAACCACTCATGGAGAGATGAGGTGCCTCGAGGTGTTCCTCATCACTTCTGTAAATGTTTCTCCCTTTGAATGTTCATTGAAACTCTACCTGGCAGGCTTGAGGGTGACTTTTCTTTGCACTTCAGGGCAAAAATGGAATGTTACTAACCATGTGACATAAAGCAAATGTTAACTTAGACACTGTTTATCTTCTTTATAAGAATATAAACTGGAGAGGGGCAGATTTAGACTAGATATAAGGGAGAATTTGTTCGTGATGAGAGCGGTGAAGCACTGGCACAGGTTGCCTAAGGAAGTTGTGACTGCCCCATCCCTGGAGGTGTTGAAGGCCAAGTAGGATGGGGCTTTTGGGCAGCCTGGTCTAGTGGGATGTGTCCCTTCCCATGGCAGAGGGGTTGGAACTAGATGGTCTTTGAGGTGCCTTCCAACCCAAACTATTCTATAATTCTATGATTCTACCCAAATGAGCTGGTCAGACTCTTCCATGATCAGTTGAACAATCCTACTAGACAAAGAAAGATCTCAAACTTATGCTGAAAAGCCGAATTCTCCCAGCTACAACCTTATATCAAAGTCTCTCCCTTCCCTTGGCACATGCATATGAGGCATCTTCAGACCTGTCGGTCCAATGTGCAGGGAGCTGCTGCCACATAAACCACACAGCACCTTGTGCACTGGAGAGAACAGACTTAACCCCAGCTGGAAGAGGGTAAAAGCTACCATCACGTACAGGTGTGCTTAAAGGTAATGCATACAGTAAACATCCTTCCTTCAATGTGTACTGAAGCAGTAATTAAACATTCCTTCAGTCAGTAGCAGCTGTAGTACTAAGATAACGCCCCATAAAGCAAGAGTAAAACCAAAGCTATGTGAACTGATAGGTTTCCCAGGGGCTTGCTTGCAGAAACAGGATCTAGTTGTACTGATTTATTTTGCAGCTGGGTGTGAGACAGTCAGAGAGTGAGTACAATGCCAGGAGGAAAAGAGAAATCCAGCCGTGTGTGTTGCCTTCAGGCAGTGCTTTTTTGGATAAGTAATGTTTTCTGTGGGGGGAAGTACTAACCAAAACATTATGTCTGGATTCCTGACAATGGAAGCTGCCTCCTCCTTAGTATTAAAGTGTTCAGAAAACCAGAACTTTGAATTTATTTATTATTTTTTAGTGTTCAATATTTGAATGATGTACCAACAATATTCTTGATCCACTATTAACTACTTCTTCTAGGAAAAAAAAACCTGTCCTGTGAGTTCCAAGTATCAGCTCTGGATGCTTGACCCAAGAAGCAAAACAGAGTTTCAATGGCAAATGGAAAAAATTCACAGGCAAATGAGGATGTATATTTTTTTCAACCTGTTTCTCTTTAGCAAGTCCACAGGGAGCATGCAACAGAGCCACATCAGTTATTCAAGTCCTTGTACACCACAGAGCTGACGTGGGAGCATTTTCTTTCATCAGCTTAATTTTGAGACAGGACCAAGATGGTGAAACTGAAGATATTTTGCAATTTTGAATTACAAAATTGGGTAAGTGTATGAACAGCCACATGATGAACAAAGTAACCAGATATGAAAGAGTTCACATAACATGTGCAGTAATAAGGAGAAAGTAAACTCCCTTCATTCTACTAGAAAATACTGTATCCTGAATTACCTCTCACTATACTTTCAAGAACACCCTCATGTCTATCACCATCATCTTTATCAGAATTACCAGTTATTAAAATGATTGTTCATGGAATCATAGAATCATTAGGTTGGAAAATACTCCAACTGTACTAGTCCACTACTAAACCATATCAATAAGCACTTAATCTAGCTGCCTTTCAAATCCCTCCAGAGATGGGGACTCAGTCACCTCCCTGGGCAGCCCATTCCAGTGACTGAAAATGTTTTCTGTGAAGAAATTTTTCCTAATGTCCAATCCAAACTTCCCCTGACGCAGCTTAAGGTCATTCCCTCTTGTCCTATCGCCTCTCACTTGGGAGAAAAGGCCAACAGCCATCTTCCTACAACTTCCTTTCAGGCAGTTCATAGAATCATAGAACAACCAGGTTGGAAAAGACCCACCGGCTCATCGAGTCCAACCATTCCCATCGAACACTAAACCATGTCCCTCAGCACCTTGTCCACCCATCCCTTAAACACCTCCAGGGAATGTGAATCAACCACCTCCCTGGGCGGCTTGTTGTAGAGAGCAATAAGGTCTTCCCTCAACCTCCTCCTCTCCAGGCTAAACAACCCCATTTCCCTCAGTTGGTCCATGTAAGGCTTGTTCTCCAGTCCCTTCACCAGCTTCATCGCTCTTCTCTGGACTCGCTCCAGTACCTCAATGTCTGTTTTGTAGTGAGGGGCCCCAAACTGAACATAGGATTTGAGGTACAGCCTCAGCAATGCTGAGTACAGGGGCACAACCACTCCCCTGCTCCTGCTGGACAAGCTGTTTAAAAAACACTGTTGTTGAAAAACATGAAGAGATTGGGATTGGTAAAGAGATATACATAAGGAGATTGGAAAACCCTGCAAGCAGATGTTTTCTATCAAATTAACAAATAATATACATGGGCACATGAATGGAAATGCAGATGTTGCTGGAGGAAGAAGTTGGAAGTTTCTGCATGAGCTTGACCTCCTTCGTTTCCCCATCTGCTCTGATCTCATGAGACTCTACCTGGAGTTTTGCATCCAGTTTTGGAATGCTCAATATAAAAATGATATGGAACTGTTGAAATGGGTCTAGAGTCGGACCACAAAGATGATGTGAGGGCTGGAGCTTCTCTGCTATGAGGACAGGCTGAGAGTGTTGGGGTTGTTCAGCCTGGAGAAGAGAAGGCTCCAAGGAGACCTAAGAGCAGCCTTCCAGTACCTGAAGGGGCTTCCAAGAAAGGTGGGGAGTAACTTCTTACAAGGGCATGGAGTGATAAGACAGTGGGGGAGTGGCTTTAAATTGGGAAGGGGAAGAATAGGTTAGACATTAGGAAGAAATTCTTTACAATGAGGGTGGTGAGACATTGGCCCAGCTTGCCCAGGGAAGTTGTGGCTGCCCCATCCCTGGAGGTGTTGAAAGCCAGGTTGGATGGGGCCTTGAGCAGCCTGGTCTGGTTGGAGGTGTCCCTGCCCATGGTAGGAGGACTGGAACTGGATGATCTTTAAGGTCCCTTGCAATCCAAACCATTTTATGATTCTAGGCCTTGGAGGTATCAGACGTCACTATATGAAAAAAACAATTTATCTGTCATTTTATGTTAGTTTGGTTAAATCATGCATATCTTGTCTGTGTATCCACACATTTTAAGCTGCAAAAGTTATTTATAATACTGCAGCCAATTATTGTAACAATTGAGAATGGTTTTCCATTGACATTTAGGATTAAGATAGTTAATTAAAGTACAATTTTTTAAAGTTCTTGTAAGTTTTTAAGTAATTTTTAAGTCAAACAATACTTTTACAGTGTAATTTTTAAGATAAAAGGTTTTATTAACAATCTTAGTTAACGTAAGACCTATGGAATGGAAAATCTCTTCTTCAGCCAGCTGCAGAAGATGATGCTCTCTGTTACTGCCTCTAGGCTTGGTCAGAAAAGAAATATGAAATATTGAATAAACAGAGTTTCTCAGAAACTGCAGATAGAATTTTTCACTTCCTATATAATCTTCTAAAAACAATCCTAAAATAATGGGAGACCAGATTATAGGTAAAACAACCAGGAGAAAACTATATCTAACCTTATCCCGTGCTTCAATAAGACCCATAGAATGACTTATGAAAGCCTGATAGTTTTCCTGTATATTTATCGTAATCTGCTTGACAATGCTGGGTGTAAACAGGCTTAGCAAGGACAGCCGTTTGATTTTATTCCTTATTTTAATGTTTTATGCACTCTTTAATGTAATTTCCCAGCCTTTTTTAAAAAAAAAACTTACATTCTTCTGTCATCCTTAATAGATCAGCATCCCACCAATACTGAGTATCTTTGGGGTGGTAAAATTGCTTTAAGTGCTGTTCAAATGAGGTCAATGAATAAATAGTCTTCTGTACAGGTGCATTTCCCTGAAAAGCTAGAAGAAACTTGTACCATGGAAGCAGAGAAATTCGTATCTCAGTGTGGGTCAGGTTGTGAGCTGTAACTTTCTCATCCTTTATAAATTATTCATTTCATTTCTGAAAGCGTCTGTTATTAGATGAATTATTTCTTCCCAACCACCAGTTCCAGGGAGGTGCTACAGCCAGACCCCAGCTCTGCTGTGAGACGAGGTGCAGGAAAACACTGTTTTCCCTCTTCCTTGCTTTTGCAGGCAAGACATTTTGGGGCTGGAAGGGAGCCTAAAGAACTGTGACCTCGAGATCCCATGAGATGCTTGATGAACTGAAAGTGTCCTCTGAGCAGTCATCACCTCTGCTGCCAGAGAGCACATCTGTCAGCCCCAGGTGTGCCCTGTCCTAGAGCTCATCTTGCTCAGTCTAAGATGCTTGGATAGCCCTTCTTAAACAAAGCAGCCCATGCTGACTTTCTAGGAAGGCATCAGCCAGGAGTTCAAGCTCAGTAAAACACTTCCAAGCTCATGATGGTTTCAACAAGTTTGTGCTTTGCCTGAAGAAATGTACCTGGGCAGAGCAAAATATTGGTTTTGTACTGGTTTTCATTTCTCCCAGATCTAGCTCCAGGTCTTAGAATCAATCATAGAATCATAGAATCATAGAATCACCAGGTTGGAAGAGACCCACCAGATCATCGAGTCCAACCATTCCTATCAAACACTAAACCATGTCCCTCAAGGCCTCATCCACCCCGTACCTTAAACACCTCCAGGGAAGGTGACTCAACCATCTCCCTGGGCAGCCTGTTCCAACTCCCAATGACCCTTTCTGAGAAAAACTTTTTCCTAATGTCCAGCCTAAATCTCCCCTGGTGGAGCTTCAGGCCATTTCCTCTTGTCCTGTCCCCTGTCACTTGGAAGAAGAGGCCAGCTCCCTACACTTCACAGCCTCCTTTCAGGTAGTTGTAGAGAGCAATGAGGTCTCCTCTCAGCCTCTTCTTCTCCAGGATAAACACCCCCAGCTCTCTCAGTCGCTCCTCATAAGGCCTGTTCTCCAGCCCCTTCACCAGCTTTGTTGCTCTTCTCTGGACAGCAGATACATTTCTCTAACCTTTATTTTTATGAGATGGGAATTATGATTTGACAATGCAACATCGATCCTGGTTTGTTACCCTGAGTCTGACAGCAAATATTTAGGAAAAAAAGTTAAAGGAAACCCAGAATGAACAGGTGCAGAATAATCTAGCCATGGGGAAATAGCTACCTAACCTCCACTAGCAAGTAGTTCTCTTACACCATGGGTATATCCTGTGTATTTCTTATCCTGACTAATTAAGTATGAATGTTCTTTTTATCTCTATAAAAGTCTAATCATTTTTCAACTCCTGCCAAGCCTGTAGCTTCAGCTATCTTCTAGCAATCAGTTCTAACAGATAATTATGTGTATATACAGTATTTCCTTTAAACCATGTTTAAACGGATTGTTTCCCAATTTCACAGGCCATTGCCTTTCTCTTGTATTATGAGACCCAAAAAAAGGAATCTCCCAATTCATATTCTCTCTCTATTTGAATTTCCAATATTTCATCTTTGTCTTGAGGTCCTTATTACTTGACGTCTTCCCCGAATGAATTCTCTCACACTCTCATGATGCAGAGGTTTGTGCGTAAACCTTATGATTTAGCAAGTTTGCAGATGACACTAAGCTGGGTGGAAGTGTCGATCTGCTGGAGGGTAGGGAGGCTCTGCAAAGGGACCTAAACAGGCTGGACCACTGGGCAGAGTCTAATGGGATGAGGTTTAACATGACCAAATGCCAGCTCCTGCACTTGGGGCACAACAACCCTATGCAGAGTTACAGACTAGGAGAAGTCTGTCTAGAAAGCTGCCAGGAGGAGAAGGACCTGGGGATGTTGGTCGACAGCCAACTGAATATGATCCAGCAGTGTG
Organism: Coccyzus lansbergi; assembly: GCA_033558105.1. Classification (NCBI taxonomy): domain Eukaryota; kingdom Metazoa; phylum Chordata; class Aves; order Cuculiformes; family Coccyzidae; genus Coccyzus; species Coccyzus lansbergi. The sequence goes on along the minus strand of JAUMJK010000220.1, from coordinate 1,023,436 downwards.
CCCAGGTGGCCAAGAAGGCCAATGGCATCCTGGTTTGTATCAGAAATGGTGTGACCAGCAGGTCCAGGGAGGTTATTCTCCCTCTGTACTCAGCACTGGTGAGGCCGCTCCTTGTATCCTGTGTTCAGTTGTGGGCCCCTCACCACAAGAAGGATGTTGAGGCTGTGAAGCGAGTTCAGAGAAGAGCAACAAGGCTGGTGAGGGGTCTGGAGAACAGGCCTTATGAGGAACGGCTGAGAGAGCTGGGGTTGTTTATCCTGGAGAAGAGGAGGTTGAGAGGAGACCTTATTGCTCTCTACAACTCCCTGCAAGGAGGTTGTGGAGAGGAGGGAGCTGGCCTCTTCTCCCAAGTGACAGTGTTTGATAGGAATAGTTGGACTCGATGATCCTATGGGTCTCTTCCAACCTGGGGATTCTATGATTCTATGATTTTAGTCCATTGCCATGAAACTTCAGGCTTTGGTTTGTGTTGCTTTGTTGTTCTTAGGTATGACCGGCATCATTTGGCATGCTCTCAGTTTACATAACCATATTCTTCTCCATCTTCTTGTCTGTCTTAGTATTGTTTGGCTTCTGTTACTGATATTGTTATGTGTGATGTTACAAGCTGAAATTTTCATTACAGTTCACATGGTTAAAAAATGTTTTTCCTGCATGCTAACAGTCGTTTTTTATCCCAGCAATCCCTAGGAACTCTGTTTAATCCCAAATAGATAACATTATTTGTTATACATAGCTACAATTACTAAGATTTTGTGACAGGCTTTAATAAAAACACTTTGGATCTCTGCACTGTGTGCTTTTCTATTAAGGATGGTTTCGAATTTTTCAGCAAAACATTTTTAATTTGGAATTTAACTCTCATTTAAAATGTCCTGCCTTCCTAAAGAAACATTCAGTCACAATTTTTTTCTAGGTAGGTTAAGATCACATAAAATTGAGTTCAAAAATATGTGTGTGTGTGAGGGGCAGAGAGAGAGAATGAGGGAGGGAGGAAGAATATCAGTGTTGTACAGTTGGGCTTCTTCTTTGGGATGAAGATTGCTGAGGTTTAAGACTCTACTCCAAGTGCTGAAATCTATTGATATGTGCTTGGATCTCACATCTACCAAGATCTTCTGGCATTTCAACAAAAATTTGAAAGGATCCAAATTACCCAATAGAAGTTTTTCATAGAAAATGCATTTTTTTTTTGTCAGTCCCATCCATTGGAATCCGTTACAGTGCTGAGACTCTCACAGAGAGATAGTCAAGGCCAGGTTGGATGGTCCTTGGGCAGCCTGATCTAGTGGGAGGTGACACAGCCCATGGCAGTGGAGTTGGAACTGGACGATCATTAAGGTCCCTTCCAATCCAAACTATTCTATGATTCTACGATATTTACTTTGTAACGGCACAGCTTATTTGCCCCATTATGTTACATTCATCACACCATTTTATAGTTCTACCTTTGGTTACTTCTACAATTGATAGGAATGGTTGGACTCGATGATCTGGTGGGTCTCTTCCAACCTGGTGATTCTATGATTCTGTGATTCTATGATTCAATGATTCTATGATTCTATAATTTACTATTTACTGAAGAACCTGTTTCTCTGGTCTTGATGTCATGAACCTCTCTTACGATATTTTTTTTGAAAGAGAAATGCAGCATTTACTGCCATCACATTGTTTGGTACAGAAATTTATTTTAGTACATTTCTTCATGTTTCTACCCTTCTTTTCTCATTTACGTCAGAACCGCTTCCCCAAAACTAGTCACAGAATTGTTTTAACCTTCTTTATGGATGTCAACTATTATTTCATAGAATTATAGAATCACTATGCTGGAAAAGACCTTTGAGATCATCAACTCCAACCATCCCTGTCCACTTCTAAACCATACACCTGAGCACTTAATCTACCCACCTTTTAAATACCTCTCAGGTATTTATCCACCTCCCTGGGTACTTTCTGCCAGTGCTTGAAAACCCTTTTGGAGAAGAAATTTTTCCTGATTTTTAACCTGAGCCTCCCCTGGTGCAACTTGAGGTCATTTCCTCTCATCCTATCACTTGTCACTTGGGAGAAGAGACAGAATCCACCTCTCTACAATCTCATTTCAGGCAGTTGTAGACAGTGATAAAATCTCTCCTCAGTTTACTTTTCTCCAGGCTAAACAACCCCAGTTCCCTCAGCCACTACTCACAGTCACTACTCACCCCAGGGCTCAGTGCTAGGTCCAGTCCTGTTCAATGTCTTCATCAATGACCTGGATGAGGGCATTGAGGGTATCCTTAGCAAGTTTGCAGATGACACAAAGCTGTGTGCAAGTGTTGATATGCTGGAGGGTAGGGAGGCTCTGCAAAGGGACCTAAACAGGCTGGACCACTGGGCAGTGTCCAACGGCATGAAGTTTAACACGGCCAAATGCCGGCTCCTGCACTTGGGGCACAACAACCCTATGCAGAGCTACAGACTGGGAGAAGCCTGGCTGGAAAACTGCCTGGAGGAGAGGGACCTGGGGGTGTTGGTCGACAGCCAACTGAACATGAGCCAGCAGTGTGCCCAAGTGGCCAAGAAGGCCAATGGCATCCTGGTTTGTATCAGAAATGGTGTGACCAGCAGGTCCAGGGAGGTTCTTCTCCCTCTGTATTCAGCACTGGTGAGGCCTCTCCTTGAATCCCGTGTCCAGTTCTGGGCCCCTCAGCACAAGAAGCATGTTGAGGCTCTGAAGCAAGTCCAGAGAAGAGCGACGAGGCTGGTGAAGGGACTGGACAACAGATCCTATGAGGAGCGTCTGAGAGAGCTGGGGTTGTTTATCCTGGAGAAGAGGAGGCTGAGAGGAGACCTCATTACTCTCTACAAGTACCTGAAAGGAGGTTGTGGAGAGGAGGGAGCTGGGCTCTTCTCCCAAGTGACAGGGGCCAGGACAAGAGGGAATGGCCTCAAGCTCCACCAGGGTAGATTTAGGCTGGAGATTAGGAGGAGGTTTTTCACGCAGAGGATCATTGGGCATTGGAATAGAGTGCCCAGGGAGGTGGTTGATTGACCTTCCCTGGAGGTGTTTAAGGCACGTGTGGATGAGGTATTGAGGGACTTGGTTTAGTGTTAGATAGGAATGGTTGGACTAGACGATCCGATGGGTCCCTTCCAACCTGGTTGTTCTGTGATTCTGTGATTTGTTCTTCAGCCCCTTCACCAGCTTTATTGCTCTTCTCTGGTCATGCACCAGAACCTCAATGTCATTCCTATAATGAGGAGCCTGAAACTGAACACAACTTAAAGAAAACTGGCAAGGTGTGTGAATTCTTTGCCATACAGTTAAGAGGGGTCTATATGGAGAAAAAGTCTCCCGTACAGCTGACATCAGGGTTGACATGATTCAATGAATTTCTGATGCCAAGACAGGGCTGGGCAGCAGGGATGGCAAAAGTCTGCCCCAGACATATGATGTTTTCAAGTAGAAAGTGCCCTGAGAGGAAAGGGTGGGAGAAGGGCAAGCAGCTGCTGGGAGTCAAGGAATTACAGATCAACAAGCATCTATGATGTTGTCTGGAGGTGGTCAGATGTTGCTGAAGGTGGATCTACTATAATTTTAAATTGCTTTTGCTAACAGCTATGTAAACAGTATGTGTAATCATAGCACAAAGCAACTTGAGGAGGGAGTGGCACTGCTGTGAAAACCTGCGGTGCTCCATGCCTTTTCAGATACCCAGGCAGTATTTTACAAATATATCTAGTGTGTGAACTGGGTAGGTTCCCCAGGCCCTTGAATACCCTCAATCTACACAATTAGGAATACTGAAGAAATTTTCCCAATAGTTTTTTAAGTTCTACATGTTAAAAAATGAGGGCAGAACTTATTTATAGAATCATAGAATTATAGAATCATAGAATGAATAGATTGGAAGAGACACACAGGATCATTGAGTCCAACCATTCCTATCAAACACTAAACCGTATCCATCAGTGCCTCGTCCACCCATCCCTTAAACATCTCAAGGGAATGTGTCTCAACCCCCTCCCTGGGCAGCTTGTTCCAGCTCCCAATGACCCTTTCTGTGAAAAATTATTTCCTAATGTTCAGCCTAAACCTCCCCTGGTGGATTGAGGCCATTCCCTCTTGTCCTATCCCCTGTCACCTGGGGGAAGAGGACAGCACTTTCCTCCCACAACCTCCTTTCAGGTAGTTGTAGAAGGCAATGAGGTCTCCCCTCAGTCTCCTCTTCTCCAGTCTAAACAACCCCAACTGTCCTCCCTCCTTCCAAGGGAACTGTAACTTACTCTGACACCTCCAGGACTGGAGGTTTTACCTGCACACGGTGCAGGTTTGGCATTACATCATTCAGGTACTTAACACTTGTGTAAAGACACCAGGGATATTGCTACTCTTCAGCCCTTATAAGCCTCAGAATCATAGAATAGTTTGTGTTGGAAGAAACCTCAAAGACCATCCAGTTCCAATCCCCCTGCCCTTGACGGAGACTGTTCCCACTAGATCAGGCTGCTCAACACCCCACCCAACCTCGTCTTGAAGACCTCCAGGGATGGGATGTGGCAGCCACAATTTCTCAGGGCAACCTGTTCCCATGCCTCACCACTCTCATTGTGAAGAAATTTTTCCTTCTGTCTAGTCTAAAACTGAGCCCCTCCATTTTATCCCCATTGCCCCTCATCACTACAGGCACACAAAAAAATAAAGCTCAATTTTGTCTTTCTGGAAGGAAACTAATGAAAACTTCATCCTCACTGATGCTTGTCTTGCTGACCTCACCCTTGAATGAGGGAGTACTAAAATGAAGACAGTAGAAAATGAGCTTCTCATAGTTTTGACATGATTGAAAAGAACCCTGCAGAGAATGACTTCGGGGTTCTGATTGATGAGAAGCTCCATATGAGCCAGCAGTGTGTGCCCACAGCACAGAAGGCCAACTGTATCCTGGGTTGCATTAAAAGAAGCATGGCCAGCAGGTCAATGGCAAGGATTCTCCCTCTCTTCTATGCTCTTGTGAGACCTCATCTGGTGTATAATGTTCAACTCTGGAATCCTCAACATAAGAAGGATATAGAACTGTTGGAATGGGTCCAGAGGAGTCTGTGAAGATGATCAGGGGGCTGCAGCATGTCCTGTATGAGGACAGGCTGGTGGAGTTTGGATTGTTCAGCCTGGAGAAGAGAAGACTCGGAGGAGACCTTAGGACAGCCTTCCAGTACATGAAGGGGGCCTCCAAGAAATGTCGGGACGGACTTTTTACAAGTGAATTTAGTGATAGGTTGGTGGAGAATGGGTTTAAATTGGAAGGGGGAAGATTTAGATGAGACATTATGAAGAAATTCTTTATGTTGGATGTGGTGAGACACCGGGACAGGTTGCCCAGGGAAGTTGCGATAGCTGCCTCTCTAGGTGTGTTGAAGGGCAGGTTGGATGTGGAGTTGAGCAGCCTGGTTTAGTGGGAGGTGGATGATCTTTAAGGTCCTTTCCAACCCAAACCATTCCACGATTCTGTCTTATGCATATTGTATGTACAAGCAGCACAAAACTTGCCTACCTACACTTCATTAGTCCCATCAGCCAAGTTTTGGACCTACAACCCATGAAGTAATTAGAGAGGAATATACTGTCCTCTAACTTCTAGCATCTTCAGGTGCAACCATACCTAAATCCTCATAGCCAGTAAGTGGACTCAAATTCTAACCACTTCCACAAAAGCTGGATACTCGATTTCTACACCTGCAGTGCTAGTGAGTCTTCTCCGACATAGATCCTCTCTGCTTTCCTTGGTTTCCCAGGCTCAGGAGTGCACGTGGCAGAGTGGAATCTGCGGTTCTCCTTGCCCAGTTCCTTATGCATTAACTTCTCATGCCAGGGGTGTACAAGTCTCAGCTTCAATCCCCTATTAAACCTGGCAAAGTGACAGAGAAAAAAGAAAATTAAACTCAACTGGAATTTGCTGACTACTAAAATCTTTATATATTTGTATGTATATACATACAATTACATATACTCACACACACATTGAATCTTAAAATTCTAAATTTCTGAAATTTTCTTCATCTGGTTTCTGTTCTCTCTGCAAGTCAGAAAATCACAGAATTGAGGATGAGTCCTTTCTGTCCACTCCCTGCAACCACTTCTGGAATGTATGTTGTTACTCTACTTGCTCAAGTATTTTCTGTGTATGGGCAGGGACCAGCAATGAGTACTGGCTTGCAGCACTTTTGAGAAAGGAAAATATAGCAGATGCAACCAAGTTTTTGAAATCAAAAGCTGGGGAATGCTGTGACATGAACACATCAAAACATTTGGTTTGTTGAAATGAACAAGTAGGGGGGAAAAAGCCAAAACCTTAGAACAAACGAAACCTCTTGCTTATTTCCAAGTAAGGCAATTAAAGACAACAATGAGGTAATGGAAAGAAGAGATAGATGTAGGCATTAATTACAAAATAGCATGGATAAAAGTATCTATCATTACTTTTTCAGACATCCAAGATATGGGAATCTGAGACTTGATTTCCTCCTTCATCTGAAGTTATTTGGACACTTTTCTGTAAACAGGGAGAAAATGCTTAAATACTCATTGCTACAAAGGGAATAATCTCCTGGGTGTATTGAAAGTTTATTCATGACTTTGCATGCAAGGTTCAGTGTATTCTTCAGGATTCCATCTAGGTAGCAATGTTTTAGCTAGAGAGGTTGAGAACATAACTTATCTCAGAGCATTCAAACACGCTTCTTGCTTGTGGGGCTGGAGGTCCAGGTAAGAATCCAGTTAAGCAGAGAAAAGAACCAGACCCAGGCCTTCTGGCTTGTTAGCAAAAGCTCTTACTCCTGGAATAGGGGTAAAAATAAAAAAAAATATAATTTCTTTTATTTTTTGTAATTAAAAAATTCATTACAAAACTCAGAACTCTCTTTTTGTGCTCACCTCTAGTGCCTTAATTCTTTTTTTTTTAAACAAACAATTAACTGTTTGTCTCTCTCTACTTGTTTGGGCTAGAGAAGCTTTTTCCATATGAAATTTTTCCATAAATTACTCAGAAATGAAGGTGAAATGAGCTCTCATGCCAAGCTGGATGTTGGCTCGTTGTGCAACTCTTTCCTTAAATATAGGTCGTTTCTGGACACACCAGACTTCATAGAATCATAGAATCATAAAATAGTTTGGGTTAGAAAGGACCTGAAAGATCATCTAGTTCCAACGCCCCTGCCATGGGCAGGGACACCTCCCACTGGACCAGGTTGCTCAAAGTCCCATCCAATGTGGCCTCGAATACCTCTAGGGTTGGAGCAGGCTCAGCTTCCCTGGACAAGCTATGCCAGTGCCTCACCTCTCTCATCATGAAGGAATTCCTCCTTCTGTCTAGTCTAAATCTGCTCCTTTCCAATTTATAGCTATTGCCCCTACTCCTATCACTACAAGCTTTTGCAAGCAGTCCCTCCACAGCTTTCTTGGAAGCCTCTTCAGGTACTGGAAGGTCACTGTAAGGTCTCCTTGGAGTCTTCTATTCTCTGGGCTGAGCAACTTCCACTCTTTCAACCTGTCCTCATATGGAAGGTGCTCCAGCCCTCACATCATCCTTTTAGCCCTCATCTGGATGCATTCCAACAGCTCCATCTCCTTTTTATGTTGGGGATTCCAGAACTGGACACAATACTCCAGATGAGGTCTCACAAGAGAAGAATAAAGGGACAGAATCCTCTCCCTCAACTTTTTTTGATGTAGCCAGGATGCAGTTGGCCTTCTGGGCTGCGTGTGCCCATTGCTGGCTCATGTCAAGCTTCTCATCAACTGTCATCCCCAAGTCCTTCTCTGCAGGGCTGCTCTCAATCACATCATCTCCCATCCTGTATTGAAACTGCGGATTGACTTGCCCCAGAAGTAGGACCTTGCACTTGGCCTTGTTGAACTGCATGAGGTTCACACAGGTCCCCTTCTCCAGATTGTCCAGATCCCTCTGGATGACGTCCTGTCCTTCCATTGTGGCAACTGCACCACTCAGCTTGGTGACATCTTCTACCATTTCATAGAATCATAGAATCATAGAACAACCGGGTTGGAAGAGACCCATTGGATCATCGAGTCCAAACATTCCTATCAAACATTAAACCATGTACCTCAGCACCTCATCTACCTGTGCCTTAAACACCTCCAGGGAAGGTGAATCAACCACCTCCCTGGGCAGCCTATTCCAATTCAAACCACCAACACGGCTTTTCCCAGCAGAAAAGACTCCACTGTCTTAAGTGTTATCATTCACCTATAAATACTCATGACACTTCAGTAAAAACATCCAATATATTTCTTCGTCATATAGATAACCCTATAAACTGTAATAATAATAGTGGGGCTGCCAGAAATTCCCAATAAAGTGAAATTTTACTGTTTATGGGTTCTGGGTGATGGTTGCCAGGGTGGATATTCTCAGGCATATCTGGTAGTTGTCGCTTTAAGCCTGGACACTGTTACTCACTCATTGACTAAACAAAGCGTGAGTCATTGACCTTTATATTTACACACATACACACACGTATGTACACACACGCGTACGTACATGCACGCGTACATGTACTCACACCTACCCTGAACAGCTGGGCTTCTAAAAACTTCCAAGCTATAAACATTAATAATTAATACGCTCCGGCAGCTACCTGCACTATTTCCTTCTAAGTCTTTCATAACGTCTCCTAAATACCTCCTCCTCCTCGCCTTTCTCATCAATGGGAATTGTTCAGCAGGCAACCCACCTGCCGGCGCTCACGCACGCTCGCACACGCGTACGCAAACACACGTAGAGTAAACTGAAAATGGCAAATATGCCATTCAAGAATGCTGTCATGGAAATAAATTCCCAGGGCACCGACCAAGTAATTGTATACTAAAAATACAAAACTCTGTTCTTTTACATTGGCTGACACAGCCCAGCTCCCTTTCTTTGCTGGCTAAGACAAATAAACACAAAAAAATTAATAAATCAGAGAAGAAAGTGAAATAAATTGTGAAATATTGGTCAGTTCAACTCTTTCATGAAGGAAACTAATTAAAATAATTATTTTAAAATGCGGAAATGGTTTTCTTGTGGACAAAAAAAGGAAACCCATAGCCACCTGACCAGCTCTGATAAATGTCAGCTGAGGGCTTAAATCAAACATTAAACTTTCAGGTGTCTTGTTTCAGGTAAGTTGGTGATGCATATTCAGCACAGACTAGGAACCATAGATCCAAAGGCATTTTTGTGCTTAACTCTTATGCCATCAGGAACCCGTAAACTGCTTTTGACATAAATTAAAAGTCTAAAAGTATCTTATAAACATCATATAGAATCATATAATCACCAGGTTGGAAAAGACCCACTGGATCATTGAGTACAACCATTTCTATCAATCACTAAACCATGTCACTCAGGACCTGATCCACCCACCTTATAAACACCTCCGGGGATGGTGAGTCAACCACTTTCCTGGGCAGCCTGTACCAGTGCCCAATGACCCTTTCTGTGAACAAAATTTCCTCCTAATGTCTAGCCTAAACCACCTCTGGCAGAGCTTGAGGCCATACCCTCTTGTCCTGTCCCCTGACACTTGGGAGAAGATCCCAGCTCCCTCCTCTCCTCAACCTCCTTTCAGGGAGTTGTAGAGAGCAATAATGTCTCCCCTCAACCTCCTCTTCTCCAGGCTAAACACCCCCAGCTCTCTCAGTTGTCCCCCATGGGACCTATTCTCCAGCCCCTTCCCCAGCTTTGTTGCTCTTCTCTGGACTCGCTCCAGAGCCTCAACATCCTCCTTGTGCTGAGGGGCCCAGAACTGAACACAGGACTCAAGGAGTGGTCTCACCAGTGCCGAGTACAGAGGGAGAATAACCTCCCTTGACCTGATGGTCACACTGTTTCTGATCCAAGCAAAGATGCCATTGGCCTTCTTGGCCACCTGGGCACACTGCTGGCTCATGTTCAGTCACTGTCAACCAACACCCCCTGGTCTTTCTCCTCCAGGTAGCTTTCTAGACAGACTTCTCCTAGTGTGTAGCTCTGCATAGGGTTGTTGTGCCCCAAGTGCAGGACCCACCATTTGGCCTTGTTAAATGTCTCTCATGGCACTGGACTCTGCCCAGTGGACCAGCCTGTTCAGATCCCTTTGCAGAGCCTCCCTACCCTCCAGCAGATCCACACTTCCACCCAATTTAGTGTCATCTGCAAACTTGCTAAGGGTGCACTCGATGCCTTCATCCGGGTCATTGATGAAGACATTGAACAGGGCTGGACCCAACACTGAACCCTGGGGAACCCCACTTGTCACTGGCCTCCAGCTGGAGTTAACGCCATTTAGCACCACTCTCTGGGCCCGGCCAGCCAACCAGTTTTCCACCCAGGAGAGTGTGCTCCTGTCCAGACAAAAGACAGCCCGTTTTCTAAGCAGAATGCTTAGGAAACTCACCCTGAAAGGCATCTCTCTGATAATTTTAGCATAATGTCTTAAATAAATGCAGGGTAAACAGTCTTCCTGCCAGTAGGAGCCATATATTTGCAAGACTGAGAGTCATAAAATACACATCACATAGATAGGAGATCTTACTCTGCTCTTGCTAGATCCCACATGGAATATTATGTCTGATTGTGGAATCTTCAGCATAAAAAGGGTATGGAACTGCTGGAATGGGTCCAGAGGAGGACCTGGAGAAGAGAGGGCTGCAGGGGAGATCTTAGAGCAGCCTTCCAGCTACCATTAGGAAGAAATTATTCATGATGAAAGTGGTGAGACACTGGTGCATGTCGCCCAGGAAAGCAGGGATGGTTGCAGGAAGAGGTTTTGACCAAGGTTCTCATTGCTTTGCCATGGGATCGAAAAGAGACATGAAAGGTCAGTGCTGGAGTCTTCCTCCTGGAACCAGCCCTCATAGAATAATAGAATCAGAGAATGGTTTGGATTGGAAGGGACCTTAAAGATCACCCAATTCCAACCACCTCTGCCATGGGAAGGAATGCCTCCCACTAGACAGGCTGTCCAAGGCCCCATCCAACCTGGCCTTCAACACTTCCAGGGATGGGCGTTCTACAACTTCCCTGGGAAAAATCTGTCAGTGTTTCACCACCCTCATCGTCAAGAATTTCTTCCCAATGCCTAGTCTAAATCTTCTGCCTTCCAATTAAAAGCCATTCTCTATCTTCCTATCACTCCATGCCTTGGCAAAAAGTTCCTCTCCATCTTTCTTGTAGCCCCCTTCAGGTACTGGAAGGTCTCTATAAGGTTTTCTCACAGCCTTTTCTTCTCCAGGTTGAACAACCCCAAGTCTCTCAGTCTGTCCTCATAGCAGAGGTGCTCCAGCCCTCTGAATATCTTTGTGACCTCCTCTGGACCCATTCTAGCAGCTCCATATCCTTCTTATGGTGAGGATTTCAGAACTGGACACAAGGTTCCTGGTGGGATCTCACAAGAATGGAGTAGAGGGGGAGAATCCCATCCATTGACCTGCTGGTCATGCTTTTTTTTATGTATCCCAGAACACAGTTGGCCTTCTGGGTTGTGAGTGCCCGTTGCCAGCTCATATAGAGCTTCTCATCAACCTGCACCCCTGAGTCTTTCTCTGCAGGGCTGCTCTCAATCACGTCATTCCCCATCTTGTATTGAATACATGGATTGCACAGACTCCGGTGAAGGACCTTGCACTTGGTCTTGTTGAATCTCATGTTAATGTTCTTATGGATCATTGTTCAAAGGACACTCTAGGGCCATGATAGTGAATAAGCAGACACAGAAGTTGTAGATGTGGATGGAAGGAAACTCTCAGTTTTTCTTCTGTCAAAAGCCATGCTTCTCTTCTTCTTCCCTTTTACACCTCCAACATTTTTCATTTGATGGTTGTTGTAGATTCCAGTTTCACCTACCACACTGTATTTTCTCTGGTTACAGTTTGCACAGTTAGGTGATAGATGGAAGGAAATGTAATTTCTTCTTACCATGTCTATCATCTAGTCTGTACATCTCCATGGATTCACACCATACACCTACTCTCCACTTCACTTTTTATATTAGGTAACTTGTTAAATCTACTCTAAGCATTAGCTCGAGGGATAAGAGAGAACAGTGCTTATTTCTAAATAGGACTGAGGAATTTGACAGCCATTAAGAACATCTGTAGCTATGCCTCTGTCCCCTTCCTGACACACAAATTAGTGCTGCCTATGATTGCCTGGAGGGACAGGAAAACCTTCATGGCACACACCCAGTTCACATCTGGTCAGATAAGTTTCAGTACTTTCACTATGCCGACCGCAGCAAGAGACGTGAAGACTGATAGGCAATTTCTGTAATTGCATGTTTCTGTGGAACTATTAACCAGCAAGTAGGATTCCTGCTGTTACAAACCTAACAGGGGGAAGAAGTGTGCTGTCAAAATGAATTAAATACAACTCTGATTTAATTAACAAAGTGGGTCTGTACTGCAGCTATCCAAGTCATTTTACTGAATATGTTCTTGAAGTTGCACCACCTAAAACAGGAAAAATCCCCTTCACATGTGTAAATGAATGTATAGGTCCCAGTTGGAAAGAGCAGAAACACACTGCCCCTGCCAGACTGCTCAGAGTCTGTATTTTATTGATAGAATCAAAGATTCACAGGATGACTTGGTTGGAAATGACCTTTGACATCATCAAGACCAACTGTACCTGTCCACCACTAAATCATATCCCTAAGAAATTCATCTACCTGTCTTTTAAATCCCTCCAGGGATGGGCACTCAACCACCTCCCTGGGCAACTTGTTCCCAGCTTCATAACCCTTTCGATGAAGAAATTTTTCCTAATGTCCAATATGAACCTCCCCTGGTGCAGTTTCATCCCCACCTCCAGCCCACAATAAGGGCAACATAGATGCCTTGAGCAGGAAGCTTTCAGCCATTGGACATGCCTAAAGCCTTCAGGGCACAGAGCCTCTATAGTGAGTCCTTTCGGTAGGGAGTCCCTCAAGGGAGGCACAAGCATTGACACTTCAGAAAAAGTCTGGTGCATGCATAGAAAAACTGTTTTATACAGGTAGCTGTGCAACTCTATTTTTCTACAGCCCATGACAGCTGTTCCCTGGAAGAAAGACTCTGCCCATTGCTGTCTTCTATTTCTTACTTGACCTTGTGCCTAACTGAATGTTTGAATTCTGCTCTTCATGAGAATAAAATAGTTTCAGCATTGAGTATGCATATGGGAACTTCCCTAAGACTTGAATTGAGTGTATGGGAGTTGGTGGGGATAAGTTCTCCTCTAATAACTTACTCTGTATGCTCTGATTTTATAAAATGGACAGTGTTTTGTACTACACTCTAGCAGGTAGTACATAATACAAGGAGAGTAAGCATGTGTTTCTATCTTCTTTCGCAACCATCAACCTGCATTGCTGTCATCATTCAAAAAGCTGAATAATAAGGCATGTAAAAAGCACAAAAATGAGAATATTCATTGGTAGAATGATAAGGAGCTCAAACCACCAAGCAAAAGGGGCTGACGAAATGAAACTTTAGTTGTGTGAGCAATTCAGATTAAAATAAAATCAGCCCTTCCTTCTTTAGTTCACTACTTCATGCAGAGCAATTAAGGAGGCACATTGAGCAAACATTCCTGAGCATCATCCATCACTTCGCTAATCTACCTGCCAACCTGCCCAGCCATACCTTTCCACTAGCTGGTTCTTCTTTCTTTTCCAACCTGCCCTCTCTACCTCAACTAGATCCCTTGTTTAAGGGACTGGAGAAGGAGGGAGGGAGGGAAGGAGGAAGGGAGGAAGGGGGGAAGGAGGGAAGGAGGGAAGGAAGGAGGGAAGGAGGGAGGGAAGGAGGGAAGGAAGGAAGGAAGGAAGGAAGGAAGGAAGGAAGGAAGGAAGGAAGGAAGGAAGGAAGGAAGGAAGGAAGGAAGGAAGGAAGGAAGGAAGGAGGGAAGGAAGGAGGGAAGGAAGGAGGGAAGGAGGGAAGGAGGGAAGGAGGGAAGGAGGGAAGGAAGGAAGGAAGGAAGGAAGGAAGGAAGGAAGGAAGGAAGGAAGGAAGGAAGGAAGGAAGGAAGGAAGGAAGGAAGGAAGGAAGGAAGGAAGGAAGGAAGGAAGGAAGGAAGGAAGGAAGGAAGGAAGGAAGGAAGGAAGGAAGGAAGGAAGGAAGGAAGGAAGGAAGGAAGGAAGGAAGGAAGGAAGGGAAAAAAGTTCTAAGATAAGAAAACAAAGAATAGTTTCCCCATCAAAGTGTATTGTGTTAATTTATAGGTAAGTTTGATTATGACTTTTCACAGCTGCTGCTGTTTGCAGAGGTCTGTAGTGATAGGACTTGGAGCAATGACTGTAAACTGGAAAGGGACAGATTTAGACTAGACATAAGGAGGAATTTCTTCACGAGGCAAGTGGTGAGGCACTGGAACAGGTTGCCCAGGGAAGTTGTGGTTGCCTCATCCATGGAGGTGTTGAAGGCCAGGTTGGAGGGGACCTTGGGCAGCCGGATCTAGTGGGAGGTGTCCCTGTTCATCACAGGGTAGTTGGGACTAGATGATCTTTACAATCCCTTCCAACCCACACTATTGTATTCTATGTTCATTGCAAAGGTTAATCCTAGTGTTTCCAGTTGAAACAGAGTCTTCCTGATTTTCTATTTTAGAACACCCTAATCCATTCTACGACTCATTTTTCAAACATACAAAAAGACAGGAAATTTTTTAGAACATTAATAGATCAGGAGAAGATACAGGCAGCAGCAATAGAAACCAGCACTGTGGATATTAGATGGGACTTTTCCTGAAGTAGCTGATATTGGCTGCTGCTTGGAAAAGAATGATCTATTTTAATCTGAAAACTCTTTCAATCTTTCTGTTTTCTGGCATAGTTTCCCTCACCTTCTCCTCAATACGGTTCCCCAATCAGGTTATCTGAGACAATAAATAGGAAGCGGTTAATGTTCAACTACAAATTCAAAAACACTCTCACGCTTGAAGCATGTTCGGTATGATATGGGGTCTGAAAGGCATCAGAGGAGGCTCGGATGCACAAACGGTTGTCAGTTCACTCCCACACCTCAGAGAAGCATCTAGTTATGTAGAATATCCCTTTATAGAGATGCTTGCTTCCATTTCACAGACACTTGATAACATCCTACATTTTAGCATCGGAAATAACACAAGAGAGGGCTATAAACAATAGGAGAAAGAGAAGAATGACAAGCATAATATTTCCAAGTGCAAGATTTAAAATAGATCAGCTATAGGAATCCAAATCAAGTGAAGTTTAAGTTCTTATTGACTAATTAATAACAGGAATCACCACTGCTATTATAAGTTAGTGGCTTCCTTCAGGGTCATTGAAGGAAGGAGCTGTATTGGGAATGTTTTCCTTATGGTGTTTAAAATAAGAGAAGAAAATCCAGGGACATCAAAGATGAGTCTCACCAGCACAGCAGGATGTTGATAACACAGGGCTTTTAAGAAGGAATTTGCTTTGATTCACCTCTGCTGTGGCTCTGCCAATCAACCAAGGCTGCCGGCGTGCCAGAAATTCCTTCCTCAGGTTCCAGGTGGAGTCTTTGAGTCTTGATGCTGCAGTAGACACGTAGTTGGACTCCTCTGGAAGCTTCCTGTAATGCCCATGGCCGTCAAGGTATCCTTCACTCTAGGTCCTACTATTTATGAGGTAAATTTACATTTACTTTTCCTTTGTTTTGCATAACATCACTCAGGTCTGTTTATTCCCTTCTTAGTTTATCCAAGTATCTGGCTTTTTGACACTTTTTTATTTACTCAAAGGTTCTTCCAGCCTGTATAGAAATGGGACTTGATGACTGATTTAGGAATCAATGGTTCTGACTGTAAACGCTTTTTGTCAGGTATTTCAGGAGATTTTTGGCTCCTGACATGGCTCCTGACAGTCTGCAAAAACTCAGCAATTGTTGATCTTGAAATGTTGGAATATCTTATTTCTAAAGAAATGCAATGAAAGAGCAAAACAAATCAAAAATCTCAGGTTACCATCAAGCAGTAAGTGCAAAAAGATACATAAAACTTGAATATTTGTGCTTAATGGCTGAAATACATAAAACTCTTAATTTATGCGCCTGATAACCCCTCAGGTTGTGAGGAGCAAGTTAGATGTGTTCACACAGCTGAACCTTAGGCAAACACCTTGTGATGATCCATTGATGCTTATCCAGCTGGAAGATACAAAGTAGTGAAGGGGAAATGCCAAACACCAGGTTAGGAAGCTTTAATTTCATTTCTAGTAATTATAATTCTGTGTCAAAGGTTTACTTTTAAAATATGAGTTATTACATGCAAAGTTTTTGCACATTGTCTTCTAAAGAGAGGAAACAGAACTGATTTCAATCACAGATGTTTTTTACACTTTGATGGAATAAAAAAAATCCAGTCTAATTTTTTTTTCCACTTCACTCAGTTCCAAAAGCATCATTTAAGGAGAGAATTAAAAAAAAAAAAACCTCACAGGTAGACAGAATAGGAGAGAGTCTATCCTTTTATGGGAGGTGGTCTGTTCCTCTGATCATCCTTGTAACCCTCCTCTGGACCTGTTCCAACAGATCCATATCCTTCATATGCTGAGAATTCCAGAACTGGACACAATACTCCAGATGAGGTCTCACAAGAGAGGATTAGAGAGGCAGAATTGCCTCACTCAACCTGCTGGTCACGCTTCTTTTGATGCAGCCCAGGATATGGTTGTTCTGGGCTGTGAGCGCCCATTGCCAGCTCATGTTGAGGACTTCAGGACTTGGGAGTGCTGGTTGATGAGAAACTCACTGACCCAGTCTCTGCATAACAGAAGCCTCAATGATTTTGCTGATGTCCCTCATTTGCACCATATTTAGGAAACAGAGGTGGAGAACTTTCTTGGAGAGTTTTGCTGCCCATAGTGGACTTGTCCATCCTACACTGGTTAGCCACAGACCAGACTTTGAAGTTTGTAAGGCTCCATAGGGCTACAGCTGCTCGTCCGAGTACAGATATCAGCTTGCAAATTTTCATTTCAGGACAGTAAGGTCCTGACATCAGCTCACAAAGGAGATTCTCGATGGTGCTTCACTGCAGCTGGAAATTTCATACCGACTGCTGATCATCCCAGTGGTGATGTGGTCCCAATAGTCTCATAGAATCATAGAACAACCAGGTTGGAAGAGACCCATCGGATCTTCTAGTCCAACCATTCCTATCAAACGCTAAACCAAGTCCCTCAAGACCTCTTCCACTCGGGCCTTAAACACCTCCAGGGAAGGTGAATCAACCACCTCCCTGGGTAGCCTATTCCAATGCCCAATGACTGTTTGTGGGAAAAACTTCCTCCTAATGTCCAGTCTAAATCTCCCCTGGTGGAGCCTGAGGCCATTCCCTCTTGTCCTGTCCCCTGTCACTTGGGAGAAGAGCCCAGTTCCCTCCTCTCCACAACCTCCCTTCAGGTACTTGTAGAGAGTAATGAGGTCTCCTCTCAGCCTCCTCTTCTCCAGGCTAAACACACCCAGCTCTCTCAACCGTTCCTCATAGTGCCTGTTCTCCAGTCCCTTCACCAGCTTTGTGGCTCTTCTCTGGACTCTCTCCAGAGCCTCAACATCCTTCTTGTGCTGAGGGGCCCAGAACAGAACACAGGATACAAGGAACGGCCTCACCAGTGCTGAGTACAGAGGGAGAATCACCTCCCTGGACCTGCCGGTCACACCATTTCTGATACAAGCCAGGATGCCCTTGGCCTTCTTGGCCACCTGGGCACACTGCTGGCTCATGTTCAGTTGGCTGTCGACCAACACCCCCAGGTCCCTCTCCTCCTGGCAGTTTTCCAGCCAGGCTTCTCCCAGTCTGTAGCTCTGCATAGCATTGTTGTGCCCCATTTCATACCGACTGCTGGTCATCCCAGTCGTGATGTGGTCCCAATAGTCTCAACCCAGCCTGAGCAAAGTAGCCCAGGAAGCCACAGGATTCAATACTCACCTGCTGCACTGTGCAGCAGACACCATGCAGGCTACCAGGAGGCAGGTGGATGGAGCTGCAGGCAGTGTCATGCAGAGACAGCATGAAGCAGGAACAGAACTGATACTGTCATATATTTGACCTTATACAGACAAGAGTAGTGGGGAAAAATGCTGTGAGCAGTGGCATGAATCTGCATGAGACAGGTGGATATTGTGGCACTTCCTAGAGGAACCTGAGATTCAGGATGAAAGGATCTGAAGCTCAACTTTGCACGTGTGCCGAGGAAGTGTTCAATGAGAATCAATCATATCTCAAGTAAACTGCCTATAAAGAATGGAACACAAGAGTGTTAGTGCTGCTTCTGTTCACCAATGCAGTCATATTATGGAAATTAATTTACTAATGTAGCCGCAGCTTGATTCTATTCCATTAGCACCATGAAGAAAAAAAGGTCTGTTTAAGCTTTCGGATGCATTTGTACAAGAACAGGTAGGTATAAACTACTTTTAATTAGTTATATCCGTAAATTAGAAGGTTTCTTATCTTCAATGCGCTGATAAACTGGAACAGCTTTTCAATAGGAGCTGTGGAAAGAAGTAATTATTGTTAGTTGGAGCTAAACAAGCAAAGAGGCATTGAAGTTGTGATTGTTGTAACAACATGAGACTGAATTATGCAGTTCTAGTAGACTCCTTCAGGTCCATACTGCCTCGTACAGCCGAGAAAATCCCAAGGTCCAATTTGGAGTCCTCCATTCTGAGCCATGGTGATGGAGGTATTTGAGGGAGGCAAGTATACCCACCACCCTTCGACTGCCAAGGAGGACAGGCTCCAGACCTTAGGCAGCAGAACCAGTAGAGGGTTGTGGTAGCCTCTGGAAAATGATTGTGCATTCTGAAGTTGAGGTGATGTGTGGGTGCATGGTATTGATAGACTATGAAGAGGAGAACAAAGCAGAAGCAGACAGCTCAGTCATGTCTCTGTCTATAACCAGAGTCTCTTAGTAGCTGACAGAAGCAATTACAAGACTGGATTTTGATGAGTAGTTTGTGAACACAGTTATGCGATATAGTTTATTTTTAGTTTGCTCAAATCAGTGGGAAAAATCTTTCGTTCATTCTAAGAGGGTTTAGTTCAATCCCATCATAAGTGTATGTATTACAAAGGCAAACAAAGAGTAAACATCCTCAGATCTTTGTTTATTAGTTACCTTTACTTTGCCAAAATGTACTATATAATTACAGAATCACAGAAGATGGGAAAGATCTTTGGGATCTTCAACCTGCCCACTACTAAACCATATCAATAAGCACTTCATCTAGCTCTCTTCTAAATCCCTCCAGGGATGAGGACACTACTACCACCCTGAGCAGCAACTGCCAGGGCTTAATTGTTTCTGTGAAGAATTTTTTCCTAACATCCAATCTAAACTTCCCCTGATGCAGCTTAAGGCCGTTCCCTCTTGTCCTGTCCCCTGTCACTTGGAAGAAGAGACAACACCCATCTCTCTACAGCCTCCTGTCAGGCAATTGTAGAAAGCAATAAGGTCTCCCCTCAGCCTCCTTTTCTCCAAGTTAAACAACCCCAGTTCCCTCAACTGATCCTTGTAAGACTTGTTCTCCAGGCCCTTCACCAGCTTCATCACTCTTCTCTGGACATGCTTCAGGACCTTAATGTCATTCTTGCAATGAGGGGCCCAACACTGAATGCAGTATTTGAGGTTAATTTGTATAAAGTTTGCTTATCTTTACTGTACATATTTTCAAGGAAATAGTTCTCCATTTATTTTATCTTCATTTCATAGAATCTTAGAATCATAGGATCATTGAATGGTTTGGATTAGAAGGGACCTTAAAGATCACTCAGTTCCAATCTCACTGACATGGGCAGGGACGCCTCTCACTAGACCAGGCTGCTCAAGGCTCCATCCAACCTGGTCTTCAACACTTGCAGGAATGGGGCAGACACAACTTCCTTGGGCAACCTGTGCCAGTATCTCATCACCCTCACTATGGAGAATTTCTTCTTAATGTCTAATCTAAATCTTCTGCTTCCAATTTAAAGCCATCATCCCTCGTCCTATCACTATGTGCCCTCGTAAATAGTTCCTCTCCAGCTTTCTTGGAGGCCTCATTCATAGAATCATAGAATCATAGAGACCCATCGGATCATCGAGTCCAACCATTCCTATCAAACATTAAACCATGTCCCTCAGGACCTCGTCTACCTGTGCCTTAAACACCTCCAGGGAAGGTGAATCAACCACCTCCCTGGGCAGCCTCTTCCAATGCCCAATGACCCTTTCTGTGAAAAGCTTCCTCCTAATGTCCAGCCTAAATCTCCCCTGGTGGAGCTTGAGGCCATTCCCTCTTGTCCTGTCCCCTGTCACTTGGGAGAAGGGTCCAACTCCCTCCTCTCCACAACCTCCTTTCAGGTAGTTGTAGAGAGAAATGAGGTCTCCTCTCAGCCTCCTCTTCTCTAGGCTAAACAACTCCAACTCTCTCAGTCGTTCCTCATAAGGCCTGTTCTTCTCTAAGGTCTCCTTGCAGCCTTCTCTTCTCCATTTCCTGAGGGTTGTCAGAAAAATGTCTGTCCATTGTAGGGCTGATTTTCCTAACTTAGCAAGAGGAATCAGCAAGAATATTTGAGACTGCTGCCCTACTTTTGGAGACAACATCCATCTCTTGGACATGCTACTTAAGATCACAGGATCTCTATCTGACTTGTTTCAACACAGCCTCTTAGAACCAGCATCTGGGGTGCCTGCACTAACAAATGCACTTGACACCTGTCTGGATTCATTGAATCAGAGACAAAGAAAGACCATTATATCATCTAATCCAATATTTCCTGTATAAGTGTATGTAAATTACAGAGATACTGCTTGACAGGAAACCTTCAAGTTATATTTCATTCTCTTTCATTTTATCTTCTTTTGTCAATAGTCCATGCTTTACAGAACTATCTCTCTTCACGTGCATGTTATTAACATCTTTCCAGTTTAAGCCTTTGAGTCTAATCTCTCAAAATCTTCCTACATAGCTCTTACTCAGAGCTCTCTTATTTAAAAAATTAGAATATTTTCATTGGCAAGATCAGTCCAAAGATTCGAAATTAGTTCTTCAAGGCAGTTTCCTGTTAATTAGAGAGGAAAGAGCTCCATCTAGCTGTTTTGGGGTCCAAAGTTGGAGGTTGGTATGAATTTATGCCGAAAGAACATAGAAATATCAACAGAAGGACAGAGCATACCCAGTTCTGACTCCTCATAACTCTATTTTTGAAAAAAAAACCCAACCCACCTCTCTCCAGACACTTTATCAGTGCTGCATTAATAGTAAAACAACACCAGGACTTATAAACAAAGCCATTTTAAGAAGATATTTGGAGTCAAGGGTAATCTTTCCAGCCACAAACGCACATAATTTGCCTTCATTTTAAGACTAATTATCCCCAGGAGAAAATGTACAATGAATTGGAGCGAAACAGTCCACGGCTCAATTTGTTTGCTGTCTTTTGTTGCATCACCTATGCTGCACTAATAAATAAACATCAACTGCACAGTGAATAGTTTTAAAGTGATTCAGCCCAAGTTATTAATGATTCATTATTATTTCTATTGCAGCAGTGCCTGAAGGCCCCAGGGGAGAACTGAAACCCCACTGTACAAACAAATAAGGGCAGAGCTGGTCTGTTTGTGCAGAGCCGTGACTGGAGCGCATGCACACAAACCCAGTCTAACTTTAAACTGGCAGGAGAGCTGTTACTACGTAGCTATGGCAGCACGACTCTCAGCTTGGGTTATACAAACCACCTGAGAAGCTGAATAAATAACTGGAAACTCAGCCTGCAGTGGGCTCTGTGCTGTCTCAGCTATTTGTCAGGCAGTATTCGAGGTAGCTACTTCAAAGCATGTTCAGATACATCTGTACAATTTGCAGTGTCTGACAGCTGTTCGGCTGAAAGATGATCTCATTCATTGGTTAACAGATGGAGCAACTGAAGATGTTATGGATCTCCCCTAATCTCTAGATCCTTTGTGTTCTGCAGGTGATCACCACCACTTTCACAGAAGAAAGTAGGCAGAAAGCCATGTGCTTCATCATTTTAATGTGAATAGACTGCCATCAGCAACTTAAGCGTGAACAGTCAAGGGGTGGATGCACATTCTGCTCTGCTCACCCTCTTCACAGAATCGTAGAATCACCAGGCTGGAAGAGACCCACCAGATCATCAAGTCCAACCATTGAGTTGGACTCATCAAGTCAAACACTAAACCATGCTCCCCAGAGCCTCATCCATCCGTGCCTTAAACACCTCCAGGGAAGGTGAATCAACCACCTCTCTGGGCAGCCTCTTCCAATGCCCAGTGACCCTTTCTGTGAACAGTTTTTTCTGAATGTCTAGCCTAAATCTCCCCTGGCAGAGCTTGAGGCCATTCTCTCTTGTCCTGTCCCCTGGCACTTGGGAGAAGAGGCCATTACCTTTTTCTCTACAACCTCCTTTCAGGGAGTTGTAGAGAGAAATGAGGTCTCCTCTCAGCCTCCTCTTCTCCAGGATAAACACCCACAGCTCTCTCAACCGTTCCTCATAAGGCCTGTTCTCTAGCCCCTTCACCAGCTTTGTTGCTCTTCTCTGGACTCACTCCAGAGCCTCAACATCCTTCTTCGGGGTAATCACCTCATGCAGGTGGTTAGTTGGCGGTGGAATCCAAAGCTAGTTTTGTAGCCTTCTCCTTCACTCCTCTATCGGAGATCTTCAATAATGGGAATGAAGTAGTAAAGCAGGAAGGAAGAGTGGATTTTACCAAAACAACCTTTGGAGGCAAAGCATATATTGTGGGCAATACAAAATGTTGGTCTCAGTACTTGTGAATAAATAATTGTTTACATATTTTAATAACATTAAATAAACTCAAATTTCAGTTTATTAATTAATAAACTCTAAAGAAGAATATAGCATTATATTTTGATAGGAATGGTTGGACTCAATGATCTGGTGGGTCTCTTCGAACCTGGTGATTCTATGATTCTGTGATTAAATGTGCTGAAAGCAGTGGTCCATCCCTGCACCTCGCCAATAGCTATTAACCAGCCTCAAAGAAAATACATATGCAGTTGTTATCATCAAAGGATTCCAGAGAATTAAGCATGGTACTCATTTTTTTCTTCTAGATATTTATACACGTACAGGCTGCTTTCATCAATGCAGCTGTTGCAGATAGTAGAAAAAACAGAATACCCATGAATGCATGTGTTGCAGCACTTAGGCATAGGAATCATTATATAAGAATCACAGAATGTTTTGGGTTGGAAGGAACCTTAAAGATCATCCAGTTCTCATCTCCTGTCCCCCAGCACCGACAGGGACACTTCTCACTATAGGGTTTCCTTGGAACCTTCTCCAGCGTGAACAAGCTCAACTCTCTCAGTCTGTGTCTGTATAGGAGGTGCTCCAGCCCTCTGATCATCCTTGTAGCCCTCCTCTGGACTCATTCCAACACCTCCATATTCTTCTTAGGTTGAGGATTCCAGAACTGGGCACAATGCTTCAGATGAGATCTCACAAGAGAGGAATAGAGGGGCAGAATCCCCTCCCTTGCCCTGTTGGCCACACTTCTTTTGATGCAGCCCAGGATACTGTTGGCCTTCTGGGCTGTGAGTACACATTACTGGCTCATATCAAGCTTCTCATCAACCAGTATCCCCAAATCTTTCTCTGCAGGGCTGCTCTCAATCATATCATCCCCCAGCCTCTATTGAAACTGTGGATTCCCCCAACCCAAGTGTAGGACCTTGCACTTGGCCTTGTTGAACCTCTTGGTATTCACAGATACCCATTTCTGCTTGTCCAGGTCCCTCTGGGTGACATCCTGTCCTTCTGGTGTGGCACCTGCAGCACTCAGCTTGATGTCATCTGGAAACTTGCTGAGGATGCACACAATCTCGCTCTCTGTATCATCCATGAAAATCTCAAAGAGCACTGGTAGCATCACAGACCCCTGTGGACACCACTTGTCACAGAAAGAAGAAAAAACAGGTACTGCAAGGGGAAGGTCTTTATAGCACAGGAAGCCAAAGATGGCATCTGCTATCAAGAAACACTTTTATGGTTTTCTGAGCTTCAACGCAGTAAGATTCATTTTGTATTTGTGAAGGAGCTGAAGGGTGCAGCTGGAAAATGGTGAGAGATTGAGAGAAAACATCAGTCTTCTGCAACAGGATGTAAACCTACAGAACTCAAGCCACAGAAGCTTCATGGGAGGACTCCAGCAGCTCTAGTGACTTTCCTTATTTGACTCTGAAAGAATACAAGCTGATCAAGTTGTTCTTCAGTATTTGCTATGCAGTCTCTCCCTTTCCTAAAAAATAATGAGATTAATCTTTACTCTAAAGTAGATCTTGAATAACACAACTGTCTTACACTCCTCATTAATATACGAATTATTTATTTTCTCTTCTATCAATGAATGGGAACTTCCTAAGATTGAGAGCCATGCTGCAAAAAGAGATAGTGAAAGGTTGTATAAAACATTAGGGAAGGTTTTAAAAACATTTAGGGCCTTCTATTTAGTTATTCTGTCAGGAAATAATCTCTCCATCAGACTGGCTATCCTGGCTGTTTCTCCATCCAGTGGAAGAACAGTGCTCACTGATTTTGTGCAAGTGTTCATACTGTTATGTCATGGACAGAGTTTTACATAAAGTTTTGCTTTAAAGAGTTTTCTGCTTCTTCTTGAAGCAACTGAAGGATTTAAAATGCACACAGGGATCATACAAACGATCTTACTATCACTTTGGGAAAGGTTTGAAATTGCTAAGGAGTTTCTGGTAGTTTATATGTGAATTCTTCCTTGGTGGTATTCATATGCTTCATGTGGGCAAGAGAAATGGAATTTAAATCATAAAAGAAACATTTTGGCTTATATGGTGTGGGTTTCCATGGCATCTGGATGCCATAGGGATAAATTATATCCACTTTGGTGCTTTCTGATATACATTCAGAGCAGCAGCAGTGTTATTCTAGTTCCCATATAGATTTCCCATCTGAAGTATGAATGGCAACCCTATGAAGAATGCTGCTACTGCTCCCTTCCCCTTAACCCTGAAAACAGCAGCTGGGAGCAGGCTGCTCATCACACAAAATGTGCCTTTACAACTCTTACAAGTCTCTTGCTACTTGCAATTCTTATGCGAGTGAAGGGTTATGAAATTGTTTCAAGAAAAGCTTGTTTTAGATCTCTTTCTTGAGCTAAACCAGAGTCACAACTCATTTCCTGAAGTCACTTACTTCTTGGCTGGGATGCTGAAATGTTTTAGGCAATGTTGCGTTTCTAGATAGTGGAGGTTGCTCTGGTAAATATCTCTCTATTCTGACCAGCATGCATGCAAAATTATTATAGAATCATAAAACAATAGAATGTTTTGGGTTGGAAGGGACCTTAAAGATCATCCAGTTCCAACTCCTTTGCCATGGGCAGGGACAACTCCCACCAGACCAGGCTGCCCAAGGCCCCATCCAACTTGGTCTTCAACACCTCCAGGGATGGGGCAGCCACAATTTTCCTGCACGACCTGGGTCAGCGTCTCACTGCCCTCATTGAGAAGAATTTCTTCTTAATGTCTGGTCTACATCTTCGCCCCTTCCAATTAAAAGTCGTGAATGTCCTTCTTTATAACACTGTTACTAATTTCCCCTGCCATACACCTTTTGCAATTGATTGTCTGAGGAGACCTTAAAGCCACATTCCTGGCCTCCAAGAAAGCTGGGGAGGGACTGTTTACAAAGGCTTGTAGTGACAGGGCTAGAGGCAATGGCTATAAACTGGAGAGGTAGAGATTTAGATTATACATAAGGCAGGATTTCTTCACAATGAGGGTGGTGAGACACTGGCACAGGTTGCCCAGGGAAATTGTGGCTGCCCCATCCTTGGAGGTGTTGAAGGCCAGGTGGGATGGGACCTTGGTCAGCGTGATCCAGTGGAACATGTCCCTGTCCATGGCAAGAGGATTGGAACTGGGTGATCTTTAAGGTCCCTTCCAACCCAAACCATTCTATGTTTCTAAGTTCTATCACGTCATGCGGTATTTCCAAAGGTACTTCACAGATAGAAGGAAATACTTAAAAGAAACTGTGGACAGACTTTTAACTATCTTGTTAAATTTCCTTAGATTAGTGTAAGTAAATCTGCAAGCTGTAAGTAAACCTGTAAATCGAGGGCTGATTTGCAGAATGGAACTAACTTACATTTTTATAGCTATTTTTAACGCTCCGAACAAATCATATTGATCTTCATTAGTGTTATGCTGCATCTGGCAAGGATTTCAACTTTTAGTCTGCATGAAATAGATCTTTGAGTGGGCATGTCTTTGAAAGCAGATAGCCAGGATAGAAAGATGAATGCCAGCTGCAGGGTCTCCTGCAAAATTAGCAACCTCTCTTTGTAAAATGAGCAATTGTGAATGTCACGAAGGGCAAAAGCAAATGTAAATCTTTAATTCACAGATGATCACAATCATGCTAAATTCTATAGCAGTTCTAAATCTTGAAGAAGTCTTATGAAAAGTTCAGCTCTTTGGAGTCCATTTTCATTTTCCATCGCATTACTGATTTTTTATAAGGATGCAGATCTTTATAGCCCTCTACATCTTCCAAAGAGCGACATGTAAGTGCAATAAAAGCTTCAGATGGGAATATACCTTTAAGATGGCATTGTACCCACCCAGAAAGTGTATTTAGTTTGAAGGGAGCCCTTTGGCTTCATGGCAGCGATATAAGGTTCTTATGCCTAATGTGCATCGTGGAGCAGATGGAGGATGTGTGAGACATTCTTAAACACATCTGATGGATTTAGAGGGTCTAGAAATGCAAGGTAGGATTAAAGGTGTGCCAGATGGATGCAAGGTCTCGAAAACCTAGAAGTTTGGAGTTTATTTTAGCCTTTCAGCCTTCCTCTGAGGAAGAGGAGCCTGAGAGGAGACCTCATTGCTCTCTACGACTACCTGAAAGTAGGCTGTAGAGAGGAGGGAGCTGGGCTCTTCTCCCAAGTGACAGGGGACAGGACAAGAGGGAATGGCCTCAAGCTCTGCCAGGGGAGATTTAGGCTGGACATTAGGAAGAAGTTTTTCACAGTAAATGTCATTGGGCACTGGAATAGGCTGTCCAGGGAGGTGGTTGATTCACCTTCCCTGGAGGTGTTTAAGGCACGGGTAGATGAGGTCCTTAGGGACATGGTTTAGTGTTTGATAGGAATGGTTGGACTTGATGATCCAATGGGTCTCTTCCAACCTGGTGATTCTATGATTCAATGATACTATTCGTCTCTTGTGAGACCACATATGGAGTATTGTGTCCAGTTGTGGAATCTTCAGCATAAGAAGGAGATGGAGCTGTTGGAATGGGTCCAGAGGAGGCTACAAGGATGATGTGAGGGCTGGAGTACCTCCCATACGGGGACAGGCTGAGAGAGTCAGGGTTGTTCAACCTGGACATGAGAAGGCTTATAGGAGACTTTCTAGCAACTTTTCAGTACCTGAAGGGCCTCCAAGAAAGCTGGGGAGGGACTGTTTACAAAGGCTTCTAGTTACAGAATCAGGGGCAGTGGCTACAAACTAGAGGAGGATAGATTAAGACTAGACATAATGAGCAATTTCTTCACTATTAGGCACTAGGCTCAGGTTGTCCAGGGAAGCCTTGGCTACCCCATTTCTGTAGGTGTTCAAAGCCAGGTTGGAGGGGTTCTTGGGCAATCTGACCTAGTGGATGGTGTCCCTGCCCATGGCAGGGGGATGGAAGTGGATTATCTTTAATATCCCTCCCAACCCAAGCTCTTCTATGATGCTATAATTTTAGTCATTAGGGACTCAGGCTTATCAGTCTGCTTTGTATTGATAAACATGTCCACTTTCATGTCATCCTTAAACAAATATCTGCATATTATGAAGTTTATCCCTGTCAAGAACACATCCCATGCCTCCAGCTCTTCTAAATATTCTCAAAAAAAAAAAAAAAGACACATCTGTTAACTACAATATGACATTTTCAAACTCTTTCATCAGTATTTTCCTCCAGCTTGGCAAAATATTACTTCCTCCAAAGAGGTCAGCATGGTAGATGCTGCTAATAAACACATAACAATGATGTACAACAGCTGCATAGTGAGTATGGACACAGCTAAAACAACCAAGAGATATTTGGGGAAGGTTTTTGTATTATATTCTGGAATGCAAGCACCTTGTTCAGCTGTCTTCCTCAAGATTCACATTCCCTGGGGTTTTCCCTGCTTTCATATCAAACTGTAGCAGGTGAGGATTCTTCCCTTGTCAGATACAAGGAGAACGAGAAAGGGTGATGGTAGCAGTTTACTCTCGCTGTCCAGAGACTACACAGGTGAGCAATAGCTCTGGGAGGTGGGAGCTACAAGGCTGGGCACTCTCCAGCTCTGATCAAAATCAGTCCACGTAGATATGGAGGAGGAGGACCTGGGGGTGTTGGTTGACAGCCGACTGAACTGAGGTAGCAGTGTGCCCAGGTGGCCAAGAAGGCCAATGGCATCCTGGATTGGATCAGAAACGGTCTGACCAGTATATCCAGGAATGTTATTCTCCCTCCGTACTTGGCACTGGTGAGACCACTCCTTGAATCCTGTGTTCAGTTCTGAGCCCCTCACCACAAGAAGGATGTTGAGGCTCTGGAGTGAGTCCAGAGAAGAACAACAAAGCTGGGGAAGGGTCTGGAGAACAGGTCTTATGAGGAACGGCTGAGAGAGCTGGGTGTGTTTAGCCTGGAGAAGAGGAGGCTGAGGCAAGACCTCATTGCTCCCTATAACTACCTGAAAGGAGGTTGTAGAGAGGAGGGAGTTGGGCTCTTCTCTCAAGTGACAGGGGACAGGACGAGAGGAAATGGCCTCAAGCTCCACCAGGATAGGTTCAGGCTGAACATTAGTAAAACCTCCTAATTTTCTGTTCTCAGCCCTTTCAACAAGGGGAGATTTAGGCTAGACATCAGGAGGAAGTTTTTCACAGAAAGTGTCATTGGGCATTGGAACAGGCTGCCCAGGGAAGTGGTTGAGTCGCTTTCCCTGGAGGTGTTTAAGGCACTGGTGGATGAGGTGATGAGGGACATGGTTTAGTTTTTGATAGGAATGGCTGGGCTCAATGATCCGATTGGTCCTTTCCAACCTGATTGTTCTATGATTCTATATGGTAAATTCAGATTCTCTCCGAGGCACTAGGTAGGAAGAAGAATAACTCACATTTTTGCATGTAATAGGGGCACTTGGCTGCCTGTTGGTGCATGTCAAAGCTATAAAGCTCAGGTTGGCTCCCAGATGGATTCATTTGCTGAATTGAGCATTATTCCCGAGCCTGCCCTCTTACGCTTATCTTCTCTAGCCCTGTCATTTACAGAGCACTTGCAAGAAGAATATCCACATGAGCCTCAAAGCATCCCAAATGTAACCCAGCAGTTAAGACAGGCCCCAGGAGAAAACAGGGCTGATCAGGGCACCTCAGCTCATTGTGATATCCAGCTGTCAGCTGGGGTTCCTTTCTGCCCATCTCATAGAAGTTCACAGCCCCCTTTTGCTCTGAATTGCCTTCCTGCACTGAAGAGAGGGGCCAGGCACCTGAATTGGGGCTACCACTCCAAATCAAATCAAATCAAATCAAATCAAATCAAGGCATCAAAAGGTAAAATGTACAACCTCTGAGTCCTTTTTGTTCTTAGTATAGGAGACAGAGAATTACTGTTCCTTCAGTCTCTTAATAGTTTTGTTTTCTTCCTCAAAATCTGAATTTATATCCCGAGTTTCAGTTAGTGAAAAAATGGAAATGTCCAAGTTACCCTCTAAATATTAGCAAGATGTCGAGGAGAGGAGACCTTGCCAGTTACTACTATAACTTCTTGGACTGATTTTGCAGTGTATAATGCATTATCAGCTTCATGCTGGCAGTTCATGAAGAACGGACTCAGTTTTCCAGAAAGGTAATATATCAAAATTAATATGATATTTAAAACAACAGTGAAACATTATCTACCTTGCCTATTTCTTTCTGAAGGCAATGACAACCTCCAACCCCAGTCATCTTGCACTGACTGTAACTAATCCTAACAGATTTAACTTTATGTCCAGTAAAAATGTCAGAGGACATACAAGTTTTGTCCAACAAAGCAAAAAAAAGAATTAATTGGATGTGAGGACACTGGTAAAGAGATTTGTTCCTTGAAGGAAGGATGATACTTTAAGGTATTTGAAAGTTGCTCCAAGGTCTACTATAAGCCTTCTCTTCTCCAGGCTGAACAGCCCCAACTCTCTCAGCTCTCAGGTGCTCCAGCCCTTAGATCATCTTCGTGGCCTCCTCTGGATCCTTTCCAATGATTCCATATCCTTCTTACATTGAGGATTCCAGAACTGGATGCAGTATTCCAGGTGGGGCCTCACGAGAGCTGTGCAGAGGCGGAAAATGACCTCCATTGACCTGTTGACCACATCATTGACTTTGCTAGAGACCTACAGACAGAAGCTGCCTGGTCAAGTGAAATAGCCAGCTTAACATTCACACTTGAACTTGGTCTTTAATAATTCAGTTATTGTGACTGAAATGGTTTTGGATCATCTATATAAGCCACTCTGGTAGCTGAATGGCCTCAAGCTCTGCCAAGGGAGGTTCAGGCTGAACATTAGGAAAAAAATTTTCGCAGCAAGGGTCATTGGGCATTGGAACAGGCTGCCCAGGGAGGTGGTTGAGTCACCTTCCCTGGAGGTGTTTAAAAGACAGGTGGACAAGGCACTGTGGGGCATGATTTAGAGTTTGATAGGAATGGTTGGACTTGATGATCCTGTGGGTCTTTTCCAACCTGGTGATTCTATGGTTCTATGACTGAAAAGACAGAACAAAGAATTAGCATGTTCCCACTGCATACAACTATATGAGGTGGTAACATTTTCTACTGGTGCTTCATGATCTGCAGGATGAGTTCTGTCCCCAGGCTGTCATGAATGCCTGGAAGGGTACTGATGAGGTTGTGATATCTTATGATGACAGCCAACATATGGAATCATGTAATCAAGAAATAAGGACTTTTCAAAAGATTGCCTAGTTCAACCCTTTTGGTTTTTCTACTGCTCCCCCTCCTCTTTGCCAAAGACTGCTCTTAGTGGTTGATTTTCTAGCCTGTTCTCTAAAACTTGCAGATGATCGAGATTCCGGCACTCTCCCACTGCTGCTCTGGCCATACCATTACAGTGTATTTCCTGGTGGCTCATCTGGCTCTCCCTTACCACAGTTTAATATCATTCCTACTTGCTTTATCACCCATCAGCTTGGAAAATAAGTATAACTCTTTTAAATATCTGAAAACTTGGGTTCCCCCCCCCCTCCTGTCTAGACTAAATAACCTTGATACCTTCAATCTTTTCTTATGGTTTATGTTTTCTGGACCTCTACTCATTCCTGTTGCTTCCTTCAAGATTCTTTCCAACTGGCTCACATCTTTCTTGAAGTGCAGTGCTGAAAACTGGTGTTCCAATATTTGATGATCAGTCTTGGTTTGTAGGAATAACATAAATTTGAATGATAAGCAGTGTTTGAACCTAGTAAATCAGTACAATTAGCAGCATAACACAAAATTAATTTCAAAAACAGAAATGTAAAATATGAGTTTGCTTTTACTTTTAGCAGCCCAGAATTTTCTGGTGAAATATTGGTAAGTATGTTTATATATACGGACACATGTACATTTTTCGACCAGTTAGTACAAACATTTATAACTGAGGCCATAGCTGCCGTTCTTCCTGTAACTGAGCTAGATCCATAAATAAATGTTCGAAAAGATGAAAGGTTAACTTCACAGCCATGAGAACTTTGGCAGATCCCACTGATTGTTCACATATGTAATTATACTCAAAAGGGCAGTTTCCATTGCTGCTGCCTGAAAGGAGTCAACTGTAAGTATCATACGGTTTTCCTCATAATAAGCTTATTTTGCCTTGCCGGGGAAAAAAACACCAATTAAATAGCTGGTTTTATTTAGTGTGGGTTTTTTTTCTTTTCAATTAGGATTGATACTAATTATGAAAATATAAATTTACTCTTAGGAAGCAATAACATCTCTGGCAATGGTCAATGATAATGGAAAGGACCCGAAGCCATCATTTCGACAGATGACCTGCTTGCCACTACTGAAGAAGCGAGTACATAATGGGTGTGCAGGACTATGTGTGCTTTTCCTTTCACGCGTAGTGGGTGGAAATTCTCAATCACAAAATGACTGGAATTACATTAGGCTGTAACAGTTTGTTCCTTGCTCGATTTGTTTTACAAAGTTCACATTCTCTCATATGTGCTGCTTATAGAATGTCAATCTTGTTTGTTGAAGTGTGCTGTTTATATAAAGAGTATGGTTTCTCCTTGTGTCATTTGGTGTTTTTTGTGGAATAAATTGCTACACAATAATGTTTTATAGATCAGTAATAGCCACTCATCCTTTAAAGACTCTTAAGGCTCTGGCTGCACTCCACAATGCGGTGCCAGCTTCAGATATATGAGCTATCACTAACTGCTTCTCAAGAGCAAGTTTTACAGAACTAGCTAGTAAGCAAATCATTATAGAAAGCAAGTTTGCTTTCTGAGCAATGGGCTACTGTGCAGAGTAGACAGTCTCGTGAATGTATACCCTGAGAACTGGTGCAGGTGGTCTACAATAATCCTTGAAACACTACGTTTGGAATCATAGAATCAGAGAACACTTCGGGTCAGAAGGGACTTTAAAGATCATCTAGTTCCAAGCTTCCCCCAAACATGATCAGGGACACATCCCACTAGATCAGGTGCCCAAGCCCTCATCCAACCTTCAACACCTCCAGGGATGGGGCAATCACAGCTTCCCTGGGAAACCTGGGCCAGTGCCTCACCAATCTCATGGTGAAGAAATTCTTCCTTATGTCTAGTCTAAATCTTCCCCTCTTCAGTTCATAGTGATTGCCTCTAGTCCTATCAATACAAGACTTTGTAAACAGTCCCTCCCCAGCTTTCTTGAAGACTACTTCAGGTACTGGAAGGTTGCTCTAAGGTCTCCTTGGAGTCTTCTCTTCACCAACCTGAAGAAACCCAACTCTCTCAGCCTGTCCTTGTAGCAGAGGTGCTCTCTAATCATCCTTGAAGACCTTCTCTGGACCTGCTCCAACAGCTCCATATTATTCTGATGTTGAATATTCCAGAACTGGACACAAGACTTCAGGTGGTGTCTGCTAAAAGAGGAATAGAGGGACAGATCCCCTCCCTTGCACTACTGGCCACGCTTCTTTTGATGCAGCCCAGGATTTGGTTGGACTTCTGAGCTGAAAGTGTACATTAACGTCTCATGTCAAGCTTCTTATCAGTCAAGAACCCCAAGTCCTTCTCCACAGGGCTTCTTTTGGTCACTTCATCCTCCATCCATGCATTGAAACTGCATATTGCCCTGACCAAGGTGTACTTGTTGTAAGCGGACTCCAGTTCCAGATGCCATCCAACCCAAACTATTCTATGATTCTATGATTCTATGATTCTATGATTCTATGATCTTGTCATCCGTCACTTAAGAGAAGAGACCAACATCCACCTCGCTACAACCTCCTTTCAGGCAGTTGTAGACAGTTATAAGGTCTTCCCGCAGCCTCTTTTTCTCCACGCTAAACAAACCCAGTTCCCTCAGCCACTCCTCATAAAGCTTGTTCTCCAGTCCCTTCACCAGATTCATTGCTCTTCTCTGGACAAGCTCCAGGACCTCAATGTCTTTCTTGCAGTATGGGGTCTGTTAGGATTAGGGTTAGGAGCCCTTTTTATTTGTCATCTCCAGGTTCCCAGCCAGGGGTTGGAGCATTATTATCAACCACTTCACAAAGGCGGATGAACAGGATTTCTAAAACCACCAGGACATTATAGTGATCACAGCACTATGAGTCCAGCCATGCGGCACCCAAGACAGTTCCATGTGTGTAGTTTCAAGAGTTTCATGCAGAGATGAGAAGCCTAATGTACACACAATCATACAACCTATGCACAAAACTTTATGAGAGGAAATACAGCTTAGAAAATACAAGTCCAGGTTTATGCAGAGGGCCTCTAAATGAGTTCTTGCAATGTACGCTGGAAAAATTTAAGGGGTTATTACTCTTAGCTGCCTGCCCACACAGGCAGGAGTTACTGCCCAAAAGACAAGACTTACTGCAGTTTCAGTGAAAACACCAAGCTATGACCTCTGCAGCTGAGAGAAGGGTATATCACCCTTTCTGCTGCATCTGCAGCTGGGGTAATAACATCCGGCAGAAAAATGGAGCATGTATTTTAAATCACTCCCGCATGACTAACCAAAGTTCATCATGAGGTACTCTCAGTAACACCAAACTAGAAGACCAATGTCCTTACACTTATTTGCTGTCCTGCACCTCATCTATGGAGTCTTTGCAAAGGTCAGAACATTCCAATAAAGGTCAGTTCTTCCATTAAAGCATTTAACACTGAGAGATATATTAAAATACATTTTCTGTAATCGGCCAGGAGAGAAAAAGCAGGTACCAATAGATGGAGTAGCAAGCATCAAAGGAAAAATCTCATTTTCAGGGGAGTCTTCCAGCTTTCACATTCCTCTAGAACATCCAATACATCTCTCTTATTGACAGTGGGGTTTTAAATAAAGAAATTCTCTAAACTAGAGCCAGATCCTCAGGAGATCCAGCAGACATAACATAGGTCCCATTTACATGCTGCTGACTGTACTCAATTCTATAGTTCAGTCTTCTTATCTCTGTTAGTATAACTGCAAATTAGCACAATATGTTCTTTACCAATCATGTCAGCAACCCCCACATTGCTTGCCAAATAATTATCTTTAAACTTCAATGTCACCCCTACGGGCTTTTATGTATAGCAATGTATCTTTTAAAAATAATTTTTTTATACATTCTGAATCTAAGCAATGTTTATTCACCAGCTGATAGGGTCGATAGGGTTAAGGAATGTCCTCATGTGAACGTACACATCAAAATAACTTACTTTGCAGAAGCAGGGTGATAGTTAGATGGAATTTAGAGTTTAGAGCATTATTTTTCATTCAAGATACTGTCAGAGAAAAGGAACAGTTTTTTTCTGAGTGAGATATTTGATAAAGAGAAACTACCCCTCGAAACACAAGCAACACACAAAGCTGGTCAGAAATGAGACAGTTCAAATATCTGATGATAGGATCATAGAATGGTTTGACTTGGAAGGAACCTTAAAGATTATCCAGTTCTTACCCTCCTGCCATGGCCAGGGATGTTTTTCATTAGATCAGGTTGCTCAGAAACCCATCCAGCCTAGTCTAGACCACCTCTGGGAATGGGACTTTGATGACTGCTCTGGGCAACCTGTTCCCATCCTTCGCCATCCTCACAGTAAAAAAATTTCTTCCTAATATTTAATCAAAATAGTCATTTTGAGACAAACCAAGAATTATTCTGATATTTCCTGTTGAAGCAAAGGGAAGCCTTGAGAGAATTCTTCACATTTTTCACATTAAATAATTCATTTGACTCAATTCTCTCTTAGATGCTAGTAATAAATGCAAAGAAAGGAAGCTGCAGGAAAGGAAAATCAACAATTATTAGGGCATGTACCATGTGAGAGGACAGGTAGTCCAGCTATACTACTGCCCAACGCATACCAATACAGATAGGTTAGAAAGTCAAAGCTGCACTTTTTTTTTCAGAGGTTAAATCAATTTGTCTTCTACCTTGTGCAAAGTAGTTAAGATGTTTTTGCCACACATGCATGATGTAGCTCCAGGTGTCATAAAGTCTGAGAAGGAAAGTTAATCTGGATCTGCAGCAAGCCTCCCAAGGTCACCGCTTCCATAAGATTTGCATGACCCAAATGTAAACACACTAGACATTAGGAAGAAATTCTTCATGATGAGGGTGGTGAGACACTGGAACAGGTTGCCCAGGGAAGTTGTGGCTGCCCCATCCCTGGAGGTGTTGAAGGGCAGGTTGGATGGGGCCTTGGGCAGCCTGATCTAGTGGGAGGTGTCCCTGCCCGTGGTAGGAGGCTTGGGATTAGATGATCTTTAAGGATCCTTCCAACTCAAACTACTCTATGATTTTATGATTCTATGATTCCATGGCTACCCCATCCCTGGAAGCGTTCAAGACCAGGTTGGATGGAGCCCTGGGCAGCCTGGTCTGATGGGAGGTATGCCTGCCCATGGCAAGGGAGTTGGAACCAGATGATCTTTAAGGTTCCTTCCAAACCAAACTGTTTTATGATTCTATGAAAATAAACCAAGATTCTCCTAATTATCCATTATTCCCCCCTGCTGAATTTTGACCTGACTTGAGCAGTATTCCCAAGACAACTGCATCAACAGATAGTGAGTCAGATGTCTATCAAACAACTAAAATGAGCCTTCACTTCTCCCTGGAGCCTTCAGATAAGCACTGCCAGGATGGGGATGGGAATGCAGTGGGGTAGGCATCATCTGAGGGAAGAATGAGTGCGTGATATATTGCACGAACCCTCATGTGACCAGGAGCACAAGGAGATCTGATGGACAGCAGCCAGTAAGCAACAAACGTGACACTTGATGCTGTGGATGTGGCCCTGGCATGAAGCTCTGCTGGGAAAGCTCTTTGTACGGTGTGCTGCTGGAGGGTATTCACAGCAGCAAGTAAACAAACTGGTTCCCCCACCCTATTCCTTTCAGATTCTTAAAATCATAGAATAGTACAAGCTGGATGAGCCATTAAAGAACCTCCAGTGCCAACCCCCCTGCCATGGGCATAGACACGTCCCACTAGATCAGGCTGCCCATGACCCCATCCAACCCGGCCTTCAACACCTCCAGAGGCAGCCACCACTTCCCTGGGAAACCTATTCCAGTGTCTCACTACTGTCATCGTTAAGAAATTCTTCCTTATGTCTAGTCTAAATCTGCACCTTTCCAGCTTATAGCCATTGCCCCTCATCCTATCACCACAAGCTTTTTTAAACAGTCCCTCCATAACTTTCTTGGAGTTCGTCTTCAGGTACCGGAAGGTCACTAGAAGGTCTCCTCGGAGCCTTCTCTTCTCCAGGCTGAGAAACCCCAACTCTCTCAGTCTGCCTTTTTATGAGAGGTGCTCCAGCCCTCTGATCATCCTTCTAACCTTCCTCTGCACCCATTCCAACAGCTCCATTTCCTTCTTATGTTGAAGATTCCAGAACTGGACACAATACTCCAGATGAGATGCAACGTCAATAAAGGTCTTGTTTGTTCTGTTACCAGAAACATCCTGCATTGCCCTGAATAATGACTAACCCTTGGTGACAAGCAGGACAACAGGGCAAAGCCTGGAGCATGAGTAAGATCTGTGCTCCCTGGGACTGTTCCACACAACCAGCTCACCAGTTGCCTGTGCTTAGGTAAATGTCACATGCGCTAAATAAAGACAGTGACTAATTGATTTCTACTGGGAAGGAATGAGGAAAAACAAGTGTTTTGTTGTTGTTTTTATTTTTAAAACATCCAATTATTGTAGACTAGCAACAGTTGCCAGGACAAGCTGTTCCAGTTTCATTGCCGGTGCCAGGGAAACAGACCATTTTAAGGAGTGGTTCATACAGGCAAAGAAATAGAAATACCCAAAATGCTGAAGTGTCAGCATACAGTAAAATATGTTAAAGAACACTTGCAAACTGCTTGGGATTACAGCCCCTGAGAGGGGCTGCTGAGGTGAATTATTAATCTTATTGTATTTCTGAAGTTGCACGCAGCATTTGAAAGTGCAACAGAACATCAATAGGACCACAAGAAGGATGTTGAGGCTCTGGAGCAAGTCCAGAGAAGAGCAACGAGGCTGGTGAGGGGTCTGGAGAACAGGTCTTATGAGGAATGGCTGAGAGAGCTGGGGGTGTTTAACCTGGAGAAGAGGAGGCTGAGAGAAGACCGCATTACTCTCTATAACTACCTGAAAGGAGGTTGTGGAGAGGAGGGAGCTGGGCTCTTCTCCCAAGTGTCAGGGGACAGGACAAGAGGGAATGGCCTCAAACTCCGCCAGGGGATATTTAGTCTAGACATTAGGAGGAAGTTTTTCACAGAAAGGGTCATTGGGCATTGGAACAGGCTGCCCAGGGAGGTGGTTGAGTGACCTTCCCTGGAGTTGTTTAAAGGACTGGTGGATGAGGTGCTGAGGGACATGGTTTAGTGTTTGATAGGAATGGTTACACTTGATGATTCGATGGGTCTCTTCCAACCTGGTGATTATTTGATTCTATGATTCTATGATTCTATGACTTATCCAAGGGGAAGTCCAGAGAGGTCAATCTTGCTCTGATCACAGTTAACTTTTCAGATCTACCCTGATTTTTTTTCTCGGAATGGCCTAATAATTACTTTTTAAATAAAACACTAGCAATAGGAAATTATTTCATAATTTCATTTCAGCTAAGAAGACACAGTGCCCTGCCAGACCAACTGCTTAACTCCACAAAGGAACAAGAAAATTCCTGCTAAAGGAGTCCTGTTGCTGCATCCAACCTTCCCCACCGCCTTTAGAGCTTTGTTTGGAATTTTGTTTTCAACAGACCCTCTGTGCATGAAAGAAGAATCACTCAGTACTGCCTGGATAGAGAAAGATGGTTCGTATCCCAGAGCACTTTCAGCAGAAGCATTTTATCTATAGCTAGATCCGAATTTAGTCATAATAAACATGAGGTTGTATTAATTATGAATAATTATGAATATTGGACAATATATCTAAATGGGATTTCATTTCTTCTTGAGTTCAGAATAGCTGTCTCAGGCCAAATTTCTCTAAGGTTTGAAAAATTATTTAGGCAAACTTATACTGCTAAAGTAAGCAACCATATGTTTATCTCAAAAACCTTTTAGAATCAGCAGAAGTTGAATGAGTCTGCCAGGCTATAATTCTTTAAAAAGCAGGCTCAGATTATTAGCCGTATGGTCAACTCCAAGCATTTGGTATTTACAAAGGCTTCTAGTGATAAGACTAGGGGCAATGGGTATAAACTGGAGAGGGGTAGATTTAAACTAGACATAAGGAAGAATTTCTTTACTATGAGAGTGAATTTCTTCACTGGCAGAGGTTGCCAAGGGAAGTTGTGGCTGCCCCATCTCTGCAGGTTTTGAAGGCCAGGTTGGATGGGGCCTTGGATAACCAGGTGTCCCTGCCCATGGCAAGGAGGTTGGAACTGGATGGTCTTTAAGGTCCTTTCCAACCCAAATTATTCAATGATTATACGACTTCAGAAACCAGTCACCACTCTTTATCTTTTCAACTACAAATCCCCTGCCCTTCTGGCTCCTTGATGTCTGTATGGCATGGAGACAATGCCGTTCCACAAGGGGAAGACAGACAAAGTGAGTGAAATGAAATTGCCTTGTAAAAATTTGTTGTGAATCTCCTTTTGGTGACCGCTTCTTGAATCCTGTGTTCAACTCTGGGCCCCTCACCACAAGAAGGATGTTGAGGTTATGGAGTGAGTCCAGAGAAGAGCAACAAAGCTGGTAAAGGGGCTGGAGAACAGGCCCTATGAGGAACGGCTGAGAGAGCTGGGGTTATTTAGCCTGGAGAAGAGGAGGCTGAGGGGAGACCTCATTGCTCTCTACAATTACCTGGAAGGAGGTTGTGGAGAGGAGGGAGCTGGGTTCTTCTCCCAATTGACAGGGGACAGGACAAGAGAAAATGGTCTCAAGCTCCACCAGAGGAGGTTCAGGCTGGACATTAGAAAAAAAATTTTCACAGAAAGGGTCATTGGTTGTTGGAAGAGCCTACCCAGGGAGGTGGTTGAGTCACCTTCCCTGGAGGGGTTTAAGACATGGGTGGACGAGCTGCTGAGGGGCATGGTTTAGTGATTGATAGGAATGGTTTGACTTGATGTTCTGGTGGGTCTCTTCCAACCTGGTGATTCTATGATTGTATGAAATTTTTCTGTTCTCCTGGGGATTACAGACTCTTTACCGTACATTCTTCTTTGTCTATAAGGTTCATTGTTTGGCCTACATCTTCTAGGACACACCATATGGTTTCCTAGTATCAAGAGATGAGATTCCATCTGTGGGTCTACAGTTCAATTCATGAAGGGGAATTTCACACAGTGAAGAACAACATCCGAACAACCTAACTATAACTTTTGCAAGACAGTAACAGCATATTTGAATTGACACTTATGGTTGGTTCCTACCGAAAAACAAGTCAGTTCAAAGCAAGTATTTCCTGTGTTTAATTTCATCTTGAAAACCCAGTTTTCCATCTGAAGCAGTTTTGAAAATGTGTGATTAGTCGCCTACCTGCCTCTCTAAGCTTTTTGTTTGAATTAACGTCTTTACAATCAAGATGCTGTGTCCTGCTTGTTCTGTATGGTGCTCAGAACATTTATGATTCCCCGCAACAAACGCTTTGTATTTCAGATGAACAAGTGTAGATATCTTAAATTCCGAACAAAACAAAAAAAAACCTCACCAACAAGACAGAACAATTCCTTCTTTCACACGATGGCATATGCTGGCTAATTAGCCACATGAGACACTGAACACTGCAGGAGAGACAGATGGCAATTTGGGGCTGATCGTCCTACAGCAATGGAACGGCACATTGTTTGTTGGCAGAATATATTACCGCTTTTGTGCTGATGTCTGTGGAGTAATCATAGCAGTTCTTGGTCTTGATAGTTACAGCAACTCTCAGAATAGATTCTTGTGAACTTATTATTATTTTCTTTAAAAGTTCAGCTTCATGATAATGAGGATGAGAGGGCAGGACAAGAGGAAATGGTCTCAAGCTCTGCCAGGGAAGGTTTATGCTGAACATTAGGAAAATATTTTTCACAGAAAGGGTCATTGGGCACTAGAACAGGTTGCCCAGGGAGGTGGTTGATTCACCTTCCCTGGAGGCATTTAAGGCACGGGTAGACGAGGTCCTGATGGACATTTTTTAGTGTTTGATAGGAATGGTTGGACTCAATGATCCGGTGGGTCTCTTCCAACCTGGTGATTCTATGATTCTATGAACAAAAAAATAAATACACAACTGTGTAGGATGTGGTGGGACGAGTGAATTGCTATTCAAATTATGGATCTGTACAGGTACTTTGTTTGCATCCTAGATCTGTTTTGTAAAGAGATGCACAATTTATTTTCCTTACCCTTTTATATTAATGGCCTCAAGCTCCACCAGGAGAGTTCAAATTAGACATTAGGAAAAACAATTTTCACAGCAAGGATCATCAGGCACTGGCAGAGGTTACCCAGGGAGGTGGTTATGTCACCATTCACGAAGGTGTTTAAAAGACATGAGGTACTTAAGGATTTGGTTTAGTAGCACATTGATATGGTTGGACTCGATGATCTTGAGGTCTTTTCCAACCTGGTGATTTTATGATTCTGTGATCCCCAGACCATGTAAAGGGCATGTGTGATTGATACACTCTCCAACTATGACACCAGATCAGATCATCAGGAAACAATATTGCAGGTTATAGTATGACACACCAGTGCAGATAACCTACTAATCTCTTCGTAGTCTGGTAAAATAACCATAAATGTCCACTTTAGCAGTTGAAGACCAAGCTCTCTCATGCCTCTTCATTATTATCTAACTCAGTTCTGAATACTCAGATCCCCACAGAAGGGGATTATAGAATCATAGAATCACTAGGTTGGAAAAGACCTTTGAGATCATTGAGTCAAACCATACCTGTCCACTACTAAACCTGTACTGAACTCGTCATCCCTACATTGACCTTTTCTGGATCTATTTCCAACTTATTTAAAGATCAAGATCTCAAGGTTCTGTTGGTAAGTTCGCATCTCTGGTCATCATGACTCTGACAGGGGAAACTGGGATAGACCATCTCTACGGTCCTTGTGCAGATTTTTGATGCTGATGTTGTTCAGTCCATGCACAGTAGAAATCAAGAAAACTCAGAGTGACTGGAAATGTCCCTTGAAGACTTCACATTCGATTTTCGAGCTGACAGCTTTTTAGACTCAAGAATTTCACTGCACCAGGTTGTTGTTCTTCCACTAGTTTCTAATTGCAGTGTATTTTCCTGGGTTTAGGAAACTAAACAGAGCCGTGGACCAGTCATACTGTTCGTAGGTTCCCTTGCATAGTTTAGTTTCTCGCAGCCAATATTCAAGCATGATACAGGGGACAACATAGACAAAAGCCTGCTTCTGGTGGAGATAATGGTGAAGGACAGCATAATTGGTTGAGAGAAGAAAGATTTTAGCTCTGTCATCTCATTGCCACAGGCTCAGCAGGTCAGAGAACACACTCTATTTTTTTTTTTTTAACAGGATATGTGTATCCTCCAGGACCCATAACACTTGAAATCTAACCGAATAAACTTAATGAGAAGTAACATCCTTACAAAAGCCTTCATAACACTTCTAGGGATATGGGCTTATAGTTTGCCAGTTAACCTGCTCCCAAACACAAAAATCCTTTTACTTTCTGATCCAGAGTCATAAAAGGAGACTGTTCACATTGCAAGCCTCAGCCTGCTCCTGCCCCCAATCCAGAACATGCATCACTCCCTTTAATATCACTTCATGCTTCTCTACCAGGTTTCTCCCTTCTGGAAACACTTCTCACAATCTCTTTCCATCACACTCCTGATATTCTTCCAGACCTTCTCTCATTTCTTGGCTATTTTCCCCAAGTCTCCATTCCTCCATCCCTCCATCTCTCCTCTCACATCTTTTCATACTTTTATCTGGCTTTCCTTTTATTATTCTGGTAGGTAGATTATTCCTGAGCCCAGTGATGCCAAAAATTTCCCTTTGAGATGGCCTTCCCCTAAAATTTCTTGTTAGTGAACACTCAGACAAGAGCCTTCTTAACACCAGTTCTTAAGGTCTAGAGCGTTTAGAATCATAAAATCATAGAATCATAGAGTGGTTTGGGTTGGAAGGGACCTTAAAGATCATCCAGTTCCAACCACCCTACCATGGGCAGGGACACCTCCCACTAGATCAGGCTACCCAAGTCCCTATCCAACCTTACCTTGAACAGTGTGCTCAGGTGGCCAAGAAGGCCAATGGAATCCTGGCTTGGATCAGAAATGGTGTGACCAACAGGTCAAGGGAGGTTATTCCCCCTCTGTACTCAGCACTGGTGAGGCCGCTCCTTGAATCCTGTGTTCAGTTCTGGACCCCTCACCAGGAGAAGGATGTTGAGGCTCCGGGGTGAATCCAGAGAAGAGTAACAAAGCTGGTGAAGGGGCTGGAGAACAGACCTTCTGAGGAATGTCTGAGAGAGCTGGGGTTGTTTAGCCTGGAGAAGAGGAGGCTGAGGGGAGACCTCATTGCTCTCTATAACCACCTGAAAGGACGTTGCAGAGAGGAGGGAACTGGGCTCTTCTCCTAAGTGACAGGGGACAGGACAAGAGGGAATGGCCTCAAGCTCCACCAGGGGAGATTTAAGCTGGACAAAAAAAATTCACAGAAAGGATCATTGGGCATTGGAATAGGCTGCCCAAGGAGGTGGTTGATTCACCTTCCCTGGAGGTGTTTAAGGCATGGGTGGACAAGGTGCTGAGGGACATGGTTTAGTGTTTGATAGGGGTTGTACTTGATGATCCGGTGGGTCTCTTCCAACCTGGTGATTCTATGATTCTATGATCTCCAGGGATGGGACAGCCACAGCGCCCTTGGGCAACCTCTGCCAGTGCCTCACCACTCTCACAGTGAAGAAATTCTTTTTTATGTCTAGTCTATATCTGCCCCTTTTGCAGTTTATATCCATTGCCCCTTGTCCTATCACTACAAGCCTTTGTAAACAGTCCCTCTCCACCTTTCTGTAGCCTGTTTCAGGTACTGGAAGTTTGAGTGTGATGTGTATGATGAAAATAATAGATTGCATTGCCACTGTGCAAATGAACATATCCCCTAGGAAAGAGGTAACATCCAACTTTCTCCTGGAGATTGTATAACACAAAAAACCTAGAAGCCACCAAAACCAGAGCTAGCACAAATCTACTGTTCTCATAACAAGAGGAAATGTTAAATTGGTTTCAGTGAGGTGTTTTTATGGCATGCTTGTCCCTGAAGCATAGAAAGCAAGCTAGTTTTCCTGCAGGTTTTAAGCCATAAAATGTTACCTTCCTCCTCCCACCAGAACCCAAAGAGCCACGTAAATGGTTAGTGGATACATTCCAAATGCTATGAAAGTAGTTTAGTTAAATATATCAGATTTGATGAAGAGAATGGATTTTAAATGTGAGATAAACAGGTGAAAACACCACAGAATTTTCACCTGCTCGCACAGGTTTTGAGTTATGTACTCTTTAAGGAACACTTCATAGGACAACAGATAAGTCACTCAAGCAGTAGATTTCGTGGAAACTCATGTTTGAAGACAAGAAGACAAACAAAAAGATATTTGTAGATCACATAGAATCATAAAATCATAGATTCAACAGGTTGGAAGAGACTCATCGGATCATCAAGTCCAACCATTCCTATCAACACTAAACCATGTCCCTCAGGACCTCGTCTACCTGTGCCTTAAACACCTCCAGGGAAGGTGAATCAACCACCTCCCTGGGCAGCCTGTTCCAATGCCCAATGACCCTTTCTGTGAAAATGCTACCAGTATGTGACAGAGGCCAATCCTGAAATGTTATTAATTAAGCTTGATACATTGTGGACATAAATTTTCGGCTTCATAAGTGTATGAAGGGCAAAAATAATATCTCTGGATTTGGAAAATCCAGTGTCTAGAGAGGAAACTCCATTAATATTGAATTTTGTATTCTTACTATTACAGGGCAGAAAGATGTACTCCGGACCTAACAGCCACTTAAAATTTCCAAGGGAAACACAGGCATTCTCGCTAGCGCATCTCAATCCCTTTAAACATGTAAACAATGTAATTCCAGAGGCCAAGTATATTAGTGAAATGTCATATGCTTATAGATCCTGTTACCCTTATTCAGCACCCTGCTCTTTCCACCTCCCTTTCCTC
Organism: Coccyzus lansbergi; assembly: GCA_033558105.1. Classification (NCBI taxonomy): domain Eukaryota; kingdom Metazoa; phylum Chordata; class Aves; order Cuculiformes; family Coccyzidae; genus Coccyzus; species Coccyzus lansbergi. Next base: position 978,538 of record JAUMJK010000220.1, on the reverse strand, counting down.
CGTCATTACTACTTCATTTGTACAGTACATCCAGGACACAGACCACATTTCCCACTGGTGCTGAAAACAACTTGGAACACAATTAGCCTTGTCAAGTCCTTCCCTGGTATGCCATATAGGGCTGCCAGCTTTCCCAGCAACCCAATAATCCCTAGAGCACTGCCTCAGGGTCTGTGATTAACAGAGGTGTTTACATGTCTGAAAATGTACCAGCCTAAAAATAGAAATCATTTTCTTAGCATCCAGTGATGCTGGATTTGTTCTTTTCTTTTTCTTTCCATTTGCCAGATTGACAACTAAAGTGCCTTTGTTTCATTCTTTCAACTGATATAGGGATCAACAACAACAAGAGAACATTGCAGTTCTGTGATTGTGGATAAAGAAAAAAATTCCCAAACAAAATACTTTTTGTCGCAGTCCAAAAATAGAAAAACACACAAGAATGTTATCAAACTGTTCTGTCTGCAGCACAGAGTACAATTCCAAACTGAGGCATGCAAAAGAAGGAGCCAAAGAAGATGCTCAGCATCCCTACACAGATATTTTCAGTTTGAAGGCAAGGCTCTTCTGCACAGGGAAAAAAAAGTGTTGTAAGACAAGTAGGTAGATTCCTATTTATTTTCCTTTAGATGGATCATGTGGGATAGACTATGCTGGAAAAGAGCAGTGCAGAGAAACACTACTCCAGCAGTTCCTGGAAGGCTGGCAGCTCCAAAAACAACACTTGGATTTTTTGTACTCTTTTCTGAAGGCTGGTTTACAGAAGGCTAGGAACAGAGCCATTATTCCTCTCACACCTTCTAAGGCAACACATCTCTCGAGAGCCACAAACACAGTCCTTGCTGCCCAGCAAGAGGACAGTGGGTGAGTTCAGCTCCTGCAGATGTGATTGTTCCCACTATTTGGCTGTTTGAAGATTCAAACAATTCCTATTCACCCTCACTAGGGCAAATAACATTTCGCGGTGCTAGCTCTCACTTGGGTGGTCATAATCCAGTTAGTGGAACTTAGCTTTGGGCTGAATACTGGACAATGATTCTCTTTTCTTTTGTGACAGTGACTCAGCCAGACCTTCTTCCCTGTGGCTACCTGTTTCACGGTCATTGCTGGGCTGGAAGCTGCTCCTATACTGATCAGGTCAGTTATTTTCTTGGAGCCAGAGCTCGAAACATTAGAAACCTCATGTCCATTCCGTGATATAGAATAGATAGGAACAGGCTTGTGCACAGCTTAAGCTTCACATGAATGGGAAGAACAAATTTCCTTGAATTAAAAGAATCTGCAGCTCTTTCTTCTATTGTGAGACCTCATCTGGAGTATTGTGACCAGTTCTGGAGTCCTCAACATAAGAAGGATGCCGAACTGCTAGAATGGGCCCAGGGAAGGGCTACAAACATCATCAGAGGGCTGGAGCACCTCCCATACAAGGACAGGTTGAGAGAGTTGGGTTTCTATGATTTTATATGTTGGAATCACTGCTATTACAACATCTACAGATCCCTAAAATGAGCAAAATGCCATAGATAATATTAGCAGTACCAGTCACACCAGGATGACAGTTGAACAAATTCTGCATTCTGCTCCATCCCGACATAGTGTCTACTATGATGGAGTCTGGGACAGCTCTGAACCGGGGTTTATTCAGAGCCTGGTGCTGAGTAACTTGAATTTATCTATCCTGGGTCATCGTAGCCAGGTCTGGTTTTATTATAGGAATTTGTTTGTTTGAGGGCAGAAGCCAATTGGGTATTTAAGGACTCTTGTCAACTTTGCAACTTTGTGCATGTTTATACCAGGTACTCTAACTTCATAGACCTCAAATGAGTTAATTCTTTCACTGCTGTGATCATGAAATCTGCAAAAGGTTACTAAAAGCCTTGAGGCCCAGATTCTTCCAGAAGGTGTTGGAGATTCACTTAGTGTCTTTATATGGTGCATTTAGCATTTGACACCCAAAGCTGACTGAGAAGTGACACATTCATGTGTCAGTGCGTTACTATAGGTCATTGCATAATTAGAGATATTGAAGATCACAAGTTGCTCCTGTCAGCATGAAAATAACATTCGTGCTTCAGGTGGTAGGTAACCCCTGCACATATTAAAAACGTAATGATCTTGGAAAATTTAAAACTTTAAATAAGGGCAGAGGTGACAGATACTCCTTCAATCACAGAAATAAAGCAAATTTCAGGAAAGCCAAGTGAACAGTCAAATTTTTACCTATGAACTCAATGCTTCCAAATGCCTTGGACTAAAGACTTGGAGTGTTTTAAAGGTGTTACATGGAGCAAATTCATAGTGAAGTCAGTGTGAATTTTATCTCTGTAAATTATTAATGGAAAGAAGAGTTATTTTACCTCCAAATCACAATCCACTCTCTACCTATTAAAGTCATCCCCTTCACCTTTCCCTGGCTCTCAGCACAACCGCTCACAGTGTAAGGTGATGTGAAAAAAAAAAAGACTCTCTGAGGATACTTTTACCCTGGGATATCCTTAATAAATTGCCTGTCTGACTTTTGGTTCCACATTTAAGCATGGACTGTCATTCTTTCAGGTCCCAGGTGTTTCTTAAACTTAACAACCTAGTATCAGAAGGCTGTTCTGTCTTCCCAAGCCAAGGAAAACAGGCATCTGAAGTATCTCCACTAGTATTCTACAGGATGGCCAAGCTTTGAAGCAAAGGTTCATAGAATCACCAGGTTGGAAGAGACCCACCGGATCATCGAGTCCAACCATTTCTATCAAACACTAAATCATGTCCCTCAGGAAATTCAGTTTGATACTTTAAAGGCCACTGTTTCTTCTGCTGTTTTTATTCTCCTGGAGCCTGCCTTCTGCATGGTAACAGCAAAGCAGCAAACCTCGACAGGTTTGTTCCCGATTGAACTCTCCCTCAAAGTATTTATCTTTCTAGCTATTACCTGTGGACAGCAGACATGCATTTACCAGCAAGACTGGAACAAATTGAGACTGTGAAAAGTTTTAAATATGTTACAGGGCAATCTCGCATTTTAACTGACCAAGTTTGTAAAATGACTCCTTCGCTCTGGCATCTTAACCCATGATTTCTGTCACTCAGTAGCAACTCCTTAATCAGGAGAATATTTCAGCCATCGAATGAAGGAGTCATGTCTAGATGAACATGCACTGATTATTCACTACGGTGACCTGTTTTCTATCTCGAACATGAGCGCAAAATTCTCCTCTTTAGATGAGAGTGTTATTTTTATTTTCTCTATGGAACTACATACTGATCATGCCTGCTGACAGCATGGTTAAAATATAGCGTGAGAGTCACGTCCACACCGTTTGTGTGGCTGATCAACAGCTGAGCTTCATACTCTTCATGAGAAAAGCTGAGGACATTGCAAAAGGATTGAAGGCCATTCTGTGAAGAATGTAGCTTTCTGTTCCTTTTCTTTAATTTCTGTGTTTTCTTCCTCTTTCAGACAGTTTATTAGGTCTTGCAACATTGCTCTCTATCTAAATGTATTATCTACATTTTGCATAGGTTGCTAAGGGTATCATTGAATCTTTCATCTCTCTGTCTCCAACATCTGAAACATATCTTTCATTTACTGAGTGCCAATCATATGAACAACATTTTACCACCAAAAAGTTTCCATCCCCAAATTTGATTGTGATATAAACACCTCACTAAAGAGATCGCTTTAACGAGTGACCTATAAATGGTATAGAGACAGCTCTGGAGTGAAAATGTGGCTATTTAGCCATTGTGTCAAAGATCAGTCCTGCAGAACTGTGGAAATACTGAGGTAATTCAGCTTTCCAGGACAGAAGTGTAGCATAAAGGAATGGCAACTTAATCCTATATTTATAACCTCTGGCTGAAGTTGTAGGCATATGTCCTCTTTTAAATCTATCTAGGTCAGCTGAAGATAACATCAACAGTTACCCTTCCTTCCCAGTTGTTTTGTTGCCACAGCACAGAGAGTATTTGAGGGGTGTTCTCATACCTTCCTATACAGGGCTGCCCTAGGAATTTGAAGGTCTCCATATATTACAGGCTTTTGAATGTCTTTGCCCTGATTTTATAGTTCTGTGGGAATGGGTCCAGAGGAGGCTACAAAGTTGATCAGAAGGTTGGAGTACCTTCCATACGAGGACAGGCTGAGAGAGCCTGGATAAGAAAAGGCTCTAAGGACACCTCATAGAAACCTTCCAGTACCTGAAAAGGACCTCCAAGCAAGCTGGAGAGGGACTGTTTAGAAAGTCTTGTAGTGATAGGACTAGAGGCATCTGGCATAAACTGGAGAGGGGCAGATTTAGACTAGACATGAGGAATAAATTCTTCACAACGAGGGTGGTGAGGCACTGGCACAGGTTGCCCAGAGAATTTGTGGCTGCCCCATCCCTGGAGGTGTTGAAGGCCACATTGGATGGGGCTTTGAACAGTCTGGTCTAGTGGGAGGTGTCCCTGCCTAGGGCACGGAGGTTGGAACTGGATGATCTTTAAACTTCCTTCCAACCCGAACTATTCTATGATTCTGTAGATAAAATCACCTCTGCACCTTGTTTCTCTACATCACTTCTGCAAGCCAGTCAAATTCAATGTTTATCTGGTGTAAATCTACAGAAAGCAGGTATAGAAGGTCTGACGCTTCTCAAAAGTCATCTGGAAAACTCTGTATTAAAGAATCTTTACAAGTAAATATGAACAATCAAAATCACAACTGTGCTTATTTCAGTCTTGGTAGAATTAAATTTAAACTGCAAAACCAACTAGATTTTCTGTCCCCGTGTTGTCACTTGGCCTGAGGGACTGGATCACACTCCAGAATTATACTTTTCAGGCTGGTTTTGAGCTTACCTTGAAAAATATATAAATGTTATGTCCTAATTCCTTTCTTCATTATTTGTTTTTCTCTAAAGCCACTCGTGCTTAGGGAAGTCCTACACTTAAGGCTATGATAAATGAAGCTGAATGTTTTGACCTATGAACCATATTCACTGGAGAAGTTCCTACGAGAATGTGCTTTAAATATGATAGTGTGTGAGAAGTGGTGTAACGAGTGCGTGAGTTTCAGTTCCCTTTAGATTTTATTTCTGCTAAGGTCAGATTCCAGTGTGTGATGTGTACTTGTTCGAAGTTCAGGGATTTATAAATAGCAAATGCTTTCAAGGTTTACCATACTGGTTTTGACCTTATTGAAATCCCTGTTGTACGCACTGAACATAAAGATCAAGTCACTTTACTCACAATCCATCACCATGCTCCAAAAGGTGCTTTATAAACAAATTGACGTGGACATACTTTGCTTTTGTCTAGTTTTAGTTATCTTTGAACAATAAAGGAAACTGTAGAGGTATACATTTTGAAAGCATTTTGTGTTATAGATAGGTCAAACATTTTGAAATTGAAGTGAAGTTAACCATAATGTAATGTATTGTCTCTTCCTATTACTGTATGAATAGAAACTGCTGAATATTTACAATATCATAGCTCTTTGGAGATACATGTGACATTATTAATAGCAGATACTATAATTCATTTGGTCTTCTTTTTAGGAATATAAGAAGAGCTAATTCTGTGTGGAAGCAGGTGCTGGAGTACTTTTCTTGAGTGCTAGCAGCATAGTACTCAAGATCATTCTGGTACAAAATTAGCTCTTCAAAATCCATAAAACCTGCTTGAGGGAAAAAAAGATGAAAACCTCTTTTTTTAGGTACTCCATCACTAACCATTACTTCACAGAATCATAGAATCATAGAATCACCAGGCTGGAAGAGACCCACCAGGTCATCAAGTCCAACCATTCCTATCAAACAATAAACCATGTCCCTCAGGACCTTGTTCACCTGTGCCTTAAACACCTCCAGGGAAGGTGAATCAACCACCCCCCCGGACAGCCTGTTCCAATGCCCAATTACCCTTTCTGTGAAAAACTTCCTCCTGATGTCCAGCCTTAATCTCCCCTGGTGGAGCTTGAGGCCATTCCCTCTTGTCCTGTCCCCTGTCACTTGGGAGAAGAGGCCAGCTCCGTCCTCTCTGCAACCTCCTTTCAGGTTCCTTAATCTGAAAAGCCAGCTACTAATATGTGCAAAGATAATCTGTACTCACCTTGCTCTCCAGACTGTGCATACTGCAATGTTTTATATAAAGAAAAAAGCAGTGTGAACCCTATTTTGTAAACATTATCATATGCTTGTATCACGTGAATAATAGATCAACTAAGCAGCAGATTTCCTGGACTCACTAAGCCTCAGAGCATCATGTGCACAACTTGTTTTCTATAAATATCTTAAACGCCAGGGTCTCAGAATATATTGACAGGCTGAGAGAGTTGAGGTTGTTCAACCTGGAGAAGAGAGGGCTCCAAGGAGACCTCATAGAAACCTTCCACTCCCAGAAGGAGCCTCCAAGAATGCTGGAGAGGGACTAGTCACAAAGACTTGTAGTGATAGGAATAGGAGCAATGGGCATAAACTGGAGAGGGGCAGCTTTAGATTAGACATAAAGAGGAGTTTCTTCATGATGAGAGGGGTGAGGCATGGGCACAGGTTGCTCAGGGAAGCTGTGTCTGCCCCATCCCTGGAGGTATCGATGGGGCCTTGGCCAACCTGTTCTAGTAGAAGACGTCCCTGTCAATCGCAGTGGGGATGGAACTAGATGATCTTTAAGGTCCCTTCCAACCCATATGAGCCTATGATTCTATGCTTCTATGAATATATGTTGTATTAAAATGGCCCTTAAATGTGTGGTCTAGCTTTCATAGAAAGTTGCTTTCCTCCTCAGAGGTTACTTGTATTGCTAGTCTCCCTTATCCAGCTTTTTGCTATACTGACCCTTTTTCAAATATACCTTGAATTATTGCATCTCTTCTGGGTAAATGTTTCATCCTGTGTAGTTGGCTCAGCAGTGAACTTCTCTAAAACTGAAATGTAAATGTACTGGGGAGATTTGAGCTTCAGTTTCTCTTCTGCTAAAACACCAAATAGTAACAGAAAAAAACTGCATTATTCCATCCCTAGAAATGTGTTTGATAAATAAAGGCTAGGGGAGACCTTACCACTGTCTAAAAATACCTGAAAGGAGGGTTGTTGGTTTCTTCTCCCAAGTGACAGGCAACAGAAGAGGAGGAAACGGCCTCAAGTTGCCCCAGGGGAGGTTCAGATTACTCATCAGGAATAATTTCTTCATGGAAAGGGTTCTTGGGCACTAGCAGAGGCTGCCCAGGGTGGTGTTTGAGTCCCCATCCCTGGAGGTATTTGAAAGACGTGTAGATGAAGTGCTTAGGGATAAGATTTAGTAATGCATAGATGCAGTCGGACTTGATGACCTCAAAGTTCCCTTCCGACCAAACTGTTCTATGATTTTATAAATTATGGCTAACTTTGCAGGGCCTGGGATTCCTGTAAGGGAGTTTCCTAACCTTTCAACACTTGGAATATCACGTAAGCCTGAGACTAAGACTTTCCATTTGTTGTGGAGCCAGGTCCTTTCTCTCCACTGTCACCACTTTAGCCTAATGTAAATTCCTTTACTAACAGGTGCTAGCACTGAGAAGCATAATCTCTTCTCTCAGAGATAAAGCTAATGGGGAACAAACTCAGAAGAGATACAGACAACATTATAAACTATCCTTAAGAGTTGTGAGAAATATTTATTTTGGGCTCAGCCATTGTTAGATTCTCTGCCATGAGCTGAGTGATAGTAATCCTATGCATATATAATCTTGTAGTAAATGTGGGGTAAGTGGATTTAATTGAACCTGCAGTAATAAAGAGTTAAAATAAGCTAAATTATCTTGCGTTTCTTGCCCACTAAGAACATATAAAGGCAGCTACCACAGAAGCTGATGTGTGATAGCTTGTCAAGCTCTGGAAACTAACTTCATCCTCAAGAAGAGAAAGATCCAAGTCGTCCTTAGAGTAGCCTTTCAGTACCTGAATGGGGCCTCCAAGAAAGCTGAGGAGTGGCTTTTTACAAGGATATAGAGAGATAGGACAAGGGGGGAAGGTTTTAAATAGGAAGGGAGAAGATTTATATTAGACATTAGGAAGAAATTCTTGATAATGAAGATGGTTAGACACTGGTACATGTTGCCCAGGGAAATTGTGGCTGCCCCATCCCTTGTTAGAGCCAGGTTGGATGGGGCTTTGGACAGCTTGCTATGGTGGTAGGTGGCCTCCCCCCACCCCCCCACCCCCCCCACCCCCCTCCCCCGCCTGCAGGGGATTTGGATCTGCAAGGTCTTTAAGGTCCCTTCCAATCCAACCCATTCTATGATTCTATGATTCTATGATTCTATGATTCTATGATCATAGTCACTGGGGTGGGACTGGGCCATAAGGACATGAAAATGCCAAAGCCAGACTGGGTTCTGAAACCAACCAGGTGGATCTAGTCCAGCAGAGATGCTCCAGTGGGCACATCAGGCCAGGACCTGAGCAGAAGAGTGGTTCCCAAGGGAGGGGAGGCTCCCACGGAGGCTTCTCACAGCCCTCTCACCTCTATCGGTCATTAAATTAATTTTTGGACATTTACTAAATTAACCATCCTTGGAAAGCTAGCAAACCTTCAGGGGACTCAGTCCATGCAGCAGGAGAAGGAGCCACATGGATGTGCTTTCCCTGTCTAACTACAGGCTCAGGGATTCAGAGAGAGAAGTAATAAACAGGTACACAAGCTGTATAGGGACATAGAAGGAGCTGCAAAAAAATTCAGAAGGATATGGAAAACAAAAAGGTATGCAGACTATTGAATGTCATGCTTCTGAGATCCTGGAAATATGTCAGAGAGGCAGAGAAAGAGACTGGTTGTCTTTAAAGATTGCACTGGAGCCTCAAGGTGTTAGTTTTTCTTGCTTGTAGCATCCTGTCTAGGAAACACAAGCCTTCAGACCTTTCATTACTCTTATTCTCTCAATGACTCCCACATACATTATTTTAAATGTTCTTCCTTCCAGTCGTGAGTGATATTTTCATCAGGAATGTGTAAATAAACACTCAAGTCCCTGTTCCTCTCTATATGCAAAATAAGAAATCTATATGCAATATGAGTGACACATGGTTCTGGGCTTTGTACTCTTACCCTGCTAGGAGACTGAATCCAACTACAGGACAAACTGGGACAGCTTAAAGGTCACAGCAACCTGCATCTAATTCTTCAGGGCTGAGATGTCTCCTGAAATCAGGATAATATGTGCTAGAACACACTGTACTAGTTATCTCCTTATGCCAGGAATTATGTTACATGTGCTGTCTTCGAGTTCATGATAACTTTGCTGTTATTTTCCTTTCAACCAGCAAAGAAAAAAAATGTACTCGTCTCTCATGAAACTCCACCTGGAGCACTGTGTCAAGTTCTGGAATCTGCAACAGAAGAAGGGTATGGAACTGTTGGGAACTGTCCAGAGGAGGGCTACAAAGATGATCAGATGGCTTGAGCACCTTTGCTATGAGGACAGGCTGAGAAGAGAAGGCTCCAGGTAGAACTTAGAGCAGATTCCAGTACCTGAAGGGGTCTCCACGAAAGCTGGGGAGGGACTTTTTAGAAGGGCATGGAGTGATAGGACAAGGGGGAATGGCTTTAGCTTGGAAGGGGGAAGGTTTAGAAAAGACTTTAAGAATAAATTCTTCATGAGTTGTGAGACACTGGCACAGGTTGACTTGGGAAGCTGTGGCTGCCCTCTCCCTGGAAGGATTGAAGGCCAGGTTGGATGAAACCTTAAGCAACCTGGACTGGTGGGAGGTGACCCTACCCATGGCAGGAGGGTTGGAACTGGATGAACTTTATGGTCTCTTCCAACCCAAACCATTGGATGATTCTATATGCAAAGTAAATGGAGTGAGATTAGATCCCTTCTTTATCCCTTTTCTTGTAAAGACCTTCAACACCCAAAAGTGCTGGGAATTTACTTTTCTGTTAGATAACCTTGCATTACCCTTGTCAGACAATCCATACACTGTTATGTCTGCAAGTAGATGAGGGAGAAGAGGTGTTTTTGAGGGGATAACACTGAAAACACACTCTATTTGTGGCACTCTAAGATTTCATCAGCTTATCAGAACTCACAGAAAGGCTCTGAGTAGCTCTTCGTTTCTCCAGCCAGACCTCACCGCCTAACAGGGGATGGCGAAAATGTAAAGCAGTCCAACCTCTCCTGTCTGACGAGTTGTGTTTGGGGCTTTTAGGTTTGGCACCTGGCACAGCTGGTGGCCAAGTGCACGTACCCTGACACACAGGCTGCTAAACAGCTCACAGCCCAACCACAGCAGCCAGGCAGGCCCTGTGGTCAGTCTAGATCTCTGCATAGAAAAGGTCTTTCAAAGCAACCCGGATTAACCATGTAGGATCCAAGAGACAAACTCAGACCCTGCCATGTAGCTCTGCATTCTTTACAACCCACTGGGATGCAGCAGGATAGCTGAAATCCCAAATGGTATCTGCCTTTAAAGCTCTATATTCTATTAGCAAATGGTCTATTAATTATACTCCAGTGACTAGTTGTAGCAGCAGTATCCAATCTCTCTAGCTGAAGTAATAAAAATAACCTAATCACTTCTCTGTTTTTCCCACTCAGAAAGCTGCTGTGCATTAACTCAATCCTTCATACAAAAGATTTCATTTTGTTCCTGCAATTCAGCCCTAAAAGGAGGCTGTCAAGCTTTTATGATAAAAAAATAATTATCTCCTTCGACAGTGGTCCCATTTAAATAGGTCTTTTAAAGAGACATCTTGGGTGTATTTTTCCTTTCTTTCGCCCTGACAAAAAGAACTGAAATATTTCTCAGCCCATTATTCCCTCTTCTTCCTACTTCATGGTAAAGAAAAAAAAAATAAAAGCTGGCCACGTTTATTATCTCTCTTATCTCTTATGAGTAGCTGGTTGTTCAGTCAGGACTTGATACAATGCTAATTGAAGTTAGTGTGCTTTTTGAGCCATCTTCATTAAGTCTTGGATGAGGTGACATCAAAACACAATGTCAGTGTAACATATTCTACTCGAATATTCAGCAGCTGGTGTTTTGAATCAATACATGGAATAAGATGAAAGGAAATGGCTTTAAAATGAAAGAAAAAAAATATTTAGATTAGGCATTAAGAAGAAATTCTTCATTCTGAGGGTGGTGAGACTGGCTCAGGTTGTCCAGGGAAACTGTGGCTGCCCTGTCCCTAGAATTCATAGAGTCATAGAATTATAGAATAACCAGGTTGGAAGAGACCCAGTAGATCATCGAGTCCAACGGTTCATTTTGCTCTGCCCCTGAAGGCAGCGAGCATGAAGAAAGGCTGATGGGTCATTTCAAGCCTGGCAAACCCAGGCACTGCATGAGCCTCATGTACGGGTGCAGCTGCAGAGCCCAGAATTAGCTCCCTTTTGCCAGCTCCCCAGGCATTCTCTGCATTCCCTGAAGGCTGAAAGAGCTTGGAACACTGGTGATCCTGCTCTCAGTTCCATTCAGGTATTGCCCAGGAGCACAGTACTGTTTTTTCCCCCCTAAACTATAGAAATAGCATAAAGTCTGAGGTCCGTCCCAGTTTTATTAGCATCACTTTAAAAAAATAAAAACCCAAACAACAAACATCCTCAAACACTGCATTACCCTTTCTACCAAGCTGACCAGAACAAACCAGCTGTGCTCTGGAAATAATTCAATTTCAGTAGTGAAATACCAATAAGTATCTGTTTTCTCAGTCAACAGACAGAAGATAACTTGTACCTATGCTGCACGTATGCTAGTCCTACTAGGGAAATAAACACACCAAAATAAAAAAGGTACGTGCAGATATATTTGATAGGAATGGTTGGACTTGATGATCTGGTACATCTCCTCGAACCTGGCTATTCTGTGATTCTATGTTTTAAAAATCGAGTAGCAGCAAAATCAGAGTAACTTGGTGTAGGAAAATCACCACAGCTTAGGAAAAAATAAAGCAGGTAGACAGAGGGTTGTTCCCCCTCCACTTTAAATATTTATTTAGTATGTTTTAGAGAGCAACGTAAAGCTCATAGAGTCATCTAACTCCTTTAAATGAAATTTTCATTCTACTTTTTAAGTAAAGAACTCTATCAATCCATTGTTAATGGCAGCTCTGAAAATGCCCAACAGAATAGCCGAGCTCAGCTGTTCCCACACCGAGGCACACACCACAGTTACATTCTGTGATAATACCCTTCACAAGTCTTCGTTTGTAGGATTTGTGAACCTCTAACTATACATGTGAAGGGCTTCAGAATGAGGTGAGCACTGAATACTGAACTTTTGTGGAAAAATTCCCAAGAGTAAATGTGGGGAAAAGATGGTGTTTTACACAATTTTTAAAATTTTAAATATGTGTTCTTAAATCTAGAGGTTCAGCGAAATCGCTTGAAATCTATGGGGCATTTGATAGGAATGGTTGGACTCAATGATCTGGTGGGTCACTTCCAACCTAGTGATTCTATGATTCTATGATCTGTTCTGTACAGCTCAACCCTGGCACTTTCAGTGAGCGTCCAAAGAAGCAATTGCAGATTCTAGGTGCAGCATCTGGGACTTGAGGACTGGGTCTGTGGTATGGGAACAGATCAGACATGGGCTGGGGAGTATGCAAGATCAGTGAGGGAATTAGCCAGCACTTTGGAAAGAGCGGGAACTGAGGGGGAACTGGTGGGGAATGATATCCAAAGACTGGGCCATGCCTAGGAAGGGAGTTAGGGTAGCGTCTTGGCCTTTATCAGAAACAACATAGTCAGCAGGACCAAGGAAGTGACTCTGCCCCTGTTCTCAGCATTGGTGAGGCCACACCTCAAATCCTGTGTTCAGTTTTGGGCCCCTCATTATGAGAAGCATGTTGAGGTTCTGGAGCACTTCCAGAGAAGAGCAACAAAGATGCTGAAGGGGCTGGAGAACAAGACTTATGAGGACCAGCTGAAGGAACTGAGATTGTTCACACTAGAGAACAGGAGGCTGAGGGGAGACCTTACCACTGTCTTGGTTGTAGCAAGGTAGGTGTTGGTCTCTTTACCTAAGTGGTAGGTAACTGGATGAGAGGGAGTGGCCTCCAGTTGTGCCAGGGGAAGTTCAGATTAGACATCTTCACTGAAAGGCTTACAAAGCACTGGAAGAGGATTCTCAGGTTGATGAATGAGTCCTCATTCGTGGAGAGATTTAAAGGATGGGTGGATAAGGTGCTTAGGTATATGATTTAGTAGTGGACAGGTACAGTTCGACTTGGTGATTTCTAAGGGCTTTTCCAACCAAGTGATTTTGTGGTTCTATGATGGGAAAATTTTTTTCTGGTGAAGAGACGGAAGGCACGAGAACACTGAGTGAGCAAGAGGCCTGAAACAAGGGTAGGGAGTTCTGGTTTGGATACTCAGTAGGCACAGTGTGTTCCATTTCTTTCTGGGATTTCCCAATCACAAAAGCATGTGCATATATCACATAGTCCCGTATTTCTGGGAAGTGGCCAACTGAATAAAGCTAGCATAATAAAGAATCTGATTATTTCCAGAATTAGAGTCATCTTTGGGCTTTCCAGTTATATGACAGTAGTTGCCACTGCATTGCATTGAACAGACCTTATGAGGAATGGCTGAGAGAGTTGTGGTTGTTTAACCTGGAGAAGAGGAGTCTGAGAGGAGACCTCATTGCTCTCTACAACTACCTGAAAGGAGGTTGTAGAGAGGACGGTAATGGTCTCTTCTCCCAACTGACAGGGGACAGGATGAGAGGGAATGGCCTCAAGCTCCACCAGGGGAGATTTAGGCTAGACATTAGGAAAAAGTTTTTCACAGAAAGGGTCACCAGGCATTGGCAGAGGCTGCACAGTGAGGCGGTTGATTCACCTTCCCTGGAGGTGTTTAAGGCATGGGTGGGTGAGGGGCTGAAGGACGTGGTTTAGTGTTTGATAGGAATGGTTGGACTCAATGATCCGATGAGTCTCTTCCAACCTGGTGATTCTATGATTCTATGACTATGTGATAACAGACATATGTGTGTTAAGAAAGAACAAAGGACAAACGGTGTCTTCTTCTGAATGACTAAGAGAGAAAAGAGTTTATGTGACAGCAGCAAACTAATTGTCTTCACAGGAAGTGTTCATAGACTTGCCAGGTTGGAAAGACCTCTGAGATCATTGAGTCCGACCATACCTATCTGTCACTGAACCATATCCTTAAGTTCCTCATCTACCTGTCTTTTAAATACCTGTAGGGATGGAGACTCAACCACCTCCCTGGGTAGCCTCTGCCAGTGCCTGGTGACCCTTTTTTTCCTCATATCCAATCTGAACCTCCCCTGGAGCTGCTTGAGGCCATTCCACCTTGTCTTATCGCCTGTCACTTGAAAAAAGAGATAGACACCCAGTTCTCTACAACCTCCTTTCAGGTAGCTGTAGACAGTGACAAGTTTACCCTTAAGCCTCCTCTTGTCCAGGCTAAACAATCCCAGTTTCTTCAGCTACTCCTCATGAGACTTGTTCTCCAGCCCTTTCACCAGCTTTGCTGCCCTTGTCTGGCCATGCCTCAGAACATAAACATCCTTCTTGTAGTGGGAGCCCAGAACTGAACACAATACTTGAGGTGTGGTCTCAGCAGGGCTGAGTATAGGGGCATAATCCTGCTGGCCATGTTGTTTCTGATCCAAGCCAAGATGCCATTGGCCTTCTTGACCACCTGGGCACACTGCTCGCTCATGTTCAGTCGCTGTCAACCAACACCTCCAGGTCCTTCTCCTCCAGGCAGCTTTCCAGTCATTCTTCCCAGCGCCTTTAGCACTGCATAGGGTTGTTGTGCTCCAAGTGCAGGACCTGGCATCTGGCCTTGTTAAACCTCTTCCCTTTGGTCTCAGCCCAGCAGTCCAGCCTGTTCAGATCCTTTTGAGCCTCCCTACCCTCCAGCAGATAGACACTTCCTCCCACCTCAGTGTCATCTGCCTAACTGCCAAGGGTACATCTATTGTTTGATGTACTCAAACCGTTTTTGCTGTGGAGGACTAATCTTCTTATCTTAATAAAATACATTTGTGCCCCTAAGCACTGTAGAATATAATATCAAGAAAGCCTCATTCTAGTATTTCAGTTATTTATCTGGTGTGTGAAACCTTATTTCTACTACAAATAACTGTATTGAAACAGCCCTCGTTTAACGGCATGGGTACTTATTATAATATTAATTACCATACATTGCCAAGCAGCCAGGACAATGTTCATATGCAGCTAAATGAGCAACAAAGTATAACTATAAAAGGAAAATACTCTCTAGATTGACGTTATCAAGTCATCCTGTGACAAAATTGTCAATATAGCTACATACTAGGAAGAAAAGCAGAAATCCTGTGTGGTAGCTGTATTCCTCCCTGCTTTCAACCTAGTCGTAGCCTGGTTTTTATAACCTACCTCCAGAGATATTATTTGAGATGACTTCAAGTAGCTAACTGAACAGCTACGACTTTATTTTATTCACAAGTGTCATTTGCATCATATTGTAGGGCTAAAGAACCAGAATAGGAGGAACCTGGGGAGCAGTCACTATGAGGGAGTCAATTCACCCTTCGAGGCTTCGAAAGTTCCTGCAGGTTTTGAGGCAATTAGTAGCAAAATAGCTTTTGCTTTGAATGCTGATTCTTAATATATAGCTACTTTGATCCTGGGTAATTCCACGGAGGTATTTTTATATCTGATGGAAAACTCAACTAAACATTGGAGGATCTCTACTGTGGAATACCACAGAAGTTCAAAAGTTGGAAGAATTTACTCTGTTTGACCACTCCCACAGTAAAAATTGTGCCTGTTGCCTCTTGTCCCATCACTGGGCATGGCTGAAAAGATCCTGGCTTCCTCTTATTAATGGATATTTATACACATAAATAAAATCACCCTCAGTCTTCTCTTATTCAGGATGAACAGTCCCAGCTTTCTCAACCTGTCCTCATAGGAGAGATGCTCCAGTCTCATCATAATATTTGTGGCTATTTGCTGGATGCTTTCCAATATGTCCATGTATCTAGAACTAAGTAGCCCAGAAATGGACCCAGCATTTTATACATGGACTCACCAGCACTGAGAGGAAGGATCATCTCAGTTGACCTGCTAGCAATGCTTTTCCTAGTGTTGTCCTATAGGACTTCATCCCAGCAGCACATTTCTGGCTTATGTTCAGCTTTGTGACTCATGTATACTTTTCTGCAAAGCTTTTTTCCAGCTGGCTGACCCTAGAATATACTGGTGCAGAGGTTTATTCCTCTGCAGATGCAGGATTTGGTATTTCTTTTGTTGAACTTCATGAGGTTCCTCTTTGTTCAGTTCTCCAGCCTATCCAGGCCCCTCTGAATGGGAGCACACCTTCCGGTGTATCCACGAGTCTTCAAGTTTGGTAGGAATGGTTGGACTCGATGATCCGGTGGGTCTCTTCCCAACCTGGTGATTCTATGATTCTATGATTCTATGATTCTATGAAGTTCTGTGTTGCTCCCAAACTCACTGTGAGTGCACCCTGGACAGTTTTTCAGGTCATTCATGAAGATGTTGAACATTACTGGCCTCAGTACTGAACATTGTGGTGGGACACAGTGTCAAAAGCCTTACTAAAGTCAAGTTAGACAACATACACCACTGTCCCCTCACCCACTTAACCAGTTCCCTCACTGGAGAAGACTATCAGGTTGGTTAAGCGTGATTTCCCATTTGTAAATCCCTGCTGACCAGTCCTGATCCTCTTTTTTTGACATGTCTGGAAGTGGCTTTCAGGATTATTTGTTCCATCATCTTCCCAGGAACAAAGGTGAAGTTGGCTAACTTGTAGATCTACACATCCTCCATCCTGCCCTTCTTGAACATAGGAGTGACATTTGCTTTCTTCCAGTCCTCAGAAAAATCCTTCAGGCACCATGACCTTGCAAAGATAATCAAGAGTGGCCAGACAACCAGTGACATCAACCAGTTCCCTCAGCACTTGTGGATGCAGCCTATCAGATTCTGTGGACTTTGGGATGCCTGGTTTGCCTAAGTGCTCTCTGATATGGTTCTTCTTCACCAAAGCTAAGTCTTTCATGTTCTACACTTTCCCATTGGCCTCAAGAGACAGAGATATTTTAATATTGTTTATTATTTTATATATAAACAAATACACTAATATGTAACATACACTTATAATAAATATTGGCTAGAACTTCAAAGATTCTTAGGTGTTTATCTTTTATTAAAATCATCTACTTCAACCAACATACATAAAAGAATAAAAAACATTAGACTCTCTTGGGTGTAAGAGGTAGGAGGGCTGCAAGCAGCATTCTTGTCTCTAAATATGTAATGTTCTATTGAGTTAGGAGTCACCGAGAGATGGGCTGCCACAAACCTTGAAGAAGCAGAGAATCATAGAATCATAGAATCATAGAACAACCAGGTTGGAAGAGAGCCATCTGATCATCGAGTCCAACCATTCCTATCAAACACTAAGCCATGTCCCTCAGGACCTCATCTACCTGTCCCTTAAACACCTCCAGGGAAGGTGAATCAACCACCTCCCTGGGAAGCCTATTCCAACGCCCAATGACCCTTTCTGTGAAAAACTTCCTCCTAATCTCCAGCCTAAATGTCCCCTGGCGGAGCTTGAGACCATTCCCTCTTGTCCTGTCCCCTGTCACTTGGGAGAAGGGACCAGCTCCCTCCTCTCTACAACCTCTTTGCAGGTAGTTGTAGAGAGTAATGAGGTCTCCTCTCAGCCTCCTCTTCTCCAGGTTAAACAACCCCATCTCTCTCAGCCACTCCTCAGAGGGCCTGTTCTGCAGTCCCTTCACCAGCTTTGTGGCTCTTTTCTGGACTCGCTCCAGACCCTCAACATCCTTCTTGCGGTGAGGGGCCCAGAACTGAACACAGGATTCAAGGAGCAGCCTCACCAGTGCTGAGTCCAGAGGGAGAAGAACCTCCCTGGACCTGCTGGTCACATCATTTCTGATACAAACCAAGATGCCATTGGCCTTCTTGGCCACCTGTGCACACTGCTGGATCATGTTCAGTCGGCTGTCGACCAACACTCCCAGGTCCCTCTCCTCCTGACAGATTTTGTTGTTGTTGTTGTTGTTGTTGTTGTTGCTCTTGTTACAATCTGCTTTCCTCTTCTTCATTTATTTTCATGGGTTAAATTCAAATCTCTTTATTCACTCAGTAATCTCAATGCCCTGCTAGTCGGGGCATTGCTGGTTAGGAACTGCTTAGCAATCCAACCCAGCATTTCAGAAATTCACATTCTCCAGTCATGTACCAATGTACTCCTTTATGAAAACGAAAATTTTGAGTACATTATCCTGTCATTTCATGGTAGAATATCCAAGGAGCAACATTCAATCTTATAAAATTATTTTCCTATCCTGCAGCCTAAGCTGCTGGGCAAAAAGATCCACCCTCATGCAACTCCACTGATTTCAATTGAGGTTTTCCAAGGCACTAGAGTCATCTCACATAAATCAAACAGCAAGATCAAAGCCACTGTTGGAAAGACTCAGGCTATCAATTATGATAGAGTATAGTGAATGGAAGACCTAGTGACATTTCATTTTATATCACACATGTAATTGTCAGGGCTCGGTGACATGACACTACCAAAAAGTGATGTGGTTGTTCTGAAAAACACAGCTGCTTGATTATTTTCGCCTTCTCATTCCTCTCTCCTGGTGTGTTGTTGCATCTTTCTAAACCCCTGAGCTTCTTTCTGAGATGTTGTTTCTTCTCCCAGCATAAAGAATAGTTTGTTTGTGGACTGCCCTTCTTAATTAGAAAAGCAAGCCACAGATGTTCTTCAAAGAGAACTAAATTCCATAACTAAGCCTGTACTCACTGAAAACATACCTCGCTTGGAAAGGCTGCAGGAGAACTGTGCCACAGCTCAGCTGTTTATAATATAATCAGCTCTCCATTCACTCTGGAGTCTGGAACCATATGTGACAACAATACCATGGACTGCTCACTGTTCTTCGGTCGTGTCTGGTGCTTGTTATTTCATAATCATAGAATTATAGAATTACCAGGTTGGAAGGGACCCACCGGATCATTGAGTTCAACCATTCCTATCAAACACTAAACCATGTCCCTCAGGACCTTGTCTACCCGTACCTTAAACACCTCCAGGGAAGGTGAATCAACCACCTCCCTGGGTAGCCTGTTCCAATGCCCAATGACCTTTTCTGTGAAAAACTTCCTCCTAATCTCCAGCCTAAATCTCCCCTGGTGGAGCTTAATGTCATTCCCTCTCATCCTGTTCCTTGTCACTTGGGAGAAGAGGCCATTACCGTCCTCTCTACAACCTCCTTTCAGGGAGCTGTAGAGGGCAATGAGGTCTCCTCTCAGCCTTCTCTTCTCCAGGATAAACACCCCCAGTTCTCTCAGCCGTTCCTCATAGGGCCTGTTCTTCAGACCCCTCACCAGCCTTGTTGCTCTTCTCTGGACTTGCTCCAGAACCTCAACATCCTTCTTGTGGTGAGGGGCCCAGAACTGAACACAGGATTCAAGGAGGTTCTCCCTCACCACTTTTGAATCTGTGCATGACCAGCTCGACTTGGAGATCTAAATTCTCCTTGCAGCATTGGGAAGCACCTCATCTCACAACTAATCCAATTCTTTTTTTCTTTTTTTTTTTGTTGTTGATTACAGAGCAAATTACTATCACTATGTGTCAAATTTTTTACAGGGTGGCTGTCAATTAATCTCGAATTCTGAGATGCCCAGTCAGTTTGAAGTGCTCTGTAGTCATTTCAGAGAAAAAAAATGGCAGCAACAAATTCTGTCCTAAAAGGAACATATGTTTAACACAGATGGTATGTATTCAAACACTTGTACAGTTGAATCCACTTTTACAGCCTACAAATATAGCCACCTTGTACATAAACTGCAAGAAAGTTTGATTGCCAGATTTCCATTTGCACATCAAAACGCTTATATTATAGCCAGGCGACATGCATACCATGAAATTATTCTATTTAAAAACAAAACCAGATTGCTATAATAGCATCCCATTGTATCTGTGAAATTAATCTGCCTTAACACTAAGGAATAGCATCTGTTTTTAATGGAACAAAAAATACCCCAGTCAGTACAGCAAATAACACTGTAAAGTTTCTAGACTTTCCACAGAAGGGACTCCTTGGCGAAGGTGACATAGACTTCCTGTGTTACCGCACTCAAGATTCAGACATTTTCTAGGAGGGAATAATTGGATTTCCTTTGCATTTACAAAATCAAGTGTTAAAAAAAAAAAAATCACATTAAAAAAAACCCAAACCCATGCAATGGCATCTTTAAGTAATTTAAACCACTAGGTTGAAGCGCTCATGAAACTAGGCACAAAAAATTAAATATTCAAAGAATGTCTTCTCTATTTCCCTCATAATAAATTTGTTTTGAAAATGGGCCCTTAATAACAGAAAACATTGCTTCTTTTTGGAGCATCATTACAGATACATACCATGAAATGTATTTGTAACCCTAAGATGACATCAGTTCTCATCTGATGACAAATAATGCCATCTTCAGAAAAAAGAATAGGATAGGATAGAATGGAATAGAATGGAATAGAATGGAATAGAATAGAATAGAATAGAATAGAATAGAATAGAATAGAATAGAATAGAATAGAATAGTTTGGGTTCGAAGGGAACTTAAAGCCCATCCAGTTCCAACCCCTACCATTGGCAGGGACACCTCCCACGGGCAGAGACACCTCCCACAAGACCAGACTGCTCAAAGCCCCATCCAACCTGGTTGTCAACACCTCAGGGAAGGGGCATCCACAACAATGTGTGCTCACTACCCTCATAGTTCAGAATTTCTTTATATCTAATGTAAATCTACACTCTTTCAGTTCCAATCCATGACCTCTTGTACTATCCCTCCATGCCCCTGTTAAAAGTCCCTCTAATGGACTCTTGTAGACCCTCTTTGGGTACTTAAAGGCTGCTCTAATGTCTCCCCAGTGCATTTTCTTTTCAAGGCTGAAAAACCCCAACTCTCTCAGCCTGTTTTCATAGGAGAGGGACTGCAGCCTTTTGATCATCTTCATGGTTCTCCTCTAGATGTGCTCCAAGAGGTCCTGATCCTTCTTGTGTTGAGGCTCTAGAGCTAGACAAAGTACTTCAGATGGGGTATTACAAGAGTG
Organism: Coccyzus lansbergi; assembly: GCA_033558105.1. Taxonomy (NCBI): domain Eukaryota; kingdom Metazoa; phylum Chordata; class Aves; order Cuculiformes; family Coccyzidae; genus Coccyzus; species Coccyzus lansbergi. Next base: position 957,438 of record JAUMJK010000220.1, on the reverse strand, counting down.
GAGTAGAAGGGAAGAATCTTCTCCCTGGACCTGCTGGTCACATTTCTTTGGATGCAGCCCAAGATACGTCTGGCATCACCATGAGTAGTAACTGGTAACAAAGTTTGACAGATACAGTTCCTCTATTCACTGCGGAAGCAACTGAAGTCAGGTGCCTCACTTGGGGAGTTGGAATACTTTCCAGTGACCTTGCTTCTGCAAAAACCGTCAGGTGTAACATTCTTCTTGAGTGTGGTCCCATTGAAGTAAATTAGATTACAATAACAGTTGCATCATAGAATCATAGAATTACACGGTTGGAAGAGACCCATTGGAACATCGAGCCCAACCATTCCTATCAAAATCTGCACAAGTGCTTGCAGGATTGGAGCCTGCTAGTAAGGGCATCAAACAACAGAAGCTTTGGGCATGGAAGTTATTTTAAGGGAGAGCCTAAGCTAAAAAATCTTTAAACCTACTAAATATGTTTACACACTTTCATTTTAAATTAAATACATGATTGGTTTTTAAATAGATGGCACACCTTACAAACCAGTAGTATTTCTTTCTCCAGGCACTTACAAAGATTTTGATGTTTTATGAATGTGGGGTTATTTCTAAACACTTTTGAGGGCCTGAGATATTTTGTTCTTAAAAATGGAAGTGAATTAAGCTGTGTGTTCAAACAGGCAGTTCAAAGACATGCTGAAACAATTTGTATCTAACAAAAGGACCACACTGAAAAGAACAGTCAGGACGTATAAAAACACAGACCATTTCAAAACAAGGCAAATGGAGCCAATGTTTTACCATCTCTACTAGAAGATCAGAAAGGACTTCACAGAATCACAGAATCCTAGGGGTGGGAAGGAACCTCTGGAGATCATCTACGCCAACACCCCTGCTAAAACAGGTTCAATCATAGAATCACCAGGTTGGAAGAGACCCACCAGATCATCGAGTGCAACCATTCCTATCAAACACTAAACCATGTCCCTCAGGACCTTGTCCACCTGTGCCTTAAACACCTCCAGGGAAGGTGAATCAACCACCTCCCTGGGCAGCCTGTTCCAATGCCCAATGACCCTTTCTGTCAAAAACCTCCTCCTGATGTCCAGCCTAAAGCACCCCTGGTGGAGCTTGAGACCATTCCCTCTTGTCCTGTCCCCTGTCACTTGGGAGAAGAACCCAGCTCCCTCCTCTCTACAACCTCCTTTCAGGGAGTTGTAGAGAGCAATAAGGTCTCCCCTCAGACTCCTCTTCTCCAGGATAAACATCCCCAGCTCCCTCAGCTGTTCCTCATAAGGCCTGTTCTCCAGCCCCTTCACCAGCTTTGTTGCTCTTCTCTGGATTCACTCCAGAGCCTCAACATCCTTCTTGTGGTGAGGGGCCCAGAACTGAACACAGGATTCAAGGAGCAGTCACATCATTGCTGAGTCCAGAGGGAGAATAACCTCCCTCGACCTGCTGGTCACACCATTTCTGATCCAAGCCAGGATTCCACTGGCCTTCTTGGCCACCTGGGCACACTGCTGGCTCATGTTCAGTCGGTTGTCAACCAACACCCCTAGGTCCTTCTCCTCCAGGCACCTTTCTAGACAGACGTCTCCCAGTCTGTAGCTCTGCATAGGGTTGTTGTTCCCCAAATGCGGGATCCAACATTTGGCAGAGCAACTTAGAGCAGGTTGCACAAGAATGCTTCCTTTTATTACCATTGTCCGTGGTTTGACTACTTCCCTTGTAACATTGGTTTCACCAGCCCTTCTTGCCTTTCCCTTGTTCTGTCTCCAAGCCTTTGTCTCTACAGTGAAATATTATGAGTTGACAGGGGACAGGACAAGAGGGAATGGTCTCAAGCTCTGCCAGGGGAGATTTAGGCTAGAGATTAGGAGGAAGTTTTTCACTGAAAGGGTCATTGGGCATTGGAACAGGCTGCCCAGGGAGGTGGTTGATTCACCTTCCCTGGAGGTGTTTAAGGCATGGATGGACGAGGTGCTGAGGGACATGGTTTAGTGTCTGATAGAAATGGTTGGACTTGACGATCTGGTGGGTCTCTTCCAACCTGATGATTCTATGATTCTATGATTCTATACCACACAGGCACTCTGAAACTGGTTTACCCCATCTTCCTCACAAGAAATGTAAGTGAAATTTGAAAATGGTCTCAGATTAGAGGTATTCATAGTAGTATAAAATCATTCAAATAAAGCTGCACAATGAATTACACAGAAAATTTTCCCTTGTGTACACCAGACCTTAATCTTGTCAATTCTTCTGGACTGGGTTTCACTCCAAACTGTTTTCAGTGTTAAGAAGTCAGATATCAAAGTGCAAGTTACTTAGTATTACCTCCCTTCATGGTTATAAACAAATAAAGTATGTCAGAAAGTACTAATAGGTGTCATAGAACAGAATCATAGGATCAGAGAATGGTTGGGATTGAAAGGGACCTTAAAGATCTTCCAATTCCAGCTCCCCCTGCCATGGGCAGGGACACCTCCCACTAGATCAGGCTGCCCAAGGCCCCATCCAATGTGGCCTTCAATACCTCCAGGGATGGGGCAGCCACAGCTTCCCTGGGCAACCTGTGCCAGTGTCTCACCACTCTCATCATGAAGAAATTCCTCCTCATGTCTAGTCCAAACCTGCCCCTCTCCAATATATCAGCATTGCTCCTAGTCCTATCACTACAAACCTTTGCAAACAGTCCCTCCCCAGCTTTCTTGGAGCCCCTTTAGGTACTGGAATGTGGCTAAAAGTGCTCTCTGGAGCCTTCACTTCTCCAGGATAAACAACACCAACTCTCTCAGCTTGTCCTCACACGGGAGATGCTCCAGCCCTCTGATCGTCCTTGTAGCCCTCCTCTGGACCTGTTCCAACAGCATCCTCTAGTATCATTTTGATTACCATTTTCAGATTATATGGTTCACTTTCAGGAGAAGCTTGTTTATATGTAGATGTTGATAATGACTAACTTGATTTTAGTGTCTCTTTTGGAATATCATGTTTAAAACACTGAAATTTAAGAGAGCCTGGAAAGCATCACAGGGACTCATTTGACTCAGCTGGTTCATACATATCCCTAGACATGTGTCCAGCATGGAATTCAGGTGCATGAAGGTATCTGAGACATCTGTGTGGGCTACCAGATACAATATAGACCTGCTTGTCCTATTTATATCAGGAAAGGCAGCTGCAGGCCAGATGGCACAGCCTTGGGCATCTCGATTGGCATTAGACATCTGTGTTTAGACAGCTGAATCATGCCCCGAGCGAGCAACTTGTCTGCTGTACTTCTCCTGGATCCTGTCGACTAAGCCTCTGTTGACAATAGTGGAAACTTAGATAGTGGCCCATATGTGAGAACTACATACTGTAATCACAATTTAGGCATCTTAGACTCAAACTGAATCCATTTTATCACTTTTTAAAGACAGTTTATGGTGCTATCTATTCCATCCCTCAATTTGATTTTGAGTGATAAGTTCATATTGACTATCTCCCTGTGGATCTAATTGCTTTCCCTGTAGTCTCTTCATTTTTAATACTTTGATCATGACATGCTTGGTTAAAATGAGTTTGCCTCATCCTTCTCTTTACTCCAAACCTCAGAAAATTTTTGTCTGCCCAGTTCCTGCCCTGTGCTCTGCTCAAATTCCATCTCCAAATGAGAAGAAAGAAGAATAAATATTGTTTTAAGAAATAAACTCAAGAATAAAACAGTATCTGCCTAGGCATCAAATGGCATCAGGACATGATCACAGCTTCTTGAACTAGGCTGGAGTCAATGCACACAGATGCACAAAATGAGGTGAAGTCTGGCCTCTGGACAGACATTCTGCTGCTGTTAAGATTGTATGGCTTTTACTACAAAATCACGTCATTCAAAATAATAAAAGATAAACATTAAATTTTTCTGAGCAAGCTCAGTCTTAGAGTAAATCACAATATGGGGAGGGGGAGGATGAATATGTCACTGACCACTGCTTTATGTGTGGTTTTTCTTACAGTTTTTCACAGAATCATAGAATAACCAGGTTGAAAGAGACCCACCAGATCATCGAGTCCAACTATTCCCATCAAACACTAAACCAAATCCGTCAGGACCTTGTCCACCTGTACCTTAAACACCTCCAGGGAAGGTGAATCAACTACCTCCCTGGGCAACCTGTTCCAGTGACCAATGACCCTTTCTGGGAAATTTTTTTCCTAATGTCCAGCCTAAACCTCCCCTGGTGGAGCTTGAGGCCATTCTCTCTTGTCCTGTCCCCTGACACTTGGAAGAAGAGTCCATCACCCTCCTCTCTACTGGAATAGACCTTTGAGATCATCGAGTCCAACTGCACCTTTCCACTACTAAACTAGGTTCCTGAGCACTTCATCTACCTGCTTTTATATACCGCCAGGGATGGGGATGCCACCACCTCTCTGGGCAGCCACTGCCAGTGCCTGGAACCCTTTCCGTGAAGAAATTTTCCTGATATTTAATCTGACCCTCCCCTGGTGCAACTTGAGGCCATTTCTTGTCATCCTATCATCTATCACTTCGGAGAAGAGACCAACACCCACCTCACTACAACCTCCTTTCAGGTAGTTATAGATAGTGATAGGGTGTCCCCTCAACCTTCTTTTCTCCAGGCTATAAAACCCCAGTTCCCTCAGACACCTCTCATAACTCTTGTTCTCCAGCCCCTTCATCAGCTTCTTTGCCCTTTTCTAGACCTGCTTTAGCACCTCAATTTCCTTCTTACAGTGAGGACCCTAAAACTGACCCAGTATTTGAGATTCAGCATCACCAATGCGAAATACACAATCACTTCCCTGGACCGTCTGGCTATCCTTTTTCGAAACCAGACCTTTTTATCTATGCATCTTTACCCATTTTGCTTTCAAAACCTGTCCCTTCACCTTCCAACCATAAAATCAACAGAGATATGATGTCTTTCTTTCTGACTGCCTCTCAACACCAGACTCTGCATCTCTATCATGATGCTCTCTTACCTGATAAAAAGCACTCTTTCTTATTTTTATTCATTCATAGTTTTGTAACTTTGACCCTTGTTCCACCATGCACTTAATTAAAAAAAACATAGTATAAGTAGAAAGATATATTAAGTCAGTGAAGCCTAAAAAGGCTTTATTTCCTCAGTTCTCTCACCAAAAAGTGTTTCTTTCCTTTTTCTTTTTTAAACCATGCACTAAGTTTCAGGCCTAATTTTGCAAATGCATATGCACATGAGAAAATTTATTCACATCACAGCTCTCATTTGAAATCAAAGAGATCATTCACATGGGTTTGCAAGATTACATTTTTCAATGCTTTTGACAGGTCCACCCTCTTATTAGTCTGCAGGGCGCTCTGTGCATTTTGAATGCAGTTCAGTACCTGCAAGATTTATCTAACAAAACTGTCACTGGTGGAAAGGACCTTCAGCTGAGCAACAGCAGCTTTAAAAGAACACAAATTGAGATGAAATAGCTGACGTGAAGGAATGAATTTTATTCTCTTTCCTAGCAGTTGGCAGTTTCACCTCGTGACTTTGTGTCTTACAGAGTTAACAGAACAGAATGGCAGCTGCACTTATTAAGTTATTGTAAATGTTATTCATAACAAGCTAATTTGTTGTTGTTCTGCTAAACCGGAACTCTTGTTTCTCAAGGGCATTTACTCATTGTGATTGTGAACTGCTGCATTCACGTTTTATGTTTGGTTAATCTCGTGACCACTATAACCTGACGTGTCCTCTTTGAGAGAGTGGTTTGGTCATAACTCAGCCCTGAATGGTGGAGTTACAGTCTAAACTCTCAAAAACCAAAAAAATAAGTGGCATTTAGTCCAGGTAAAATCACTGTTCGACCACTGAAGTTTGGCACAGTACCAAACAAGTCATGAAAAAAAGTCTCCTGGCATAAAGACAAGAAAAAAACAATCAAATGTCCTCTTGCTGATAATTCTACGTATGTGAACAGACCGATGCAAACTGAAAGGCAAAGAGGGCTTGTGAGGTTGTTACAAACATCTTCAGAGTTTTTCTGCTATTTCAAACTGACTGCAAAACCTCTTCTGCTAAGCAAAGCTCTTTCCTTAGCGGAGTCTCAAGCCTCATCGGAAGAAAAGGCATAAACTTTATTTAAAAATGAGGCTGCTGCTTAGCAATTTTGTCAGTCATACAACGACATAAAACTAACTGGCGTGGTGTTGGTTTTGTGTGCTGTGTGACTGCATGTTGTAAAAGCAAGACGTGAAACAGAGGCACGAAGCCAGAACAAATGAGCGAGCAAGAAAGACATGGCTATGGAGCAGGCAGCTACACTCAAAGCTTAAGAATCAAATCCTAACAGCAGAAAATATGCTGGATGAGAGTCTCCTCTGACCCTCCCCTGTTTCAGTGGGTTTTCATAGAATCATATAGAATCACCAGGTTGGAAGACACCCACCGAATCATCAAGTCCAACCATTCCTATCAAACACTAAACCATGACCCTCAGGACCTCGTCCACCTGTGCCTTAAACACCTCCAGGGAAGGTGAATCAATCACCTCCCTGGGCAGCCTATTCTAATGCTCAATGACCCTTTCCGTGAAAAACTTCCTCCTGAGGTCCAACCTGAATCTCCCCTGGTGGAACTTGAGGCCATTCCCTCTTGTCCTGTCCCCTGTCACCTGGGAGAAGAGCCCAGCTCCCTCCTCTCTACAACCTCCTTTCAGGTAGTTGTAGAGAGTAATGAGGTCTCCTCTCAGCCTCCCCTTATCTAGGCTAAACACCCCCAGCTCTCTCAGCCTTTCCTCATAAGGTCTGTTCTCCAGACCCCTCACCAACCTCGTTGCTCTTCTCTGGACTCACTTGTTTTGTTGCTTTGTGAAGGGTCTTTTTGTCTCCTTCAGCAGAAGTCATACATCTTGATGATCTTTAAGGTCCCCTCCAACTCAAACTATTCTATGATTGTGTGTTTCTATCATCAACCTGTGCAGGTGGCCCTGTGCTCACTTTCACATTGAGAAACTATCTGCAGGGCGTTGTGGACCAGCAAGACAGGCACGACTGTCCTCACACTCACTAAAAACATGACTGCTAGATAACTAAGCATCCCAAAGTTTACTTTAGGCTGAAATAGCTAAGAATAATATCAGGTATTCATTTAACCTTAGCTGGTTCTGAGCCCGAGAGTTTGGCATCAAAGGAATAGTAAATATTTATGTCCTGTGACAGACATTTCAGGAGTGTCCAAGCTGCACGTAGAAGTGAGCTCACTAACACAGGCTAAAGTTTAGAAATAACCTGCTCGCTCCTCACTGCTGCATGAGAGCCAAGGGTTTGACAAAGTCTTTTTGACTAATGTCTCTGGGCTCCAGCCCATAGCAGAGTTACATGAACCTGTGTGTAACATAACTGGTTTCATCTGACTTGTGGAAAATTCTCTTGAAAATACAAATCCCCATATTTTCTTTTCCCAGCTAGGGATAGTAGAAATGACAATGATTACATGATGCTAATGAGGTATTTATAACCGGTCTTTTAACTAATCTAAATAGCAGCCTCATGGATGTGGTTCTTGCACTATTCCAGCCTGTTTTGCAGGCTGGGGCTAAAGAGATTTATTTAAGTAGGATGGGTTTGTTGTAGAGTAAATTCGTTCCCAAACTCAGAGTTACTTCAAGACCAAGCACCTCTCCTTCCCCCCATCTCTCTCATTTTGTCTTCAACACATAGTGTGGAAGCAAGTTTGGGCTCACTACAGGGTTAGAGCTATGTTCAAAAAATGGTGTGGGACTGCTTAATAGTCTTTGGACTTAGATCAGCTCTTTCTTCCCATAGTCCAAGTTCTCTATGACTTTAAGATCAAAGAATGGTTTGGGTTGGAAGAGACCTTAAAGATCATCTAGTTCCAACCCCTGCACCATGGGCAGGGATACCTCTAACTAGTCCAAGCTGCTCAAGGACCCATTTGAATTGTCCTTCAACACATCCATGGAGGGGCCAACCACAACATCCCTGGGTAACCTATGACTCACCGGCCTCATCGTGGAGAATTTCTTCCTGAAGACTGGTCTAAATCTTTCTCCTTCCAATTCGAAGACATTCTGCTTCATCCTATCTCTTTATGCCCTTGTAAATAATCACTCCCCAGCTTTCTTGTAGACCACCCTCAGGTACTGGAAACTCCTCTAAGGTCTTCCTGGAGCCTTCCCTTCTCCAGGCTGAACAAGTCCAACTCTCTCAGCCTGTCCTCATAGTAGAAAGTCTCTAGATCTGTTTTTCCCTTGCTGCTACCATTCCTGTATCTGTTAAGTCAGCAGGAGGGAACAATCTAGTCTTCACTACTATAATTTTAAAGTGGTTTTATATGAAGTCTGACTTTTCTAATAAGTATTTTATTTTCTAGGAGTATTTTCTACCAAGCTGGATTTATCTGGATAAATGAATGTTTCTGACCATCTGAGAGAGCTCACATCTACTAGGCTGTGGTCCATTGTCCAGTTGCATAGAACCCCTAGCTCTTCATTACTAGGAGAAGTATTCAAAGGCATAGAATCATAGAATCACCAGGTTGGAAGAGACCCACCGGATCATCAAATTCAACCATTCCTATCAAACACTAAACCATGTCCCTCAGCACCTCGTCTACCCGTGCCTTAAACACCTCCAGGAAAGGAGATTCAACCACCTTCCTGGGCAGCGTGTTCCAATGCCTAATGACCCTTTCTGTGAAAAAAAAAGTCCATAGTAAAGTTACACTTAGGGAAATAATATGTTAAACAAAAGCAGATTTCATTGGTACAATCGTCTGTTTTAGCTGTAATGTCTTTTAATAAGATCCTATCCTTGCAGAGAAAACAAGATTTTACAACAAGGACACAGTTTTTCCATCCAGCATAAAGAAGATCCAGAAATCTTTTTTTTCCAGTACTGTACTCCTCAACAAACAAATCCGTCTCCTATGCTGTAGGATACTGACTTTTTCTGTGACATCACCATGGGCTCCTTCACTTCACTTGGCATTTATTTTTGGCATATGTGACAAAACTGAGCAGGTTTGTCAGTGCAAAACACAGGTACAGAATGAAGCAGTGTTCAAACCATTTGCCTTCCAGATTTCCAGGAAATTTCAGCTCTGTTAGTTTTTGCTACTTCATTCTGCCCCTCTGAGTATATCATGCAGGAAATATTTTATTTCCAGATAGCGTCTGGGTTTTGGGGTTTTTTCAATAAATCATTCCGAGTCAAGGCACCTGACAAAAGTCTGTGTTGTGTAGTGTTAGGTAATGATCAGCACTGTTAGCTTCTGGATAATGCAGGACAACTTGTTTTAGTAGTGGATTAAAGGATTCCTAAAGCTACAGCTGAATTCAATTGATAATTAGGAAGAAGTGGGAAGAGTGGCTGGAAAGCTACCCAGCAGAGAAGGACCTGGGGCTGTTGGTTGATAGTCGACTGAACATGAGCCAGTAGTATGCCCAGGTGGCCAAGAAGGTCAATAGCATCTTGGTTTGTATCAGAAACAGCATGGTCAGCAGGTCCAGGGAATTGATTCTCCCTCTGTGTTCAGTACTGGTGAGGCTTCAAATGGAAAACTGTGCTCAGTTTGAGGCTCCTCATTACAAGAAAGTCATTGAGAAGCGTGTCCAGAGAAGGGCAGTGAAGCTGGTGATGGGGCTGGAGAACAAGTGTTACAAGGAGCATCTGAGGGAACTGGGGTTGTTTAGCCTGGAGAAAAGGAGGCTGAGGGGAGACTTTACTGTTGTCTACAAGTACCTAAAAGGAGGTTGTAGAGCAATGGGTGTTGGTCTCTTCACCCAAGTGACAGGTGATAGGATGAGAAGGAATGGCCTTAAACTGTGCCAAGGGAGGTTCAGTTAGGACATTAGGAAATGTTTCTTCACTGAAAAGCTTCTTGGACACTGGTAGAGGCTTCCCAGGGAGGTGGTTGAGTCCCCATCCCTGGAGGTATTGAATATTATGGGTAGATTAAGTGCTTAGGGATATCATAGAATCATTGAATCATAGAATCACCAGGTCGGAAGAAACCCATCGAATCATTGAGTCCAACCATTCCTATCAAAGGAATATATATGATTTAGTAATGAAATATATGATTTAATAGGGGACAGGTGTGATTTGGCTAGATGTTCTGAAAGTTTTTTTTCCAGCTTAGTGATTCTATGTTTCTATTCTATGATTCTATGGTAAGACTTCTGATTTAATAAGTCTGACCCAAACAATATGGACCTTGAAATTTTAGAAGTGAAGTCACCACGTTGCTGCGTTTAGTAGTCATTAGGTTTCCACAGCTAATATAAAAGTAACTTTATATAGTAGGTTTTGTGTTAGCTGGCACGTCTAGGGAAAATGTTGGGATAAATTTATATTTTTCATATCACTGTAAATGTGTCTCTTGGAGAAACATCTTTCTTTAGTACATTCCTGGACTGCCCTAGGTGTCTGAATTAATTACTGTGAAGCAACTCAGCTGTCATAGAATCATAGAACAACCAGGTTGGAAGAGATCCATTGGATCATCGAGTCCAACCATTCCTATCAAACACTAAACCATGTCTCTCAGGATCTCATCTACCCATGCCTTAAACACCTCCAGGGAAGGTGAATCAACCACCTTTGTTACCTTTGTAACTTACCTCTTTGTCAGGGTGATGATGGACACTACCAGGGGCTTAATCGGCAGGTTTTAGTTCATGTATTTTCTGTCTCTTTCTTAATTAGCTGCTCTAAGTCACTTAAAGTGTTCCCAATATTCCTCTTTCTAAGAAAATCAAACATCTGGGGTATGAAAGTAAATTGGCTCAAAGTGGTGGTGGGAGTTTTCCTTCGGATCACATCAATACTGGGAAAGTCTTTAGGAAAGGTTGCAAACATAGAAGTGCTTCATTTAAATGTCAACAAAGCACTTTTTTTTTTATGGTAGCTAGTTGGATTCAGAGGTTAGAGACATTCCTTAGCTTTGCTGCAAATCACAGCACTGACTCACAGTAAAACTCCACCACCAGGCATCTCCTCTGTGCTGATGTTTCATCTCTTTTTAATGACAACGAGACACAGTACAAGCGTACAGGACAGCACAACAGGGGATACAGGACTCAGTTGGGAATGAGAGTCTGGATGGGCAACTACCTCTCCTCAGAGACTGCAGAAAAAAAAAAAAAAAAAAAAAGAAAAACACTTCCTGAATGTGAGGAGGTACAAATGCATTAAAAATGCATCCACACGGTACAAATCTATCCTTCAGGTAAGATTCAGCCTGTGTTACTTAGTGAAATGAAGCAGGCAGTATGTGTTTTGACCTCATGCATTTTGCTCGATGGGCAGTTTGTTTTCAGTTTGTGCGTGTTCCCCTTGCGCTGAATGCCACATTCATGCACAAGCATTTCTCTTCTATGCACCTTTGCATGAAAAGGGCAACCTTCTCTTTCCCACAAGGCTTGACTTCAAAACCCAATTCAAAGCATGAAACCGTGTGGTTGAACATTAACTGCATCTCAATTATTGTCTCAAAAGTATGGGCTTCACCATAAATAACAATACTTGAACTGACACTGAGATCAGAAATTTTTTCCCACTTCATCTTTTTCTCATCCAGCATATCCTTGACAAGATGCTTTGTCTAGTTCCTCACAATCATAGACATCTGCACAACCTTGATTACAAGCTCAGCAAAGTTTGCAGTCTCTGATGCACACGCTGGAATCGTTCACACATAGGGAGCCTAGTCCACTGGTTTTATTTCCCTCAAGAAGTTAGAGCTCTGCTTCATAAAGGGGAGCAGTTGCCACATGGGAAGGATGAGATGTCATCCAGAGGAACCTGGACAACCTGGAGAAGTGGGCCTGTGTGAACATCATGAGGTTGAACAAGGCTAAGTGCAAGGACTTGGGTTGCAACAATCTGCAGTTCCAATACAGGATGGGGGATGATGCGATTGAGAGCAGCCCTGATGAGAAACAAGTCAGGTTGCTGGTTGATGAGAAACTCAACATGAGCCAGTAATGTGCGCTTGCAGCCCAGAAGGCAAACCATTGTCCTGGGCTGCATTATAAGAAGGGTGGCCAGCAGGTTGAGGAAAGGGATTCTACCCCCTGTTCCCTCTCTTGCAAGACTTCAGCTGGAATATTGTGTCCAGTCATGGAATCCTCAACGTAAGAAGGAGATTGAGCTGTTGTAATGGGTCCAGAGCAGGCTACAAAGATGATCAGATTGCTGGAGCACCTCCCATGTGAAGTCAGGCTGAGAGAGTTGGGGTTGTTCAGCCCGGAGAAGAGAAGGCTCCAAGGAGACCTTAGAGTGACCTTCCAGTATCTAAAAAGAACCTCCAAGAAAGCTGGGAAGGGACTGTTTACAAAGGCTTGTAGTGATAGGATGAGGGGTAATCGCTGTAATCTGGAGAGGGGCAGATTTAGACTAGCAATGAGATGGAATTTCTTCATGATGAGAGTGGTGAGGCACTGGAACAAACTGCTCAGGGAAGCTGTGGCTGCCCCATCCCTGGAGATGTTCAAGACCAGGTTGGATGGGGCCTTGGGCACCTGGTAGAGGGAGGTGTCCCTACCCATGGCAGGAGGGTTGGAACTAGATGATCTTTAATATCACCTCCAACTCAAACTATTCTATGATTTTATCTCACTGAAGTGCGGTTGCATCCTGCATCTGAGAGCAGCTAAAGCTACGCACACATGTTCATGTACACCACATGCACATCTAAGTAAGAAACAGGAAGGGGTCAATTCTACATCCATCCCACATATGCCCAAACAGTTAAGCAGCTCTTAGGAAATTTGTTATGAGCTGCAGAGGCCTGGTTCTACCCTAGAAAGGTAGATCAGAGTCAAAATTGTTGGTTTTATTCATGAGCTTGGTACAGAAGTTACCAAAGTAGAGTGGGGAACTTAAATTACACCAGTTTCTGTTCTGTTGTGGGTTACACCCAACAATCTGTCATTCGCTGGAACGTGGTCAGTAATGGAGTAGGCACACCTTTCCCTGCCCCCATCGTTTCTTTATTCTCCAGAAAACACAAAAGTCTCTTAGTCTGAACATTTCACATTAAGTTAATAAAAATAAAGATCAACGATTAACTACATATGCTAGGTTTTACTTACTGGAACATTTAAAAATGTGGAGAAGGCAATTCCTCAGCCTGTGGGTTGAAGTAGTTCATGGGGAACCAACAGAGAGGCAGCAAAGAAAGAACAGAGCACCAAAGACATCGTATCCTGGTGAGAAAGGTACAGCCAGGTGTGTGGCTAACAAAGCACAACGTTTCCCCCCACAGGAACAATAATTACTATATTTCAATATTTTTTTTCCTAGAAAGTTGATGAGACAAGAGGCCCTGGGGTTTGCAACCTGGACCCCTGTTCTGTAAGAAAAAGGAAGCCGGGCTGAGGAAGGAATGAGAACATTGCACAATATCACTCATCAAACAAAGAATATGCCTGAAGGATGAGATCAAATTTGGAGGGTCTGCACCAAGCATTTTTATTTTCCATTGCTGGGTCTGCTCTGGGTCCAGCCCTGTTCAATGTCTTCATCTATGACCTAGATGAAGGCATTGAGTGTACCCTTAGCAAGTTTGCAGATGACACTAAGTTGGGTGGAAGTGTGGATCTGATGGAGGGTAGGGAGGCTCTGCAAAGGGACCTAAACAGGCTGGACCCATGGGCAGAGTCCAATGGCATGAGGTTTAACAAGGCCAAATGCTGGATCCTGCACTTGGGGCACAACAACTCTATGCAGAGCTACAGACTGGGAGAAGTCTGTCTAGAAAGCTGCCGAGAGGAGAGGGACCTGGGGGTGTTGGTCAACAGCCGACAACAGTAGTGTGCCCAGGTGGCCAAGAAGGCCAATGGCATCCTGGCTTGTATCAGAAACGGTGTGACCAGCAGGTCCAGGGAGGTTATTCTCCCTTTGTACTCAGCACTGGTGAGGCCGCTCCTTGAATATTGTGTCCAGTTCTGGGCCTCTCACCACAAGAAGGATGTTGAAGCTCTGGAGCAAGTCCAGAGAAAAGCGACAAGGCTGCTGAAGGGACTGGAGAACAAACTTTATGAGGAGTGGCTGAGAGAGCTGGGGTTGTTTAACCTTGTGGTCCCTGCTGTACATTTAACTATAAACTGGAGCTTCCTCAGCTAACAAAAAAATTACCTTGATAATTAGGTGCTCAGGTAGGCTGTGGCACAAGCACTGTGTTCTGAAAGAGCGAGTTTGTGGCTTCCCATCTAAGACATCAGATATTGCTTCCGAACCTGAAACCCATTTCTATGAACCATGATGCTGTCCAGTTTCAAGGGTCTTTGAAGTACACAGCCTTTTATATTGCATTTATTATGTTTCAGGGAGAAGCAGTTAAAAATGACAGGATAGATGTTGCACAAAATTGGAAGCAGTAAACACAGGGAATACTGAAGAAGATACTGAAGGTACTGCAGGAGAAATCATGGATATAATTTGTTTGTTGAGGTTGGAAGGGACCTCTGGAGGTCACCTTGTCCGTAAGTTCATTGTATTGTAGGCAGTACCCTGGGAACATTCAGAAAAAGGTTCTGGCTTTTTTAGAATCAACGAATCACTGGGTTGAAAAAGACCTTTGAGATCATCAAGCCCAACCGTTTTAGGTGGTAACAACAAGAACGTTTGGACTCGATGATCTGGTGGGTCTCTTCCAACCTGGTTGTTCTATGATTCTATGATTCATGGGAACTTGAAGAAGTGCAAGTAGTTATATCTGGGTGAAGAGTCAGGTAGGGTAACTACAGAGACCTTAAAGTACTCATAGAATGTGATAATAAGAGTTGCACATTAGACTTTATTTTGGTGGCCAAGCAAATATTCACTGCCGATTTAGAATATTTATACTTGCCTGTAGATTAATGATCATGGTTGGGTTGAATTTATTTGTCCACAGTACTGCTGCTAACCAGCATTATTATCAAGCTTTAAACAATAATCTTCTATGTTTTAAGCTAGTTGGGAACATTATAGGCTGGAATGTATGTATACAGAGCAAGAAATGCTTTAAAAAGCTGATGAGGAAATGTTTAAGTAGTTCTTAGAGGCCAAATAAAAAATTGTGATATAACAACTGTGAAAAATGCAATGGATTAAAATGAAAAAGGTGCAGCATGATAAAGGAAACCTCAAAATAAATATTTAAAATGAGGGAAGGAAAGAAAAATGTCAGTGATGATAGGTTTTAACTTTAAAAAGGAAGGAGACAGCGGAAACTGAAGGGATCAGTGAAATGTCACCAGTCATGGTCAATGACCAATAAAGTATAAAATGATAACAGAGTTTTTAAAAAAGAACAAATTAGAATCAAAATGTAGTCTTTAAGTCACACTCAGGTGCATTACAGGATACTGGTGGTGAACTGTAAATCGTGATGGGAAAAAGGCAGAACTCTTAATTTGTTTCTTTGTTCTCTATTTGAGAAGAAGCATTGAAATATTCTGTTGACAAAGTTACCATTCACAGTGAATAATGCACAACAGCATCTGCTATATTTAAGCACTTCAGAGTCAATAAAGCACACGCTAATTTATGCCAGTGGTCAAGATGCATGGGTCCGGGTTACTGTAGCCAACCAGGATTTATCACCAGTGCATAATTGGATGGGAGCAGCATCACAACAGGAGAAACATTCTTCATACTCCTACATATAACGCTGCTGGTTAGAATAATGGAATCATAAAATAGTTTCATAGAATTATAGGATGATAGAATGGTTTGTGTTGGAAGGGAACTTAAAGGTCATCTAATTCCAGCTCCCTTCCCATGGCCATGGGACACCAGATCAGGTCCCATCCAGCCTGGCCTTCAACTCCTCTAGGGAGAAGGAATCCACAGCTTCACTGGGCAACCTGTGCCTGTGCCTAGTACCCTCATGGAAGAATTTCCTCCTTATGTCTAGACTAAATCTGCCCCTCTCCAATTTATAGCCGTTCCCCCTAGTCCTGCCTCTAGAAATCTTTATACAAGGTCCCTCTCCATCTTTCTTGGAGGCCCCTTTTAGGTACTGGAAGGTTGCTATAAGGTCTCCTCAGAGCTTTCTTTCACCCAGGCTGAACAACCCCAACTCTCTCAGCCTGTCAGGGGCTCCAACCCTCTGATCATCTTTGTGGCCTCCTCTGGACCCATTCCAACAGCTCCATATCCTTCTTATGTTGAGGATTCCAGAACTGGACACAATACTCCAGATGAGGTGTCACAGGAAAGGAAACAAGGGGTTGAATCCCCTCCCTTGACCTTCTGACCACGCTTCTTTTGATGCAGCCCAGGACATGATTTTGAATAGGTGATGTCTGATTCATAGTTTTGATCTTAAAATACTTCTTCTGCAGAAGAACCTCAGATTTTCATCTGCTATGGCCTCAGGTATCTGCGAGTTACTGTTGCTGATGGAGTGAGAAGGATGCATTTCACTCTTAAGAGAGAAACAACAGTAAAACTTCACTAAAAGAGAACCACTGAGGTCCTGGAGCGAGTCCAGAGTAGAGCAACAAAGCTGGTGAAGGGGCTGGAGAATAAGGCTTACAAGATGTGGCTGAGGGAACTGGGGTTGTTTAGCCTAGAGAAAAGAAGGCTATGGGGAGACCTTATTACTGTCTACAAGTGCCTGAAAGGAAGTCTTAGCAATGTAGATTTTGGCCTCTTCTCCCAAGAAACAGGTGATAGGACAAGACAGAATGGCCTCAAGTTGGGTCAGAGGAGTTTCAGATTGAACATTCAGAAAAATTTCTTCACTGAAAGGGTTATCAAGCACTGGCAGAGGCTGCCCAGGGAGGTGGTTGATTCACCTTCCCTGGAGGTGTTTAAAACACTGGTGGACGAAGCACTGAAGGGCATGGTTTAGTGTTCGATAGGAATGGTTGGACTTGGTGATCCGGTGGGTCTCTTCCAATCTGGTGATTCTGCTTTAAACACCTCCAAGGAAGGTGAATCAACCACCTCCCTGGGCAGCCTCTGCCAGTGCCCAATGACCCTTTCTGTGTATTTTTTTTTCCTAACGCTTAGCCTAAATCTCCCCTGGTAGAACTTGAGGCCATTCCTTCTCATCCTGTCCCTTGTCACTTGGGAGAAGAGGCCGTTACCATCCTCTCTACAACCTCCTTTCAGGTAGTTATAGAGAGCAATGAGGTCTCCCCTCAGCCTCCTCCTTCATTAATAAAATGGTTGCGGCTAGAAGTGACCTTAAAGATCATACAGTTTCAACGCACTCCTGCCATGGGCAGAGACACTTGCCACCAAACCACACTGCCCAAGGTCCCATCCAACCTGGTCTTCAACACTTCCAGGGATGGGGCAGCCACAGCTTCCCTGGGCAACCTGTGCCAATGTCTCACCACCCTCATTGTGTAGAATTTCTTTCTAATCTCTAATCTAAATCTTCCTCTCTCTGATTTAAAGATATTCCCCCTCATGCTATCATTCAAATGACATTTGTGATTAAAGAGAAGAGCTCTAGGAGCTATATGGCAGTAAGACTTGGTGTTATTAAGATGGAATGGAACAGAGAAATGGAAAAGATGATGGATTTTTACCACCTTAAAGGCGCTTTCCATGTGAAGCACATGAGTAATAGTTGAGTGCACTGCCATCTACAGGTTGTCAGTACAGCACCTTCTGGGTGTATTATTTTATTTTTTTTCCACCACTGACCCTGGCTTCTGTTCTGTTTTTCTGCAGTTCATGAGCATTCCTTTGGGGAAAGAATTTTGTTGGACTAGACTTATACTGACAGTGACCTGCAAGTCATGCTGATGGAAAATTCATTATGGTTTGGGATTAGCTGCTAATCTTTGGGATTATTAAAACTATACCACTTGGACATTCTTCTTTTTGTTTTAATTGCCTACATTATGAACAAAGGGCACAGGCAGTCTAGTATCTGGTGTGTGTGTGTAATTTCTTATGAGCATTGACAGACAAATAAATATGAGCTATTTTCAAAGTGACCTTCTCCTTCCGTCCATATTAGAATGTTCTGACAAAATTCATAATTGACAGAAGTCTTTTTATAGCAGCAATGAAGATAATGACCAGCGACAGAGTTTCCAGGCTGCCCTGTCTCTGCTCGGTGTCCTGTCCCGGCCATGGCTCCAGTTGGGCTACATACCACCAGGGTAGCGCCTTTACTCTGGCAGAGTGCAAAGTCTCATCAGCCTCCACACCAGATATCGTTTCTAACTGGGAATAACAATGCTTTGGAAGTATCTAGTAAACCCATCTAGCCACATGTTTTGTTACTCACAGAATGAAATCGAGATTAAGCCATCAGCTGCAGTCTACAGACAATTTGCTCCTCAACTCTAGGAAAAAAAATCCCATTTGTTCTTGCTATGATACGTTACTAAATTATATTGATTTTTAGTACAGTTTATGGTTCTCACTTCAGCCTACAGCAAGGAAAAAAACTCACTGATCCATGACAAAGACTTCAGTTACACTGAGCTTTAAGGCAATGGCATCAAGTGAAATGGCTTCCTGCTACTTGATTATAACACAAACCCCCTTAGCTCCTGTGGGCAATGAAATACCATCTTGCCTTTCAGCTTCAAGACTGAAGAGTGTAGCAGGAACCTCAGCAGTCTGCTGCAAAGACAGAGAACGCAGAACAGCTACCACTTTGAAATTTTATTTTCTTTTTCTTTGTTACCCAATGTGTCTTCTCATTACTCTGAAAGCATCCAAGGGCCACAATCACACCTAACAGGGTGCTAGTGGGAAAAAGGAAATTTTCCCTCATTAGAAAAACAATCACCCTTCTTTGGCAACAGAGCAGCTTGAGACACATAACTGAGTGCAGTCACTTGTGAAATAATTAATGCTTGCAGGGTCTTGGTTGATGCGTTAGTTTGAATGACAAATGTCACTGCATTCCTAATGTACTCTTAGTGACCTACATGTAGACACATATTGAATGACGTGTAAAATCAGGCACTCCACCGGCATTCAGCTACCTAGGCACAGAGGAAGAAAGTGGAGCAGAAAAAGTGCCTTTAATGTTAGCTATGATTTGAATCAGGTTAGTACTGCAGTGTGAATCGTTCTATAAATACAATATTTAAATATACATTTAAATGTATAAATACATAATGATGAATATTCAAATGCTAATAATATTATAATATCAGAGCGCTGAGGAACCTCCCATATGATGACAGACTGAGAGAGCTGGGGTTGTTCAGCCTGGGGAAGGTTCCAAGGAGACCTTATAGCCACATTCCAGTACCTGAGGGGGCCTCCAAGAAAGCTGGGGAGGGATGGTTTACAAAGGCTTCTAGGGATAACACTAGGGGCAATGGCTATAAACTGGAGAGGGGCAGATTTAGAATAGACATGAGGAGGAATTTCTTTATGATGAAAGTGATGAAGCACTGGAACAGCTTACCCAGGGAAGTTGTGGTTGTTCCATCCCTGGAGGTGTTCAAGGCCAGGTTGGATGAGACCTTGAGCAGTCTGATCTAGTGGGAGGTGTCCCTGCCCAGGGCAGGGGAGTTGGAACTAGGTCATCTTTGAGGTCCCTTCCAACCTAAACTCTTCTATGATTCTATATTTCTATGGTTCTATGATTAACACACAGCCTCTTAAGATGCTTTAACATTTCAAAAGGACTATTTTTATACAGGTAGTAATTGGCAGTAATTGTTGACACAATGGCAACAGCAAGTGTGACCTCAGAGCAAGCATTGATTGTGTGAAGATGTTAGGCTCTAGCTCTATTCGCAGTCCATGGCTTGCAGGTGCTTTTGCATCAGTTCCTCCACCTGCAAAACAGGGATGATCAATCACATTGCAAAAGCCCAGAGCAAATGGCATTATGTAAGGTTGAAAGCTTGGCATTTGATGACATTTTTTATGTTTATAGTGCTCTTTGATGTGGCCACTGAGAAAGGACAAGAGCAGCAGGTCAGGAAGCAAGCCAGGTGCTTTCTCAGGACACCCAGATGGCAGCATGTACTGTGCCAACGGTGGCAAGAGAACATAGATTTCCTGCTACACAGGAAAATCATTCATCCAAGTAATTTTTGCTCCCTGATATTGTGTCCGTTTTGTTTACAATATAAGAAAATTAATTCTGTTACCTGGTATGATTCATTATTTAGAGAAAATAGCCCCCAAAATTACCTCAAATGTATGCATATCTTATACTTCAAAATAGGTCTGGAATTTCATGCCTATAAAGTAGTAGGTAACAAACCAGAAGATGACCTGCAAAACTGAAAGATGAAAAGCAGTTCTTAGAAAGCCAATCAACTTTCCCACATACAAAAATATTTCTGACAAGTTTTTCACAAAGAAAACCTCGATGATAAGCAAAAGGTAAGAAACTGTTTAATTGTGCAAGGGAAGTAAATATTCGAAGAGACACTTCAATCTAGACTGTTTTTTTTTTAAAGTAAAGCATTTTGTTGCTTGTCCTCTCTCCTTCAAATTTTTCTGAGTAGACTAAGAGGACAGAGAATGAATTAATTCAGAAATTTATAGTTTGCCCTTAGAAAAGAGGAAGACTTTTCACAAAGGATTGCAGTGATAGGAATAGGGGCAATGGCCATAAACTGGGGAGGGGCAGATTTAGACTAGACATAAGGAGGAATTTCTTCACAATGAGAGTGGTGAGACATTGGCCCAGATTGCCCGGGGAAGTTGTGGCTGCCCCATCCCTGGAGGTGTTGAAGGCCCTGTTGGATAGGGCCTGGAGCAGCCTGATCTAGTGGGAGGTGTGCCTGCCCATGGCAGAGGTGTTGGAACTGGATGGACTTTAAAGACTTCCCCATCCCAAACTATTCTATGATTTTATGATTCTATGATTCTGTGATTCTATATGCAGTAGGAGGAACATGAGAGTAGAAAGCCTTACTCAGTGTTGTGGTTCCTGCCTTACTGTAAGAAAGCAAGATAGCTTTGCATCATTTTGTGGAGCAATTTACTTGCTGTCACTCTTCCACCCAGCTGCTCTTGTTACCTTGCCAAAAGAGGGCTCATTTTATTGCAGGAAGCATTTCTGGGCCTATTGTTCCTGGAATTAACTCCTCATAGGTTCATAGAATTATTTGGGTTGGAAGCAACAATAAAGATCACCTAATTCCAACTCCCCTGCCACGGGCACGGACACCTCCCACCAGACCAGGCTTCTCAATGCCCCATCCAACGTGGCCTTCAACACCTCCAGGGATGGGGCAGCCACAGCTTCCCTGGGCAACCTGTGCCAGTGTCTCACCACCCTTCATGTCAATAATTTCTTTCTAATCTCTATCTTCTCCCTATAAATTTAAATCATTTTCCCTCATCCCAGCACTATACGCACTTGTAAAAAGTCCCTCCCCAGGTTTCCTGTAGCCCCCTTCAGGTACTGGAGGTCTCCTCTAAGGTCATCTTGGAGCCTTCTCTTCTTCAGGCTGAGCAAGCCCAACTCTCTCAGTCCATTGTCATAGCAGAGGTGCTCCAGCCCTCTGATCATCTTTGTGGCTACCTCTAGACCTGTTCCAGCAGTTCCATACCAGTCTTACGTTGGGAATTCCTGAACTGGACACAATACTCTAGAAGGGGTCTTACAAGGGTGTAGCAGAGGGGCAGAATCACCTCCCTTGACTTTCTGGCCACAGCTTTGAAGAAGGATCACACAAGGATGAGCCTCTAATATTGACGCAGAGATGTTACATCACTCTGAAAGAAAGCAGAGCGTTAGACACTACTTCGTGTTTTGATGTTTGCCTCTGAATGGTCCATAGAAGTAAAGGACAAGGAGAGATGGATGTGTCAGCTATGAGATAGGCTGAAGAGAACTAGACATTTTTAGGATGTTCAACTGTTCCGTTGGTAACAGAGAGCAAAGGTCAGAATAGATAGTGGTTGAATAGGAACGAGGCTCTTCAGTTTGCTTCCCTTTCATCAGGAAAGCATGCTGCTTGTACAATCAGCCACAGCTTTCAACAATGAACTGGTTGGAGATGAGTCACTAAAATGAATAATCCTTTTTAATCTCTATGAAAAACATCCTGTTAGTGTCGCCATATTCTAGGAATTGTTATAACAGGAGCAGCAAAAGGATTAAGTGCTTAAACCTTAGAGTACAAGTTTACTGCAGCAGAATTTCTCTACTCTTAGTGAGTCTCCTCTTCTTACAAAACCAAGAGATTATTCCCAGTCTGTATTTCTTTTTCTGTAACAAGCCCTCCAGGACTCACTAATAATGTAGCTATTTTAAAAAATTAAAATCTAGATCAACTCACAGCACACCCTGAGGATGAAATAAAAGTGAGGATCATGAGTTCACCAACATCAGACTGGAGCTTGTTCTCAATACCTTTCACTGAGAGCATTTTACTTCTTCCAATAGATCCTCTGGAGAGCAAGAATCCTGTAGAATCAGTGCTGTTGTCCTTCCTGTGCTTTCCAGTGCCTGTTTCAAAAGGTGAGTGATTCTAGGAAGTGATTAAAATATGTAGGATATTCCTTGCAGTGTGAGGCTGAAGTCTCTGCTTTCAATACCAAATGCAAAAAGGCTGTCAGCTATAAAGAATGAAAAAACTATCCACCTGCCTGACAGGAACAATTAGTCTCATGAGCTATGAAAATTGCTAGAGGAGGCAGATGACTGCTTTGTTTTCCCCACAATACTTAAAATGGCAAGAGCTTGCTGAAATATTTAGTGTTAATAAAAACTGATGACAAGCTCTTACTGGTTTCCTTTCCAGAAGTGAGAGTTCAAGAAGACTGCCTCCTTTCACAGAATCACAGAATCATAGAATCACCAGGTTGGAAGAGACCCACCGGATCATCGAGTCCAACCATTCCTATCAAACACTAAACCATGTCCCTCAGCACCTCGTCCACCTGTGCCTTAAATACCTCCAGGGAAGGTGAATCAACCCCCTCCCTGGGCAGCCTATTCCAGTGCCCAATGACCCTTTCTGGGAAAAACTTCTTCCTGATGTCCAGCCTAAATCTCCCCTGGTGGAGCTCGAGGACATTCCCTCTCATCCTGTCCCCTGTCACTTAGGAGAAGAGTCCAGCTCCCTCCTCTCTACAACCTCCTTTCAGGGAGTTGGAGAGAGCAATGAGGTCTCCCCTCAGCCTCCTCTTCTCCAGGATAAACACCCCCAGCTCTCTCAGCCGCTCCTCATAAGGCCTGTTCTCCAGCCCCTTCACCAGCTTTGTTGCTCTTCTCTGGACTCACTCCAGAGCCTCAACATCCTTCTTGTGCTGAGGGGCCCAGAACTGAACACAGGATTCGAGGAGCGGTCTCACCAATGCTGAGTCCAGAGGGAGAATATCCTCCCTGGATCTGCTGGTCACACCGTTTCTGATCCAAGCCAGGATGCCATTGGTCTTCTTGGCCACCTGGGCACACTGCTGGCTCATGTTCAGTCGGCTGTCGACCAACATCCCCAGGTCCTTTCACCGGCTGTGTCACACTAAGATCTCTGAAAGATGTTGAAGGGGATGCAGTGCAGATCTCGGAGACATCCTCAATTAAGTTCAAATGAACGATAAGTTTTTTTTGTTCAACATGTGACCTAGTGCTGTTTGGTTTGAACCCTTCTTTTTAAAATCACCACAGGGGTTTTTTTCAGGCTGCTCAAGTCTCACCAGCTCCTCTCTCATGGACTAACATTACAGAACCACAGAATCACAGAACAACCAGGTTGGAAGGGACCCATCGGATCTTCTAGTCCAACCATTCCTATCTAACACTAAACCAAGTCCCTCAAGACCTCATCCACCCGTGTCTTAAACACCTCCAGGAAAGGTGACTCAACCACCTCCCTGGGCAGCCTATTCCAATGCCCAATGACCCTCTGCGTGAAAAACCTCCTCCTAATCTCCAGGCTAAATCTCCCCTGGCGGAGCTTGAGACCATTCCCTCTCGTCCTGTCCCCTGTCACTTGGGAGAAGAGGCCAGCTCCCTCCTCTCCACAACCACCTTTCAGGTACTTGTAGAGAGTAATGATGTCCCCTCTCAGCCTCCTCTTCTCCAGGCTAAACACCCCCAGCTCTCTCAGCCGCTCCTCATAGGGTCTGTTCTCCAGCCCCTTCACCAGCCTCGTTGCTCTTCTCTGGACTTGTTCCAGAGCCTCAACATCCTTCTTGTGGTGAGGGGCCCAGAACTGGACACAATATTCAAGTAGCGGCAAAACAACCGCTGGCTCAGCCAAACCCCGCAGGTGCGGGGGGACGCGGAGCCCCCGGATTGATTTGAGCAGAGGCAGAACAGGGTGACACCAGCTGTCTCTGCATGGTGAGGCAGGTATTGTGTTTGTAGGTCAAGTGCCTTGGCCATGTCCCAACCCCGGAACAAATTTACCCCGTGTTGCACCCACTAGTCTTAACTCACTGGCTGCCCAGATCATGAACCTGCTGGAGCTCACTACCAGCTTGTTTGCCCTTTCCTGTGCCTCTGGGCTTCTTCCCCAAAGCAAGCAGGATGGAAAGGGAACAGTCTGCACCTGCATCTCAGTTCAAGGTGGAGCTGAGTCAGAGCTAAAATTTGCACCTTAATCTCTCCATCTCTTGGCACTCCTCCCACATTCACCGAGTAATTAAAAACTACAGAACAGGACTTCCTCGTTAGGTTCACCTTTCTGTCAGCTGAATTTTAATGTAGTTTTGGGCAAGTAGTAGAGATGACAGGACAACTGTTCTTAGAGATAAAATAACTAGATTTTTTAATATATATAATATTTATTACATTTATATATGAAATACATAGTAAGAATCCCACCAGAACATAGAAGGATGATAACTGATAGCAGAGAGTTACAGAGGGGGTCAACAGCTGTGTATTTCTTTTTACTAGGTGCTAACACAGCTTGGGATGGAAAGCATCTTAGTTCTTCAGTCCCACCAATGCAGGCAATCCCACCAAATAATGATGAAAATTTTTCAGGCCTTAACACTTCACATTTTCTTGCACCTATACTTCTATTGAAAAAAAACTTTACTCTAAACCTCCCTTCTTTGATGGTTATAAAGGACTCTCCAGGCTGAATTTTTTCAGGGTATATTTACATTCAATTAAATAAGTCCTTTATCCAAAAGGAGGTGGTTTTAGCTCCCTACTTGAAACCGTGTGATGGAATTTTAGACTTCTGGTCTTGGAAAAACAACAGCTAGGATGGATCAAGGAAGATACTTGTAAGAGACTGTATATCAGGATACTTGGTCATCTAGCAAACCTCTCTGAGCTATCATTTTTCCTGCTATACTGCCTGTTCCTGAAGCCCAGGGAAAAAGAGAGTAAGTGATTTGCTGCCTTCTGAAAAAAAAAAAAAAAAATCTTGCCTCAGTACAGCTATCATGCCCAGGGCAGGGGGGTTTGAACTGTATGATCTTTAAGTTCCCTTCCAACCCAACCCGTTCTATTGTTCGATGACTCTGTCATTTGTTCTCTTTGGAGGCTTTACTTTGAATACTATACATTAGTGGTTTTCTTCTCCTTCAAAAAATGACAGAAAATACAGGAAAATATTCTCATCAGGCGTCTTCTCTCATGTTGTTTGACATTTTGTGTGCAATCCCTGTATATGTGATCCAACCGTCATTTTAAATCTCCTGCAATCTTTTGGAATCTATATAAGGTTATATAAAGTAAAAAGTCTAACAAATGCAATGGAATATTCAAAAGCAAACCTAATATTTCTTTTTTTTTCACCACTGTTCAGGACTGCCAGACGCTTTCAGACAAACCCTATCCAGCAGGGACAGATCTAGTCCACAAGTCGAGAACTGACTTATTTTCTAACTAACTGCATGTAATTTCGTTTCCATTTTTCCTGCTTGTGAAAAGGGAACAATGGTATTTATTTGCAATTGTAAACATTGTAGAAATACATGAATCAAGAAGTCCCTTCCAAGCTGAACAGTTCTTTGATTCTGTCATTCTATGAATGTAAACACAAGCCCTTGTCTGAGTCTGTGGTCATTCTTATGTTAGTATCCAACATACTTGTGTTAAAGGAAGCAGAAACAAATTGGTTGTTGCAAGTCCAGGCAACTCTATAAAATTAGATTCACCCCATAAGAATGACAAGAATGTCCTTCACTGAACTTGGGTGCCTCACGGAAGAGCTGGCTGCGTATGAAAGGAGGTGGATGATCTTACACGTTCCCTCTCCTAGTACTTGCTGCCACATGATGAGTTAATATTTGATTAGACAGTGCTGTATCTATGACACCTGTTCACCAGGGAGACTAGGCCAACAACTGATGTAATCTACCTTATTATATACTTAATGATAGAGGAGAAGTGCTGCTTTTTCAGCTTCCCACGTCTGCTTTTCATTTCCTCTCCTACACATTCCTGAGGGGTCATGTTCAGTGCCTCACAAGAGCAAACAAACAACTACAAAATCTCTCTTTCTCTGTCATTCCCTGCAATTTTCCTTAAAAAAAAAAAAAAGGGAGAAAAAGTTTAAAAATTTCCACTGTACTCTGTGTGTGTCTAGAAAGAAATCTACTTCTTGCTAATAATTTTTAATATAGAAGCATTGGCTAAATTTCTCTGACTGCAATAGATCAGGAGAAAAATATACAAAAAAGGTGTTGATATTAAAACTACACAGAAGAGTTCGTGTTTTTCATAGTGATGAATTGATAGCTTCCAGATCCTCTTCACAAATGTCCTCACTACCACTCTCAGACTTAGAGTAATAGGACCTACTCAATTTTTTAGGTCAGTTCTTTGAGTGCCTATAAGTGAAACCTTGCAGGGGCTCCAAAATGCAGCTCCAATCTGAGCAGAATCCTGATTATTCTCCAGTGATCCCGAGATCGGACTGCCCTTCCTTTAGGAAATGCTCTCACTTGCACCACTAAGAATCACCAGAACCTTTGCAATCTGAATATAAGAGTATGTTCAGGACAGTTCACTCAGTCAGTGTGATTTATATTTTTTTTTCCAGTTTGGACTTTCCTGTTAAGAAATCATAGAATGGTTTTGGTTGAATGGGACCTTAAAGATCAAGTAGTTCCAACTCCCCTGACACAGATAGGGACACCTCCCATGAGATCAGGCTGCCCAAGGTCTCATCCAACCTGGACTTGAACACCTCCAGGGATGGGGCAGCCACAGTTTCCCTTGGCAGCTTCTTTCAGTGTCTCACAACTCCCATCATGAAGAAATTCTTCCTAATGTGTAGTCTAAATCCACCCTTCTCCAAATTACGTCCATTGCCCCTTATCCTATCACCACAAGTGTTCATGAATAGTCTGTCTGCAGCATTCTTGTAGGCTCCTCTCAGGTACTGGAAGGTTGCTATAAGTTCTCCTAAGAACCTTCTCTTCTCCAGTCTGATCAAGCCAAATTCTCTCAGCCTGTCCTCATAGGGAAGGTGCTCCAGCCCTCAGATCATCCTTGTAGCCCTCCTCTGGACCCGTTCCAACAGTTTCATATCCAACATTAACAATTCCAGAACTGGACACAATAATCCAGATGAGGTCTCAGAAGAGAGGAATAGAGAGGTAGAATCACTTCCCTCAACCTGCTGGCCACGTTTCTTTTGATGCAGCCCAGGATACGCTTGTCCTTCTGATCTGCAAGCACACACTGCCAGCTCATGTTGAGCTTCTCATTGACTAGCATCTCCAAGTCCTTCTCTGCATCCTTATGGTGAATCTCCCCATCCTTATGGTGAATCCCTCATTTTTTTTTCCATATAATTGTAGGTGAATACAGCATTTCAGATATTGTATTTCTTTAACTGTTCATATAATGTTCATAGATTTTCTAGATATTTCTCAAATTTCCATTTAGTATTTTTTTGTTCCCATTTTAGAGAGTTCATCATTTTTCCCCAAAGTGAGATTTGTCTTTCGACATAAGAGGAGAAGAGCTGTGGTGTATTTGTAATGGAATATGAGCACTTTGTTTATTTTCTATGTGTATTTTATTGGCCAAAGGAGGGCTGAGAATAAGGCAGGGTTATCTTTCACTGTCCTGGGCCAGGTATTTTCTTTAGTTCAAAGGTAACACTAAAAAGCCCACATGGTATTAGCATCAGAGGTGGTTAACAGTTCCCAATTGCTGATCAATGGTTGTCAAAAAAAATCTATGAGAAAGCTGTAGTCGATCTAGGTGGAAATGAGAACAATCAGTCATTTTGTTTGTAGATGTGTCTGCTGAGCTGCCAAGAGTCTTTGTTCCAGTACCTGAAAGGGGCCTACAGGAAAGCCGGAGATGGAATATTCATAAAGGTTTGTGGTGATAGGATGAGGGGGAATGGGTATAAACTGGAGAGGGACAGATTTAGGCTTGATGCAATGAGGAATTTCTTCACAATGAGACTGGTGAGGCACTGGAACAGGTTGCCCAGGGAAACTGTGGCTGCCCCATCCCTGGAATTGTTCAAGGCCAGGTTGGATGAAGTCTTGGGCAGCCAAATCCAGTGGGACATGTCCCTGCTGAGGTCAGGGGGGTTGGAACTGGATGATCTTTTAGGTCCCTTCCAACCCAAACTACTCAATGATTCTATGATTCGGGTACTTGCCTTCTTACCTGCCAGAGTTCCAGCAGATGCTGCAACACATCTTCCATGCTATGGTAACAGGAGGACGATCTCAATGTGTCGATAAAACAATACTTACTGAGACTCCTCTGGGAATCGGTGTCTGGGCATCACAGATGTTGTGGGGATTCCCAGATACATTTTTGAAAGTGCTACACAGGAACAATTCTGGACATGTGATTCATGTGAACGTGTTTCAAGTCCCTATGATTTGGTTGCCACTTTGATCACATCTCACAGATTCATGTCCCAAAATAGACTGGAAAAAAATGCTGCTATAATTATTTAGAGGAAATGAGAAGAGAGGAACATCTTCCGCTGCCAGCTACTATGCCCACAAAGATAATAAAAGCTTTGGCAGAAGAGAGCACTGGGCATGTGCTAGCACTCTCCACTTTGAACCTCTTCCAGGAGCCGATGGTGAGAAATAAGCACTTTGGTGTGAGCCTGACAGGTACATTCTAGAGAAAGCATAGAATGAGTTACACCAGTTTAAAAGCTGTGCATTAGAGAATAATAAAAAGTTTTGATCAATGCTCTTTAAACCATTTTACAAGGACTCTCTCTCCTGCCCAGGCCAATTTACATGCTTATTTACTACAGCATAAGTCATACTTCATGGGGCTGAGATGACAAATGAAGCCTGCCACAATTCTGCATGAAATGTAACATGTTTTCTTAGACGAGACAGGAGTTGACAGAGCATCAAATGATCATGTTCCATCTATAACTTTCACTCTGTCAAGTCTTCTGTCCTCTGCACTCCAATTAGAATAAATATAGTTGACTGCACATAGCCAGAGGAAAATGAAGGCAGCTCTCTAACATATGTAAAACTAAAAGATTTGTAAATCTTGTGATTGTTTACATAAAATCAGAACTCTGTTCTCTTTGGTTTGAAGTCAATAAGAAGTTGGGAAGGCTGAATATCCTTATTTTTATTTCAGTGTTGATTTCTACAGAAATCAACACTGAAATAAAAATAAGGGTATTCAGCTCCAGATAACATTCTCTTACAGTGGGAGCTAAATGTGGAGTCAGTAACCCTGCCTGGTGAAATATCTTTACTATAGGAAGCATGTATGAGTTCATGAGAACAAACAGTGATTTATCCTCCCACAGGTATTAACACCTCAAGCGACACAACAAGCATATTGTTTGCTAGAGAAAAATAACCAAGCCCACACACACACCCTCCTTGAGTTTTTAAAGGAGCACCTTCTGAAAGAAGATAATTGTTTAAAAAAACATATACTTTCAGGAAGTTATCTTTTGATGTTTTTCTGACTGTTAGTACATCTTTCACAAATAACAGGTGGTGCATCTTGCTCAGCTATTATTGATAAAAGTAAGTTTTCATTTTAGTTTTTATTTATAGTTCTGCTGTACAGCCCTTCCAAAAAACGCTTAGGTTGGAAAAGATCATCAAGTCCAACTGTAAAGCTAACACTTCCAAGTCCATCATTAACCCATGACCCTAACTGTCACATAGAATCATAGACTCGTAGAATAGTTCAGGCTGGGAGGGACTTTAAAGATCATCTAGTTCCAAACCTCTGGCCATGTGCAGGGACACGTCCAACTAGATCAGGCTGCCCAAGGCCCCATCCAACCTGGCCTTGAACACTTCCAGGGATGGCGCAGCCACAACTTCCCTTGGCAACCTGTGCCAGTGCCTCACCACTCTTTTTTAAATATCTCCTGGGATGATGATCCCACTACTTCCCTGGGCAACCTTTTCCAATTTTTTAAAACCTTCTCCATGAATTAATATTTCCTAATATCTAGATTAAACTTCCTCTGGTGCAACTTGATGCCATTCCCTCCCATTCTATCTCCTGCGACTTTGGAGGAGAGGCCAACACCCACCTCACTACAGCCTCCTTTCAGGTAGCTGTAAAGAGTGATAAGGTCTCCCTTCAGCCTCCTTTTCTCTGTTGAACTTCATACACTTGGCCTAGACCCACTAATCCAGCCTGTCTGGAACCTTTTGTAGAGCCTTCCTACCCTTAAGTAGATCAGCACTTCTGCATGACTTGGTGTCATCTAGAAACTTAGTGAGGGTGCACTCAATCCCCTCATCCAGATTTCTGACTTCAGTGCCAGGGAACATTTTGATCTCAGTGCCAGAGAAAGTCATGGAACAGATGATCTTGAATGCTATCATGAAGCACATGCAAGAGAACCGGGGGATCAGGCCCAGTTAACACGGATTCACGAAGGGCAGGTCTTACCAAACTAACCTGATCGCCTTTCTTGATGAAGTGGCTCAACGGCTGGATGAGGGAAAAGCTGTGGATGTGGTCTTTCTGGACTTCAGCAAAACCTTTGACACAGTTTCTCACAGCATTCTGCTACGGAAACTGTCAGCCTCTGGCCTGGACAGGCACGCACTCTCCTGGATGGAAAACTGGTTGGATGGCCGGGCCCAGAGAGTGGTGGGAAATGTTGTTAAATCCAGCTGGAGGCCAGTGACAAGTGGTGTTCCCCAGGGAACAAGGGCTAGGTCCAGTCCTGTTCAATGTCTTCATCAATGACCTGGATGAGGGCATTGAGGGTATCCTTAGCAAGTTTGCAGATGACACAAAGCTGTGTGCAAGTGTCGATCTGCTGGAGGGTAGGGAGGCTTTGCAGGGGGACCTGGACAGGCTGGACCACTGGGCAGACCAATGGCATGAGGTTTAACACGGCCAAATGCCGTGTCCTGCACTTGGGGCACAACAACCCTATGCAGAGCTACACGCTAGGAGAAGTCTGTCTAGAAAGCTGCTGAGAGGAGAGGGACCTGGGGGTGTTGGTTGACAGTGACGGAACATGATCCAGCAGTGTGCCCAGGTGGCCAAGAAGGCCAATGGCATCCTGGCTTGTATTCTCCCTGTTTCTTTTTCCCCCAGCTCAGGGGACTGGGTTCCCAGAAAATAACTTGTCTTATCATTAAAGACCAGGGCAAAGAATTCATTAAGTACCTCAGCCTTTTTCTCATCCTTTGTTGCTGTGTTTTCTGCCACATCCGCCAAAGGATGGAGGTTCTCCTTAGCCCTTCTTTGGTTGCTAATGCATTTGTAGAAACATTTTTCATTCTCCTTTACCTCAGATTAAGTCCCACTTGGCCTTTGGCCCTTTTAATTTTTTCCCTGCATAGTCTCACATGATTCTTGTAGTTCTCCTGAGCTGCCTGCCCCTTCTTCCAGAGGTCATAAACTCTCCTTTTTTTCCCCAAGTTCCAAGGGGAGTTCTTAGTTCAGCCAAACTGGTAGTCTTCTGTGATGTTTTGTCTTCCAGCACGTAGGGACAGACTGCTCTTGCATCTTTAAGACTTCCTCCTTGAAGAATATCCAGAGTTCCTGGACTCCTTCGCCCTTCAGGGCTGCCTCCTAGGGCTTCCTTCCACAAGTTCAAGGTGGCAGTTCTACCTACTCCTCTCCTCACTCCTGCAAGAATCAAACCCACACTGGTCTCTCATGTTCTCACTGTGTTACCTAATTCAGAACGTGAAGTTCAGAAGATTATTTCTTGTACAGAGGCAGAAATGCAGAAGGCAGTTCATCACCGGTGCTATGTAAGTGGCAAAGAGAGGAAGCTCCAGCACAGCCCCAGGAAGAACGTCGCTGGGCTCCTCCTGAAGGTCTGAGTGCAGGTATTGCCCAACCCTGTTACTAGAGCAAGGGAGAGAGAGGCAGGCAGATACCAAAACACTTACAATTTTGAATTGTCAAGGCTCTGTCGTTGCTTCAGATGCTGTATTTTCTGTTTCTGTGTTTATTTTCTGTTTTCTGTGTTTATTTAATGCTGTGGGACCCATGTGTCTGGGACCCAGGCTCTGGCTGGCCCTGTGCTCTACACGTCTGTCTTCCACATTGTGCAGTTAGTGCAGATTTCTCAGGATTTGTAAATCATGAAGGTGGGAAAAGACTTCTCAAAAACTTATGAAGCTTTACGATTTTAGCCATAAAAAAGCATAGCTTGATTGCAATCATTTCCCAGGAAGCCCTGTATGGGGATATTGTTCTCAGGAGTCCTGTTCCATAGAAAGAAGTGTATTTCATCAAAAAATATACTATTATGAAAAGGATGCAAGATATAATTTTAAACTGAATGGACATCTATCAGGAAAGACACACAGGCTAAGAGATCATATGTTTCAAAACACATATTGGATTATTTAATTATATTCTATTTTTATTTTGTCTATGCATAGATTTTTATTATTATTATTATTATTATTATTATTTATTTATTTATTTATTTATTTATTTATTACTGAAGACTGCTCGACTCCTATTTCAGAAGGAAAATTGCTGGTAAGTAGAACATGTCAGAACAGAGAGAGTGACTTGGAAAAACAGGGAACTGTCAGTCTGCTTTACATTTTACTGGATTAGAGAACAAGGTATTTGTTAGTGTAGAGTTACTAGCACACCTCTTACCGTAAAGAGAGCAAGGGCACCACCTCCTGGTTTAGAAATGTATTTATTTGGGTCATGAAAGTTACTCTTCAAGTACTGCATTCAAAAACAGTCAGGTCTACTAAATAAGCTGTACTTCTTTATGACAGTTTCTCCTGAAATTTAAGCCTATGTGAGACAATTTTAACAAATGATGCATTTGCAGTTGCCTGGTCACACAATGAGCTCTACTGTAGCAATGATGTTGGCCATAAATGACTGAATCTGGGTACATCCAGATTTTTGGAAGTAAGAAAACATTTTGCGTTTTTCTGCTTCAGTACGTGGGCTCTTCCTCACCTTGGGCATCAAAATCTAGTGCTCAGAATTTCAGGAGATCCATAGGTAATTCAATAACCACCAAAAAGTTTACTTACTGACTTATGAAGAAATAGCATCTTTAGCATGATGATAATTTAAGGTCATTGTATGAGCTGGAAGTTACGGAATAAATCATTGCTACTAGATAAGTAAGACATCAAATCATAGTTCGTATAGTTTTTGAGGTTTTTTTTTTACAAAAGACCTTGTATCCAAAATGCTCCTAGTTGAGAAAATGCAGGTTAGCACATAACCAGCTGCAGCGAGCAGTCCCTTCACTAGCAAAAGGAATTATTTTCTCATGCACAGATTTGATTTAAACGCACACAGGACTCCATAAATTCAGCTGTCTGGCAGTTTTGAAACAATTCCAACGAAAAAAAATGAGACCCCTAGCTGACCAGGAGAGAAGTCACAGAATACAATTAAAATGTCTAAGCAGCAGCTTGGATCCCCTGAGTTAGAGAAGGCTGAATATCTGCTAAATTCTTTCGAGATGCCACAGGGACTCACCCCATAGTCTTCTCCTGTTCTTCTGAGTAACAAGTGGCACTTTGGAAAACCCTGAATCAGCTTGATTAGGCATAATGAAACTCTTGTATTATATTTTATAGGCTGGAAAGGAACTTTTGAGGGGACTGGTAATTTATAAAGAAAGTGACAAAACTTCCATGAGAGTCAAGAATCAACACTAAAGGAAATGACCAATTTCTTTACCACAGAATCATAGAATGGCTTGGGTTGGAAGGCACTTTAAAGATCATCCAGTTCCAACACACCTGCCATGGGCAGGGACACCTCCCACTAAATCAGACCAGGGCCCTTATTCACTTGACCAACCAACACCTTCAAAGATTTTAAGTGCAAGTGAGTTCTGAACAGCAGAAACAGCCTCTTCACGAATTCAGGATACCAACATGAAACATCAATAAATCATGTGCTTTCACCAAGGAAAAATAAATTACATCCCATCTCCTCTTTGAGCAACCAGAGCCAAGATTCACCTTGCCCACTTACAAGCGAAATTCTGAGATATTTCTATTTTTATCCTTATAATTCTGTTCTGAGTCGCCCATGAAAAATTCAAAGAGTGAAAAATGTGTGTAACTTGATTGCTTCCCATGAGCTAAAATGAGATTAGCAGATCTCTGTAACATGTTCACATCAAACATATTTCAGTAATAGATGCATTACCCGTGTCTACCAGTACCACTTCTTACAAGGTGACACTAGAGGTATTGATACAGTGTCGTGTTCTCCCCTTCTGAAGATGCTTTGTACATCTGGAAGATGTGCAAACCAAAAGTAACCTAGGGTTGCATCAAGCTTGTGTATTTATTGGTGGCTTATTAAAAATGAATTCATTGCTGTAAATGAATGCTAATAACAAATTAGTAGAAACTTTTTCTTTTCTTCTGGTTTTGTTTTTTTTTTTTTACACAAATAGTTTTATTACAAACTTGAATTCTTAAGAAATACACATGTAAGAAATTACACAAAGGCCTTGGCATTTGCAAAAATCTTTTTGGTATTTGCATGGTAATAGTCTATAAAACATTTTTTTGGACACAGATGTGCTGAAACAATGGTATCATTGCATAGAAATCCCTTAGAAATATTTCTGAGGTCATTTTAAGACATTTTTTGGCACAATATTAACAAAATTAAGGCCTTCTGCTTTTCAAAATCAAGTCATTCAGTGTGTGAGTAGTGTTTAAAACCCTGAAAAATATTAAATACAGAATAAAGACTATAAGCTCAAAGCAGGATTTACTATAATAAACACAAATAGCTATTAACCTGGGTTCGGTCTCTGCAACTTCAGCATTGAAATGTAAATGTAAAATGAACATTTCACATCATATTTTGGCATTTAACATCTAATTCATGACACTGAAAAGAAGAAAACTTCTGTAAGCTTCTCTTTGAAATGATAAAACTCAGAGCTTGATTTGCCTAATGGTTGATATCTATATAAATTACTAAAATATTTATATATATATAATTTTTTTTATTGACCATTGCTGGATCATTCTTTATTCCACAGGAAAGTTTGTTCTACTGCATAAAGAAGCGGCGTAAGTACCAACATAGCAGAAACACTTCCTTGCCTAGTTGAGAAATCCATTTGGCAATTTCTTCCAGATGTAGCCCCACGAAAATCAACAGCACTAAAGACTACAAACAGAAGCAAAGGTTCGCAGGATGGTTTGAAAAGGTGGTTACAAATTGCTTAACCACAGTCTGTAATCCCAAAACTCTTTTTTTTTTTTTTTTTACAATAGTATTGCTTTGTACAAGAACAATAAGTACATACCCAAGAGTCTGGGATTTGGAGACACCTAGATAACGGTAACAACAAACTTATCTGGGGAAGAAAAATGAATCTAAATATATAATACAAGAATGAGAGAAGGGGGTCAAACAGTATAAGGCAGAACTGCATACCTCCTAGCACCTTTGCATTTTTTTTCTGGATAAACGCTGGATTTTATTCTGTCAGTGCATTGCATTCATATATAAAAAATACATATGTTTTGATCAAAAGTGCCATTTGGCATGTCAACATTTGAAGCTTATCTTTGTTGTCTCTTTTCTTCTTCAGCAAGGACAGGGCCAGTAAAGCAGTGTGTGTTAGTTATGCAAGTTCCTAAAAGGCACTTTACTGTTTTCATATTGGACAACAATGAGGTACATATGATATATGTCTAGGCTTCATTGCTGTTAAACAAATAGCACCATATTGTGTGAAATTAGTTGAAATTCAAAAGTCATTATGTTTTTCTCATACAGACTTGACAACGGCTAACGTTTGAGCGCAGATCTCCTGCTTTCAAAGTCGAGGGAGTTGGTTTCCTATTAAAAAATGAAGAAATGAAAAGACCCATTAATAAATGTTCATACGAACAGACAATGTTGAGGTTTATAATTGACAACACAAATTCTGCGTGTAGCTCAGTGTCTCTTTAAGTTGTGCTGAATCAAGACAGTGTCCCTAAGTTCTCCAGCGTATATTCGTTTTCAAGTTTGGTCATGAAGTTTTAATATAGTTTCAATATCCTCCCTAGTCTTAATATCCTCCAGCTTCGCTTACTTCAGAATTCAGTTCTGTTAGGAGACTGAACATTTTCTTAATCAGAATAATGGAATCACAGAAGAGTTTGGGTTGGAAGGGACCTTAAAGGTCATCCAGTTCCAACCTCCTGTGATGGGCAGGGACATCTCCCACTGGATCAGGCTGCTGAAGGTCCCATCCAATGTGGTCTTCAACACCTCCAGGGATGGGGCAACCACAACTTCCCTGGGCAACCTGTGCCAGTGCCTCATCACTCTCATTATGAAGAAATTCATCCTTATGTCTAGTCTCCAGTTTATAGCCTTTGCTTCAAGTCCTATCACTTCACTACCTGTTTAATCAGCAGAAGACAAGCATGAATTCAGGTAGTGAAAAAAAATCAGGTAAATAAACTGAAGACATTTGACTTTTCATGAGTTTCTGCTAACTCTTGTGACTTCAAGTAAAAAAACAAAGAGTCAGCAAAGGAAATGAATTGATATTGCACAGACACACAAACAAAAATAGTTAATCTCTAACCAATCATAAGGAATTACTCCTAATAACTGGAAATAAAGCATTTTCAGACAAAAGGGTGTTTAGATTTGATGATTTTCTTTAAAAAGGATTATGAGTTTATAAGAAACTGGAGTATTTGTGAATTATGGGAGGGCAGTTCCCCTGATCTGTGGTTATTTTATTAATCTGAGATACGGTTTGTAGCCAGAAAAGGGTATGATGCAGACAAGACGCTGGGTAGGACTCAATGAATACAAACAACTCCAATGCTGACTCATCCAAATTTTCCTCTGACCAGCTTTCCTCTTTATTAGGGAGCCAGTGTTTATCCCCCACTCTTGACAAATGGGTTCTTTCAGTAGTAGCTTTTCTGGCTGATGAAATTATCACAGTCCTAGAGATAATTAGTCCTGGTGCTCAATTTTTATACCACCTTAGCTGACAACTCTCTCGTAGCCAAACAGTCAAAACTGGACTAAACAACCTATTGACTGAGAGAGGATAAGGAGCACTCACTGATCTAGAAGATGTGAGAAGGTGAAGGGGTTACCAGGAGCAGTGGAAGAGGATGCTTGCCTATACTCCAGAGGAACATCTGCTAATCAGGTAAGCTCCTGGGAACTGGCCCACATGCTAACGCTTTGTTAAAATTCATATGGAACAAATTAGATTGTGTTGAAAAATAATTCTGTGCAACGGTCCAGAACAAAGCCTACTACCACTTAATTCCTGAAATTGGAACCTCAGTGAAGAAAAGCTCCTCCGCCTTCGGCTTTTTATTCAGAGATACTTCCTCCAACATTAGGGAAAGGTAAATAATTGCTCGGCTCACTTAGTTCAATACCTGCACTAATTTCAGGTGGTTCTATTATGTGCTAACATCCTCTAGGGGGAATGTTATATTCTAACTTAATTTCAGTCAGTAGAGCAACCTATCCCAGTTACGACTCAGTGAATATAATCAAACCTAGAGGAAATGCAAACATTCTTGGCTTATTCTGAGAAGGAAAATACCAGGTACGAATGACACATTGTAAACACTAGCGGAAGATACATTCATTAATTCCCCCAAAAGCTATTATAATGTTTTTCTTTGTGTCATGAAAATCATTAACTGCATATAGTAATCAGTCTGGGGCACAGCCAGTATGTGAACCATGTATTATATTCAAACAATACTTCTCTTATTCAGAGACAAGGCTCGACTGAGTCTCAAATACTGATAAATAAATCATGAACTTACTTGAACATCTCATTCCTCTCTATAGTGGCAAGCCAGAAGCTGTAAGCATTTGCATAATAATTGCAGGTGCCCCGGCCATGGCATTCAATGAAGGGAGCGCTGCGGAACTCTTCTAGGCAGGAACCAGGAGACGCCAGGGCCTGGCCAGACCCCTCTGCACCAGCACTGGTGTGCTAGAAAAATGCAAAAGCATCAGTCAGAGAAGGACTTTCTGTCTTTTCTACTACAACACCTGTAATCTCTCTGGTCTAAATATTATTTTTTTCACATGCCTCTTCTCGTCCATCTGTTGTTTTGTCCCTCAGCTCAAAGAATCATAGAATCATAGAATCATAGAACAACCAGGTTGGAAGGGACTCATCGGATCTTCTAGTCCAACCATTCCTATCTAACACTAAACCAAGTCCCTCAAGACCTCATCCACCTGTGCCTTAAACACCTCCAGGGAAGGTGAATCAACCACCTCCCTGGGCAGCCTATTCCAATGCCCAATGACCCTCTGTGTGAAGAACTTCCTCCTAATCTCCAGCCTAAATCTCCCCTGGCGGAGCTTGAGGCTATTCCCTCTTGTCCTGTCCCCTGTCACTTGGGAGAAGAGGCCAGCTCCCTCCTCTCTACAACCTCCCTTCAGGTAGTTGTAGAGCGTAATGAAGTAAAGAAGAGTAAAGCAGAGTAAAGAGTAAAGAAGAGCAAGAAGGCAGAGCTGAAGGATTCCAGAGGTGGCACTGAGTTCTCTTGCTTAACAGCAGCACAACACTCCTGAAACATCAACTTCAGGGTAGCTGTATGAACAGAAATTCTTCAGGACTGATAGTAGGACCCAAGCTATCTCTACATTAGTTTCTCCGGCCCAGGAGCCATACAGACCATTAAGGTTTTATATATCAAGAGCACCCGTGAGCACTTCATCTACCCATCTTTTAAATTCCTCCAAGGATGGTGATTCAACCACCTCCCCAGGCAGCCTCTGCCAGTGCCTGAGAACCCTCTCAGTGAAGAAATATTTCCTAATATCCAATCTCAACCTTCCCTGTCACAACTTGAGGCCATTTCCTCTTGACCACCTCACCTGTCACTTGGGAGAAGAGACCAGCACCCAACTCATTACATCCTCCTTTCAGGTAGTTGTAAGCAGTGATAAGGTCTCTCCTCAACCTCCTTTTCTCCAGACTAAACAACCTCAGTTCCCTCAGCCTCCCCTCATAAGGCTTGTTTTCCAGACCCTTCACCAGTTCTGTTGCCCTTCTCTGGACACACTCCAGGACCTCTTGTAGAGAGGGGCTGAAAACTCAGCACAGTATTCGACCCACACTGGGCTCGCTAAGAAGCAATACTTCCAGGTCTTCCCTATCAGGGAGCTTTCTAGCCATTCTTCCTAAAGCCTGCAGTGCTGCACAGGGTAGTTTTCTCCAAGAGCTGCTCGGCTGTGTTAAACCTCATATACGCTACTCCTCATATACACAATCCTTCCAGGAAGCTACCGCAACATAAATATAGAGGGACAATGGAAAACTACGCTTATTTTGTCATTTATTCAGCACTTGGACCCTGTGTTGGAGCTGACAAAAAAAAGAAAGCAAGCTGTGTGCATTTCCCCAGAAGTGAAGAACTAATTACATTATTCTATTTAGTAATGAGCCAGAATCTTTTTTAAAGTCACCATAAAGGGAAGAGATATAATGCCCTCCTAAGAGCTGAAGCGACATAGTCATAGAATCAGAGAATGGTTTGACTTGGAAAGGACCTTAAAGATCAATCAGTTCTACCTTCCTGCCATGAGCAGGGACACCTCCCACCAGACTAGGCTGCCCAAGGCCCCATCCAACCTGGCCTTGAACAACTCCGGGGATGGGGCAGCCACAACTTCCCTGGGCAACTGGTGTGCCAGTGCCTCACCACCCTCATTATGAAGAATGTCTTCCTATTGTCTAATCTAAATCTTACCCTCTCTATTTTAAAGCTATTGCGCTCGTGCTATCACTCCATGCCCTTGTAAGGTCCCTCCTAAGCTATCTTGGAGGCCCCATTCAGGTACTGGAAGCTGCTCTGAGGTCTCCTTGCAGCCTTCTCTTCTCCAGGCTGATCAAACCCAATTCTCTCAGCCTGTCCTCATAGCAGAGGTGCTCCAGCCCTCTGATCATCTTCATAGCCTCATCTGGACCCGTTCCAATAGTTCCATATCAGACACTAACTTTCCCAGAGCAGGAGTATCAATCAAACACCCGAAACAAATGATTTTCTCAGTGCAGAGTACGCCCCAGTGCACTCACCATGACAAAGGAGTAACCAATCCAAAGCGAACTCCAACCTTCAGGACATGGTGGTATTTGAATTGTTTGACTGTGCACTGCTATTACCATAGCAGGAGCTTCACACACAGAGCATCTAGGAAGACCAAGACATGAATGAGTTACATGCACTTGAGGATTAATATTTCTTCTTTTTCCAGAAGTTACTTTCTTTAAGGAGTCTTGTATTAGACAACATCGTCACCTTCAAAAACAAAGGAAAATCAAAATGTCTCATTTAGGAAAAACAACCTTGTTGAATTATTTCTTTCATTCGCTTAGGGACAGCTTAACTATTAAGTTTTACTCCTATTAGCCTTCCTATGAGCAAAGAACAAGAGACCTCTTATTTGAATATTTAAATGTATTTGTCTTTTTGTAGTGTAGTTTCTAAAAGTGTTCAGTGTCATGAACTGGTGAATAGCCAAAGTAAGTCAGCAAGTATCACTTAAAACTGCTCTACCATGACCAGGGACAAGAAAGAGCAATTCATCACCCTAAACATAGCCCTGAGAGACTTCCATAGAGCTGTCTCTCTGGAAAATATCTTGCAGAGATAATCCCTGCTAATGCAGACTCTAACCCATGTATTTTCCTCGAAAGTGACTTTTATTTACATTTCTGATGTTTATCTCCAGTGAGAGGTTTCTAGCAAAGTAATTTGAACAACGAACTTGAAAGGAACTCTTCAGAAAGCACTACAGCATCAGTTCAATTACTTCAGATAAATTATGTCTCAGAACTGTTACTGAGTCACCTAACGTCCAATTGTGCCTTCATGGGAGAATCATATAAATGTGAGTTGGGCTGGATATTTTAATATAGGAACTGGTAAAAAGGAATTTGTAGATTGAATTCATTTTTTCTTGTATAGCTCCTAAATTTGCTAGTGCAGTTAGCAATGATTAAAATTATACAAACTACATACTTAGACCTAAACAACCGTATTACTATTATCAGAGTGGTGAAAAGAATCAAGGGCAAAATGGATTAAGTTGGATTCCAGAAAAAAGCATGGAAGCAAAGGAATTTAGAATGAACGCCTACTATTCCTGACTTGTGAGGACTTGCTTTCATACCTAATGCCCTTATCTACAGTGCAGAAGCAAGAGTTATTTCAAGTAACACATCAATGAAAGAGTAAGTTAAAAGAAGAATGTAAAGCTGCTTCTATTCTTGGAGCTCTGCTTTGCTTCAAGAGATTTCTGGTATTTCAGTCAAAGACCTTACACTGAAAGCTCCCATGACCCAAGGCAGCAAGTGACGCTTTTAAACCTTTTCAACTTTTGGACAGGGAAAACTGTTGGCTTAAAAACCTCCGCCAATAAAATAAATTGAAAGAATGGTCTTCTCAGATTTCCTGCTGATTTTAAAAATGGGTATTAGGAGTATCTCACTCTCTGCTGTGGCTAAAACAAGAAAAATCCATATACAGACACAGGCACACATATAGAATCATAGTATAATTGGAAGGGACCTTAAAGATCATCCAGTTCCAACTCCCCTGACACGAACAGGGACACCTCCCACCACACCAGGCTGCCCAAGGCCCCATCCAACCTGGCCTTCAACACCTCCAGGGATGGGGCAGCCACAGTTTCCCTGGGAAACCTGTGCCAGTGTTTCACCACTCTCATCATGAAGAAGTTCCTCCTCATGTGTGGTCTACCTCTGCCCTTCTCCAGTTTATTCACATTTCCCCTCATCCTATCACTACAAAGCTTTGTAAACAGTCCCTCCCCAGCTTTCTTGTAGTCCCATTCACATACTGGAAAGTCACACTAAGGTCTCCTCAGAGTCTTCTCTTCTCCAGGCTGAACAACCCCAACTCTCTCAGTCTGTCCTCATATGGGAGGTGCTCCAGCCTTCTGATCATCTTTGTAGCCCTCCTCTGGACACGTTCCAACACCTCCATATCTTTCTTATGGTGAGGATTCCAGAACAGGACCCAGTACTACCAATGAGGTGTCACAAGAGAGGAACAGAGGGGCCAAATCACCTCCCTTGACCTGCTGACCACACTTCTTTTGATGCAGCCCAGGATATGGTTGGGTATATATATATATGTATATATCTCTATACAGACACATATGCATTTTTATAGACAAAATCTCTTATATGAATAAGATAAGTCAAAATGCTGGTGGGTTTCCTCCTTGAGTAAGAGTTTCAAAACTGATTTTTAAAAGGTTATTTTAGGTACTTGATCAGGGATGGTGTAAGAGGAACATGAATTTCGGAAGTTGTACATCTGAATTTTTCTGAAAGTCAAGCTCCTTCCATTCAATTCCAAAGAACAAATTAAAAAGGAAGATCAACAAAACTACAGCCTCTTCTGAGAATCTTGCCATCAAATGCAGCCACTCATTTTCAAGTCATACCTACTCTGAATGCACTAAACCAAAACCAGAGTACAGAGCACAACTATGGACACAAGATGGATTCTATTATGAAAAATAAATACAAAATCTTTTGCAGCATTTTTGAAGATGCCAAGATATCAAGACTGCATCCCATTCATGATGTGAATTTTGGTTTCTCTTAGATGTAAAATACTGATCTGAAAAAAAAACCAGTAATGGTAATCTTTACTCCCATTCACTTTATGTGGCAGGAAAAGAGATCAGCAAGATCTGGTTCAGGTTAAAAACAGCAATAGGAATCACAGAATCATAGAACGCTTGGTGGGAAAAGGCCTTTGAGATCATCAAGTCCAATCATACCTCTCCACTACTCTATCATATTGCTGAGTGGTCCATCTACCACCCTTTAAATACCTGCAGTGATGGTGACTCAACCACCTCCCTAGGCAGCTTGTTCCAGTGCTTGAAAACTCTTTTGGTGAAAAAAAATTCCTAATTTACAATCTGAACCTCCTCTGGAATAACTTGAAGCCATTTCCTCTCGTCCTATCATTTGTTACTTGGGAAAAGAGAACAATACCCACCATGCTACAGGTCATTGTAGACAGTGATAAGGTCTTCCCTCAGCCTCCTTTTCTCCAGGCTAAACAACCCCAGATCCCTCAACTGCCTCTCATAAGGCTTATCCTCCAGCCCCTTTGCCAGCTTTGTCACCCTTCTCTGGATGTGCTTCAGCACCTCAATGTCCTTCTTGTCATGACAGGCTCGAGGAACACAGGATTCGAGGTTTGGCCTCACCAATGGTGAATCTAGGGGCACAATCACTTCCTTGGTTCTGCTAGCCACAGTGTTTCTGATATAGGTCAAGATGCTTTTGGTCTTCTTGCCATTTGGGCACAGTGCTGGCTCATATCTAGTCAGCTCCCAACCAACACCCCCAGGTCCTTCTCTGCTGGGCAGCTTTCTAGCCCCTCTTCCTTATGCCTGTAGTGCTGCATGGGGTCATTGTGCCCAAGTGCAGGACTCGGTATTTGCACTTGTTGAACCTCATACCATTTGCTGCAGCCCATTGATCCAACCTGTTCAGATCCCTCTGTGGAACTTCCCTATCCTCAAGACACTTGCATCCACCTTAGTGTCATCCACAGACTTCCTAAGGGTGCATTCAATTCCCTCATCCAAACCATCGATAAAGACATTGATCAGTACCGGACACAACACTGTGTCCACTACTACTGCCTGTATGTAATGATTATCATCTAAGTTATAAGTTGGAGATGCCCTTGTGAGATTCTTATTTGTGGTAGTGGCACAGTTCACTACATTCTTGCTCTCCCTTCAGTACTGGGCATGTTATGCCAGGATAGTTTTTGCCAGTGGCCTTAAAATTTATACCAATCCAAAGATTCAATGCATTGGATTGGTGCCAAACAGGTCTCATACAAGAACCACATTTTCGTCTAGCTAAGAATCTGGAATGATTAAGAAACAGATGATTGATTTTGCAACCGTTTCCTTTAATTCAGACAATAACGGCCGTATTCAAGCGGCATGTCCAAAACAATGGAAGTAACCTGGCATT
Organism: Coccyzus lansbergi; assembly: GCA_033558105.1. Lineage (NCBI taxonomy): Eukaryota > Metazoa > Chordata > Aves > Cuculiformes > Coccyzidae > Coccyzus > Coccyzus lansbergi. The sequence continues at coordinate 913,128 of JAUMJK010000220.1, read as the reverse complement.
CTACTGCATGATAAATAATGCTACCAATTTCAAATAAAAGGAAACTGAGCCCTAAATGCTTGTAGCTACGAGTAGTCAAAAAAATGAAGAATTATTTTGGACAGGAATTGGGAATAAATTCAAACCTTCTTCTCCTTCAAAGTATTTCATGGCTTTTATCATCAATTTTGAAAAACATCACTTCACAGTAATTGTAGTTTTAGTTTTTTCTTCATTTCAATTGGACTCAGACTATTCCACTTGTTTAGATTTCCCCTCAAATGGATTTATTTTGATCAAAGTCTAAATAGAGAACAAGCGCACTTCGAAATATTTCATCAAAGTCACTCAAACTTTGCACTTAAAGGCAAGAAATAAAAATATACAGATTTAAAAACCTTTTGAATAAAAATAAAGTACCGTACACACTTTTCAGGGGTTGCTTCAATTAATAAGCACAGCAGAACTGAAACCATACCTGCTGATGAACGGTCTGATGTTATCACCAGTGATAGGAGCCATACTCATTGGCATGGGTTCGGGAGTGGACAGCCAGTAGGAGTAGTCATTCCTCGAGGCAAAGTTACATACGTTGTTGATGTTGCAGAATAAGAAAGGCATGGTACTAAATTTACGAAGACAGCTTCCTGCCGTGCCTGGAATGTTAAGTGGAAGGTTACTTGCGAACCTGTTTTCGTTAAACTGTTGACAACCACCAAACAAGCATTTTCCCTGGAGGAGTTTTTCCTGGAGTTTTTTCCTGCAGGACTATTTCCCTGGAGGAGTATTATCTGTGGAGGGGTTTAAGGGATGGGTGGACAAAGTCCTGAGGGACATGGTTTAGTGATTGATGGGAATGGTTGGACCTGATGATCCCGGGGGTCTCTTCCAACCTGGTTGTTCTATGATTCTATGCTTTGCAGGAGTTGCTAAAAAGCAGATGAGACTTGCTCTGGAGGGTCCAGTTCTCTTAGAGGAAGCAACTTCTCTTAGCACCATAAGGAAGGAACAGAGCAAGGCAAAGTAGCTCAGTTTTGCCTGTAGAATTATGCTTAGGTTGGAAAGTACCTCTAGAGGTCATCTATCCTATCTGCTTGCCAGTTAGATGCGCTTGCTTGGGTCCATAGCCCAAGCTTTTAGTATCTCCAAAGACACAGATTCAACAAACTCCCTGGGATTCCATTCCAGTGTGTGAGAATCACCATGGTAAAACACCCTCTTCTTCTAGTTTTAATGTAATTTATCTCATAGTTGTGTCCATTGTTTCTTCTCAAGAGTGAGTCCAGAGAAGAGTGACGAAGCTGGTGAGGGGGCTGGAGAACAGGCCCTATGAGGAACGGCTGAGAGAGCTGGGGTTGTTTAGCCTGGAGAAGAGGAGGCTGAGAGGAGACCTCATTGCTCTCTACAACTACCTGAAAGGAGGTTGTAGAGAGGAGGGTGTTGGCCTCTTCTCCCAAGTGCAAGGGGACAGGACAAGGGGGAATGGCCTCAAGCTCCACCAGGGGAGGTTCAGGTTGAATATTAGGAAAAAAAATTTCTTGGAAAGGGTCATTGGGCACTGGAATAGGCTACCCAGGGAGGTGGTTGAGTCACCTTCCCTGGAGATGTTTAAAGGACGGGTGGACAAGGCACTGAGGGGTATGGTTTAGTATTTGATAGGAATGGTTGGACTGGGTCTTTTCCAACCTATTGATTCTATGATTCTGTCACTGAGTCCCTCTGAGAAGAGTTTAGCTCCATCTTTTCTACCCTCCCTGTAGACAGCTGTAAATAACAATAAAGGCCTCCTCCTAAATTTCTATTATGGCTGAACAAACTTAATTCCATCAGACTGCTCAGACCCCATCAACCACCTTCGTTGTTAGCTGTAGTATTCCTTGTGGTATATCAATGACTTCCTTGTCCTGGGAGGCCCAAGTCTGGGCACAATATACTAGATGTGGCCTCACAACTACCAAACAAAGGGGAAGAATCGCTTCTCCATCTGCTGGCTGCACTTTTGCCCACAGAGCCTGGTAGGTTGGGCACTGGAAATTGAGTAGTTGCAACAGCACACTGCTAACCCATGTTCAGTTTTGCTCACTAGGACTTCCCAAGTCCTTTTCTGCAAAGCAGCTTTCTAGCAATCTGTATGCAGCTCTTGGAAACAGCAGTCAGCATGCAGGTTCTTCCATTGCATGAGATTATTTCATTCTAGGTATACCCCTTTGCACTTGCCTTCCCTGAACTTGTTGAGGTTCTTCATAGAATCATAGAATCACAGAACAACCAGGTTGGAAGAGACCCATCGGATCATAGAGTCCAACCATTCCTATCGAACACTAAACCATGTCCCTCAGGACCTCATCTACCTGTCCCTTGAACACCTCCAGGGAAGGGGAATCAACCACCTCCCTGGGCAGCCTATTCCAACGTGCAATGACCCTTTGTGTGAAAAACTTTCTCCTAATCTCTAATTCTCAGTCCTTTCTTTCAGTCTGGCCAGATCCCTTTGAATAGCAGCTGTGTCCACTAGGGAATCAATGATTCCTCCCAGCCTGACACTACCCAAAAACTTGGTGAGAGTGCACTCTATCCCATCGCTCAAATCACCATTAAATGCATTAAACAGTATTGGACCAAAGCTAATTCCTGAGGGACATCACTAAGCAAGAATCACCACTCAGACTTTGTACATCTGATCACATTCTTTTGAGTCTAATTTTTTTTTTTTCACTCACCTCATCATCTACTTAGCCAGCCCATATCTCACTAATTTGACTACAAAGATACTATGGATGACCATTTCAAAGGCCTTGATAGACTTTCTTAAATAAACTGACGCTATACACCAAATCATTACTTGCATCAAGCAAGAAGGTATAATAAAGGACCACCTAACCAAGAATCATCACACAGGTTTGTTCCATACAGTTCTACAAATGAAAGAAACACTTGGTTTCTAATGAATTCTAACAGAATTCTAATTCGGTCTCTACTTACCCAGGTCTTGGCCATGTGCTCTTTCATTGCCTTGTACATAAAGCAAGGAGTAGCCATGGTAAATCAGCCTTGTTCCAAATGGACATTGTGGTTCTTCAGTGGTTTGACTGTGTCTGGTAACAAGGAAGCCATGAGCAACAGATGGTGCACCTGGTGGGCCCATAGCCCCAGGCAAACCTTCAGGGCCAGGTGGACCAGGAAATCCTCTGGGCCCTACAACACAGAGAGTCTCATTTTATCTCTACAGACAACAGCACTCTGCCTACAGAACTATAGAAGTGAAACTAGACATGCTTGCACCTGATCTCCCATATCATTTTTTCTATAAAGGAATCAAATCTAAAGAACTCATGGGCTCACCTGGGGGACCATAAGGACCAACTTCTCCTTTTTGCCCAGGTTTACCATCAAATCCTGGACTACCAGGTGGTCCAGGTATGCCTGGAGGTCCTGTAACCCCTGTTAAAAAAAACAAGGAATAGTTATTACTGAATATTACCTCATGATATTTTTGAATTTTTGCCTTTTAATTCAGTGTAGCACAGGCACACCTCAGCATAAACTAAACTCATGCAGATTTAGTGCTTATACTTCAATATCTCGAATACTTACGTGAGTTACTGCTGGCAAACTGATTATAGTAGAGAAGCAAGGATAAACAAGCAAAAAGTGTGCTTCAAAAATTACCAGTGGTTGCCTGGAATATGAAAGGGTCGGACTGCAATCTCTTCCCCCTCTTTTATCATATGACTCAATCAAAAATAGACCAAAAAATGTAAAGTCACAAATAGTAGGAAATCAGTGTCTCTTAGCTTCTTCCCAGAGTTTTCAGACATATGTTATATCTTCCCTTTATCAAGTTCTAGGGATGTTTCTAATCCTACATAAACTCAGTAACTCTGACTTTGGGAAAAAGAAATTAACACTATCAACTCCACACCAGCATTTCTGCAGCATATCAGGAGGTTTAATCACAGCTATCCTTTTCCTGACCACTCAAAAAGCAACAGTTCATGACTTGAAGTGGCTACTAGAGAAGAGTGACAGAAGTAAACCCATGCTGTATTCGATCACTGAGATCATTTCACAGCTTTTTCCTAGCAGACAGCACTTGCCAAGGTGTAACCCCACCTTCAAAAGCAAACTTTCATATCTATTATATTAAGTAGAAAGAAGATATTCATTATATTCCACCATAATTCGCCATCTTCTCATAAACCAATGGGGAACAAAGCTTTTTCTCAGGATCTTAACAGCTTAAGGACACCTCCGAGCTCTCATTGCTCTCTGTGTCCTGCATTCTGAAGGACATGTGTCATTGTGCCAGCATTTCATTTGTCTTACTCTTTGCTCCATTCTGTTGTTTCCTGACGTGTTTAATTCTTGCAGTTCTTTTCTTTATAGAAATTGCAGTGTCTGGACTAAGAGATGAAGTCTAGGGCTTTGGTCCTCAGGAAGGACTTTCCACTCCAAGATCAAAGTGGTTTCTTCATGTACACAGTAATTAAGTATGGATTCAACACTAAAGGCAGAAGATGCCCTAACAAATACATTCTAGGGAAAGGATGAGCAGTGTGGTGCAAGTCATTCTGCTTAGTGCTAATCTCAGAATCTGAAGCGATGATTGTAGAGTGAGAGCCTATAAAAAATCGCTACAAAGGCATCTGTTTCTGGGACTCCTTTGGATGAGCTTCAAAAAGAAGTGATCTCTTCCTCAACGCTGACACAATTTAAATGGCTAATAAAAAGCTGGATAATATTATATCAAAAATCTGCCGCTGGTCTATTTTTATATTACTAAAAATATATTTCTGCATACAAGTTATAAATGCTCACCTTGCTGTCCTTTAGGACCTGGAAGTCCTGGAAATCCTTTGAGACCAACTGGTCCTATGGGGCCAGGTAAGCCAGGATCCCCTTTAACAAGCTGAGAAGGACCTGGTGGGCCTGGTGGACCTGGTAAACCTGCCAAGGTTAACAGAGGAAATCAGCACCTATTTAGTATTGCAAATAAAAAAAAGTAAAAAAACAAGTTTAACTTGCATCAAGGCCCCTTCCAGCCCAAACCACTCTATGACTCTATGATTCTACGATACCATTTAAAGAGTCTAATAACGACAAAACCTCAGTGCTGATTTTTCAGAGCAGGAAATAACCACATAAGGCACAGGTAGATGAGGTCCTGAGGGACATGGTTTAGTGTTTGGTAGGAATGGTTGGACTCGATGATCGGATGGGTCTCTTCCAACCTGGTTGTTCTATGATTCTATGATACATTCACTCTCTACACAATACTTGAATCTAGTCTGACCATTCAGACGCTGATACCATACCTGGCTTCCTATTCTATCTTTTTACACTGAATAAAACGAGGAGGAAGTTATTAATTGATTAGTCAGAACCATTTTAAGAATGTCATCTGATGAAAAAAAAGCAAGTCTTTATATTATACCTTTAGATCCAGGAAGACCTTGGTCACCTCGCTCACCCTTATGGCCTGGGAAGCCAGCGATTCCTTTTGGACCTGAAGTCAAAGGAAATATTGATGTGAAAAATCAGTGGTTTCTTGATTTGTAAAGATTTATTCAGAATAATCATGTCTGACCATCATGCAAGGGCTATGACTTTTTAACTGTTTGCAAGAACAAGATACAAAACAAATGCATTGTCACCACAGAAATTATGAGTGAGAACATATTTCTCTTTAATCAATAAAATCCTTCTCAGATTATACTTTTTTCTATTAAAAACTTCATTTTTTTATACACATGATGTTTTAACATGTATAATTGCGACAATAGCAGCAATTTAGTCAACAATGTGCACATACTGAGCATGTGTTTCCTCAAATATAGTTACAAAATTAGCTTCTCCAGTTGCCAAGAAAATCTCAAAGGTTCTTGCCTGATAACGTTTAAACAATTGGTTTTACATCCACCTTTTAAGGCAAACGTGCACTTAAAATCAGCAAAGCAAAGCAAGACAACACTTTTCCTTAAGAAAAATCTTGACATTATTGTATGCTTTTTGATGCCACTTTAAATGTCCTTTTTCAATAATTGGTAACACAGAGTCAACATTCTTACAACATTCTTTGAAGGTCTTTTTTTGTTTTTTTTTTTTTTTTTTTTTTGAGAGAGAGAGAGGAAGGATAAGAAAGAGAAATCTTTGCCTACTTTTTAGGAATATGGCAAATTTTCTTCTCACCTGGAATGCCTGGAAGTCCTGGAGGTCCCAGATCACCCTTTTGACCAATATCTCCGGGTAAACCAGGACTACCCTGTATAAAAGAAAATGTGAAGTATAGTTACCCCACACTATCATGATATGGATCCCAAACAGGCTATTTATTTTTGGATATCTATAAGAAATAATATTATAGGAAAATCAGTAAGTTTAAGGAGCAGTTATTATCTACCATGACCAGATGAGAAGCTTCTTTTAAAGGAACATGTGATGCCTTGTTCTTACTAAACTATTTTTTGCGTTACAAAGATACCAGATTAGAATAAAGTCTCACTAAGAGTATAGCTAATAAAAAGTTTCTCGATCACAGATGATGTTGTTATGAAAAACAACGCTAAGCACAAATATCAGCAAATATTCATTTTGGTGCAGGTCAGCAGGTGGTTGCAAGGTAGATTAATAAACACAATCATTCTAGACCACAGTAGACTTTAAAATGTACAATGAAAATTCACATGTAGAATGAAATTTAAAGTACTCAACAATTTGGAATCCTCTGAGTATTTTTACATTTCGACAGGGCTAAAATGCTTGAGGACTTAAACACAATGCAAACCTCTCCTTCTAAAAGCTTGGGGGGCTGGTCAAAAATCCCACCTCCCAGAAACCTGGGGTGCACCCCGGCTCCAGCAGGGAGAAGGAGGACCTGGACTTGGCACTGGGGAGACTGTTCCTCGAATCCTGGGGTCAGTTGTGGGCCCCTCACCGCAAGAAGGATGTTGAGGCTCTGGAGCGAGTCCAGAGAAGAGCAACAAAGCTGGTGAGGGGGTTGGAAAAGAAGAGGAGCGGCTGAGAGGGCTGGGGTTATTTAGCCTGGAGAAGAGGAGGCTGAGGAGAGACCTCATTGCTCTCTACAACTCCTTGAGAGGAGGTTGTGGAGAGGAGGGAGCTGACCTCTTCTCCCAAGGGACAGGGGACAGGACGAGAGGGAATGGCCTCAAGCTCCACCAGGGAAAGGTCAGGCTGGACATTAGGAAAAAAATTTTCATGGAAAGGGTCATTGGGCACTGGAACAGGGAGGGGGTTGAGTCCCCTTCCCTGGAGGGGTTTAAGGGATGGGTGGACGAGGTGCTAAGGGACATGGGTTAGTGATTGTTGGGAATGGATGGACTTTACGATGATCCGATGGGTCTTTTCCAACCTGATGATTCTATGATTCTATGATTCTGCCTTCTCTCTTACAAACTGCTCCATTGAAATTAATGGCAACACGTTCATCGTAGCCTCACTACAAAGAAAACTAACTGTTGTTTTTAAATTTACTGCCTTCAAAGCTGATACTGATATGTGATATGCTACGTTACGTTACACTACACTACGATACACTATCAAAAGTAAAAAGACTTAGACAAGTTCCAATGTCAGAATATGGCATCAAATACTTGATGTCTCTGTGAATTGACCCCTGGATGCAGAAAAAGATGCAGTAGATCTCTATTATCAAGACCAACATGGAGCTTTCAGTCCACTATCACTCTCCTGCCTTCCATGTTAGGAATTTATTCCTGTGTCCTCCTTCCTTCTGTACACAAGGAACTGTTGAGTTGATGCACCTACTTTCTTATTCCTTCTTCCATAGATTTCATTATCATATTTATTATTTTCTTAGCAGGAAAGAGGAAATTAAAAGTTAAAATATAGAGCGTATTTTTCAATGCAAAAAAAGGCAGGAGATGCCCTGAGGGACAGAGTATAGAAGACCAACTCTTCTGGGCGAGTGCCCTATTCCACTTAATTCTCCCTGATATAAAGAAAAGGGAAAATGAATAATATATGGCAACAACATATTGATAGCATTACCTGCTTGTATTTCTAAATCAGCAGCTACATTTCATCACTGACAGTACTGAAAGTGCACTTCATTTGAAAGATTTCATAACAAAACCAAACAGTTCAGATATTTTCAGAAAGCAATTTATAGTGATATAGGCAACCTTTAAAATTAACTACTAATGCATTTGCAGGATTTATGGATGTGCTGCAGCCATTCTGTACGCTTAACACATTGTAAATTATATTCTGGGTGTCGTATGTTACTGCTCACTATCTATAAATTTCTAATAAGTTCATTAGCTCACAGGGGCTTATTTGTAGGCAGCCTTTAAAAGGAGAGAATTGAAATGTTTTCAAGCTGACTTTACATCATCAGCAGTGAGTACAAAGGTACTTTGAGCATTAAGTATCATTATTTTGAGTGAGAAACATCTATGATTAATATACCCATGAATTACAAGAACAAGCTTTCAGCAAATCTAGAGTGTACAGAAGGTAACTTACTGGCAGTCCCTGGAAACCTGGATCACCTTTGACCCCTGGAATTCCAGGAGTCCCAGGCCAGCCAATGCTCCCCTGCTCTCCTTTGGCTCCTTCCACACCTGGGGGTCCTGGTGGTCCTATTGGACCTGGTAAACCTACAGACCAGAAGGAGAGGGTACTTAGCGGCAAAATTTGTTCAGAGTAGTACCTGGTAGAGGACAAGCTGGCTCAGTCTTCAGATGGGAAGAACCAAAATAATTGTAGCATCAATATTTCATGAAAATAATTATGAGAACCTGTTGCAGGGGGTGTTCCATGTGACTCTCCATCAGACTATACACCTATAATTTATCAGCCTGTGGCTGGTGGAAAACATCAAGAAATTTCTATACATGCAGAACAAACAAATGGTACATTCTCAGGGACGAACATGCCAGAGACTTATTGCAGCTCAGCTCTGCTCTCCTCCTTAACCTCTAGCGCAAAGAGCCTCTGGCAAGGTAAGGCCATGCTGGGGCATTTTTACATACATTGACACTCTAGGACATGAGGAATGGCTGAGAGAGCTGGGGGTGTTTATCCTGGAGAAGAGAAGGTTGAGGGGAGACCTCATTGCTCTCTACAACCACCTAAAAGGAAGTTGTGGAGAGGAGGATCCTGGCCTCTTCTCCCAAGTGACAGGGGACAGGATGAGAGGGAATGGCCTCAAGTTCCACCAGGGGAGGTTCAGGCTGAACATTAGGAAAAAAAATCACAGAAAAGGTCACTGGGCACTGGAACACCTTCCCTGCAGGTGTTTAAAGCACCAGTGGATGAGGTGCTGAGGGACATGGTTTAGTGTTTAATAGGAATGGTTGGACTTGACAATCCAGTGGGTCTCTTCCAATCTGGTGATTCTGGGATTCTATAGGAACATACAGCCACAGCTGCCTCTAAAAGGCAAATAAAGTCCAGGGGGAAACACAGAAAAGAGAAGCAAACTTCTCAATGACAGAAAGAATTCACAAGAAAAGCAATTGCCTGAGAACATAAAGTCAGCCTGTTCTAGGACACAGATGACACTAGGTTATGTGGTTCAACTGTCACACAAGGGGGACCTGAACAAGGTGGAGAAGTGAGCCTGTGAGAACCTTGTGGTGTTCAACAAGGCTAAGTGTGAGGTCCTACACCTGAGTCGGGGCAATCCATGGCTTCAATACAGGATAGGAGACAATGTGATTGAAAGCAACCCTGTGAGGAAGGACTTGGGGTGTTGATTGATGAGAAATGCAACATGAGCCTGCAGTGTGCGCTCGCAGCCCAGAAGGACAACCATGACCTGTAGTGCATGAAAGGAAGCATAGCCAGAAGGATTATGCAGGTGATTCTCCCCTTTTACTCTGCTCTTCTGAGACCCTGCCTGGAATATTGTGTCCAGTTCTGGAATCCTCAACATAAGAAAGATACGAAATTGTTGGAATGGGTCCAGAGGAGGTCACAAAGATGATGCGAAGGCTGGAGCACCTCCCACATGAGGACAGGCTGAGAGACTTGGGGTTGTTCAGTCTCAAGAACAGAAAGCTGCGAGGAGACCCTAGAACAGCCTTCCAGTACCTGAAGGGGCCTCCAAGAAAGTTGTGGAGGGACTTCTTACAAAGGCATGGAAGGATAGGACATAAGGGAATGGCTTTAATTTGGAAGGGAGAAGATTTAGATTGGATATTATGAAGGAATTCTTCACGATGAGGGTGGTGAGCCTCTGGCACAAGTTGCCCAGGGAACCTACAGATGTCCCATCCCTGGAGGTGTTTAAGGCCAGGTTGGATGGTGCTTTGGGCAGCCTGATCTAGTTGGAGGTGTCCCTGCCCAGGGCAGGGGGGTTGGAACTGGATAACCCTTCAGATGCCTTCCAAACCAAACCATTCTCTGATTCTATGACAATGATAAACTGCCTACAAATGGCAACTTCTCTCTGATATGTGAATAGAGGATAAAGAAGGATATGCAATATTGTTTATATTATTAACTAATTAGGTAAGCTTTGACTAACAGCAATACATTAATATTAAAAATAAAGAATTACCTGGAAGGCCAGGTTGGCCTTGGGGTCCTCTGTCTCCTTTAGGGCCGGCAATTGCACTTCCCGGTAGTCCAGGAAGACCTTGGTTACCCTTAGGGCCAGCTGGACCAGGATATCCTGGTTCTCCTTTTGGGCCTGGGATCCCTGCGCTACCTGGGGATCCTGGGAAACCCACATCGCCTTTTGAACCTAAGATTTGAAACAACCCCAGAAAACATGATTAGAGAAAGGATCACATTCACCAAAACCTTCTGCCTTATTATTCATTCATAAACAGTTTTATTCTTTTTATAAGAAAACACTGACCTTGCCTCTATATATATATATAAAAGGCATAACTTCAAGAAAACTATATTATTCTGCACATAAAGAAGAGTTTGACTAACACATCTTTTCTTCTGAGCTAAACTGATCAACCAGCTACTTTAATTCGCTCTAAAAATAGATGAACATTCACCATCTCTCAACCAGTCCTTCCACAAGGAAAATAAAGCCCCCAAACCCTTATTCCATTATCATTACTATTGGCATAGCCATGTAATGGATGTTTTGCTTAACTAAGCACAAAACAACTTGCTCCTGGGGAAAGAAGTCATATTTTTTACTAAGATCTAGATGTAGACAGTACTTTCAGGCCTGTAAAAATAGTCAACATTTGCAATTCAGTTGAATTTTAGATCATGACCAAGCAAACAGAATATAGTTAGCTGATATAAGTACAATAGTAAGAAAAATAAAATATATGAAGAACATTATCCCTGCATCTCTGCCTAAACAGAAGAGGTTCCTTAAAACATGGACTCATTATTTTGGAACAATAATGCGTTTGGAACATCGGTTATGTCAGTTCAATAGCTATTTACACTAAACTCAGTTACTTTTAAATGAGCTGTGCTCATAAAATGGTAGATGTGAGTAAGCTGAGAAAATAATCTCCCTCTCATAATTGTCCCAGGACAAGAGGGAATGGCCTCAAGCTCCACCAGGAGCTTGACATTAGGAGGAAGTTTTTCACAGAAAGGGTCACTGGACATTGGAACAGGCTGCCCAGGGAGGTGGTTGATTCACCTTCCCTAGAGGTGTTTCAGGCATGGGTGGACGAGGTGCTGAGGGACATAGTTTAGTGTTTGATAGGAATGGTTGGACCCGATGATCCAGTGGGTCTCTTCCAACCTGGTGATTCTATGATTCTATGATAATCTAGCAGTCTACATGCCTTACTGAGCTAAGGTTAGAAAATTTGCTTATTAAAAGATGTTGTCTAATATTAGGGCTTTCTCAGCAGTTATTGACTGTTACCTACTCTGAGATGAGAAATAAAAGATATTCTGAAATTCTGGAGGTTTGTTTCTGATTGTCCGCACAATTTTCTTGTATTATGATTCTGTCATTCGATGATTCTATGATAAAATCGCATCAAGGCTGCGTAACAGGCTTGGGTAAAAACATTATTGCAGGATCCTGGCCATAAGGCTACTATCTTTAGCTGCCTGGTTCACAGAGTCTTATAAGATTTTGATTCTTGCAAAATTAGTAGGAAAACAGAAATACTTGGAATCAAAAACACAGCACACAAAGACGGGAGTTATTTATATTACCTCATCACAGCACAGCAGCTTGCAGTAAATTCCACACTAGGAATAATTACCTATTTTAGGTCATATCTAACTCATGTCCAAGATGTTGCCACTGTAACAGAAATTAGTATTTGAGCCTCTCAGATTTCCTGTCTGCTCTGAAAATGCAGAGCATGAAAAAGAACGAAGCAGAAAGTATGTCTGAACTACAGAATTATGTTTCTAGTATGTTGGGAGGGAGGTTTGCCCTTTGTTTAAAAAATGCTTTACCTTTATCACCCTTTGCACCAGGAAATCCTGGAAGTCCTCTGCCTGGAAGACCTGGAACATAGAGGTAGCAAAACCTTAGAAGACAGGAGAGTGCTTAAATTTAAAATGTAATGAACAAAACTCTATTAAGCAAATATAAAATCTGAATAAATGGTTTATGCATAAGTTCTTCAGGGCAGAGACTGTCTTTGCCACACGTTGGTATTGTATCTAGCACAATGGGTCCTGTGTGACTGAAAACCCTCCTCCCTAAGAAAAGACATGCCGACAGCATTATTTCACAGCTAATTTACAGACTGAAATTAATTCCCAAACTTGCCAATTCTTTAAAGTATTGCCAACTTTATGTGAAAGAAATTCTTTCAGGATGACATGGATTAAATAGTTAGGCAGATAAATGATCAGCTTTACAGTGATGGATGAATGTAGTTTGTTAGACACCACAATAACTGTATTTTCTAAGGTTTCATTCAAAGTACTTCAAAACCAGCACCCCCCTCCGCCAGCTAATCACGTGTAGCCTGTCCCTGTGCATTTTTGTGCTCCGTAAACTGGGTAGACGCAGTACCTTGTTCTCCCTTCACACCAGCTGCACCTGGAATCCCATCATAACCTGGTTCCCCCTTCTGTCCAATGGAACCAGCAGGACCCGGAATGCCAGGTTCACCTGAAAAATAGTTGTCATTTCCATTTCACCTATGAATCATTAGACCATTTTTTTTAACATCTCTTTTTTCCTCTAAACAAAAGCTTAAATTATTCTTTTGCTCCTACAGAAACTGAAACAGGGACAGGCTGAGAGGGAATGGTCTCAAGCTCCACCAGGGGAGGTTTAGGCAGGACATTAGGAAAAAAATCTTATGGAAAGGTCATTGGGCACTGGCAGAAGCTGCCCAGGGAGGTGGTTGACTCATCTTCTCTGAAGGTATTTAAGGGACAGGTGGATGAGGTACTGAGGGACATGGTTTAGTGACTGATAGGAATGGTTGGACTCGATGATCCGGTGGGTCTCTTCCAACCTGGTTGTTCTATGATTCTATGATTCTATGAACAGAGACTGCATGATGACTTCAGTGCAACTTTGAGGTCACTTCTGAATTAAATCAGTGTGAGACAGTGTTCAAGTATTACAGAGTTTGATTATTATGTGAGTTAGAGTGCAGGAACTCCGGTACAGACTTGTGAATAGCACAGTCCAACGAGATGAACATGTGTCCCGCAACCAGTAAATTAAGAACACAAGGGTCTAAGGTCAAAAATGTTTTTAAAACAGCAATGAACTTACTCTTCCTTCCTACTAAAGCTCCTCTTTGGCAGCAGTGAATGATGCTAATGTGGTGATTCAGGTTTGGGCCCATGGATAAACTTTATTGTTTTTAAGCAAACTTGGAAAATACAGAACTAACGGCTTTAGCAACAAACAGTCTGGTGGAAGGTGATGAAATCTCTTCCACAAACAACGAATAAGAAATATTATCCCCACACTACATTAATTCACATTTACCTGGGAAACAGCACTTTTTTTTTTTTTTTTTTTTTTTTTGCTTAGGAATTTTTGTATCAGAAACGGTGTGACCAGCAGGGCCAGGGAGGTGATTCTCCCTCTGTATTCAGCACTGGTGAGGCCGCTCCTTGAATATTGTTTCCAGTTCTGGGCCCCTCACCACAAGAAGGATGTTGAGGCTCTGGAGCAAGTCCAGAGAAGAGCAACGAGGCTGGTGAAGGGGCTGGAGAACAGACCCTATGAGGAGCGGCTGAGAGAGCTGGGGTTGTTTAGACTGGAGAAGAGGAGGCTGAGAGGAGACCTCATTACTCTCTACAAGTACCTGAAAGGTGGTTGTGGAGAGGAGGGAGCTGGGCTCTTCTCCCAAGTGACAGGGGACAGGACGAGAGGGAATGGCCTCAAGTTCCGCCAGGGGAGATTTAGGCTGGAGATTAGGAGGAGTTTTTTCACGCAGAGGGTGATTGGGCATTGGAATAGGTTGCCCAGGGAGGTGGTTGATTCACCTTCCCTGGAGGTGTTTAAGACACGGGTGGATGAGGTATTGAGGGACTTGGTTTAGTGTTTGATAGGAATGCTTGGACTAGAAGATCCGATGGGTCCCTTCCAACCTGGTTGTTCTGTGATTCTGTGAATTTAACAAATGTAACAGGAAATATCTGAGCTGAAATGAATGTGAAACGCCACAGCATTTGTTTTAGCCACTGCCTGGAGGGGAACAGTACTCGAAGTAGCATTTGGTGGCTTATATTTCTGTTCTACCTGGTTCTCCTTTTGAACCTGGAATGCCACTTAAGCCAGGAAGTCCTTTTTCACCCTTTTCTCCATGGCGACCAGGGCTCCCTGAAGAAAAGCAGAAGACATTGATTTACATGTGGGATGTTTGCTATAAGATTTATATTAATTTTTCACTGCAAATTCTGTTTTATCAAAGCAAAAAAAAAAAAAACTTGCCTGGAAATCCTGCCATGCCAGGGGATCCTTTGGGCCCTGGGGCACCTGGCATTCCGGGAATTCCTGCGCTACCCTTTTCACCCTTATCTCCAGGTACACCTGGAATACCCGTTCTTCCCGGTTCTCCCTAGAAGAAGCAGCACAAGTTATAACACCCACAAATTAATTCTGACACAACCTTTTCTGTTTGCAATCATAGAGGTTACCCCTCTTTTCCATCAGATTTATAAAAAATTTAATTCTTTTTCCATTTAAGAACAAAGTAATTCGGGATTAAATTCAGCATTAATTCCACTATCAGAATTATTGACTTTTCTAATAATTACTTAATACCTACATATGAAAATGAGTCATTTTCTATGCATTTTTATGATTTTTTTTACAGAGACTTTTCCAAATTAGCCTCTTAACTTGCTTATTACACTTCATCATCTTCAAAGAAAATCTTTTTTAAGCCTTGAGAAAGTTTTCTACCAGATTTATTTTCACAGTTTTTTCACTTATAAATTCATTATTACTGTCATTGCAGAGCTAGGGAAAGGATTGTGGAATAAATGAGAATCCTATTAGAATACCATTAGAGATTAAATTAACTTTACAGACATTTCTCTTTTCACTAAAATCTGAACATTTTATAGGGTTTTTTTTCAGCTCCCCAGTATCTCTGTAAAAGTACAGAAACACTATTTCGGTGTATTTTCTGCTTGTAAGAAGTCCTTTTCACTTCTTTTATTCAGTTTTTTTTTTCAGAAGCACCCTCACTCCCCCCATTTTTATCACTGGAATTTAGCCTATTCTGAAGAGATAGAATAAATAAGGACCTTGAAGACTAACATTTCGTTAAAGAGAATGCATCTAAACCTCTGCATATGCAAAATCTTCAAGTTTCTCACCAGTTAATTAAATGAGAATAATAGAAAACACAATAAAATAGTTTAAGGGCCAAGAGCATCTTTTCACATGAGATACTTGATAGAGACAGACAAGACATTAAGGGTGTAAATACCTTCTGACCCGGAGAACCTGGAAAGCCAATTCCAGGAAAACCTGGTGCTCCTTTGTCTCCTTTTTCACCTTTTTGTCCAGGGAACCCTGGAGTGCCTGGTGAACCTGGTACTCCTGGCAGACCCTTTTCTCCAGGTGTTCCTAGTAAGAGAAAAGGAAAAACGTGTGTGAGTATCATAAGTAGAGGCATCCTAGCAGTACTGACAGTTTTGTCTCAGCTATTCAGAGGTAGAAAAGTGATATAAGTCACTAAAATAGTTAGTCAATAAACTTTTGAGGTGGGATCTTTAGGGGAAGATAAACTCTCCTCATAAGAGAAGGCAGTAATGTTGCATTGAGAGCAAACAAAGCTCTTGCTAAAAATATGATTTGAATAAAAGTTTATGATGATTTGAATAATTTCTAACTGGACCACAGTGACAAAGGGACACTGCTGTAGTAAATTTTTCCTGCTTTATCTTACGGTAAAGGTCTTCAAGCTTTGATTTACTAAATATGCTAAGTGCAAGGCCAGTTCAAGGCCATATTTGATGGGGCCTTGGGTAGCCTGATCTAGCGGGACGTGTCCCTGCCCATCACAAGGGGATTGGAACTAGATGATCTTTAAGGTCCCTTCCAACCCAAACTATTCTATGATTCTCTGATTCTAAGACCACCTGATGAGGCAAAGCTCCCATGTTGAGATATAGGTTCTTCTCCATTCTTTACCAGTCCCCTCTACACTACAACTATTCCAGAACCACTGCAGTTTGTAATTAACATGCGATGCATAGTAACTCATCAAACTCCTTAGAAATTCACAAGAAGCCTCCTTCAGTTTGTGCTGATTGAACACCATTGCTTATCTAAATGATCAGTTTTACAACAATGGATGATAGTCGGTAGTTTGTCTCATATAGACAGAAAGACAAACAGGTATCACTAGGAAATTTCCCTTCCTGCAACAAATACACAAATCCCACACATCCAGGTAAAGGATTTGCATGTAGAAACTTAGGAAACCCTCCTATTATCTATATTTCACAAAAGGACTGAGAAAGCCATGTTCCAAAAGCCTAAAGTTCAGACACTGCAAATAGTGCAACCATTCAGTAGATCTACACCAACAAACGTTCCATGTAAGTCTCTCATGGTTTTATATTGACTGGAGAAGAACAATTCCTAACAATCAGTACCTGGTAAACCCATTTCACCAGCCGATCCTTTTTGTCCTGGAATTCCTGGATCCCCTGGGTACCCTGGGGGGCCCTGATCACCTTTTGGACCTACAGAGAGCAGAGAAATAAAGAGTCTCATTAGTTAATGTGGTTTGACCCCCCAGTGAACAGTGTCTCTGTTGCTAGCTTCAGACATACCTGGATGTCCTGGAGTACCAGGCTCACCATCCTTTCCTGGAATTCCTGGTTCTCCATATTCCCCAGGTAACCCTTTTTCTCCTGTTGCTCCATGGTCTCCTGGACACCAAGAAAATAAACACAGTGAGACCAGTTTTATCAGAATTTACTCTAATTCCATATAAACTACTAAATTTTTGATCACTGCTCCTTCTTCTACTGAACAAGAAAAGGCTGAATTCAAGCTTCATAGAATGTACACTAGAGTCACACTTGACTCAAACACAACTCTTGAGTCACTTAACCTGTGCTGAGAGAAGGGTGCAAACTATTGTAATTTTACAGGTGTCTGTGCAAATTACAAGGTGAGTTATATCTTTAAAGAAATTGCAAACAAACACGTGTTTGAGTTAGATTAATGAGTTACTTCAGAAGTGCCAGATAATATCAGGGTTAACAGCAATGATTGATTTGACTATTCTGCTGTGTAGAAAGAAACATGTGAACAACCACTTCACAGCCAGAAATCTGTTGTTTCCTCAGCTCTGTCTAATATTAAAGCATGTCCACAATTCCAAACTATTCTATGACTCTAAGATTCTATGTTCAAACCCAAATTTTCTCATTAAGCATCACTGACAGTCTTTCACAAAATTACCATGTCTTTTTGTACAGTGATATTCATGCCTGGAGAGATGAAGGCAACAGTAAATCATCAAAGTTATGGACTATATCTACGTATATCTCTGTGGGTACTAAGTATCTTTGGGTTGGACAGGATGAGATGAGCAGAACAGTAGCAAAATCTTGCAGGCTGGGGTCTGTTAAGAGCCTGCCCTTCCAGGCTCTGTGAGACAGTTGGTATTCATGGCCACAACAGTGTTTCCACTACATGTTTTAAATGAAAAACAGGTTTTGTCTTCTGTCAAGCTGTAGTTTCTAGTTTTAAAATTTATTTGCTTTAGAGAGTCTTCTGCTAAAAGAGGAAACATGGATTTTATAAGCGCAAGTTGCAACTTTTCCATTCAACCAAATCCCTTTCTATCTGTGATTAATTTTTGTTTCTATGGAGCTGAAAGACACTGGAAAAATATCTGCATTTGCTGTGAGAAATGCTTTACTTTTATTTTAAAAAACTGTTGTCAAAAGCCAAGGTACAGCTGAACACAAAGCATTGCTGTTTAATGGTATATGAGTGTTAATTCCACTTACCCACAGTTAGATATCAAAGTTACCTTTTTCTCCTTGATCTCCCTTTTGGCCTTTGAGACTGACCATATCCATGTTGTCCATAGTTCCAGGTTTTCCTGGGAGACCAGCTTCACCTTTATCTCCTTTGACACCAGGATCACCTTGAGGCCCAACTATACCCTTGAAACCTGGGCTACCTACAAGGTGATAGCAGAGAATATTATAGAGCCATATCAGCCTTTGTAAAAGTATTTAGTAGACAACAACAAATGACATCAGTTATTTATTCAACTTTTTGAGCACTGAATACCATCTTAATTATTCCAATATGAAGGGGTTTTTTATACCAGGACTTCACAATAGCTCTGTGAAAAAAAAAAAGTTGATATGCTTTTCACAGTTCATGGCCATTAATTTTAGACTTTCAAAGCAAAAGAGATAGAAGTTTGGCAGTAATACAGGGCATTATTTGAAGGTTTTAATTAAGACCTTCCTGTTGGTTTTTCATAGTTTCAAACGCAGTATTTTTCTTTGAGTAATATCTATGGCATCCCTGCACCTAGCAAACCCTTACGTTGTAGAAAAATAAATCAAAAAACCTGGATCCATCCCTTCAGCAGTCACCAGCTGACTGGTGGGAGGTGTCCCTGCCCATGGCAGAGGGTTCGGAACTGGATTATCTTTAAGGTCCCTTCCACCCCAAACCATTCCATGATTCTATATGGCTTTCAAATTACACTATTTCTAACTGACAGAGAAGTTACTTCATATAAAACATTCCTTAGGCCAAGCCCACTCCTTTATTACTGCTTATTTCCAGACTTGTCTTCTTCCAGAAAAAAAGAAAGGTTGATTTTACAATTTTGACTCTGAGAAAATCTCTTTCTTACCTTTTTCACCAGGCAACCCTCGATCGCCAACTGGTCCAGGACTTCCTGGCAATCCAGGAGTTCCCATAACTCCCATTTCTCCTTTAGTTCCTGAAACAAAAGCAAAAGAATGAATAACAGAAATAAAACAAGTAACGTAAAGAAGTACAAGAAACAGAACTATTTACTCTGCATCATATTAGGAATTGCACTACTCATGGAAAAATGGGGCAAAGAAGATGATCAATCTAAACCAGCCCAACAGAGAAGACAATAGTAAAAATAAGTTATGGAAACCAGAATAAGAACTAGGAATAGGTTTTTGACAGATTCTTAACACTTCCTGTTACAGGAAACAATGCTGTCACTAGAAAAGTCATTATTAAAACAACATTCTGTCACTGAAACTGTGCAGAACACCTTTAAATATCAGAAGAGAGGGGTCTGTGTGCAAAGAGAGTGGTTCTGGATTAAACTGGAGTGCCTCCAGGTTAACAGGGGGAATGGCTCCAAATTAGGCAGAATGGCTCTAGGTTAAACTGGAGTTACTCTAGATTAAGGGGAATGGCTCTGGATTAAACTGAAGTGGCTCTGGATGAAGGTGACTACCTCCCCTTTCACTCTTACAGGCTAAAGGCTAGTTCCTGCAAGTTGCTGGATTTATTCATAGAATCATAGAATCACCAGGTTGGAAAACACCCCTTTGATCATTGCATCCAACCACTCCTACCTAAACCATGTCTCTGAGCACCTCATCTACCCATCTTTTAAATACCTGCAGCGATGGTGACTCAACCACCACCCTGATTAACCAAAAAATTTGAGTAGCCATTCAGTTACTACTTTACTGACGTCAGCCCACGTGTTTTCTCAAGCTTGGGCTTTTTGATGGATCAGTTCCTAACCAAGTGAAAGAGCACGTTAGCACAACTTAATAAAATAGTTGTCAAAGACAGAATCGGAATAATAGAATAGTTTGGGTTAGAAAGGACCTTAAAGATCATCTAGTTCCAAACTCCCTTCCATGGGCACAGACACCTCCCACTAGATCAGGCTGCTCAAGGCCCCATCCAACAACACCTTATACATCTCCAGGGGTGGGTCAGCCACAACTTTCCTGGACATCTTGTTCCAGTGCTTCACCATTCTCATGGTGAAGAAATTCCTCCTTATGCCTGGTCTAAATCCAGTTTACAGCCATTGTCTCTACTCCTATCCCTAAAAGCCTTTGTAAAACATCCCTCCCCAGCCTTCTTTTAGGTCCTTTTCATGCACTGGATGCTGGTTTCCAAGAGAAAAGATGTTTACCTGCTGATCCTTTCAGTCCAACATCCCCCTGTCGACCTGGCTGGCCAGGTAACCCCACAGATCCTGGTACTCCAGGCTGGCCCTGGCTACCTTTATCCCCTTTTGGTCCTGGCATATCTAGACCCGGGATACCAGGGAAGCCCTTTTCTCCTTTTATTCCCGGAAAACCTAGGAAAAAACAGAAGATACAGGATTAGTCCTTTAGAGAGCATAGGGAATAACATTAACAGTAATATCTGAAAATATGCACCTGCAGTTCAGAAATTATATGGCACGAAAGATGAAGGTTCAAAGCCAGACAGCAGAAATAGTCCTAATTCTCTTAGTGAGGCTTTGATCTTATATATATCATCCACCGATGACCTGAGGATACTGAACAAAAAGGCAGGTGCTTTCTTAGGAGGTCTGGCCCTGCATTTCGGACCATATGGAGAAAGTCCACCAGCGTGATCCCCTGTGGACCCTCAGCAACCTCACACCACAGAACAGCTGAGGAGCAATGTTTTCACTAATGTCAAGATCCAATTATGCCAAAAGTCTGATCTTAATTCACCGTGAAGGGAACGTTTTTCTCTCACCTGGTGGTCCCTGTGGTCCTGGCTGCCCAGGGGGTCCTGGTGATCCCTGTGGACCCAGCCCTGGCGCGCCCGGAGGGCCCTGAGAGCCTTTCAGTCCTGGGAGGCCAGGGTCACCTGTGGAAAGACAGAGATGTAGATTGAGGACCTTCTGATGTTACTTGTAATCTTGATAGCTAAAGATGCTAAACAAGGTTCTTTGGAAGGACTTGACCATTAAGACCTCATTCCAGTCTCGTTCCTGGGCTTGGAGGAAGGATTGCTCTTTGCTGCTAGCATTTCCTACTGGTGCTTGGTAAGAGAAAAACGAGGGGAAGAAAAAAGGACAATGTCTCGAGATATCAGTAGGGTATCTCGATGGTGAACAGAGATTTTACTGCATCTATAGGGGAGTAACTTTAAAAAGAAAATAGGAATACAGAGTTGCATTTTTCTGGGAGCGTTACCTCTGAATCCTTGCTGTCCAGGTATGCCTGGAAAGCCTTGCTCGCCACGTAAGCCAGGCAGTCCTGGATTTCCCTTTTCTCCAGGGAAGCCAGGTACTCCTGGGGGGCCTGGCAATCCCTTAGGGCCCGGCAGACCTACACCAGGATCACCCTAGCCAAAGAAACATAACAGATTGGAAACCAACACATCAAAACCAAGAATTCATTCACTGACTGTACTTAAATCGCTCAGAGGCAGAGCACTCTCATAGACTCATTAGGTTGGAAACCTAACATATACATGACTTCAGAAGACAGTTCATAGAATCATAGAATCACCAGGTTGGAAAAGACCCATCAGATCATCAAGTCCAACCATTCCTATCAAATCAATTGTAAGCCCTTTAGCATTAACATCAAGCATTCATCCATCTACTCTCGTCCTTTGTGTTCACAGTGGGAAACATAAGATGAAGGACAGTTTGGCCAACTTGTTTTTTTTTTTTTTTTTTTTAAAGAGCAGGTATCTTTGCACACATTCTTGTTAACAAGGGCAGTCACAGACAACAGTATCAGCAGCTGATACCTACTTTTTGACCTTGTAAACCTGGTACACCTGGCAAACCATCCAGGCCAGGGGTTCCTGGAGTCCCCGGCAGACCAGGAGCGCCAGGCTGACCTGGGAAACCTAGAAAACAAAACAAAACAAAACTCACATCACTACTGTCTCTGCCTGTAAGTGTCCTCATCTGTTTCTTCAGTCCTCTAACTGAATTATTATTCACATCCTCACAGGGAAGTGTTTAAAAAGATCTGTTTAATCTTTTACAGCAAACTCTTAGGGATGCCAGAACCCAAATGTCTCTACAGGGATTCAAACATTGAGATTCACACAGCATTTGGTTTCTGATAAAAAACAAAGACTCAGAAGTAATAATTACTGGGTGTCTCTTCTTAAAATGATTACCTTGTGGTTTCACGTCATTGAGAAAAATCCTGTCTGCAAAACTGACTTCCTAAAGTTTTCTTCAGAAAAGGCAAAGTAACGTGTGGGGCATCAGACCAAGGGATGCACAGCAAAACCCATCTGTGAATTAACATCTTCTGTTCAGTACATGTTACGTGACATGTCCTACATGTCCTGCTGTGGGTTGCACCACAAAGTTTCTAATGCCTCAGCTGGTCCGTGCACCATGCCCTGGGAATGCAGGAAGGACTACACACAACGTTCTGCAAACCTCTCAAAACCAGCACTTGCTCAACCAACACACGCTCAGTGAATTGAGATGAAGATCCTCTCCCAAGCAAAGATGTCAGAGTGTGGAAAATGGAGCTTTTAGGTTAAGCCCCAGGAAAGTCATTGAGTAGAGCTGAATTCAAGGAATGATTCTTGAAATAAATGTATTTGACATGACATTCCTTTCTTGCTGGCATCAAAAAGCATACAGAAATCCTTTTCCAGATGCACCAGGTGTCTTCTGTTCAGGTTCATCCTACACTGGTCTCAGAGGAACCTGAGGTGGCCGTAGGCAATGATTTGCCCTTTCTCAAGTATTTTTGATCCTCCCAGTTCACTGGTGTGTAGAATCATAATAAATGAAATAATACTGCAGACTCTCAAGAACTTCGCAGACCAAGTCAGTTGCTGAAATGTCAGTCATCTACTAAAAGAGTAGCAGCACGACTAAATCCATCTCCTCAAAATCCAAAGCCAGAATATGAACACTTAGACTCACTCTAAGCTATGTGCATAACCTGACAACAGTCACAGAGGGAAGACTAAACTTATGTTGAATAAGCTGGTACTCTAACAAACCATTCCTAGCTGCCTGGCAGAGGTGCTAGATTTGGTCCAAAAATTATAGTTAAGTCAGCACGTGTTTTTGACCCACCACACACTGTGCTTCACCTCCCAGAGAGGTCACCTTATCTCACAGCAACCTCAGTTGCTGCAATTTAAGATATTGAAAAATACTAACTTCTGTTCTGGCAGTGGTTTTGACACTGTCTGTATCTGCATCGCATCACTGCCCAAAGCAAGTGTGCATTGAAAGTATATTTATTGTGGTGCCCGTGGACCTTCAGCAGCAAGGAAGGTCGTTCAGCTGCATCTCTCAAATCTCATGCAGCCATGACCGGATGACAGTGCAAACATCTATTCACATTCCAGTTATTTCAGCTCTGTTAGATGGACAACTTTATCTTACCTTTGGGCCCTGGAGGTCCGGGGAACCCTATACCTGGCTGTCCAACAGCACCTTTTTCTCCTGGCAGACCAGGTCTACCTGGAAGCCCAGGATTCCCTTTGTCACCTTTGGAGTGAAAACAAAACAAAGGTTAATGCAAAGGCTGACTTCTGGGGAACAAAACCATTGTGATCATCAGACAAAACTTAACAGGTTACTACTATACCTTGGGGTCCAGGGAAACCAGGTGGCCCAGGAAGGCCATCTGCCCCAGGAGGTCCAGGAAGAGGTACAGTTCGTCCTGCTTCACCCTTTGCTCCTATGAATGTAAAGACATATTAAGTAAAGGAATCAATGAAATTAAACAAGGGAGTTTCACCTAACCAGCTACATTAGTCCATCCATAACACTACAACTGACTTGTTATGAAGGTTTTTTTAATGGAAGATTCATAGGAAACAAGTGTGAACTCAGTTTAGGATGAACCTAAACCATCCCATTCCACATAACAAACTCTTCAAGAAAACTATCCTCAAAGATTTGCAACGATACTGCTAAAAGCAAACACAAATTTAAATTAGAAAGTCTTTTTCTTTCAATCTTGAATCCCAACAATCCTATTAGCTGCAACACTTAAAAGATACATATAGAATTGTAGAATAATTTGGGTTGGAAGGGACCTTGAAGATCATCCCGTTCCAACAACTCTGCCACGGACAGGGACATCACCCACAATATCAGGGCCCCATCCAACCTGGCCTTCTACACCTGCAGGGATGGGGTGGCCACAAATTCCCTGGGCAACCTGTGCCAGTGTCTTACCATTCTCATCGTAAAGAAATTTGTCCTTACGTTTAGTCTAAAGCAAACTATAGCATTACCTGGAAAGCCTGGTAAACCTGGGGTTCCATCAAAGCCTCTGTCTCCTTTTTCACCTGGTAACCCTGGAACACCTATCCCAGGAGGGCCAGGAAAACCTCTTTCACCGCGTACTCCAGGGTGTCCAGGTTGGCCAGGTGGACCACGTTCTCCTTTCAAGCCAGCAGTACCCTAATTTTTGGAAAGTATAGTTGTACTTCTCACTGATTGGCAAGACAGAACAAGTCATTCTCTCTCTTTGTATATTTTGTAACTTGGGTTTAGCACAGGTACATGTAATACTGAATAAAGTGGGGGGTTTTATCACTTAGTTCAATGGAACTGGGTGGAATAGCTTGGAAATCATACCTAGTAAGCAATAGAGCTAACTGGACCTTGCTCCCAGTGGTGGTTCTGGGAGCAGATGTGAGCTCCACATCCAGTTCCGCATTCTTATCAGCTGAACTTGCTATCAGTGTGAGCCTGTGAAGCATTAGCTTCCACAAGTAGAGAAGTATGCTAGAACGGAGTTGAATCTCAACAGTCTCTACTTGGATAACTGCATTAATTCAATCATCTCCAGATATCAACTGGATCATCCACATTAACTCTCACTATCAGGCTGTGAGAAAGGGAGAAAGGAACACAACTACTATCCACTCCCACAAATTTGTGGAGGAAGTAACCTTACTTTATAGTCCTGACAGTAACAAGCCATGCAGAATACACCTGGTTCAGATCACTTATTTGCATGGTGTGTAAAAGTAAAGGGCCAAAATCTAACTCTGAATTGGTCTGTGGTCCAAGGACCTCACTAGTTCAGGGAAAACAGAGTCTTCCTCTGAGGAATGAATTACTCCAGGTAAAGACAAGATGTAGAACAATGAATGAGGTCAACAGAGATAAAGTATTTATAGGGCATAAAAGCATGTGACTTCTGATCTGAAGGACATGATGTATAGGACACTATGTAAACATAAATAAACACACAGTAGAACAATATGTAAACATAAAGAAATACACATACCGGTGTTCCTTTTGGACCCTGAAGACCTGGCAACCCATCTTTTCCTGGTCTTCCTTCCCTTCCAGGCGTACCTGGTTGCCCTGGTAAACCAGGGTCTCCTTTTTCACCTTTCAGGATAGTGTCATAAGTAAAATCTCCTGGTTCTCCTTTTGCCCCAGGTCTGCCCATAAGTCCTGGAGTGCCGGGGGGGCCCTGAAATTCAATAAATCCAGATATCATCAGTTGCCCCAACCAACCCTTCAACTGATACAAAAGAAAACAAATCTTCAGAAATTAGAGAGTAAACCCAAACCAAGCAGTAAACCATTAAGTTTTTGACTGAGGAGGTCAAATGAAAATATTTTTTTTGAACACAGCAGTGTGAATAAAGAGTTAATCAAAACTTCTTGATTGTTTCATCATTTATCTTATCATGAGTATATCATTTTAGATGGTGCATATAAATGTACACCACTTACTTACACAAGAACTGAAGGACCAAAAAAGGACTCTGAATTTTCAATAGACTGCCCATTGGATTTCAGTTACACATATTTATACGCTCCCAGCACTGAAGTAAAAGAGGCCTTTAAAAAAGGTATTTTGAGCTTTGAAGTATTCGCCTCAACATTTAAATGTTCACTTCTGCAATAGTGTGGAACCTACTTCCCTGGCACAAATGCAATGGGAGTATCTCTACATTTCAATGCTAATTTACAATACCAGAAGAAGTAATAGTGATATAGGGAAATAACATATTTCCAGTATGCAAAGACAAACTCAGCCAAACTTACAGGTTTAAATTGCTTCTACAAGGCCCACACATGATTCTCTTTCTTTCAAAACCTTTTAAACCAACTACAATACTCATCAAATATATAGAAAGTCTATGAAATTAAATGTATTGTTTTAGGTTATGCTAACTCAAATGTTATTTGCATAAGAGCTAAGCTTAACTGATGGCTGAAAGCTTCTCCCTTGGTACTCACTTATGGTATTAAGCTCATGCAAACACACATTTCATGTCATTACTTACATTCACTGACTTTGTACAATTAACAATCACAGTCATTTTGTACTGTCAGAATAGAATCATAGAATGGTTTGGGTTGGAAAGGATCTTAAAGATCATCCAGTTCCAACACCCCTACAGGGGACACTTCCCACCAGACTGGGCTGCTCAAGGCCCCATCCAACCTGGCCTTGAGCACCTCCAGGGATGAGGCAGCCACAACTTTCCTGGACACCCTGTGCCAGAAGAATTTCTTCCTAATATATAGTTTAAATCTTCTCCCCTCCAATTTGAAGCCTCTAGTCCTATCACTACCTGCCCTGGTAAAAAGAAAATACTATACACATGCTCAGAATTTTGTAAGCACTCCTGGGAAGAAATTACCTTCTTAATAATATGCCTAAAAGATATCCAGAATTGCAATTTTTCCTTACATGTTTTCTAGGACTTATAAGAACTGTTCTCACAGGAGCAGCCTTTCTAATCTCAAGTGACCCTGAGCTGCTCACTAGGGTAGGAAAGCACAAAATTCATGGGCAATGTCCACTGCTTATGGCTGATGTGTGCCCTCCACTTAAACCTGAATGAGAACATGGTCAAAGGTAGCCTTTCTATTAGCTTTGGTGGGTCCTGGATCAGACCCTGATTCTCTGGCACATCTCTAAACAATGTCAGCTTGTGAGGTTGCCCTTCACATAGTTTTCCAAGCTAATTATATCCTCGAGCACCCCCTGGCTGAACTTTGCTGAGCAAAACAAGCTTACAATCACTCAGAAAAGCAGCCAGACCTTGTCTGATGAAAGAAATGAACAGAAATTAGGAGGCAATAAATGGAAAATATAAGGGTGTGGCAAAACACATGCTGAGAACAAAATGTCAGGCACACACAAAAAAATCTTAAATACATTAGGATGTCTTCTATTTTTCTCCACTGTTTCTTTCATGGATCTCACTGATATTATAGTAAAGTGTTTGATAGGAATGGTTGGACTCCATGATCCAATGGGTCTCTTCCAACCTGGTTATTCTATGATTCTATGATTCTATGAAATTCAGGCCCTGAGTAATATCATCTTATTTACTGAGGTGGAAATAGAGAATGGTCTCCATCCTAGCTAACTTTCATCATCTGAATTCAGACATCTAGGCTTTATTTATACTCAAGAGAGAGAAACAGAACCCTTGAGCAAGGAATTCATACAGATGGCTCAGTTTAACTTCTGAAGGTGCCTCTCTCTCACTGGCGGTGACAGAGGGAGTGACCATGAATGTCACCGAGAAGTTATGTCAACAAAAGCTGGAAGGAGAAAACAGCATTGGGAAAAAATGGCTGGAAAGACTGTGTCGGTCATCTTACATTGGGAACGGTGTAAAAATCTGCATTATACTCCAGGAATGGGTATGGTGAGGTAGGTTTTGACAACATATCACGGTATGTAGGGTCACTGAAGTACGTTCTGAGAAGATCAAATGCAGTTCGGCTGGAACAGTGCTCAGCTAGAAGTAATCTGTGTTACATTCTAGAGAAGTTCTATGTTTATGGCAGTTCTGCTCCTGATATCTAGCCTTCCGCACTGAGAGTTGTGTTGCAATGTGTCATATTTTATCAATGATTGTTTTATCAGAATACTATCCACATTCACAGCCATCCTTTATTTCTTCAAGACTACTTAACTTTCCTGCTAACTAATGATCTTTTATGGAATATACAGCACACATTTCCCACAATTCAAACTGCCAAAGCATATTGCATGCTAATATTAGATTGCTTATATTACACTAGATGGCACTGTCTCTCTCTCAATATATATTTAGACACCAGCAAAGAATTATTGGAATGATTGATGAGAAGGTCAGGCCAGAACTGCATCTGCTTCCCGCAAAATCCTACTTTTTACCCAACTCCACTGCTTAGATTGCTCAGCCAGAAGGTCATGTGTTGGGTTGAGTTCGTATGGTGGGAAAACACAGAAATACAACCCATTTCTGATAGGTCTTTTCATAGAATAATCAGGTTGAAAGAGACCCACCGGATCATCAAGTCCAACCATTCCTATCAAACACTAAACCATGTA
This sequence comes from Coccyzus lansbergi, assembly GCA_033558105.1. NCBI lineage: Eukaryota > Metazoa > Chordata > Aves > Cuculiformes > Coccyzidae > Coccyzus > Coccyzus lansbergi. Next base: position 884,460 of record JAUMJK010000220.1, on the reverse strand, counting down.
CCTTAGCACCTTGTCCACCTGTGTCTTAAACACGCCCAGGAAAGGTGAATCAACTGCCTCCCTGGGCAGCCTGTTCAAGGGACCAATGACCCTTTCTGACCTATTCAGATAACTCAAGCACCACTGGACTTTATGATATGCATTGATTTCCTCGATGTCATTTTCTCGTCTCATAGCTAAAGCACACTGCTTCCTAGTTTATCTCACTAAGCATAGTTATTGAATTTTAGAGTATCACTGGGCTGGTCTGTTTTGAAACAGAACTACTACATAGCCACACTAATTAACACATGTGTTTTGAACATACGACTCACAGGACACACAACATCTGGCAAGGTATTACTTACAGGTACCCCTGGAATGCCATCCAGTCCAGGTAAGCCTCTGTCACCCTTGAAACCTGCTTGTCCCGGAAAACCTTATCAGAGAAACAAAACATACAGTTCTATTTATTACAGGCTTTTACAAACAGGTCATTGTCTGTGAATTCTTTGTGATCCTTCTCAAAGTGTCTCATTCCATCCCCAGTGACACCAACACAATGCGGCTAAATTAAGTGAAGTTGCCTGGATTCATATGTCCACAGGTCAGTACCTGAGGGGGCCTACAAGAAAGCTGGGGAGGGACATTTTACAAAAGCATGTGGTGATAGGACAAGGGGAAATGGCTATAAACTGGAAACAGGAAGATGTAGACTAGACATTAGGAAGAAATTCTTGATGAAGCAACTGAAGCAAGACTAAGTCACTGCAGAACAGAAGGAAAAGCAAAGCGAAAAGAATCACTGTATAGGAATGACTATAGCTAAGTGAAATGTGTTGAATTTATTATATTTATATTTATTATTATTATAAGTGCCTGCTTAGATCAATGGAACAAAAGTTTTAGATGACTGAGATACATTCTCTAGGTGGTTTCTAGCCTTTTTACAAAGGCTTTTAGTGATAGGACTAGGGGCAATGGGTTTTAACTTGAAAGGGGCAGATTTAGACTAGACATATAGAGGAATTTCTTCACAATGAGGGTGATGAGACTTTGGTACAGGTTGTCCAGGGAAGTCGTGGCTGCCCCATCCCTGGAGGTGTTCAAGTCAAGGCTGGATGGGAACTAGATGATCTTTCAGATCCCTTCCAACTCAAAACATTCTATATGTGATTCATAAACTCAGAAGATGATGATTAATTTTACTTAGGAATGAATTCACCTTACCATTTAGACCTATCATGTAACTACTACAGTTTTGAAAGTACATAAATCATACTAATTTTTGTTAACAGCCACTAGAACAACTGTAAAGTATAATATCCCTGTTTGCACGTGGCACTTCCCTCATATGGTAGCAGAAATACCATTTATTTTTTGGCCACAGAATTTAATGCAAGGATTGGGAATATATTCATGGGTCACTGCCAAACCTGGGCACAGAGGTCAAATGCTTTCCACATTATTTTTCGCTTCTGCAATCTTCAGTGAATATATTTCCGCCGCAGTTTGCAAAGACCCTCCACTGTGGCCAGTTTCTGCTTCTTCAGTAATTCATGTTGATTGCATTGGAGATTTGGCATCAGGTCAAAAAAAAAGGAATATTTCATCCTCTCTTCATTCAAATCATTGAACATTTTGGGTTGGAAGAGACCTTAAAGATCAGCTCCAACCCTCTGTAATAAGCAGGGACACCTCCCACCAAACCAGGCTGCTCAAGGTTCCATCCAACCTGGCCTTGAACACCTCCAGAGATGGGGCAGCCACAGCTTCCCTGGGCAACCTATGCCAATGTCTCACCACCCTGAGCATGAAGAATGTCTTCCTAAGATCTAGTCTAAGTCTTCTCCCTTCCAGTTTAACACCATTGCCCCTCATCCTGTCACCACATGCCCTTGGAGAAAGTCCCTCCCCAGCTTGTAGTCCACTCAAAGGTCTCCCTGCAGTCTTCTCTTCTCTAGGCTGAACAATCCCAAGTCTCTCAGCCTGTCCTCATAGCAGAGGTGCTCCAGCCCTCTGATCATTTTTATGGCCCTCCTCTGGACCTGTTCCACCAGCTTCACAAACAATGTGATTAATCGGACAAAAAGCAATTGTTTTTATCATATATGCTGCACTTTTAGATTTTAAAAGTCACAGTTAATTCTCAAGTAATTAATGTGCTTTACCTGCTGGACCTGGTGGCCCTTGTGGTCCTGGAAGTCCAGGAGGTCCTTCTTTATCACATAAGGCACAGGATTCACCTTTGTCACCTGAAAGAAAAAAAACCCAACCAACATCAAAACTAATGAATGGCAATGAAAAGATTTAAGACAACTGCTAGCAGGTGGATTGAGGGGAAAATGTTAATTTAATACACTTCCTTTTGAAAAATAAAAATAAATGTGGTACCTGAAATTATACACTTCAAAGAGTATTTATCAGTAAACTGATAATCAGAATTCTATAACATTTTTAAAGAAATGGCCTGAAATTTGCTGTAAGTCTTATCCTAGCGATAATATTTAACAGAATGTTTAAAAGGAATCAGGGTGAAGAGGATCAAAAAGAAGAAAAGAAATATACACTGGGTGTAGGATAAATAAAGAGATTACAGTAGAAAAAGGAGGACCTCTGTAGTGACTGTAGTTTTGCAGCTTTAGAAAAGCTTTGAGCAGAATGTGATTAAGGAAGTATTAACCATCATATAAATGAGTGCAGGTTATTCTTTTATATATCCACTAAGTCAGTGGTACTAAAACACCTGCTTGACAGTCCTAATTGTAGGTGTTGAAATTTCAGCTTCAATTATACTCATGGAAACTAGTATTCATAAATCACTTCCATTCCCAACTCCTTTGCTGCCCTCTAGTTCTTCTTCTCAGAATTCACATCTTAAATTGCCATAAGCATGTAATGGGGCAGTATTCAACCCTCTTCTTTTCGCCAACTCCTCTTTCAGCTCTGTTCTGCCCTTTATCACTTCCCAGCAACCTGAAAGCTAAGTGAAATGTAAGAGAAGTTTGTGTCACGCAATTCAATACATAATATCCTTCTTTTACTCATCAGTCTCAAGAAACATCTTCCATGTCCACGAACTAATTGTATAACTAACTTTAAGTACACTTTTTCTCTGGATCCAGCCTAAACTGCTCAACCTACTTACAAACCCAAGCGCCAGGCTATACAGCATCGGAAAGCAACTGATTTAAAATAGTTTTACCTTTCTCTCCCATCTCTCCTGGAAATCCGTCTCGTCCTGGAGGTCCTGGAATACCTGGTGCACCAGGTTCACCCTGCTGGCATTGGTCAATTCCATCTGCAACGGAAATGCCATAAAGATTATTGTTTGACAAGTACAAGCTTCCATCACAGGGCAACATTTATAAATGTCCCAGTTGGATGTAACCATGTCGAGTGAGAAGTCAGATTAGCATTTTATTTTTGTATTTGATGTAGTCTGAAAAATGTACCTGAGATTATGTATTCTGATTCCTTAAACAGTGTTAAAGAAACCCCAAGAATTACAGGGAAAACACAAGCTCTGCCATAATAAGGTTACAAAAAAACCTTTTACATAATATCATAGAATCATAGACTAGTTTGGGTTGGAAGGAACCTTAAAGATTACCCAGTTCCAACCCTGCTGCCATGGGCAGGGACACCTCCCACTAGATCAGGCTGCCCAAGGCCCCATCCAACCTGGCCTTGAACACCTCCATGGATAATGCAGCCACAACTTCCCTGGGCAACCTGTCTCAGTGTCTCACCGTCTCACCACTCTTACCATGAAGCAATTCCTCCTTATGTCTAGTCTAAATCTGCAACTCAGTCTGCTGTTCTTAGACCTGTTCACTTTGTTACATAGATTGGTACAGCTATCCCTTATAGAATCATAGAATCTCTAGGTTGGAAAAGACCTTCGAGATCATCGAGTCCAACTGTACTTGCCCACTACTAAACCGTATCCCTGAGAGCTTCTACTCCCTGTCTCTTAAATCCCTCAAGGCACGGGAACTCAAACCTGGACAGTCTGTGCCACTGCTCAAGAACCCCTACCTTGCTACAACCTCCTTTCCCACAGTTGTAGACAGTGATAAGGTCTCCCCTCAGCCCCCTTTTCTCCAGGCTAAACAACCCCAGTTCCCTCATCTGCTCCACATTAGGTTTGTTCTCCAGTCCCTTCACCAGCCTTGTTGCCCTTCTCTGGATGCACTCCAGCCTCTCAATCCAGCCTCTCTCCTTGTCGTGAGGGGCCCAAAACTACAGTATTCAAGGTGCGGCCTCACCAATGCTGAGTTCAGGGGCACAATCACCGCCCTTGTCCTGCTGACGAGAATATTTCTGATCCAAGTCAAGATGCCATTGGCCTTCTTGGCCACCTGGGCACACTGCTGGCTCATATTCAGCCTCTGTCAACCAACATCCCCAGGTCCTTCTCTGCCAGGCAGCTTTGCAGACACTCTTCCCCAAGACTGTAAGGCTGCACAAGGTTGTTGTGTCCCAAGTACAGGACTCAGCACTTGGTTTTGCTGAACCTCATCCCATCGATCCAGCCTGTCCAGACCCCTCTGCAGAGCCTCCATACCCTCAAGCAAATCAACACTTCTGCCCAGTTTACTAAGGGTACACTTAATCCCCTCATCCAGACCATCAATAAAGATATTGAACCTGACTGGACCCAACATTGAGCCCTCTGGGGAGCACAAATATTGACCAACCAACTGGATTTATCTCTTTACCACCATTCTTTGCCCCTGGCCATCAAGCCAGGTTTTCACTCAGCAGAGGATGGGCTCCTTGGTACATGGCAGCTTTTACTTGGTACATTAAAAACTTGTATAAGTTTCTTTCTTGATGTAGATGTCCCTTTTTTTTCTATTTTACGTGCATGCAATGTGCTTTATTGAGTTTTCATTGTGAAAAGCAACCAAGTGTCTACGTACCTGTTACGCCTGGAGGGCCTGGTGGGCCAGGCAACCCTGGGGGACCTGGGAAACCATCTCTTCCAGGGGGTCCAGGTAAAGGGAATCCTGGTGAACCCTTTTCACCTTTTTCACCTCTTGCTCCAGGGACACCAGGTGATCCTACTCTGTCTGGAATTGGTCGACCTTCGGACAGAGTCAAACATACATGAATGAAGTGACAAGTGAAGAGACAACACATCAGCTTCCATCGGGTTTCATAGAGAAATGGAAAAAATATTAGTGCAAAACAGAAAAAAGGACTGTATTTTTGTGAACAAAATCAGTGGCCACAGATTCATACCTGGAGGTCCAGGGATTCCTTGTAAACCAGGGAAACCTTTAAAAAGAGAGGTTTTCAATTAGACAACAAAGTCAGCAATGCCAATGTCAGTGAACTTTTAACACATACTGTTTTAAGTACGTATTACAGGAGAGAATGCCCTGAATCAAAGGTCAAATTAAACAATCTTTGTATATCTGCTAACAATATATTTAGGGGGAAAGGCCCTGCTGTGTGCCACTTTCTCTGCTGACCTTTCTTCCACAGGGTAAGGTCTGTAATGGGGAAAATGGGAAAGGGAATGCTTGATTTTCTCTGAAAAATTTTGTAAATTATACAAGAAAATTTTAAGACTAGAATTTAGCTAGTGACTTTTTTAAAGGAGTCTCAAGATTCTCCACATTATTTTCCTCTTTATGCTTGTGTGCACTTCCAGTTTGCTTAAATAATCTCAATGGATTATTTAACTGCCACAAAACTAGATCTCAGTACATGCTTTTCCAAACTGTAACTGAAAGGCGGTCTTACTAATGATGAGAAGAAGCATCCCACATATTATATCAAAACATAATAACCTGAAAGCAATCAAATGAATAACTGGAATACTTCACTCTTCTATAGAGTTCCTGAGCTCACAGATAGTGCAGTCCTGATTTCCTTTACTAAGAAAACTAGAAGCAAAACTCAATTAAAAAGACAAGACAAAATACATACCTTTTTCACCTTTTTGACCTTTCAGTCCAGGCAAACCTGAAGCTCCAGGCTCTCCTTTTTCACCAAATGTGTCCATTGGTCCAGCATCTATAATCTGAATCATGGGACAATGAGTAGGACACTAGAAACACAGAGCAGTGCCCTTGTATCTCCCCCGGTATCATGATCTGAAGATACAAGGACTATTTTGTTTCATAATAACAATTTTGAGCAGTTTTGATTACACTTGGAATTTCAGTGATATATAACAACAACCACTGGGAGCAGGTTGCAGCTGCTGACAAATTAGCAGAGAAAATACATATTTCCTATTCTACCAAAATTCCTTCCTATCAGTGGTAGAACTAAGCAGATTGCTTTATAACACCTTTCTGAACAATGACAAGAAACCTCAGCATGATCTAAGCACTGACCCATTAGGTTTGTAACACCTTCAATTTTAAAACACTCCTTCCCGGCAATTTCAAAACACTTCTTCCCGGCAATTTCTGCTAACATGGACCCGAGCTTGATGTACGGGATAATATATTTACAATAAAATATTCAGGAAGCACACACAATTTTTCAAATTGAATTAACAGGTATTGGGAATTTTCCCTTGTGTTGAGGAAGCATCATCATTGCTGATTTATTTATTTATTTCTGACTAATCTTATTTCTTATTGGAAGTGTTAAAAAAAATATAGATTGCAAAGCTGACAGGGCTACTCTCCTGACCTCTCTTCCAGATACTTTGCCTTGGTTAACATTTCGATAGTCCAATACATTTGAAATTCATAGTTTGTGAGAGCTTCTTTCCCAAATTTCAAATATACTTAAAGGAGCTGCATCCAACTTTTGTGTCCATTAAGAAGAAATAAGGATATCACTGATTAGAATGGGATCAGAACATGCATAGTCTCATGTTTCTGCCTCATGAGTACTTCGACTTTCACAAAATTTACATATTTTTTAAGTTTAAAATAAAATAAGAATTGATCTAACTTACCCTTCCCGGAGGTCCTGGAAACCCTCGTTCACCTTTGTCACCCTAAATCAAAATACAATTCACATTTCAAATCCCGATCAGAGTTCTTCCACACAAAATAGGATTTCCTTAGTTAAAAAAAAACCCCAAACACTTTGATATAGATACATGCAACTTCCAAATGGCAAGTAATAGGACCTTTCTAGTAAGCAGTGAGTAGTTAGTTTGTAGGCCCTGTACAGCTTTATATTGTGTAAAGAGAAACTGGAATTTTTAGGATTTTTTGTATATATGCTGGCTTGGCAAAGACTTTATGAAAATAAAGCCTGCATTATCAAAGAATCATAGAATCACCAGGTTGGAAGAGACCCACCAGATCATTGAGTCCAACCATTCCTATCAAACACTAAACCAAGTCCCTCAGTACCTCGTCCACCCATGCCTTAAACACCTCCAGGGAAGGTGAATCAACCACCTCCATGGGCAGCCTTTTCCAATGCCCAATGACCCTTTCTGTGAAAAACTTCCTCCTAATGCCTAGTCCAAACCTCCTCTGCTGGAGGTTGAGGTCATTCCCTCTTGTCCTGTCCCCTGTCACTTGGAAGAAGAGGCCAGTTCCCTCCTCTCTACAACCTCCTTTCAGGTAGTTATAGAGAGCACTGAGGTCTCCCCTCAGCCTCCTCTACTCCAGGCTAAACACCCCCAGCTCTCTCAGCTGTTCCTCATAGGGTCTGTTCTCCAGCCCCTTCACCAGCTTTGTTGCTCTTCTCTGGACTCACTCCAGAGCCTCAACATCCTTCTTGTGCTGAGGGGCCCAGAACTAAACACAGGAATCAAGGAGCAGCCTCACCAGTGCTGAGTACAGCGGGAGAATCACCTCCCTGGATCTGCTGGTCACACCGTTTCTGATCCAAGCCAGCATGCCTTCTTGCTGGATCATGTTCAGTTGGCTGTTGACCAACACCCCCTGGTCCTTCTCCTCCTGTCAGCTTTCTAGACAGACTTCTCCTAGTCTGTAGCTCTGCATAGGGCTGTTGTGCCCCAAGTGCAGGACCCAGCATTTGGCCGTGTTAAACCTCATGCCGTTGGACTCAGCACATTAATTGGTTTATATAAGAGACCTAAATCAAAGATACATAAGCTACCTTAACATTGCTTTTTCCTAATCTCTGGCTGATGATTTTCTAATTTGGCAATATTCATTTAATATTGCTTTATGTGCATTCATTGCTTTAATACACATCTATGAATGCTCCATCTGAGCTCTTAACTCCTTATTCTGTGTGATGGGAACAAAAGGTCACTGCAACGCACCTTCGCACCAGGCTCCCCAGGTCGTCCTGGAATCCCAAATCCACCAGGTAAGCCCTGTGTGTAGAAGACAGCAAGAGCAGAAAAGACAAATATAGTTACATCTCAACCCTGGCAGCATCAAAGTTTCAAATTTTTCAAACTAGGAACCAAAAGTAACATCTTCAAGCAAACAAACAAGAAAACATCAAGCATTTATATTACACAGACAGGTTTTGGTTCTGAATTTAAGAAACAGGACTGGAAATATTGTAAAATACATACGGCTTCTCCTTTTGGTCCTGGTTCACCATCTTTTCCAGGCTTTCCCTGTAAAACAACAAGTTCCACTCTGTTTAAATTGATGGCCACATACATGCAATTTCTAAATGCAGTTGGTGAAACACTAGAACAAAACAGCTTTGTTGCTCTTCTCTGGACTTGCTCCAGAGCCTCAACAGCCTTCTTGTGGTGAGGAGCCCAGAACAGGATTCGAGGTCCATATTGTTAATGCACTAATTGAAGTGTGCTCACACCCCTAAACAGTGTAGAGGTTACAAAGCACGGAAATTGTGGTTGTCTAGTGCTTATGTTACTCAGCATCTTGCAATCTGCTGCAGAATTAAATAAAATCCTCCCAATCCATTCCCAGATCCAAGAGTAACAAACGGATTTCCCCGTAAAGGAGACTTCAAGACAAGATGTATCAACAGCACAAGAAAATGGATTCTGACCCCAAAACTTTTCCCTTCATAGAAATCTCTTGCTATATATTTACTCTCCATCCTCACAAAACCTTTATCCATAGACATTTGGTGGCTTGGTTTCAGCAGAAGGCTTGGACAGTTGCCCTGTATCAGATCCCATGGTAATCACAGAATCATAGAGTAGTTTGGGTTGGAAGGGAACGTAAAGATCACCTAGTTCCAACCCCCTGTTATGGGCAGAGACACCTCCCACTAGATAGGGCTGCTCAAGGCTCATCCAGCCTGGCCTTCCACACCTCCAGGGATGGGGCAGCCACAACTTCCTTGCACAATCTGATCCAGTGCCTCATCACCCTCATTGTGAAGAAATTTCTCTTTATGTCTAGTCTAAATCTGCCCCTCTCCAGTTAAAAGACATTGCCCCCAGTCCTATCACTAAAAGCCTTTGTAAAAAGGCTAGAAACCACCTAGAGAATGTATCTCGGTCATCTAAAACTTTTGTTCCATTCACCTTCTTTGCACGTAATGGCACTTTTAGGCTAAGCAGGCACTTAAGAGGGTTTGAAATAAATTCAACACATTTCACTAAGTTAAAGTCAGTCCTACACAGTGATTCCTTTCACTTCGCTTTTCCTTCTGTTCCGCAATGACCTAATCTTGCTTCAGTTGGGATTAATGGGAGTTTTGCCTTTGCTTCCAGTACTACAAGTGACAATGAGGTGCCTTTTGCTATCTCAAAGTAAGTTTCTTACTAATAATACTGTACATTATTACTACCTTGATTTGTACATCTGCCTTACAGCAAACCTTGTTTGTTTGAAATACAACAAATTTGCTCTTTCATTAATGTTTACTAAGTTTAATTAGCTTATTGAAATTCTACAATTACTGTAATTATGGTATTGATACAGTTGAGCATACTTACACGTGGACCAGGCTTCCCAGGTTCACCCTTTTCTCCTTTGAAACCTGAACCTGGCAATCCCTGGAAAATAAATACACAGCAGTTTAAAAAATACTGCCAAATTCTAAAGTAAATTTGCTTTTATCAAATAGCTATAAAGATATTAAAGCCACTATCACATACTTCATCATTTTTACAGTAATAAAAAAACCCAAAGCATATACAATACTCACTGGGAATCCCTGTTCACCCTTTTCACCTGGTTCACCCTAAGGAAATTATTGAAAAAACATAGGTAAGTAAGCAAAATCTTAACCATTATCAATTAAGCTGAAAATCTTTTAATTCTTTGAGTCAGCAAAAGCACAATTAAGCCTGTTCTCCACTTTAAGAACTATGCCCAATAGTATGATATGCAAGAAGGTGTTTGACAAAGACAAAATGCAAAAACATTAAGCTAATTTATTATACCAGTATCTATTGCTTAGACTGATGAATTCGAAAACTGAGAAAATCATTAGCACTCAGATTCCATGAATGTGATTCTATATAGAAAAAGCCCAGTTTAAGCTACCTAATTCATATTTTTAGGATAGTTGGTGTTCGCAGGACTATGCTTATCAATCCTCCTTCCTCAGAAAGTCCTCTGCTGCTTGATTTTCTTATTTATGAAATTATTTATGTAATTATCATTTATTTTTCAGAGAAAATGCTAGAAGGACAATAAAAATTCATTCACAAAGTAAAACAGAGAGAATTTTTTTTTAAAAATGGCTATACGTGACTTAAAATTTTCCTTTTCCTGTTTTACATTTGTTTGCCATTTCTATTGATCATGTTTTAATGAGCAGCACAAGAATAAGCATTTAAGGTCTCACCTTTTCTCCTTTTATGATTTCACTCCCTTTTTCTTTCATATGTGGTGCTGGTCCTGGTGGCCCTGGGGGTCCCCTTACCCCTTGTTCTCCCTGTCAACATCAAATCCAGGATACTCCATTAAAAATAGTACTGACACAGAAAACAAGACCAATAATGTTAAGGAAAACTACCACTCGCTTTTAAAAATGTGACTAACTGTGGGGGTTTTAATTCTAAGTTCAATAAAATGAGTCACAGAAAGGGTTCATACACAGTTCTAGGAGACATAACTCTACTATGTGTGACAGACAAAGTCTACCCTGAAGAACGACTTCTGAATCTCCTGTTAAGGTCAGGATCAATTAATACCACATATCGGGAAAGTGTCCAATTAATTATTATAAGAATACAAAATTTTTTTAGTGCCTTTTTTTAGGAGGAAGGAGACTAGAAGGAATCAGGCCAAGTGAAGAAAGCTGATGCATAAGGGAAAATGTTAGTCTCACCACTGCCAAGTACAGAGGGAGAATAACCTCCCTGAAATTGCTGGTCACACCGTTTCTGATACAAGCCAGGATGCCATTGGCTTTCTTGGCCACCTGGGCACACTGCTGGATCATGTTCAGTTGCTGTCAACCAACACCCACAGGTTCTTCTCCTCCAGGCAGCTTTCTAGACAGACGTCTCCTAGTCTGTAGCTCTGCATAGGGTTGTTGTGCCCCAAGTGCAGGACTCAGCATTTGGCCATGTTAAACCTCATCCCATTGCTCTCAGCCCAGAGGTCCAGCCTGTTCAGATCCCTTTGCAGAGCGTCCCTATCCTCCAGTAGATTGACACTTCCACACAGCTTAGCATCATCTGCCAACTTACAAAGGGTGCACTCAATGCCTTCATCCAGACTATTAATAAAGACATCAAACAGGGCTGGACCCAGCACTGAGGTCTGGGAACACCACTGGGGAAAGCTATTCCAATAGTTTATTTATTGAAAACAAAGTATCAAGACTATTTCTGACAGTTGTTCTCCAGAAGTTTTCAAGGGACTTACCTTTTCACCTTTGGGACCCTGAAAACCCAAGCCCATGTAGCCCTGAAAACAGAAATCACACATAGAATCATAGAATCACCAGGTCAGAAGAGACCCACTGGGTCATAGAGTCCAACCATTCCTATCAAAAACTATCATGCTTAGTTGATTCTTATCAGCTGTGCATGCACACAGATGAAGGTATTTCCTACATGGCAAAAGTTTAAAGAGGATATAAAACACAAAACATGTCTTTTAATGGCAAGTGTGAAACAAATACCTCATGATATCTTACCCTCCCTGCTGTATTTTTAAGTCCTGCAGCACAATAATTAATGAAATAAATAGAATTAAACATATCAGCTATTTTTTTTATTTTAAATACACTCTTTTTTAGTGATTTAGTGAAAATCTTGACATTTTTAGAGATTTTCTTTCAAATAACCATAGAATGTTGTAGTTACTGCTAATTTGATCAAGTGAGATAACATCCAAACAAATTCAGAAGAAAATTATGAAATGTATTAAGCATTTCTCTTTATGATGCCCATTAAGACATAAAAACTGATCCCAAAGTATAAAAAAACACTTCTTGAAGACTTTTAGTTTCCAGATTTTTAAGGATCACGTGTGCCAAATAAATAAATAAATAAATAAATAAATAAATAAATAAACTTAATTTTTATAATATGAAATATCTTACCTTCTCGCCTGGGAGTCCTGGTGGCCCTGGGGGACCCTAGAAGACAGTACATTTTATCATATATATGTACATAATGCAGTAGATGGAATAATGCCTTATTCTATAAAGAAAGCAAAAGTGCAAATCTTTCCATTAAATCAAAATGTAAAACTTTTTTTTTGTGCTACTGTGCCTAACTCACAACTTAGAATAAATAATAAACCCAAAAAGAATCTATCTAAGATATCTCATCACATCTTGTTGACAGTTAAAATTGTTGGACCTAATCAGTATCTTGACAAGAGACAAAACAAGGTCTACAGTACTTGCAGTCTAAAATCATTTTATTGATGGGATTTTTTTGCAGTTTTCCATGCTAAACATTAGTCTTTTCTCTTCTTTCATTGAAATTGTTCTTTTTCACATCGGCAAGTGCAAATTCTGGCTATACTATACTACTGTTTTCCTTTACATCGCTTTCAGTTTTCTTCAGAAGAGTAAGAAATCTCACCCAGTTCACATTAACAGCCAGAAATACTGGGTGGACTTTTATAGATGGAAATAACTGATCCCTGCTAGTGTTACCTGCACCCAGTATAGGAAGAAAAGATTTTGGATGACTGTTAGAGCTGTTTAAATACCAAATAGCTGAAATGTCTTCGGTATTTGGCAATTACTACGATAACAAAGAGGTGGCATCCTTCTTTCCACAGTCCTGCTTACTGTGGTTGCTCACAAGAACAACCTCAGCAAACACTGTGACTTAGATCTGACTGCTACATTTGTGGTATATTTCCATAAATTAAGTGGGGGAAGAGAAGAAGTAGGAACAGCTATTAAAACATCTCCCACACAAAAATACTCTCGAAGCCTGCAAGAAGTGATGAGGACTGTAGGAGCAGCAGCTATTGAAAAACTATGTTATCCAGTCGTTCCTGCCTTGGTAGAGTCCAGGAGGCTAAACTTGAAGCACAGAACCATAGGTTGTCTTTCCCAAATCCCACCATACACCAGCTATACACACCTTTTAGAACTTTTCTCTAATAAAGCTCTATAAGTAAAGTTCAAATCAGCATGAGAGGGAACTTACTGGTTCTCCCGGGGGCCCTTGTGGTCCCATTGGTCCCTGAAACCCTGGTACTCCAGGTGGACCCTATGAAAAATTAAAACGGCATAATTAAAAAAGAGATATTTATTTGGCAATTTCATGATATTGGCACAATTTTAACTGACGCTCATTGCTATTCAAACATTACTTAGACTTACAGGTAGTCCAGGTTGCCCAGGAAAGCCTTTATCACCTTTTAGCAAACTAGGAGGTAAAAGACCAATCACTTCACCTGGATCTCCCTATAATAAGAAAAGAAAAGGAATAATATGTCAACATCCATTAAAATACATTCAAACCACTAATGCTGAGATGTGAGGAAAGTAGGAACTATGCAAAGCTCAGAATTATTTGGAAAGCTGACAAAAAAAAAGTCACCATACCTCTTTTAACTGAATTGAAACATAGCAAGAGATATTTAAAGTTAAGCTCTTATTGCCAAACGCCCTTTAAAGCCACTTGAAGAGATACCAGTACAATCAGTCCTACACCTAAATCCTTACACACAACTGTGTGGCCACTATAATGTTCACACATGATTAAAAATATTTACTACTTCTTTCTGTTGTAATCCATGTAATACTTACATTTTTAAGACCTAAATGGAACAATATATATGTTCAATTGTTATTACCCCACTCTCTTTATTTAGTGGGACTGCAGAACAGAGTACAAAGTGACACATGATAGCACAATTTTTCAGTCCTTAAGTAAGGATTGCTAGTCTCTAAGTGTGTAGAGCTCACCCAAATTCTTATTCTTAGGAGGAGGACATGAACACACATTGAGTAAAATGTACCTTCATTCCAGGAGGTCCTGGGGGTCCCTGTGAAAAAAAATACATATTTGATATTACTGTTCCACAGTGCCGTACATTTCACAACTTATGCTCTGTATAATTTCATAGAGTTATATTTTCATTTCAAGAATCAGTGTTAAAAGGTGTAAATCAAGGTGTAAATCTACTTACTATGCTCCCATGCAATCCTGGTAAACCTGGGGGACCAACGGGACCTCTTTCACCCTACCAGAAACAGAAAAATTGGTTTTGTCCAGGGAACGTATGCTTGAGAGATGCTCGCATTTCAACACAGAGATGCTCTTATAAACTCAGGTAAACGTTACCTTTGTGCCATTGCATCCTGGAATGCCAGGTGGACCAGGAGGGCCATCTTGTCCAGGTATGCCCTATATAGAAAGAAAGTAAAAAAATGTAGCAATATTAGTAATAATCCATAGAATGAGAGAATCATAGAATCACCAGATTGGAAGAGACCCACCGGATCATTGAGTCCAACCATTCCTATCAAACACTAACTAAAGTCCCTCAGGACCCCATCGACCTGTGCCTTAAATACCTCCAGGGAAGGTGAATCAACCACCTCCCTAGGCAGCCTGTTCCAATGCCCAATGACCCTTTCTGTGAAAAACTTCCTCCTAATGTCCAGACTAAATCTCCCCTGGCAGAGCTTGAGGCCATTGCCTCTTGTCCTGGCCCCTGTCACTTGGAAGAAGAGCCCAGCTCCCTCCTCTCCACAACCTTCTTTCAGGTAGTTGTAGAGAGCAATGAGGTCTCCCCTTAGCCTCCTCTTCTCCAGGTTAAACACTCCCAGCTCTCTCAGCTGTTCCTCATAGGGCCTGTTCTCCAGACCCTTCACCAGGTTTGTTGCTCTTCTCTGAACTCACTCCAGAGCCTCAAAATCCTTCTTGTGGTGAGGGGTCCACAACTGAACACAGGATTCAGGGGGCTGTCTCACCAGTGCCAAGTACAGAGCGAGAATAACTTCCCTGGACCTGCTGGTCACACCATTTCTGATACAAGCCAGGATGCCATTGGCCTTCTTGGCCACCTGGGCACACTGCTGGCTCATGTTCAGTCAGCTGTCAATTGACTTCCTCAGATCCTCCTCCTCCTGGCAGCTTTCTAGACAGACTTCTCCTAGTCTGTAGCTCTGCATAGAGTTGTTGTGCCCCAAGTGCAGGACTCGGCATTTGACCATGTTAACCCTCATGCCGTTGGACTCAACCCAGTAGTCCAGCCTGTTCAGAGGCTCTTTGCAGAGCCTCTCTGCAGGTTAGATGTCACAATTATAACCTTGATGTTCTTTGTAAAAATACATATGGTTCATACGTACAGGAAGGCCTGGATTTCCTGGAAAACCTGAAGCTCCTGGAGGTCCCTGCAATCAATAAAAACATAAACTGAAAGGACAAACCCACAAGAGAACAATGACAAGGTGCAGACTGAGACACATCTCCACTGGTGACAGTCAAAAAAATAAAGTAAGGGTTTCTTTTAATTTTTCTTGACGAAATAGCTCAAATTTTCCAAATTGCTCACCTTGGTGATTAATAACAGAAAGCAGCTTTCTATATTTCTTTAGTTTTTTAATGGATTCCCTTCAACATGAACTGGACCAGAACTTTATGTACAGATAAAAAGGAATGCAGAGGCATTGCCTTCTCACAGCCATCATTCCTAAAATGAAATTTGCTGTAGGTACCTCTTCATAGCAGAAGAGGGTGATAACACACTCTAAAGACTCTTCTCTATCTTTCCTACTCCACATCAGTCTATCAATTCATCTTTATTATAAAAAAAAACCCTAGTGGGTTGAGGTATTCTTTCTCCTTGAACAGCTTTGCAGTGTAATCAATCAGTTTGACTTGCCACGTAGTTTTCATCCTGCCATTCAGGCAGTATTTCCTAATCCATATACTATGAAGCAGAAAAGATTTATGGGAATCCTGTGCTCAGATAGTATATTTGCATCTTACAAAACTTTGTAATTGCTAAAATAGAGTTGAATTCCATTACAGCACACAAATACATTTGCCAGGAGATGATAATATAAATTAACACTTAGGATACCCCAGGGTATCATGAACATCGTGGACTGAAATAAGGTTTTCTTGATCTAGCAGAACACCCCCTCTGTTATAGATCAGAAACTACAATTGATTCAGTAAATTTTATGTGCTACAGCAACTGTATGCAAACAGAGAACAAAAGTGAGATGGCACTTTGAAAATCTGTGGCAAGAGGGCATAGCTGAGGACGTGTGTGCATCATGACTCATCAAGTCATTTGAAGCCTCTTTCATCACTACATTATGAAATGTAAAAATGCTCAGAACGAACTCAGCACCTCACAAAACCCCAAAAGATGTGGCCCTGGACAATATAATGCGCTAAAATATACGTTATGTGCCAAGTGCCACATTAAATAGAAATAACAGGAAGGTCAAAGGCATATTTGAAGTGTCTTTTAGCGAAATCAAGCGATTTTTGCTCTTCGCTTTAATTCTGCTCTGCCCCTCATGCAGATTTTTAACATGTATGGGCTCATGGGTGCACCAATTGCTCCCACGGAGTACTTCAGTAAGTTAGATGGCAAACATAAAGGAGAATTTTGCATGAGAGAATTTTGCATTTTGTTCATATTCCAGCTGGAAAATGGCATGTCAGAAAGATATCAAATGCTCGTTAAAACCAGTGCTATCGATACAGTGGTAAGTACTGGGTGAAAATGCAAATGGAAAAAGGCACCAGCTGCCCAAAGCAGGAAGAACTTGAAAAGCAAAAGCAAGACTTTTGAAATCATTATGCAGTACAAGGAGATGTCATTGTTTAACTCAAAGAAACTAACTTAGCAAGGGCATTTGAAGGCAGCCAAGGAGAGTTAAAGAGATATTAACCCACAACCACCAGAACTGCAAAAAGTAAGATAGAACTTACTCTTGTTCCTTTTGTTCCTGGCAGTCCTGGTTCTCCAGTATCACCCTGAAAAGGAAAAGAGACAGCTTTACCTTTCCAAGGGACAGGAATGTAAGGAAATCTGAGTGTTTTGAATATTAAAGCTTAAATTCTTACCTTAAGCCCTGGTGGCCCAGGGGGACCTTCAGGTCCTTGCATTCCAGGAAACCCAATCACACCCTGTAGACCCGGCAAGCCCCTTTCTCCCTGTGGAAGACAAAAACTCATTAGCAACGAAACAACCAAAGCTGCTTCTTCAAGCAACCCACATATCCGCTGTTTCTGTGCTCAAGAAACCTGTTAGGTGATAAGAAGCTACATGTGACAGCAAACATTTCAGGCTGGTATTTGAAAGAAAGATTGGTATTTAAAAGAAGGTTGGTATTTGAAAGAAGTGGTCAATGGCTCAAAGTTCAGATGGAAATTCAATTCCTTGACAAGTGGTGTCCCTCAGGGGTCCGTATTGGGACCTGTGCTGTTTAATATCTTCATCAATGATACAGACAGCAAGATTGAGTGCACCTTCAGCAAATTTGCTGATGACCCCAAACTGAGTGGTGTAGTTGCCACACTGGAAGGATGAGATGTCATCCAGAGGGACCTGGACAGGCAGAAGAAGTGGGGCTGTGAAAACCTCATGAGGTTCTGCAGGGCCAAGTAAAAGGTCCTACATGCGGGTCGGGGTAGTCGTATTAAGTCTATCACATATTAAATTCTTGTCTGGGAACAATACCACCGAAGGATCAATACTATGACTTTATTTACTCCCTAGTAGGCTTTGTTATGGTTCAACAATAAAGTTTGCAAGTAACCCAAATCAGAGGTAGTGTGTTAGACCACAAAACACAGCAAAACAAAGCAAACAGCACAACAACTGAAGAAATATATTTCTAGGTCAGCTGTAAGCAGCACAAAATCCAAGTTCTAAAGGAGCTAAAATTGTTTTGAAAAACATTTTTAGTAACAAAGTATCAAGGTCCAGGCCTCTGAATCAATGCTGAAGTGATTAAAAAAATCGGATGGCTATCTGAAATGTTAAACAGATTACTGAGGGCTTTGAATTCATCCTTTGGCTGGATAATTGGCACTGCAGGAACAAGTTTATTTCTATCGTATCACATATTGTGTCGCTTCAGATCAAGATTTCACACTGAATCCTGGGCACTTGCTCTCGTGACCTGCTGGGAGATGGACAAAGGAGGGAGGAGACACTCAAGTAAATAGAGCAGGGTTTTCCAATGTCGAAGGAAAGCGCAACATGTGCAAATATGAAGAAAACAAGACTACTTTGACACCCACGGAGAAATATGAGTCATGTGTAACAAGACTAATGCTTTCTGCACTCAGGAGTTCTGCTCATCTGAGGATTTCAACACACTTAGAACCACTGCATTCTGAATCACGGAGAAATATTTCCTCAATTCTTAAGAAAAGATAAAACTAAAGTTTACTGATTGGATTTTCACTTAGTCTCAAGCTCCGCTAAGACTGTTCTGGCACTGTAAAAGGACCTTAATGTGCCCATGAATCATTCACTAAGGTAACAATCGCTTCAGTTTGCCAAGGAGTTTAACTCAAGGCTTGAAATAAATAAAAACCTGGGCTTCCAGAGCAACTATAGTCAATTCTCTCAAGGCTGTCTTCCTCACCATGGGCTGCCCTATCTAAAGGGTAAAACATAGCTTTAGGAACAAAGCCAAGACCATACCAAGTCTCTCAGCTAAGATACATGCAAGTTTCCCTAGAAACATTTTATTTTACTGACTTGAACAGTTAGGCTAGTAAGAAAAATAACTGGGTATTTGTCCAGGACTTCTGGCCATCTAGTTAAGCTACTGGATGTCCCAAGGCCTGGAGAGCTGAACTGCTGAGCATATGGAGGGCTGAGCTATCCCAAATACTGCAGATTTATGGTTTCTCATACTGGAACTGAGCTCTCCTTTCTGCCTGTGACCTGCCAGAGGGAAGTAAGGAAACATAAAGATGATTGCAGGTGTGAGAACTGCCAGATCCCTCCCTGCATAAAACCTGCCACCTTGGCTAGTTATTCTAAAGGGAGCATGGGCTTACACACCACTTAACACCTCTCCCTTTAGTATGTCTTAGCATTTGATTTTACTGCAAAATAAGTCTGGGATAAGTATTCCGAAGTAATGATTGGATAAGTGGTCTAAATCTGTGTAGGGTACATGGTTAATGGAATCTTACTTCTCCATGCCCTCCACAGAAACTTAGAGAAGTTAGGACAATCTGTTCCACCAAGACCCAGTAGCAGACATTGGGATGTCTCCTGGGTCCAAGCCCCTTCTTCATTTAAGGTATTAGACTCCCTCTTTGTAAATCAGTCCTAGAAAACTAGTGTGCCAAAACTTGTAAGAAGCGAAGCAGTGCTAATGTTCAAAGGTTTTACTTTAATACTCTTGCTCCAGTCAGCACCAGCTTCCACCATGATTTTTTTTGGCACCCGTGAAACTACAGTAAATTACAGTAAAGTCCTATCAGTCTCTAAGTGTCTAGTCTCAACAAGAGAGTACAGAGAGTGCTTAGAGGGTGTAACTTCATGTGAATGTAGAGCTCCACATGTCCTAATTCCACCGGCTAGGTTAGCCCACAGAGATCCATGAAGTAGCAATATTCATACTGCTGCTTTCCTACCCAAAGTGACCTTTATGAAACGTCAACCTCAGGCAAAGCTCTGCACACCATGAAGTACAGACATAAGCATGTCCTGAAGATGAGCTGGGGTTGTTTAGCCTGGAGAAGAGGAGGCTGAGAGGAGACCTCATCACTCTCTACAAGTACCTGAAAGGAGGTTGTAGAGAGGAGGCAGTTGGCCTCTTCTCCCAAGTGACAGGGGACAGGACAAGAGGGAATGGCCTCAAGCTCCACCAGGGGAGATTTAGGCTGGAGATTAGGAGGAGGTTTTTCACAGAAAGGGTAATTGGGCATTGGAATAGGCTGCCCAGGGAGGTGGTTGGTTCACCTTCCCTGGAGGTGTTTAAGGCACGGGTGGATGAGGTATTGAGGGACTTGGTTTAGTGTTAGATAGGAATGGTTGGACTAGAAGATCCGATGGGTCCCTTCCAACCTGGTTGTTCTGTGATTAAGCAGCATCCTTTCCCTGCTTGCCTGCCCGGTTCCTTTCTTCACTCAGTGTTCTAGCCAAAGAGCCCAACAGCTAGTGTTTGCACTACATTTACGCTGTAACTCATTAAGCATCCACACTACATACATCAACAAGCCCCAGTTTACTGTTGCTACCCCAATTATTTTTCGCTCAGCACTGAGGTTTCTAGCTGCGCAGCATGAAGAGCACGAGACTCCCACTGCAAGGGTTACGTATTGTTCAAGTTCCAATATTCACAGCTGCAAAATCTTGGCAGGCAATATTGAAAGAGCTTCTGCTTCTTACAAATCAATTCATGAGGCTCAAAAAATTAAAACAGATGTAACCAAGTCATCTGTACCTCTGCTGATTCAATGCAAACCATTAGAAGGCACAAAGGAGAATTCATTACTCAGCTCACAGAAATGAACGTTCTGCCACTGAGCTGCTGAAAATACGGAGATGCTGTGTGAAAACACAGCAAGTGCTCAGTTGCTGCTACACTCATTTAATAAGCAAGATGCTTGCTTTAGCCCTGCTTTTGTGAAATGCAGCCTAATGCCTTTGCATTAGACAGTTCGAATTAAAAGCAATTGAATAGACTTCTAAACAGAGGTGAATCTGTTAAGAGTATAACTGCATGGCCTGATATTTTTTTCTGGCACCTACACTTCCAAATTAGCCATGAAACACTGTTTGACACATGGAACAATTGCAGATAGCTAAGCAAGAAAGTCACATGAAGTAAGTAGTTTCAGAAGATTCAGCTGTAATAAATCAAGTTCCAAGGGGGAGGAAATAATCACCACCCCATTATAAATTATTTCCCCTGTTATTTTGTCTAGGGACTGCTCGACTGGCAGATTTTAAACTTGAGACACTGGTAACATGGATATAAATCAAATCTTTTCAGAAGTGTGGGTTCACAGGGTGTCTGGGCCCATACAAATATAATGTTCTCAGGCTCTCCAGAGACTCAGGCACGTGGTGAATAACAATGTTCAGATCTTCTTGAAACCATTTGAAAGATGCTTCATCAGCCCCTGCCAGCGATCACACTGCAGCTGAGACGGCAGGACAGACAGAGTAGGACAGACACGTATCTGCCCTTCAGCCAGAATGCACACAACTCGATCTTAGGGAGGGATGTCAAAAGACAGCTGAGTTGATCTACTCAGCAAAGGTGGCTCTTCTCGTCCTCCTCCCTTTAAAGGGATGGTGCCACTTTACCCCCCTTTACGCCAGCTGGTATGATTCACTCCGCCTCCACCACACCAGCTCACCTCACTAATTTTACTGATTTTTTTTTAGCGAGCGAGCTTGCTCTGCTCTCAGTGAGCTGAAGAGCTCATCAGGTGGCCAGGCAGCTGCCAAAGCCAATGTGAGGAGGACATAGCAACGCAGGACACAGAGCGGAAAGGCCATGAGAGCAGCTTCTCACACTAGCACAGTGGGGTTTGCTGGAGTTCATCCACCAGGCTCCTCAGCTGTGCCTTCCCTGTTAGAGGAACTGAGTTTGGAGCCAACAAACACTTGACCTTGCCAGGGAAGTTGTCTTCAGACCAGTGTTGTTGCTGACTCTGATGTCACTATAAGCTCAGAGTTTCTCTCTCACAAACATAGGTGCCCCCTTCTTCCCAAAAGTTAATTTTCCTTGAATTGAAATGCCACTGAGGACATAGAATCATAGAACAACCAGCTTGGAAGAGACCCATCGGATCATCAAGTCCAACCATTCCTATCAAACACTAAACCAAGACCCTCAGGACCTCATCCACCCATACCTTAAACACCTCCAGGGAAGGTGAACCAACCACCTCCCTGGGCAGCCTATTCCAATGCCCAATGACCCTTTCCGTGAAAAACCTCCTCCTAATCTCTAGCCTAAAATGTGCAGCAATCCTCCTAATCTCTAAGCCTACATGTGCAGCAAAGAGAGCCAACTACTTCAAGATCACAGAACACAGATTGGAAGGGACCTTAAAGATCATCTTTTTCCACCCCCCCGTCATAGACAGGGACACCTCCCACTAGAACAGGTTGCTCAAAGCCCCATCCAAACTGGTCTTGAACATCTCCAGAGATGAGGTATCCACTGCTTCTCTAGGCAACCTGTGCCAGTGCCTCACCACGCTCACAGTAAGCAATTTCTTCCTAATACCTAATCTAAATCTACCCTCTTTCGGCTTAAAATCATCACACCTTATCCTATTGTTGCACTGCCTGTTAAGAGTCCCTTCCCAGTTTTCCTGCAAACCCTCTTTTACTAGAAGGCTGTTATAATGTCTCTCCAGAGCCATCTCTAAGTAAGTCCAACTCTGTGACCTGTCCTCATTAAGGTGATGAAATCCGAGGATGCAGTTTCCAAAGAGAGAGAAACAGGGCCTGATAATTCAGCATCTTTCTCTTATCCTCCGCCTGACTTTCAAAACAGTCTCAAACATTGCTTTTGAAAAGGAATAGTTTGAGGACTAGGTGCAACTGATAACAAGAAAATCCATCATCCAAAACTTAGACTATCCTAGGTCACGTGAGAAATGAATGCAGGGTCTGTATTTGTTCCTTCAGTTGATGTAACTGTGAGCACTCAAGTGAACCGGCTTTGAGGTGTTGGACCAGTAATTACGCTGCACAGTGGGAAACGCTATTGTGTAATCTAAGCAGCACTCTCAAGTCCACACTCTTTTAAATGTGTCTTACAGAACTGTAATTGGCTTAGTGTGACAGTGAAGAAATGTAGGTGGGGAATACCCCCAACTGTTGAATGAAAGAGTGTTTTTAACCACCAGAGGGAGCCCCCTGAATGTCTTTCAGGACTTAAATAAACATGTTCAATAAATATCATCTGTTTGTCCTCAGTTGCACTTACCATTTTCAGCATTTTATTGAAAGTGTGAAGTGGATATCAGTCAAATAGAACTATTGCTATATGCTCACAGGGAAAGTGTCCTCGAATGCACTAAGGATGCTTAACATTACAAAATTCCCACCGCACATTCTTCAGCGCGAAGATCTATCTGTGCTATAGTGATACAATTCTGGGGCCACACGAGTAATGAGTAATTAATTACACAGACTTAACTGCAAAGACATGTAAAGAATCTGTGTAGAAACTCTGTGAAGATCTTGGCTCACCCAGAAGTTTTGGGGTTGAGTCCCTGACAGGATGCAGAAAGGAAGAGGGGGGTTGGGGAGGTGGGGGAAGAGTCAGCAAAACCGGATTCTTGCATTGCCAGAAAGCATCTGAGAAAGCTGACTCACGTGGTAACATGAATTCAGCATTTCTAGCACTACTAACAGAATTGGCCACAGCAGTTTTACATTACCTGCATAGCTCCACCATCAGGCTGACTGTGGGCTGGATGAGTCCCCTACACAACTGCAACCACTACCAGGGCTGCTCTACATTATATAGAATCATAGAACAACCAGGTTGGAAGAGACCCATCGGATCATCAAGTCCAACCATTCCTATCAAACACTAACCTATGTCCCTCAGCACATAGTCCACCCGTCCCTTAAACACCTGCAGGGAAGGTGAACCAACCACGTCCCTGGGTAGCCTCTGCCAGTGCCCAATGACCCTTTGTGTGAAAAACTTCCTCCTAATGTCTAGCTTAAATCTCCTCTGGTGGAGCTTGAGGCCATTCCCTCTTGTCCTGTTGATGAAGAGCTATCCAAGAGCTGCCAGGGAACAGCATTCTCTAGCCATGCCTGCTCTGCCACCTCATAGAATCATAGAAACATCAGGTTGGAAAAGACCTTTGAGCTCATTGCATCCAACCTCCTTCTCCCTTTGCTCCCTCCTCAATGACTTTCACCTGTGGGATTCCTTTGCTCCCACAGTTAAACCAGCTCTTAAGCTGAACTTTGAGGCAGGAACACTAAGAAGCATCCAAAAATAGTGCAAAAGCCAGTGCCATAAAGATAAAAGCTGGGTTCATTTACATAAGAGCAGAAGCTGCGCTCTGATTATCTCACTCAACCCTAGTTTTTCACCTTCTGAAAGGGTGAAACGCTTTCTACTATGAAAACATCCTTTCCCAAGCCTCCTGGATTTTGAGCAACGAAACTGGTGAAGGGGTTGGAGAACAGGCCCTATGAGCAGCGGATGAGAGAGCTGGGGGTGTTTAGCCTGGAGAAGAGGAGGCTGAGAGGAGACCTCATTGCTCTCTACAAATACCCGAAAGGAGGTTTAGTGGTTTAGTGTTTAGTGTTTGATAGGAATGGTTGGACTAGATGATCCGGTGGATCTCTTCCAACCTGGTTGTTCTATGATTCTATGATTCTATGATTACAGCATTGGGGAGCAATTTGATCCAAAATGAACCTAAGCGTCCAACAGTGAATCTGTCCATATAAACATTTAATTAGAGAGCTGTTCAGGTTTATGGTTCAAGGACTGAGCCTGCCCCTCTGCCTCTAAACACAAAGAATGCTTTGAGTGAAAGTATATTTCATTGTCACCTCATGGCTGCAAAGAACATTCCTTAGGAAGCTGTTAAGCGCTTCCCAGGAGCACAAAAATAGAAATAGCGATCTTTGACTAGCCCTTACTCTACATATCAGCATGTATGTACTTAGTTGGTGTGCAAGTAAGCGAGTGGATACACAGTGAGTCTGAAAGAGCTATAGAAGGTGAATGAGATGTAAAATAAACTGAATCAAGTAAAACTAACATTCAAAAGTCAGTCATGGCTACAATCTCAGCATCAATTAATTAGCGTGCAGTAACATGTTGATTGTCCACATTGTACAATTTCAGTTAAACCAGGTGTAAGTAACATCCCCTCCTTACATAATGTACCCAGCCTTCTTCATACAATTCCTCTTCTCACTCACCCCATAGTTATTCCTCATTTTCCACTGTTGTACTTTTTTTTTCAATGGAGATGGCTAAATTTTACTTTTTAAGACTTCTTGAGCCATGTGCACTCTTAACTCTCAATGTTTCATAGAATCACCAGGTTGGAAGAGACCCATCAGATCATCAAGTCCAACCATTCCCATCAAACACTAAACCTTGTCCCTCAGCACCTCGTCCACCTGTGCCTTAAACACCTCCAGAGAAGGTGAATCAACCACCTCCCTGAACAGCCTGTTCCAATGCTCAATGACCCTTTCTGTGAAATACTTTTTCCTAATGTCCAACATAAACCTCCCCTGGCAGAGCTTGAGACCATTCCCTCTCGTCCTGTCCCCTGTCACTTGGGAGAAGAGGCCAGTGCCCTCCTCTCTACAACTTCCTTTCAGGTAGAGAGCAATGAGGTCTCCCCTTAGCCTCCTCTTCTCCAGGTATATGGGTTTTCCAAATCTTTTTTATTTCTAAATCACACATGGGTCAAGGAGCCTCTTCCCATCAATTAGAGCCACCCTGGGAATAGAAGAACCTCAAAGAACCATGACGGAGATTTGAAGGACGAATGCATTTGCACTGTAAAAAAAAAAGGAAATTCTATCACCTGGAGACAGGTTGAATCAAAAGAGTGCTATATTTCCCACCCCTTCTAATCATCTGTTGTACTCATTAGGTCTGAGTAACTCTTCCTTTGTTTTATTGCACATTGTGTTAAATCGCTTCCAGTGCTGAAGGTCCAAGAATATAAGGGGTAAAAATGTTCCCCACCCTTCCTTCTTCATTAGCGAAAATTATTTAGCATTTGTTTGCAATTGGCATTGTTTCAAGGCTCACATTTAAAGATGAAACAGCAAAAAAGAAAAAAAAAAAAAAAGAGGTCTTGAACTTTTCAGATTTTTTTCAGTTTATTTTTGTTCAGATCCTAGACCTGGAATGAAATGTGACGTTACATGCAAGTTTTATTCTCTTGCCAAAGGTTTGTCATGGACATATTTACAGAAAATAATCTCTTCCATAAATAGTAAAAACATGGGCAGCTGGTCTTAGGCAGTACAGACTGCAATAAAGTTCTCATAATGAAGCAGCTCATATCTTACAGAATACATGACAGACAGTGCTATTTGAGATCATGTTATTCTACCTGTTTTTTGGAGTTAGGCTGGAAATGGCATTAAAGTTTTAAACATTTTGAAAATTGCACAGGAATAAAATATCCTTCTACAAAGGCTAGAGGAAGCTACAAAGGCTATTCTGGTTCCTGAAATCACCTCAAGGTGATTTATCATGAAATCACCTCAAGGAAGACAACATTCACAGAATGACAGAATCATAGAAAGGTTAGGTTTGGAAGGGACCTTAAAGATCATCTCATTCCAATCTCCCTGACATGGACAGGGACACCTCCCACTAGATCAGGCTGCTCAAGGTGCCACCCAACCTGGCCTTCAACACCTTCAGGGACTGGGCATCCTGGGCCAGTGTCTCACCAACTCCATCATGAAGAATTTCTTCCTAATGCCTAATCTAAATGTGTCCTTCTCCAATTCAAAACCATTCCCCGTTGTCCTATCACTACATGCTCTTGTAAAAGTCCCTCCTCGGCTTTCTTGGAGGACCTCTTCAGGTACTTGGAGGATGCTCTAAGGTTTCCCCTTCTCTTCTCCAGGCTGGACAACCCCAACTCTCTCAACCTGTCATCAGAGCAGAGGTGCTCCAGCCCTCTGATCCTCTTTGTGCCACTCCCCTCAACCTGTTCCCACAATTCCATAACTTTCATCTGTTGGGGATTCCAGAACTGGACACAATACTCCATCTGTGGGTCTCACAAGAGAGGAATAGAGAGGCGAAATGCCCTCCCCTGACCTGCTGGCCACGCATCTTTTGATGCAGTCCAGGTTATGGTTCGTCTTCTGGACTGCGAGCACACATTGCTGGCTCATATCCAGCTTCTCATCAACCCCAAGTCCTTCTGCACAGGGCTGCACTCAATCACATCATCCCCAGCCTGTATTGAAATACGGGATTGCCCCAACTCAGGTGTAGGACCTTGCACTTGCCCTTGTTGAACCTCACAAGGTTTTCAGGGACCCACTTCTCCAGCCTGTGCAGATCCCTCTGGGTTACATCCCATCCTTAGTGTCAACCAAAAACTTAGGGGGTGTCTTGAAGGTTTTCTTTTTGATGAAACAAAAGGGGAAGGATGTGGAACCTGGTCAGTTGAACTCTGTGATGTGTGACTGACACCCAGAGGAGCCTATGGGGAAGAGACACAACCCCAGGGCGCAAGATGGTGACAGTCACACCAAACAACTCTTCCATCTGAGAAGGGGAAGCCACTCGTACTCCCAATGCCCATCTCTGTTGCCCTTTCTGAAGGCTAATTGTGCTCAGTGAGAGGTAGAGAGCAAAGAGAGGTTTTGCTGTCAAAAGCTTATACTTCACCAACATGTAGAGTTTCATTTTTCAAAGCAATATTCTCTTCTTTTCTGAAGTATACGCTGTCCCCCAACTCCCATTCCTGGGCACTGATGTAAATGAATTAAATCTAATGCCTAGAACTTCTGAAAGAGATCCCTTTGGAGGAGTTCAGTAAGGCTGTGTGTGTCTTGATGGGTTTCCAGCTTCCATCTCTGCATTTGCACAGAGAAATAAAGTTTGAGTTGCAGACTTGTAATCTCATGATTAAGTCACAAAGCTCATGGCTTCTGGCAATGTGCACTCACAACCCAATCGCATCCTTGGCTGCACCAAAATAAGTGTGGCCAGCAGGTCAAGGGAGGGGATTCTCCCTCTCTGTTCTGCTCTCATCAGACCCCACCTGGAGTATTCTGTCCAGTTCTCGAATCCCCAGCATAAGAAGGACATGGAGCCATTGGAACGGGTCCAGAGTAGGGCCACAAAGATGATCAGAGGATTGCAGCACCTCTGCTGTAAGGACAGGTTGAGAGAGTTGGGCTTGACCTGCCTGGAGAAGAGAAGGCTATGGGGAGACCCTTAGAGCAGCCTTCTAGTACCTGAAGGGGGTTTCGAGAAAGCCGTAAAGAGACTTTTTACAAGGGCATGAAGTGATAGCACATGAGGGAATGGATTTAAACTGGAAGGAGGAAGATTTAGATTAGACATCAGGAAGAAATTCTTTACCCTAAGGGTGGTGAGACATTGACCCAGGTTGCCCAGGGAAGTTGTGGCTGCCCCTTCCCTGCAAGTGTTGAAGACCAGATTGGATGGAGCCTTGAGCAGCCTGGTCTGGTGGGTGGTGTCCCTGCCCATGGGAGTTGGAACTGAATGATCTTTAAGGTCCCTTCCAACTCACATCATTCTATGACTCTCTGATTTTCTGTACACTGCTCCACTCTATGTATCATTGTAATTATTCTCTTTTTTTCACCTCATTCCCAGTGCTGGAGTCAGAGCATACTTCAAACTGCCCCTCTGTGCCACTGTCCCTCCAGTACTATGACTTAAACCCATTTGTTTCACAGTTCTGCAGTCTTTCAGTCTTCCCTTGGCAGTCAAGCCAACTGTTCTAACAAAACTAAGGGTTACCAGAGCCCCCCGAGGCTTTTAGTGCTATGATAAATAGCCATGAGATACTTTTACTGCATCCATTTACAACCAATAACTGCCAAATAAGAAAAGTGAGAAGACATCTGATTTGATGCCCTTGTACTCTCTTGCTCGCTCGCTCACTCACTCACCCCAGTATTTACTTTAACTATGCACAGTGATCTTTGACAAAAGCCTTGGTGAGAATTATTTTTGTTGGCATATCAAAACATTAAAAAATGTTCCAGCTGAACTTCAGTAGAAGCTGACTGATGTTTTCTTTAAGAGCTACAAAATTCATATGTAGGTTTTACCACTCTAGTTTAATCTTAATAATTCTAGGGGATAGAAATGTGATTTTACAGATTTTATAGTCTGTGTTTCCTTTAGCTTTACCTTCATTTTGCTTTTCTTCTATTGTTAAGGATGGTATACGAGAAGATTTTACCTGTTACCAAAAGGTAGTAATTATTTTCATCAATTAGGCTAACTTTCTTTGCTAAATTGCCTATAAGTCAATTTGCTTCTCATTCTGCAAAAAAAAATCTTTGCAGCTGTTATATTTACCTGAGAGGAAATGTGAATCCCTTTTAACATCTCTTAAAAATGCTTTCTCAGCTGTTCTTGCTCCTTCTGTCACATTAAGCTTCTTTCTTGGCTAAGCAAAAGAGACTCCCCAGCTGGTTAGGAGCTTGCTTGAATGATAAAGTGCTCCACCATCACTTTTTAAGTTGCTACTTCATATTTCATCTTTGAAAAATGCCACTTCCATGCTGCTTCTTACCGTTCTGTCTCCTCCAGGCATAGATGGTTACAAGTTTTGCTATTGTTTCTGCTGCAAGAGTTTTTATGAATTTTCTATGAAATGATGAAATGTGACTTCTTAACCTTCTGTAATGAAATATAAACTTTAAGATAATTCAAAATTGCTCTGCTGAAAGCCAACATCATACAGACAGATATTTTCAATGACTAATGTAAACTACAACCTCTCACTTAAAATAAAGGTCTAAAATCTAAAAGAGGACGTAGCCGAGCAAAGAAAATAAAAAAAAAAAAAACCAAAATCAAACCTCCAAACCACTATTTGTTCTTGGCTAGAATCATAGAATAGACTTTTGAGATCACTGAGTCCAACTGTACCTGTACAGTATTAAATCATATTCCTGACCACCTCATTGACTCATCTTATAAATACCCCCTGGGATGGGGAACCAATCACCTCCCTGGGCAGCCTCTGCTGGTGCTTGAGAACACTTTCCATGAAGAATTTTTTTCCCTGTGTCTAATCTGAACCTGCCCTGATGCGACTTGAGGCCATTCCCTCTCATCCTGTTGCTTGTCACTTGGGAGAAGAGACCAACACCCACTTCACTACAACGTCCCTTCAGGCACAATATTTTTAGTTTGGGAAGATTCCAAACTACACATGAGCTTCGCACAGGGACTGGGAGGTTCTGCTTCCCAAACATGCAAGTTTCAGAGAAGTGGAGACCTTTTAGGTCTTCTTCTCTCTTTGATCTCACATTCAGGAAAATTTTGTGAATTCATTGGAGGCTTGCATGCTTCAAATGCAATAAAACTCAGTAATCCTCTGAGAAACCATAAAGAAGATGTAGAAAGAGAAAACTGCTTAACTGGATAAGAACTTTGAGATCATCAAGTCCAATCATTCCTGTCCCTTAATAAACCATAAAACTGTGCACCTCATCTACCTGTCTTTTAAATACCTCCAGGGATGGGGACTCAGCCACCTCCCTGGGCAGCCTCTGCCTAGTGCCCTAGAACCATTTCAGTGAAGAATTTTTTCCAAATGTCCAATCTGAACCTCTCCTGGTGCAGCTAGAAGCCATTTCCTCTCATCCTATTGCCTGCCACTTGGGAGAAGAGACCAACACTCACCTCACTACAACCTCGTTTCAGAGAGTGATAAAGTCTCCCCTCAGCCTCATTTTCTCCAGGTTAAACAATCCCAGTTCCCTGAACCTCTTCTCATAAGGCTCTCATAAGCTTTCTCCAGCTCCTTCACCATACACTAACAGCAGCTGTACAAACAATAAATCAAACTCTGTGAGGCTAGAGAACATGTTTTATTCAACATTGAAAAAGCCTAGATTATTACACCAACACCTTTTCATGCAAAAACATGCATTTGGCAACAGCTGCTTTAAAAGTCTTATTATATCAAATGAAACACTACTGTGTGCAAATCTTTAAAAGTCAGATTTTTCTCCTGAAAACTAAACATAAGCATTTCATAGAATAGTTTGAATTGTAAGGGACCTTAAAGATCATCGAGTTCTAAACCCCCTGCAATGGGCAGAGACACCTCCCACTAGACCAGGCTGCCATCACATAGTAAGACTGAGATATCTGCTCTTACAACACTCTTTCCATAGGATAAAATTAATTTTTTAATACCTAAAATGTCAGGAAAATTCTTGAAGTCCCTCACAATTTGGTAAATCTCAATAAAAAAAAAAAATGACCAAAGCACGTATATAGGAATAAAATCAGATGGAAGAGCCAATTCTTCACTATCCAGAGAAAATGGAGGAGCAGTCACCTGCAGACAACAAAACCATGCATGACTTTTAAGATGGTGTGAGTGCTCAGGAGAGGGAAGACTGGCCACTGCTTTCCCTGGTTGCCCAGGGAAGTTGTGGCTGCCCCATTCCTGGAAGTGTTGAAGACCAGGTTGGATGCGACCTTGGGAAGCCTGGTGTAGTGGGAGGTGTCCCTGCCCATGGTGGCAGGATTGGAACTGGATGATCTTTAAGGTCCCTTCGAACCCAAAGCATTCTATGATCTATGATTCTACTCTATGATTCTGCTGACAAGGGAAGATATACATGATGAAGTGTTTGTCAATTTAAGGCAGCAGCAATCTCAGTTCAAGACCCAAAATGGTTCAAGCAAATCATAGAATCACCAGGCTGGGAGAGTCCAATCAGATCATAGAGTCCAACCATTCCTATCAAACACTAAACCATGTCCCTCAGCACTACATCCATCCTTCCCTTAAACACCTCCAGGGAAGGTGACTCAACCACTTTTTGTATTTCTTCAGCATGGTCAACCCACCCGAGGATGATGCATCCATCAAGGGAGACACAGAAGTAATATTTATGTAGTTATAATAATACAGATAACGTCTCAGAATCAGGCAAATAAAAATATGCCATTATAAAACAATTTATTTGAGTTTTTTCTTACATTTAAACAAAAAAATAACCCCCAAAGCAATATCAATATAAGTTAGTTCTCTTCTTATTTTCTGTTTTCTTTCAGAATTTCCTGGTAGAGATTTTTTTAATGGATAATCATAGAATCATAGAACAACCAGCTTGGAAGAGACCCACCGGATCATCGAGTCCAACCATTCCTATCAAACACTAAACCATGTCCCTGAGCACCTTGTCTACCTGTCCCTTAAACACCTCCAGGGAAGGTAAATCAACCACCTCCCTGAGTAGCCTGTTCCAATGCCCAATGACCCTTTCTGTGAAATTTTTTTTCCTAATGTCCAGCCTAAATCTCCCCTGGCGGAGCTTGAGGCCATTCCCTCTTGCCTTGTCCCCTGTCACTTGGGAGAAGAGGCCAGCATCCTCCTCCCTACAACCTCCTTTCAGGTAGTTGTAGAGAGCAATGGGGTCTCCCCTCAGCCTCTTCTTCTCCAGGCTAAGCAACCCAATGCTGCAGTAGAGCACGATAATGCTGCAGCAGAGCAGGAATTACCGGGGATTTACACTAAAGAATGAGAATTTATACTTTAATGCATTCTAACTGATAAGCGTTAAAAGATTAATCATTCTGTATTAATTACAGCAAAATTCCCTAGTTACCTCCTTTTACACACGTTTCTGATAGGGAGTAAAATGATTGTAAATGGTCATGAATGAGAGAATGACCATTCCTGGAAAAAGTCAGCTCATGGAGAGTTTTATTCAGCTCTATACGGTCTTTGTTCTAAATGGTAATTAAATGCTTGACATGCTTTTTCTACACACATTAATGGCTAGAACCTCTTTATCTCCACAGCTGCTTGAAATTGGTCTCAAAATCTAGGTAGGCACAAAAGAGAAAACCTAACTTCTATGTGCTACTGAGTAATCCAATAAAATGCAGGCAAGCATTCAAAACTCTAATCAGTTTAAACAGATCTCACACTTCAGCAAGGTTAGAAAGAATAGTCAGTTACGGAGAAAACCAAATTAAAACTGTAAGAGGAAACAAGATGTTTTAGGCTAATCTCTCTAATGGAAAACAGTAAGGTCTTATTTATTATTGTATTATTTTAGCACTTTTACATTTTTCTAAATTTTTTGCGCCTTTTTTTTTGACAAATACTTTGTACTTGACATTATATAGCTTAAAATAACAGCCTGATGTTCAGTGTAATAATAAAGGCTTTATAGGATAAAAGCCATCTGTTGAAATTACACTCACTTTCTGAAATTCACTGAAAGGGAGGAAACCCCTTAGACTTTGTCAATTTTCTGCCCTTGATAAAGTATGAGTCATCTTAAAAGAGTTTGGCGTTGAGATGCAATTTTCATGGAAACAGCCTAATGAGAGAACATATTGAATCTGTTCTAAATATGGCCATCCAAGTGGTCATATTGATGAAAAGATCCTCAAATAGGAGAGAAAAACATGACAATATAATTTACTCTTCCGTGTCTGCAATGCCATCTGGTAATATTTCTTGGGCATTTCACAGCTTTTAAGCCAAATGCTATTTTCAGCACTTTTTCTGGCGAGTTCATGAATATGATTATATGGCCAAATGCATTTTAATTAAACCCCACCCCCAAATCATTCAGTCTGGAACTTCTTTTCCCACACTATGGTAGGAAATGTGTCTCCAGATGTTAATAATTAAGGCATTAAAGGGTAAACCCAGCACCCGCTTCCGCAGCTGCCGGAGCTCCCATGGCAGTAAACTGGTGTGGTTATGTTGCTAAAAGAGTGTGGGCGGATTGGAAAAGGCCCTTCAGCATTTGTGCACTTCTGTACAACATGGAAACCAGATCAAAAGGGTTTCCAGTGTAGGCAACGTGCTGGCTGTGGATGGAGCACGGCAGAATGGGTTAAGTACTGCCTACGCAAGTCATTACGTGAGAAGTGGAGAGCAGATGTTCTCTAACGTGGTCTCTTGGAATACCCCAAGAGCTGGGCATAGCAGCCCTCTACTGGCCTGGATCATCACTCTATCTGATCAGTCCTCTGATAAAGGATTCACGTGCATTAAGAGTAACTGTGTTCAGCAGAGACATGATTTAAATTCAAATGTGTTTGTTGGAAAGACCATTTCTAGAAACATTACAGAGGCAAACTGAAAAGATGCTTCCCTTGCCCTCTCTCACCAACTTTTGCCTGAGGACCGAGGACCAGGTACTAGGTTACTCATAGAATCATAGAACAGAATCAAAGAATCACCACCAGGTTGGAAGAGACCTACTAGATCATCGAGTCCAACCATTCCTATCAAACACTAAACCTTGTTCCTCAGCACCTCGTCTACCCGTGCCTTAAAAACCTCCAGAGAAGGTGAAGCAACCACCTCCCTGGGCAGCCTGTTCCAATGCCCAATGACCCTTCCTGTGAAAAACTTTCTCCTAATGTCTAGCCTAAGTCTCCCCTGCGGAGCTTAAGGCCATTCCCTCTCATCCTGTCCCCTGTCACTTAGGAGAAGAGGTCAGCTCCCTCCTCTCCACAACCTCCTTTCAGGGAGTTATAGAGTTCAATGAGGTCTCCTCTCAGCCTTCTCTTCTCCAGGATAAACACCCCCAGCTCTCTCAGCCGCTCCTCATAGGGCCTGTTCTCCAGCCCCTTCACCAGGTTTGTTGCTCTTCTCTGGACTCGCTCCAGAGTCTCAAAATCCTTCTTGTGGTGAGGGGCCCACAACTGAACACAGGATTCAAGGAGCTGTCTCACCGCTCACTCTTATTCTATACAGGCATTAAATGTAAAGAGTTGGGATAAAAAGCTGCATGGGACTAAAACAAGTGTTGAGGGCAGATGTTTTCCCTTCAAAATCCTAAGTACATATTTGAAAGCCTCAGAGTGTCAATATAATGAGTAGAATCAAGTTATATTGAATATATTGATAGGAATGGTTGGACTCGATGATCCGATGGGTCCCTTCCAACCTGCTTGATCTATGATTCTATGATTCTATGATATTGAACAGGATCAAGTTACTTTCAAACGCATTCCAAAATACCTTCAAAACCTTTCTTGAATATTGTTTTCTGTGTATAACTATTCATTCACCTGTCTAGCCATCTCTAATGATAATAATGAAATTTCCTGCACAGTCTAAAAATATATATTTTACTACACACATAAATTCAGAGAACATCACTTTGTGATGAAAACCCTTAGGAAGAGCAAGGGATATACTGACTTGCTGAGATTTGCATGACAATTGGATTTTATTATGATTCCATTGCTATGGACTGATATTTTTCTCCCTTCTACATTTTTAAATAACACATATTAATTTGAGGTAGTTTTGTCTACTAGCATGTTAGACAAGCACGTATTTCTTCCACAGAGAACTTTTTGAGACTCTGAATTACACAAATAAAAAATAGCCAGCAAAAGCTCCAGAAAAAAATAGTCAGGATTGCAGCCAGAAATAACTGAAGCATAAGCTTTTATACAATTTGTTTCCCCAAACCATAATTTTAATAAATTATCTAGTTAAAAGATACTGGTATATTCTATGAACTGAAAACTAATGACTTTCAACAAGAGAATTATAACGTGATATCTCTCTCATTCTACAATGATCCATTTATTCCCGTTAGTGAAAAATAAGATCAAGAAATCAAGGAACAAATTCAGAGTTCAAAACTCTTCCCAAATCTTTGCTATATTTGTTTTCAATATAGAGGTGACTTTTATTAAACTGATATTGATGGGTCACCAAATAAATTGAGACTCCATCTAAAAGATGTTTTGAACCTTGATACTTTTCATCTGTCTCATAAATCAACCTACGTTCTTGCTTGGGTCTCCAATTAAGTCAATTCCATTCCGTATTCTGAAAATACCAAAGAAAAGCCACCAACAAACACTGCTAAAACCCTCATCTATAAATATGAAGCTATCATATGTGAGACTATGTAGAAACCAGCTGTATATTTAATTAAAAAAAGAAAACCAACCCCCTCCTGAAATAAAAATCAAACAACCCTCCTTCCTGATCTTCTAAGCATTCCTTTGTGTGATTTAAACAACTTAGCTCGAAAAATGTTCCCATTGCAATCACGGGATGATAAAACCTTTGTTTTTTACTCATTTTGAATAGTAGATCTACTGTGCCTGTGCATGCACAAGGGAACGCACCATAGATTAAAATCTCTAGAGCAAAACTGGAAGAGATAAGGAGAGTGATTGAATGTCCACAGTATTTACAAAAGCAGGTGATTCACAGTGGGAATTCATGGAATGCTTGAGTACACTACATTTTTTCCTCACTGTTACTGTTTTAAAAGAAGCCTTTAAAGTGTCTCTTCTGTTTTGTACACAAAAAGTCTGGATAGGTGAATGGGAACGGTAAAACTCATGTGCAAAGTTCTGTCAAAAAGTTAGGAACGTTGCTTTTTTCTTGACCTGCAACACTTTTCTGCACTTAAGTTGCTTATTAACCTCCTTCTTCCCACTGCAGGTTGTTACTTTCCTTGGCTAACTCTGGTCAGGGCACGTTGCTCATGAAGCATCAAAGCCTTCCTGGAGAGCAAACTGCACAGTGGGCTCAGGGGAGCATTTCTGAACTGAATTGCTCATATTGCTTCCAGAGGAGGCCAGGATGTCGTACTGGCTACCCACAGAAAAGACAAGACGAAGAGTAGGAAAGTTGAGAGTGCTGGGTTAGCAACCCGCTTGATGGGAAAAGAGGGAGGGCACGGTCAAGCACTCAGCTGCTTCCCAGCCCTGGCCCTCCTGCTTTCTGCTGCTGTGGACACTGAGCTGGCTGCTTTTCCAAACCCTGTGAAAGGGTTTGGGCTGGCTCTGGTAAAACCCCATGGCGGTGCAAGTGTTCACTGAAACCAACAGCTCACCTGCTGCCCAGTAGATTATACACCATGTGGTTTAAATAAGCAAGATAATGAAGCGGAAAGAGCTGACTTACTCACCTTTTGCCCTTTTACTCCGCTGCAGTCACATTTTCCACAACCGGAACAACCCTGAAAATAGAAGAGAAATCAAGAATTAAGCTCAACTGTGTGACAAGCAGAACATACCACAATGCGCCAGGGATGTCAACAAGTACCATTCTGATTGCAAGGCTGGTCAGCATGGGGAATGCTCTCTTAAATCCAACACAATATTTTGTTACCTTTATACAGATGTGCACTTATGGTCTCAGTCATACTCTGATAAAAGACACCTTAGTAAAAGAAGAAAAAGAAACTTGCTCTTTTTTAACCATAGAAGACTGTTCTATTATTTCTCAATTGTTGTCTTTTTGGCCACCATTTAAAAATGCCTCATTTTTATAGAATCATAGAATAGCTTGGGGTGGAAAGGACCTTAAAGATCTTCTAGTTCCAACCTCCCTCCAATAGGCAGGTTCATCTCCTACCAGACTAGGCTGCCCAAGGCCCCATCCAACCCGACCTTCGACATCTTCAGGGATGGGGAAGCCACAACTTCCCTGGGGAACCTGTTCCAGTGCCTCATGACCCTCATAGTGAAGAAATTCCTCCTTCTGTCTAGTCTAAATCTGTGCCTCTCCAGTTTATAGGTTTTGCCCTCACATAGATATGCAGCACCAAGCAATATGAACATCTCAATTTAAAACAAGTGTATTCTTCTCTAAGATTCTATAGTCACACATGAAAAGCCCAGCAGAATATTCAAAACAAAATCAATCCCATCATAGAAATCTCTCTGAGTTTGTTAATAAATGTTTTCTATTCCATATATATACTTTATCCCTGTAAGTATGTGCCATTACTTTGAGAAGAAAGGATTCATGGTTTATCTTCTATACCTAAGGAGAAAAAATATCAGGTCTGAAGAATATAGTTTTTGGCTTCTTTTCTGAAGACAAAAAGTGTCTTCTACACCCTTTGGGTGTTTACCATAAGATCTTTTAATACTGATCTACTAAAGTTTTGATCCGTAATTGGCAATAATCAGATAGCAAGATGATAGTTTTTAAAGGGAATTAAATATTGATATAATTACATCAGGAAACCATATAAACAAATACTTCTGTACATACTTTATGAAATCAAAGTCAAACCACAGCCACTAAGAGAGTAAACTGCTCCTAATATTAAATATTAGATACAGAAGCAACCAATAACATTGGACAGGCAATGATTAGCTCCAGGGTTCTAGTCTGTTTTTCACATCCACCACATTTCAAGTAAACTTTTTTAATTTCTTCCTTTCTATAATGACTAACTGTAATTGTCATTATGATGGGGAACCTTCCACTCAGTTAAAGCAAATTAATTGCAGCAGGAGAATCCATAGAAAACTTATAAACACATTACCCATCTAAATTCCTTTCTAGCAGGTACTACAGAGATCCTTGTTTTCTGAAAGACCTTCCTTAGGACAGAACCACCTCATGATTTCCATGCTAGATGAACTTAAGTCAAAATACAGCCAAATATTACCCTCAGAAAATTACAATGCTTAACCACGGTTGTTTCCAGATTCCTAAATTCATCTGGATTCTGTGAATGAAATTCTGGAGAGCACGTGCCCAGGAGGATTTGGGAGAGGATTTGAGAGAAACGTGAACTGCGCAGCTGGTCTTGCTGGTGCCAACAGCTGCTTTCATCCCATGAAATGCTCCTAAATGCAACCTCCCTCAGAAGTAAAGGTGAGAAGATCTCGATTTAGGTGTTTGAGGAAGGGAGTTTAATATGAATAAATGCTACTTCCATGCCTTTGTTCACATAAGTCATGAGACACTTGGCAGATTTGGGGGTTGGCTTGTTTGGACCAGGTCAAGCACACTTAGAAGATTGGGAGGTCTAATATAATCATAAAGAGCTTTGCAAAACATGAAAGGTGATAACATATGAGTGTGGTCAGATTTGACAACACACGGGTAAAAGCTTACGATTAATCTGTGTTACTGAGATATTTCAGTGCACTCTACAACTACCTAAAAAGAAGTTGTGGAGAGGAGGAAGCTGGGCTCTTCTCCCAAGTGACAGGACAAATGGGCCTGAAGCTCCACCAGGGAAGCTTCAAACTAGACATCAGAAAGAAATTTTTCAAAGAAAGGGTCACTGGGCATTGGAACAAGCTGCCCAGGGAGGGGTTTGAGTCACCTTCCCAGGAGGTGTTTACGACACGGGTGGACAGGGTCCTGAGGGACATGATTTAGTGTTTGATAGGAATGGTTGGACTTGATGATCCAGTGGATCTTTTCCAACCTGGTGATTATACGATTCTATGAGTCTATGAGTCTATGATTCAAGTGCATATGGGCTACTCTCTGCCTTTTCCTCCTCATAGAAATGAAGGAAACAATGAGTAACTCAGCAGTTAGAAATAAGTGCAAAAATACCTAATCTGTTTCAAATTTGGAAAATTTCAAGACCCCTAAACCAACAAGACCAATAAACACCATCACTTTAACAAGTTAGATAATATGGTGGCATTTCTACTTGCTAAATGTATTTTCTTTTAAACTAAAACATCAAAGAGAAATTACAGAATCAGAGAACGGTTTGGGTTGGAAGGGACCTTCAGGCCGTGCAAGACCCCATCCAACCTGGTCTTCAACACCTCCAGGGATGGGGCAGCCACAACTTTTCTTGGTAACCTGTGCCAGAAAGATTAAAATCAACACTGACTGGAATGACTATTAATGGTTACTATTCGTATGCTACAGAAAGAGGATTAGGTCTGAAAATGGCACCAAGATGTGCTATAACATCCACTCAGTGCTGACCAGGAGGGACCAGCACCAGGCACTGAATAACCTGCTTTACTCTTTGTGGCACATGGTTATGCCTGGAAAAACATTGGGCCTCCCATTTCAAGAAGTGACCCACTGTGACCTCTCTTAGGTTTTGAGACCTGATGAGATCACAGCTGGAGGACGCATGCTTGCAGCTCATACTTCCTCCTCCAGCATCATGTAGAATGTTATCGGATTTATCAGCACATCCCTTAAATACAGAAGTCTGCTGCATCTGGGAATGTAATTAAAATACATCATCAAATCATTATAAACATCTGTTTTCAACTTAATCCCCATATACTTCCTTCACCCTGTTGTTTAACACACACTGTTTTAGACAAAAAGTACGTTGTTATTTATTTTTCAGTTGGGATTTGTTCTTAAATTTAGCATGGCCAGAAGAATGGACTTGTGCTTTTGGGTCGCTTTTTGTGCTCCTAAAAATGACACTATTCTATTCAATTTTTCCTGTTGCTTAAACCTCAGATTAGAATAACCAAAGGCAAGGAAGGTAAGGAGGTACTGAGCATCACGGAGCACAAATGCATAGGGTCCTGTTTGCAGGGAAATGCTATAAGCTGCTACAGCAGATCAGGCCACCTGGTCTATAAAACTCTGTTTATTTTACAGTAGCATTGACTTCCACCATGATTGAGTGTGACTTTTGCAGGTGGATGGAAGTTTGGCCAAGAGTGACATCCACTGCCAGACAGCATTAACCTCAACTGCTAAAAAGTATTATTGAATCTGAGGGACATGATAACATTCTGCATATGCTTGGAGGAAGTGTGAGCTTCTTCCTCTTGGTCCTCTGGGAAGATGGGAGAACCAGACTGGAAGGACCTTATGGATGAAAGGTCAGTTGAAGGAGGCTGAAGGGGCATTTAAATAACAAGGTGAGAAATTGGGAGAAAGCAAGACGGTGACAGCAGTACAAGAATCGAGATCTGGATTCACCTAACCCTGAGCAGATATAAACATCTCTACTAGTCACTGCAGTCTTCCTCTATTCAGTGGCAAGAAACACTCACTTCTGAGCTGGGATCAGTCTGATTTATTTTGGATGTTTTTTTTCAGTGCAGACAAAGCACACCTTGGGGCCTTCAGCCACCTGATCTAGTGGTCATCACAGGGGGGTGGAAGTGGATGATCTTTAAGGTCCCTTCCAACCTAAACCATCCTACAATTCCATGAAATTACTGCTTATTTCTAAACTTATATGATTCCAAATCAGTATTGCAATACCAAGAATCCAGTTCATGATTTCCCACCACACAGAGACAACGAGGCAAATGGGAAAGAAATACTTTTGTCCTATCTCCCAGACATCCTCTTTGAAAAGATATCTTGGAGCAATCATCGTTGTTCTCCAAGTGCCAAAACAGAGAAGGATTGGTGCTGAGCAGGAAGCATAATCTGCAAGAGGGAGAGGGGAGGCAGCGTGTGAAAAAGCAGACTCTTTGTCTCTTGTCTAGTTGCTAGTTACAGACTAATCCAAAGATTTTGTCCAGGTGTACCATGACATCTGGCCTATTTTGCATGAAAGGTCAGCAATTTTCAAATACCCACAGCTCCCTTGCACTCACAGAATATTTGAAGACATTAATTTTATCTTACTCCTCCCACAAAGTATCAGCCAGCCCAGAAACAGAAGCTCATTTTAGAGATAAAAAATTGCTTCATTTTTTTGACAAGTATTTCCGTTCCGTCTCTTTCTCCCAGACTGTCTGCAACTGATAAGCTTAGTGAATCACGCTAGCAAATCAGTATTAAACTATAAATAGATAACATCCCTTCAATATTGTGCATACGGACATGCCACATACATACTGATTATTTGCCTTAAGGATAGCGATTCATTTGCTATCATACTAACATACAGATCTAAAAAAGTGCTGCTAATGAATAGGTGTCCCAATCTGGACCCCGAAGTCCCATGAATTATGTACCAAGCCATATTAGGACTAGAGCCCTGTGTGCGACATTGCTGAGACGGCTGCGAAAATTTCCTGCAGCAGATGGAGAAACTCTGCTCTGCAGTTCAGCCTCTTCGGACGTTTTGCCAGATCTACAGACTTTTGTTGTGTTTTACCCTGTTTTTTTGACACGTCTTGCTACTTTCCTGGCATTTGAGGACTACGCTTGGATGGAACTCACAGAGGAACGACGCAAAGAGCCAGATGAGCAGGCTAGGAGGGATAGGGCTGCCATATTTGGACATGAACCATTTCTGGAGGCTACAGAAACCTCCAAAAGAATACAAAGGCCAAGCCAGTTCTCGGACACTCCTCTCTCTTACAGAAAGTGCATTTTTCAAGACAAAATGTACTTCTCTTTCCCACAACATCAGCTCAGACTCTGCTTACTGAGTTCCAGCTGCTGAGCTGCCTACCAGCTCAGGCAGGTGTCTATCAAGTTTAAGTCTTATCCTGTAAAGCACATGTGTAAGGCAGAAATTTAACAAAAGTGTTACTGTTTACTTAAGTCTGTTCTTGTTGAAAACCTTATTCCGGGGAATTCAATCTCTTATCCCATCCAAAACATGGAGACTTTTAAATAACTGACAGTCCTGTAACCCAGTGAACAGGGAGACCAACACAGATAGGCAGATCCTCTGACTATTCATAATGTTTTTAATTCAGAGCTGAAAAGCTGAACTAGTAAAAATAATCATAATTATTTCATCTCATGATTCATTCCTTATGAAATAACACTTAAATGGATCATGTTTTTCATGTAACTGTGAGCAAGTCCAGAGAAGAGCAACGAAGCTGGTGAAGGGGCTGGAGAACAGGCTTTATGAGGAATGGCTGAGAGAGCTGGGGGTGCTTAGCCTGGAGAAGAGGAGGCTGGGGGGGACCCCATTGCTCTCTACAACTGCCTGAGAGGAGGTTGTACAGAGGTGGGTGTTGGGCTCTTCTCCCAAGGGACAGGGGACAGGACGAGAGGGAATGGTCTCAAGCTCCACCAGGGGAGGTTCAGGTTGAACGTTAGGAAAAAAAATTCACAGAAAGGGTCACTGGGCACTGGCAGAGGCTGCCCAGAGAGGTGCTTGAGTCACTTTCCTTGGAGATGTTTAATGTATGGGTGGACAAGGTGCTGAAGGACATGGTTTAGTATTTAATAGGAATGGTTGGACTCGATAATCCAGTGGATCTCTTCCAGCCTGGTGATTCTATGATTCTATGATTCCCCACTCTACGTTGTTTTATTTCAAAATCCAATTGGAACTGAATTCCAGGATGAGTTCAAACACCAGCAATGGATATTTCCAAGGGGATGGGGATAGCTGTTTGTCAGTGACAGCTTTAAGTCTGAATCTCCTTCTCCCACACAAGTCACCCCTTCCACCCTTAAGCTAACGTAATCAGAACAGGGAAGGCCAAGGGAGCTATATCTCTATGTAGCAGTCACCGCATTTTCACTTATGCACACACATACAACTCATGTAGTTGACAAGACAGCTGGATCAATAGAGGTCTTCAGTTTCACATCCCACAAAGAACAGGAAGAGGGAGGAGATACCAAGTGCAGGACACTTATCTCACATTCCTTTCATATTTTCTTCTCTATTCAGAATGTCTAAATAACTTCAAAATAGCTTCCTTTCTGTATTACTGTCTAAACTGATTCAGCAGTCAATTAATTTTTTAAAAAATCATCATCTGATTTACATGGATCTAGAAAAACGAGGATAACAAAAAAATCCAGGCCATCTTAGCAAGTATGCAAAATTCAGTTATTTGTCTTTGTAATATTAAATTTACTTTAGATTATGGAAACAGTTACACTTAAACAGTATAAAATCATGGAATCATAGAATCGTAGAATGGTTTGGGTTGGAAGGGACCTTAAAGATCAACTAATTCCAACACTCCTGCCATGGGCAGGGACACCTCCCACTAGATCAGGCTGCCCAAGGCTCCATCTAACCTGGCCATGAGCACCTCCAGGGATGGGGCAGCCACAACTTCCCTGGGTAACCTGTGCCAGTGCCTCACCACTGTCATCGTGAAAAAATCCTCTTTTTTTTCTTAAATAAACATATCAGGATGAAATACTCCTTGAATCCTGTGTTCAGTTCTGGGCCCATCACTACAAGAAGACAAGAAGGATGTTGAGGCTCTGGAGTGACTCCAGAGAAGAGCAAGGAAGGTCGTGAAGGGGCTGGAGTACAGGCCCTATGAAGAGTGGCTGAGAGAGCTGGGTGTGTTTATCCTGGAGAAGAGGAGGCTGAGGAGAGATCTTATTGCTCTCTACAACTACCTGAGGGAAGGTTGCACAGAGGTGGGTGCTGGGTTCTTCTCCCAAGTGACAGGGGACAGGACGAGAGGAAACGGCCTCAAGCTCCACCAGGGGAGATTTAGGCTGGACATTAGGAGGAAATTTTTCACACAAAGGGTCATTGGGCCTTGGAGCAGGCTGCCCAGGGAGGTGGTTGATTCACCTTCCCTGGAGGGGTTTAAGGCATGGGTGGACGAGGTCCTGAGGGACATGGTTTAGTGTTTCATAGGAATGGATGGACTCGATGATCCGATGGGTCTCTTCCAACCTGGTGATTCTATGATTCTATGAAAGGTTAAGTCATGTATTAATATACTGGTTGATAGGAAATCTATGGGGGGAAATTAAGCTTCTGTTGCCTAAACTAGGTCTTTAAAAGGTATTTGTAAAAATGTTGGCAAATCAAAGTGATTGCTCAATATAAGTGCATCATTCTTTGCTGTGATTTGGCTTTAAATTGGAGAGCAGAAGATTTAGATCAGACATTAGGAGGAAATTCTTGACGCTGAGGATTGTGAGACACGTGGTTGCCCAGGGAAGTTGTGGCTGTCCCATCCCTTGAGGTGTTCAAGGCCAGGTTACATGGGGTCTTGGGGAGCCTGGTATGGTGGGAGGGG
Source organism: Coccyzus lansbergi (assembly GCA_033558105.1). Taxonomy (NCBI): domain Eukaryota; kingdom Metazoa; phylum Chordata; class Aves; order Cuculiformes; family Coccyzidae; genus Coccyzus; species Coccyzus lansbergi. Next base: position 839,877 of record JAUMJK010000220.1, on the reverse strand, counting down.
TCCCTGCCCATGGCAGTTGGAACTGGATGATCTTTAAGATCCCTTCCAACCCAAACTATTCCATGATTCTATGATTCTATGATACTTTAAGAAAAAAACCCCAAACAATACAGCTTCAAAATCACTCTCATTCAAACCACAGCTTTGCATTAAGCAAGACTGATCATCTTTCTCCCACTGAACTAATTTCATTTCACACGACATCCTGAAATCTTATTAGAGCTGCGATGGGAACCTGAGCATCTTCCTTCCTTAATGACACTCCAAACCACTGGAGTATAGAGGCATTTCCACTGACTCTCATCCTGCCTCTGCAAGAGCTCGGTAGCTGGTTATGGAAGAGCCCCACCCAAGTGTGACAGCAGATCTCCCAAGGATCAGCTGGTAACCTGGTAATCATCAAGGAACCGAGCAGTAGAATCAAAGCTCCTCACTGCACTGAATATGGGCATCTTAAAAATTCAAGGAAGCAGTCATAGGGAAAAGCCACTCCTTTGTGAGTCAAGGTTTGATTTCCTTTGCTTGCAACAAACGAAGAAAAATTTGAAGAATCAAACTGCTCTACTTAGGCAATTCTGAAAATAGTTTGGTTTTTTTCCTGACTAACTTTATTATTCTTAATATTTTATCTTCGACTAATTTTTCATGGAATATGGTTCAAGTTCCCATAACAGGGGGGCTGGAACTTCATGATCTTTAAGGTCCCTTCCAACCCTAACTATTCTATGATTCTATGTTTCCATGAATTTTTATTTCACCAGTCATATATTTCATCACATAACCAATGTAATGACAAACTGATCCTTTTCTCAAGAGAATGTACTGGCTAATAATTTTTAAAGGTTATACTTTCTCTCTATTAGCATTGTAACTGGTTTTTGAACTTGAATAGCAATTTAGATCAAATTGAAAACAAAACTAAAGCAACTTAGTTGGGGAAATAATCACTTTTCTCATCACAAAATACAACCAGTTTAAGTGAGGTGTCTAAAGAGAAAATATCACTTCAAAATATATAAACTGCTATGACTCGTTTTAAGTGAATCATAGAAACTATTACTCTTCATTACAAGTAGTTTAATCAATAATTACGATGATATCTGTGCAAAATCTTATTCTGAGCAGAAGTCTGTCCCTCACAGGAGCTGATACAAAGCCAGTTACTGATGATTTGAACTTCAACACTCACATGAGTTCAGGAAAAGAAACATCTGCCATGTCTTCATTTTCAGGACTTAAAGCAAAGAACAGGAATTAAGCAGAGTTCTCATTTCATTTATAAACTCATCAATTTAGATGTCTATGGATAGATAACAAGAGACATAAGGGAGTATTTTATGACTTTATAATGTCAGCAAGTTCGTCTTTCCCTCTTCTACCAAGAACATTTTCTACCCCATGAAAATAAAAAAAAGTTGGCAGCTTATCTTCCTGTCGTTTTCTCATTATATTTTTTTCTTTTTTTTTCCCAGGAAATCATGGGTAGATTTCAATCATAACTGTCCAGGGAATTCCCAGAACCAACAGAAGACTTACAGCTTGCACTCTCCAAGTCCCCAAATTAAGTTCAGTTCTAGTCAGCAATCTCTGAAAGCTTCAGTCATGTAGTTGCTATTTAAAGTCTGGCTGGTCTTGTCATGTCAATTTACTGTAGATCCGGTACTCAGAGAGCACAGAACAAAAGTGTCGTTCAAGATATCCTGTAGGACACCACCTGCTTCCAGCTGCCAGGCTAGACGGGACCAGCTCTCCCCTAGATCCCAAGTCATAGCTGCAAGGCCTGTGTAAATATCTTAATTGGCAAAAAATCACAGAATCGGAGAATGGTTTGGTTTGGAAGGGACCTTAAAGATCATCCAGTTGCAATCCATTCTGCCATGGGCAGGGACACCTCCCACCAGACCAGGCTGCTCAAGGCCCTGTCCAACCTGGCCTTCAACACCTTCAGGGATGGGGCAGCCACAACTTCCCTGGAAAACCTGTGCCAGTGTCTCACCACTCTCATAGTGAACAATTTCTTCCTAATGTCTAACCTAAATCTTTCCCCTTCCAATTTAAAGCCATTCCCCTTCATCCTATCACTCCAAGCCTCGTAAAAAGCCATCCCCAGCTTTCTTGGAGGCCCCTTCAGGTTCTTGAAGGTTGTTCTAAGGTCTGCTCAGAACCTTCTCATCTCCAGGCTGAGCAACCCAATCTCTGTCAGCCTGTCCTCACATCAGAGGTGCAGCAGCCCTCAGATGATCTTTGTGTCCCTCTTCTGGAGGAGCTTCAGACGATAACCTACCAGTCCTTTCAGATATTACATATATGTTAACTTGGAACTCACTCAATTGTTCCCTCAGTGTAACAAGGGTTACATAACCACCACAAGAAGGATGTTGAGGCTCTGGAGTGAATCCAGAGAAGAGCAACAAGGCTGGTGAAGGGGCTGGAGAACAGGCCCTATGAGGAGCAGCTGAGAGAGCTGAGGGTGTTTAGCCTGGAGAAGAGGAGGCTGAGAGGAGACCTCATTGATCTCTACAACTACCTGAAAGGAGGTTGTGGAGAGGAGGGTGATGGCCTCTTCTCCCAAGTGACAGGGGACAGGACAAGAGGGAATGGCCTCAAGCTCCGCCAGGGGAGATTTAGGCTAGACATTAGGAGAAAGTTTTTCACAGAAAGGGTCATTGGGCACTGGAACAGGCTGCCCAGGGAGGTGGTTGATTCACCTTCCCTGGAGGTGTTTAAGGCACGGGTAGATGAGGTCCTGAGGGACATGGTTTAGTGTTTGATAGGAATGGTTGGATTCGATGATCTGATGGGTCTCTTCCAACCTGGTGATTCTATGATTCTATAATTGAAGCACTGACTTATTTGTGGCCATGAAGTACCACAGTTTTCTAGCATGTAGGTTTGTTCCAGAAGATTTTTCATCTGATCTAAAGCTGTCCCTAGAAGATGTGTTAGGAGAAGAGCTCTGCATAGACAGAGAAGTGAGTGTGGACTACTGCTCCCTTCTGTCATTCTAATGTACATCAACCTACAGCCAAAGGAGGTCTTCAGGAGAAGGAGTGTTTTAATTCTTATCCATGCAAGGTTTGATGAGCCTTAGGAGATTACTGGGTTCTACTTGTTGCTTAAATGTAGGCATTCTCATGAAACCCCACCTGAAGTACTGTGTCTATTTCTGAAATCTACAATTTAAGAAGGATATGGAACTGTTGGAACGGGTCCAGAGGAGGACTACAAAGATGATCAGGTCGCTGGAGCCTCTCCCATACGAGGACAGGCTGAGAGACTTGGGGCTGTTCAGCCTGGAGAAGAGAAAGTTCTGAGATCTTATAGTGACCTTCTAGTACCTGAAAAGGGCTACAAGAAAGCTGAGAAGGGACTGTTTACAACAGCTTGTAGTGATAGGATGAGGGGCAATGGGTATAAACTGGAGAGGGGTAGATTTAGACTAGGCATAAGGAGGAATTTCTTCACAAAGAGAGTGGTGAGGCACTGGAACAAGTTGCCCAGGGAAGCTGTGGCTGCCCCATCCCTGGAGGTGTTGAAGGCCAGGTTGGATGGGGCCTTGGGGAGCCTGGTCTGGTGGGACGTGTCCCTGCCCATGGCATGGGGGTTGGAACTAGATTATCCTTACAGGTTCCTTGTAACTGAAACCATTCTATCTTTCTATGAAAAATCACTGTGCATGATGACATTTGAACTAATAACAACAATTCAGCTCTGGTTTTACTTAAAAGACACATAAGCTTTTCAAAAAACAACTCATTTTAAGATAAATTCTATAGAACACAAGCAGAAAAAATATTCATTATGGATCATGGGACACAGGAGGGTTGTTTGTATTTTTTGGCAGGGTTTTTTCTATTTGGCTGGGGGTACGGGTTGTTTTGTTGTTGTTGATTTTATTATTACCAGAATTCTACAGGATGCTCATACAAGAACTGCAGACAGACCACTGATTTTTATCTGAGTTCCCCAGTGTCTCTTACCCACTCAAGCAAATATTAGTCCATTTTTAAATGCTTAATATTAATTATTTCAGAAAATATTTATTTTGTTAAGTAGCACTAGTCGGAAGTACTTCACTAAAATGATGTTAAAATAAAAAGTCACGTCTTTTCAGCCAAAAAAAAGCCGTTCAACAGATTCAGAGAGCTGAAATATTTTGTTGCTGGGACCTAATTTTTGACATTCTTTTCCAAATTCCCCAGGGATCTGTCCTTAAGGTAGGGTCATGGGAGTCCCTTGAAAGCTGCTCTGTGAACATGACTTTCCCGTTGATGATGTGAACATCATTTTCAAAGAGCAATGCAAAACCAGGGGGGCTTCCAGTTAGTTCACAGGAAATGTAAAGTTATTCCTGTTGTTCCATATTTGGACAAAAATGACATTTAAAGCAGCTGTTTCCTCTAAGTACATTCTTTTACAGGAAGCTCTTGCAACAATCAAGGTATTTGCTTACTTAGTGAAATTCTCAGAGTATCCCATTATATCTCGTAGTTCTGCACAGCTCACAGCAGTTAACTGGCTTGCGAATGCTAACTAAAAGCATTATCATTAAACTCTAAACCTTCTCATCAGCATCACTAGGTTGGAAAAGACCTTTGAGATCATCAAGTCAAATCATACCTGTCCAGTACTAAACCGTATCCCTCAGCACCTCATCAGCCTGGTTTTTAAATACCTCCAGGGACAGTGATTCAACCACCCCCCTGGGCAGCCTCTACCAGTGCCTGAAAACCACTTTTATGAAGAAATTTTTCCTGATGTCTAAACTGAACCTTCCCTGGTCCTGTCACATTGGAGGAGATAACAATACCCACCTCCCTGCAACCTCTTTTCAGGTAGTTGTAGAGAGTGATAAGGTCTCCCTTAAGCCTCCTTTTCTCCAGGCTAAATAACCACAGTTCCTTCAGCCACTTCTCAGAAGACTTGTTCTCCGGGCCTTTCACCAGCTCCATTGGCTCTAGATGTGCTCCAGGGCCTCAGTATCCTTGCAGTGAGGGGCCAAAATTAAACACAGGATCCAAGGTATGGCTTCACCAAGGCCAGGGGAACAATTACTGCCCTTGTCCTGCTGGTCAAACTGTTTCTGATACAGGCCAAGATGCCACTGGGCCACTGCTGGCTCATATTCAGCTGGTTGCCAACCAGCACCCCAGGTCTTTCTCTGCCAGGCAGTTTTCCAACCACTCTTGCCCAAGCCTGTAGTGCCACAGAGGGCTATTGTGTCCCAAGCGCATGACTCCGCATTTGGCCTTGTTGAAGCTCATACCATTAGCCTCAGTCCATTGATGCAGCCTGTTCAGATCCTTGGGTAGAGCCTCCCTACCCTCCAGCAGATCAACACTTCCACCCAGCTTAGTTATTATGAGTACATTCAATCCCCTCATCTAGATCACTGATCACCCAGCACCAAGACCTGGGAAACACAGTCTAGTTGGGTTTGTGCCCTTTTCCTATTTAAGAACTTCACTTTCAGCATATTTGAAAAGAAATTTAAAAATCCTCTTGTTGTTACAGTAACTGCTGTCACTTCAACTGACAACTGAGAAAGAGAATATACTCCAGGACTCCCCTCTGCTATGAGGACAGGCTGGGAGAGTTGAGGTTTTTCAGGCTGGAGAAGAGCAGGTTTCAAGCAGACCTTATAGTGGCTTTCCTGTACCAGAAGAGGCCTCCAAGAAAGTTGAGAAGGGACTTTTTACAAGGCCATGGAGTGATAGCACATGAGGGAATGGAGTTAAATTGGAAGGGGGGAGGATTTAAATTAGACATTAGGAAGAAATTCTTCATGCTGACTGTGCTGAGACACTGGAACAGGTTGCCTAGGGAGGCTGTGGCTGCCCCATCCCTGGAGGTGTTGAAGGCCAAGTTGGATGGGTCCTTGAGCAGCATGGTCTGGTGGGAGGTTGGAACTTGATGATCTTTAAGGTCCCTTTCAACTCAAACCATTCTACCATTCTGTTTGTATATCCAGGGTCGCTGCACCCCAGGTGCAGAATCCAGCATTTGCCCTCATTAAACATCACGCAACTGGCAATTGCCCAGCTCTTTAATTTGTTCAGATCCCTTTGCAGGCCCTCTTTGCCCTAAAGGGTGTCAGCAGCTCTCCCCAGTTTCATGTCATCAGCAAACATGGTCAGTAAACCTTCAATTCTTTCCTCCGGGTCATTTATGAAGATATTAAAGAGTACTGGTCCTAAGATGGATCCCTGTGGAACCCCATTAGTGACTGGTCACCAGCCCAGTGTAACCCCATTTACTATGAATCTACCCCTCCAGATTCCCAAGAGCAATTAAAAAATCATTGAAAGAGGTTTTGCTACGACATCAACCAGCTCTTTCTTTAAGTAACCTTGGATGAATCCCACCAGGCCCCAGCGACTTATAGAGATACGGCTGGAACAGCAAATCCAACACAAATTCAGAGTTGACTGGGAGTTGGTCATCTACATTAGCTCTCTAGCCCAGGGCTCTGGGTGTGCCTGAGCCCATCATGGGTGTTGAAAACAGGTGAAAAAAATGTTAAATATCTCTGCTTTGTCTAAATCCCTGTTTACGAGGTGTCCATGGTCATCAACTAATGGGTCAATGATATTTCTTGCCTTCCTTTTGCTATTAACATATTTCTAAAAGGTCTTTTTATTCTCCATCAGAGTGCTGGCTGGCTTCAACTCTAATTGAGCTTTCGCCACACAAATTTCTGCCCTACAGTAGCAAACAGCATCCCCATAGTCCTCCCATGTCACCTGTCCTTGTTTCTACTGGTCATACACCATCCTTCAGTTCCAGTTGAAGTTCCCTGCTCAGTCAGTCTGGCTCTCTGCATAGCCTCATTGACTTCCAACATTTCGGAATTGCTCGGTTCTGTGCTCTCAGGAGGTGGTACTTAAAAAGTAACCAGTACCAATGTACTCCAGCATCCTCAAAAGCTTTTTCCAGGGGGCCTCACTGAGCAGTCCCCCAGCAATCTCAAGTCCTGTTTTCCTCATAATCACAGTTGAGGTCTTAGAATCATAGAATCATAGAATTACCAGGTTGGAAGAGACCCCCTTGGAAGAGATCATAGAGTCCAACCATTCCTACCAATCTCTAAACCATGCCCCTCAGTACCTCATCCATCCACACCTTAAATACCTCCAGGGAAGGTGAGTCAACCACCTCCCTGGACAACCTGTTCCAATGCCCAATGACACTTTCTGTGAAGATTTTTTTTCCTTATGTCAAACCTGACCCTCCCCTGGTAGAGCTGGAGGCCACTCCCTCTTGTCCTGTCCTTGTTATCAGTTTTCCTCTCGTTACCATAGATGTTAAATGACATGGTTGATGTGGTCAAGACAGCCTCCAATCACCATTTCACCTATGAGACACTCTCTGGAGGCACTAAGAAACGTGGGAAGAGGTGGTTGCTGCTGCTAGAGCAAGCCCTGGTGCCCACAGCCTGGGTCTGTCCCAGTCTGCTGGCAGGAGGACAAACCACATTGGTGTAGCCACTGACCAAGCTCCTTTGCTGTAGGGCAATTTCTTATAGGATGAAAGTAAAAATAAAATCCTCTTAATGGCCACAAAACCTCACTGCTGCCTCACTCACTGTTTCATTTGCCACAATGATATGGAACTGTTGGGATGAGTTCAGAGGAGGGCCACAGAGATGATCAGAGGAATGGAGTATCTCTGTTATGAAGACAGGTTGAAAGAGTTGGGGTTGTTCAACATGGAGAAAAGAAGGCTCCAGGGAGACCTTAGAGTGGCCTTCTAGTACCTGAAGGAAGCCTACAAGTAAGTTGGGGTGGGACTTCTAACAAGAGCATGGACCAACAGGATGAGGGGAAATGCCTTTAAATTGGAAGGAGGAAGATCTAGATTGGACATTAGGGTGAAATTCTTCATGGCGAGAGTGGTGAGGCACTGGCAAAGGTTGTTCAGGAAAGTTGTGGCTACCACATCCTTGAAAGTATTGTAGGTCAGGTTGAATGGGTCCTTGAACAGCTTGGTCTGGTGGGAGGTGTCCCTGCCCATGGCAGGGGATTTGGAACTGGATGATCTTTAAGGTCCTTTCCAACCCAAACCATTCTATGATTCTATGCCCATTCCTGCATCTGTGGGACCAACACTCTGATGGAGAGGCCACCTCTTTGCCATGTGGTCCACAGTCATCACTAAGTCTTCCCTTTAGTAATCAGTACCTGCCTGGACCCTGCAAGCTCACAGCACACTGCGGGATGCAGTGAAAGAACAAGTCTGTGGAGGAGATGCAGCCCTCCAGCTCCCCATCCCTCCTCAATGCGCTTTTGTAAACCTGAAGACAAAGGAGACAACTCAGGAGGGATGTACAAGAAGCCAGTGAAGCCATTTTGGAAATGTTTACAGCAAAACCATGACCAGTGCTTTCCCTTCCGTTCGCTGATAAACACGAATGTCAACATAAACAAATAGATTCAAAAGTAACAGCTTTAAAACAGCATAGCACTGGGAAGCAGAGGGCTTCTTTCTTGGCCATCCTCGCCTAGACTAAATAAATAGAGAGGCGAAATCCTCTTGGTTGGGATGCACACCAAAGAATGTGAGAAAAGCACTGGAAGATAAACTGGAGTTCTAGGCGTGCACGCACAGAAGAAACCCAGGTGACATGCGTTCCAGCAAAGACACAGGCTGCTGTGTTTAGAGCTTGAACTGCCCAAGCATGGCTTCCCTCTGAGTGGGTTCTGAGTGTGGCGTTTTCGCTTCTGTGAGTTCTAATATCATAGAAAGGTTTGGGTTGGAAGGGATCTTAAAGATCACCCAGTTCCAACCCATCTGCCATGGGCAGGGACATGTCCCACTAGATCAGGTTGCCCAAAGCCCCATCCAACCTGGCTTTCAACAATTCCAGTGATGGAGCAACCTCTGCCACTGCCTCACCACCCTCAGCATCAAGAGTTTCTTCCTAATGCCTAATCTAAATCTTCCTCCTTCTAATTTAAATCCATTTGTCCTCATTCTGTCACTACATACACTTGTAAACAGTCCCTCCCCTGCATTTCTGTAGCCCCCTCCAGGTACTGGAAGTCCACTCTATGGTCTCCCTGGAGTTGTTCAACCCACTCCAGGTTGAACAAGCCCAACTCTCTCAGCCTGTGCTTATAGTAGAGGTGCTCAGTTCCTCTGATCATCTTTGTAGCCCTCCTATGGTCCCATTCCAACATTTCCATATGCTTTTAATGTGGAAGATTTCAGAACTGGACACAATACTCCATGTGGGCTCTCACAAGAGCAGAGTAGAGGGGCAGAAAGATTTCCCATTACACCCTTGCACAGCCAGGGTGTTGTGTTCATATGGAGATTAACACCATTACCCTGGGCTGGATTTTGCCCTGGAGATCTCCTGTCTCCGTGTCCTGTATGCTGTATGAATGGTTTTTGGTTGCTCCTTTTTGTCCTTTGCTCCCTATCAACTCCCTACCCCTCAGGCCTTGACTGTTTACAAAGGTTCGGAGTGACAGGACTAGGGGTAATGGCTATAAACTGGAGAGAGGTAGATTTAGACTAGACATAAGGAGGAATTTCTTCACCATGAGAGTGGTGAGGCACTGGAACAGTTTGCCCAGGGAAGCTGTGGCTGCCCCATCCCTGGAGGTGTTGAAGGCCAGGTTGGATGTGGCCTTGGGGAGCCTAATCTGGTGGGAGATGTCCCTGCCCATGGCATGAGGGTTGGAGCTGGAGGATCTTTGAGGTTCCTTCCAAGTGGAACTACTCTATGATAATTAATAACCTGAACAATTTTAAATACCTTGTTCATGCCTCATGACATCAGATAGGAGGCTATTTCATTCATCTCCTCAATAACACCGAGAAGAGGGGACAGGTAAGATGGTGATAGCCTCACTCTGGCCAGCAGACACAACAAAGAGTCACAAGATTGTTAACGAGCAATTAATACATTTGAAGAAACTTGGAGTATTCTGGAAACAGCAGTAGTAACCAAAGCAATTTAACATCCTTTTCAAACACTGGATTTAAGTAGCACGCAGCATGTTTAGTCTACTTAGCAGACAGCCAAAATGTACACAAAATTTCATTTTATAAACCCACTTTTCTTCCCCACAGATCTCACGGCTCTTCTAAACTGGTTCATCCTACAATAATACCACTGCTACAGTAAAAAAAAAAAAACCTGCATTTAATTGCTGTAGTGAAAGATTCCTGTTGTTGTAGGCATCTGGTTCTAAAAACTGTAACATCACAGCGCAGGCCTAAAATTGGATGAGGTAAAATCTGTTTTAAAGGTATATGCACTATAACACGACAACAAATTTTGGATGGGAAGCAGCACCAAAAGTTTACTCTATGCATTTTTTCAAGTATTCTAGCAAATCGCCATTCCACAATCTACCAGGCTATCTTCTCTCCAGCACCAAATTCCAATTTTTGTTCAAGTAAAATAATAATTTTGGCAACAAATTGTCAGTCATTTATCTGTTCACGCTCCTAAAAGGACATATGGGGATGCAAAGCTCTCAGTGAATTCAGTCTTTTGCTCCTGTTACAGATGCCATTGACTAGGAACTGCTTTCTCTTCAGGAAACATCAGTATCTTTTCCCCTAAACACTCCTTCTCCAGAAACAACTCACTCAGTTCTACATACATTTCATAGAATCATAGAATCATAGAATCATAGAACAACCAGGCTGGAAGGGACCCATCGGATCTTCTAGTCCAAACATTCCTATCAAATGGACATTACTCCATATTTAAAGACCCCAGGCAGATATGGCTATGGAGTTGAGGAGTTCTTCAATAGCGACCTTCCAATACTTGACACGGGCCTATGAGAAAGCTGGGGAGGGATTGTTTACAAAGGAATGGAATGACAGGACTAGAGGTAATGACTATAAACTGAAGAGGGACAGATTTAGACTAGACATAAAGAGGAATTTCTTCATGAAGAGGGTGGTGAGGCACTGGAACAGTTTACCCAGGGAAGTTGTGGACACCCTATCCCTGGAGGTGTTCAAGGTCAGGTTGGATAGAACCTTAGGCACCTGATCTAGTGGGACGTGCCTCTGTCCATGGCAGGAGGGTTGGAACTAGATGGTCTTTAAGATCCTTTCCAGCCCAAACTATTCTGTGATTCTAAGAGTCCCAGCCTACAAGAGATACACATCTTAAATGTAGGGTTCAGAATTTTACAGTGCTCTTGCTCAGTAAAGAAGTGAAGACGGAACTACTTCCCAGAAGCACAAAGAAGACTATCCAAAGAGCAGAAGTGCTTCTGTTTTCTTTGCTGTTGAAAAAAAAAAAAATGATCTCAAAGGTCTTCATTCCTCTCTGAGAAGCACCAGAGAAGTGGTAATACTCAGGGACTTGTCCAAGTGGTGGTGTTGCACTTTAAGAAAAGCTCTAAGGATAAGAAAAACAAGCAAAAACCAAAAAGGTAATAGATAATTAAGAAGAATTTTACCATACCCCATGGCTGACGTAGCACTTCATCTGGTGGCGGTACTGGTTCTACAACCCACATAGCTGTGGAACTTGATAGAATCATCATAGAATCACCGGGTTGGAAGAGACCCACTGGATCATCGAGTCCAACCATTCCTAACAAACACTAAACCTTGTCCCTCAGAACCTCGTCCACCTGTGCCTGAAACACCTCCAGGGAAGGTGAATCAACCACCTCCCTGGGCAGCCTGTTCCAATGCCCAATGACACTTTCCGTGTAAAACTTCCTCCTGACGTCTAGCCTAAACCTCCCCTGATACAAGCCAGGATGCCATTGCCCTTCTTGGCCACCTGGGCACACTGCCTAGGCTAGTTCTCTTGGCTAGAGCTCTACCATGCCCCATGGCTGAGGTAGCACTTCATCTGATGGAGGTACTGGTTCTACAACCAGCTGTGCATTTCACAGTAATGTGGCTGGTTGATCAGATTCTCCTGGTATTTTTAGAATCTAGTTACAAGGGAAAAACAGGACTATTTGCACGTACGCTAATTTACTTGTCTGGTCCAAATGAAAAGCAGACATAATTTTCTCAAACCCACATTTTTTCAAAATTAACATTTGGAAATCCAGTTTTAATAAAAAAATAAATGTTGAAACTCCCCCACAGTAGAGCAAAATAGTGACAGGAAATATTATTTTAGTGTGCAACGTTTGCCAGACGCAAAAGGAAACAAACTTGTCAGTCCTCTCTTTCTTTTATGTTTCTTTGTTGACTAGACAGGAAGCTGACAAAAATTAATTTTTTTTCCTTTTGTAAAGCATACAGTGTAATTTTTATTGTACCACTCCACTTGTTGACTGCATTTGGTAAATAAAACCATACTTCATGAGCACCCAGGGAAGTGTTTAATATCTGACAGTTTACAAAAATGCCATACTGATTAAGTACTAAAAAGAAAAGTAAATAGTTTTCATGGCAGAAACGGAAATAATGTGATTTAGAAGAGAAGCTGAAAATCCATTCTTTTCTTGTGGCAACTTCCTGAGCAATGGGAAATGTATAGCTCAGTAAAATTAAACATTTGTCTAACCTGCATTCCACATGTAGAGAGGTCAGCAGGAGTGCAAACATCGATGAACATTGGAGATATAGCAGTGAATGTTTTGTGAGTACGAGGTTGGAACTAAATAGATCATAGAATCATAGGATAACCAGGTTGGAAGAGACCCACCGGATCATCGAGTCCAACCATTCCTATCAAACACTAAACCATGGCCCTTAGCACCTCATCCACCCATCCCTTAAACACTTCCAGGGAAGGTGCCAGTGCCCAATGATCCTTTCTGTGAAATTTTTTTCCCAATATTCAGCCTAAATCTCCCCTGGTGGAGCTTGAGGCCATTCCCTCTTGTCCTGTCCCCTGTCACTTGGGAGAAGAGCCCAGCTCCCTCCTCTCCACAACCTCCCTTCAGGGAGTTGTAGAGAGCAATGAGGTCTCCTCTCAGCCTCCTCTTCTCCAGGATAAACAACCCCAGCTCTCTCAGCCCTTCCTCACAGGGCCTGTTCTCCAGCCCCTTCACCAGCTTTGTTGCTCTTCTCTGGACTCACTCCAGAGCCTCAACATCGTTCTTGTGGTGAGGGGCCCAGAACTTAACACAGGATTCAAGGAGCAGTCTCACCAGTGCTGAATCCAGAGGGAGAATAACCTTCCTGGACCTGCTCGTCACACCATTTCTGATACAAGTCAAGATGCCATTTGCCTTCTTGGCCACCTAGGCACATTGCTGGCTTATGTTCAGTTGCTGTCAACCAACACCCCCAGGTCCCTCCCAACTCAAACTATTCTATGACTTCTATGACTATTCTATGACGTCTATTCTGTGATTCTATATGAAAACAGCAAGAACTAGCCAGATAATGTTCAGCTGTAAGATTTCTTTGACTTACAAATAAGAAGTAAGCAGGTACAAATAGCCTTCAACACCCCTGCTTGCGAATAAAAATTAAAAACCCAAATAAACCAGAATAAACTCATCATCCATCTAGTAAAAGCTCAATACCAAGAACTAAAGATCTCATTCTTTGTAAAAAAAAAATAATAAAAATTGCACCTAAAGGGCAAGACAAAGGGCACAACAAAGGCTGCTCCTCCTCCCACTCACTGAAGGGCTGGTTCACAACAAGTTAAAGCCACAGAGCTCAGTCTTGGTGGGACCTAATACATGTTTGTCCTCTCCCTTCGGAAGCCCTACCCCACCTGGGATTAAACTACAGTAAACCAAGCAACTTTTTTTAACACAGTTTGGTTTTTTTTTTTAATGGCCCATATTAGCTTATTCAACTACATTCAGGTTGGGATCAACTTAAAAATGATGCAACAGTAGAAATCCAAGACGATGCAATGCAAGACCATAGGTGGAACTGCCTAAGAACAGTCTGATGTGGTGGATAAGCTTCAAAAGTGCTTTAATTATAAAAGACATTTACTTTATGAGGCACTGCGACTTGCAGTATGTCACGAAAAATTCCCTCAAATCATGTACCAAAGAAATGTGAAGACACATAGTCCTAAACAATAAGCATTTAGCTACTATTAAAGCTGTCTGCAAACTATACATCAGTCTAGCTCTTTCAGAACATTCTAAGTAGATTCATGAATGAAAAAATGTTCAGCTTAACAATTGCATTACAACAAGAAATGCAAATATTGACAATTTTGAGTAACAAGTGTCCTCAAAAAAACAGGAATAGAAGTGACGAATGTAAGCAAAACCACCCAAAGTCACATCACGAGACCGCCAGTCAATGCCAGCACATCTGCAAAAGTCGTACAAAAACTCAAAGTTCAGAACATGTCATTCTCATGGCAACATCCCTAATGCACCAGATGTATTCCCAGATCACTCCCCAGAGCAGACCACACTTTTAACCACACATCTAAATAACATTTTTTTTAAAGAAAAAATATTCTCTTATTTACACTGTGTGAAAAGATAATGAAAACTGAAGTCATCAAAATCATTACATCTGCTTATGAAAAGTGGTTCCTTAACCAAAAGGGCATCAATGGTATTAAACTTGTGACTACCTGAGAGATGAGTTGCAAGTATTCGTGACTACTGGGGATCCTTTTTGGCCCTTTGCTTTATATGGGATTTATGTGAGTTTATGAAAAATCTACAGGCTTTTTTTTTTTTTTCATTTGAAAATTTTCATCCCCTTGGCTGTCTCAAAGATTGGAAATACGCAAACTAAATATTAATATCAGTAGAAATATTTCAGTGAAACTGAAGGATAATTATAAAGAACCATTCTTCTTAAGGCAAAATCACACTCACTTTGGGTCTACCTCACATTTCTTGCTTAGGGATAAAAATATTCTATTTGCATATGCTCCTGGATCATTTTTCTAACTGAAGTTATGCAGACGTTAAAAGAGGGGAAAAAACTGAAATATTAAATTATATCAGCTTTTAGGGTAGATTCAGTTTGCTTGATTTACTATTAGCAAATGTTAATTAGGTTAATGTAAGCAAAAGTTTTGCAAGGGAATTAGCTCCCTAATTTCACTGGTGTTCCCTTGAAAGGAGATATTTATTTATATTACTTTTGTACAATATTTATTGTTCCCTGTTTCTAGTAGTTTATTTGATCTTAAAATAAAATAACTCAGGTTTCAAAAGCACTCCATTAAGGTATAAAATATTTCATCAAAGTCATATATAGAATCATAGAATCATAGAATAGTTTGTATTGGAAGAACCTTAAAGATCATCCAGTTCCAACTCTCCTGCCATGGGCAGGGACACCTCTCATTAGATCAGGTGCCCAAGCCCCATCCAACCTGGTCTTCAACATCTCCAGGGATGGGGCAGCCACAACTTCCCTGAGCAACCTGTTCCAGTGCCTCACAACCTTCATTGTCAATGAATAACTAAATAAAACTTATTTCTAATAAATGGTCTTCAGTATGATTCAGAATTCAAGCTTCTCTAGCCACAAACATGCTCATCCATAGGTATCTCCAAGAAGCAGTAGAATGGCTTTAAGGATGGATATTCTTGCAGAAAGAGAAAATGTAGGAAGCCTGGAAGAAGAGAAGTTTGTTTCTCTTTTGATATGTACCTACAGTACCTGACTTCGTCCCACAACTCCTTCAAAAAGGAGAGAGAAAAGTGATGCCAAATAGGCCATGTAAGTCCAAAGATCTTCAAGAGGTTCTGAACATCCAACAAGCTTTAAATGAGAATATTGCCAGAGAGAGGCAACACTTAGAGCATCCATGTACATAAAAAAGAAAAGAAAAACACCTACAAAGCCTAGTTTAGAAGAGGAGGCTGAGAGGATACCTCATTGATCTCTACAACTACCTGAAAGGAAGTTGTAGAGAGGAGGGAGCTGGGCTCTTCTCCCAACTGACAGGGGACAGGACAAGAGGGAATGGCCTCAAGCTCCACCACGGGAGATTTAGGCTGAACATCAGGAGGAAGCTTTTCACAGAAAGGGTCATTGGGCATTGGAACAGGCTGCTCAGGGAGGTGGTTGATTCACCTTCCCTGGAGGTGTTTAAGGCATGGGTAGATGAGGTCCTGAGGGACATGGTTTAGTGTTTGATAGGAATGTTTGGACTCGATCCGGTGGGTCTCTTCCAGCCTGATGATTCTATGATTCTAGTTTAGCAACAGCATTATCATAGAATCGCAGAATCACAGAATCATAGAATCACAGAATCGCAGAATCATAGAACTCAATAGCCTTATTGGTTCCATTGTCCAAATGGAAATAAACTTCATCCTTTCCAACAATGCAGAGTACTACACATTTCCAAATCATCCCAGCAGATTCTTTCAACAGAATCAGAAAACCAGAGTACCCAGTGATTTTAGAAAAAAAAAAAAAGGTTAATCATTTAGATTTGACTAGATGAGCATAACTTTGTGAATCCACTTATTCAGTAAGTGAGACTGGATTTTATCTAATTTTCCAAGTCAAATGGCTTTAAGAATTAAAGAGGCATTCCAACTGCCCAAAATAAAACAAGACCACCAGGAATTCTCTACTGTCCAATGTAGGATCCTGTCTTTATTGCTATTTATTCCTAATCTATGTGCATTCAACACAGCAGATTCACTTCTCACATGAGAAAAATTTTACATTTTCTACTAAAACCAGCAAGTTATTAAGTCATCATATGTGCCTCCACTTGGAAGATTTTCTGAAAAGATCCAAAATATCGCAATCAAACCTAAGAGAAGCAAGTCATCATGGAATTATTGACATGGTCTTTTTGAGTTGTCCATATAGTAAAAGTATGAAAGCTTTTACATTACTCAAATTAAACCCTGATGCAATAATAATTCAAATCACTTTTTAGATCATGGAATCACCATTTCATCCCTTGGAAAAAACTCTACACAAAAATAGCTTCTGTGGGAAGATGGAAACATTAGGCAATTACTACCACAGAATATTCTGCAATACTCATTAGGAGAGCAGCTTTCTTCCTTTGGTCTTATTTTTCACATCCTTCCTTCCATTTTGATGGTTATGTGTCACCATTTTGTAAAGGAGAAAGCATATGAATTTTATCTTTGCGAAACCTCAAATGTCTTATTCCCAGAATTTAAAAATCATTGTGGAGGAGTAATGAAACATAAAAATTTATAGGTATTGCACTATTTCATTCTTATCCAGAAAAATGTGTATTTCTTCCACAAAAAAACCCCAAAACAAACTAAAAATGCTTTGTTCTCTTTTAACAATGGTGACTAATTTCAAATACCACATGAAAGCATTCATTCTAACCTACAAGTCCGAAAGAACCTTTATTTACGTATATTTTTTCCTCCCTCATAAAGTCTCTTGGTCACTGAATGATAGAATGGTTTAGATTGGAAGGGATCATTCATTTCCAACTTTCCTGCCCTGGTTCTCTTAGACCAGGTTGCTCAAACCTGCTAAAACCAGGCCGAACATTTCCACTTCAAGTGCTGTTTCTAATATACGGACAACCTGTCCTGAAACGTCTTAAATGCTTAAATCACAAGCAAAATTCCAATAGGCTCTAACAAATGATCAGGAAGTGGTACAAGCTGGTCTAGCAATGCAAATGCAAGATTGGAAATCTAGATAATGGACAAGGAAATCCTGAGTCCTTTACTTAGATTGCATAAACATTCTTAAAGTACACCACATAGATGTGATCTATAGGTCAGTGAATTAGAAGAACAACCACAGGATTTCTGACCACAGAGTTACCCTATCAGAAGCCCCAGGTTAGAAAAATGCCTTTAAAAAAAGAAGTGGAAGAAAATCCTTGTGTGAAAACTATTTCAGAAGCTGAACGTGAGCTGCTAATGTATGCTCACAGCCCAGAAAGCCAATTGTGTCTTGGGCTGTACCTAAAGAAGTGTGGCCAGCAGGGCAAGGAAGGTGATCCTTCCACTCTATTCCTCTCTTGTGAGAACTCATCTGGAGTATTGTGTCCAGTTCTGGAATCCTCAAGGTAAGAAGGATATGGAGCTGTTGGAACAGGTCCAGAGGAGGCTACAAGGATGATCAGAGGGCTGGAGCACATCCCATACGAGGACAGGCTGAGAGAGTTGGGGTCGTTAAGCCTGGAGAACAGAAGGCTCTGACAAGACTTTATAGCAACCTTCCAGTACCTGAAAGAGGCTCCAAGAAAGCTGGGGAGGGACTGTTTGCAAAGGATTGTAGCGATAGGACTAGGGACAATGGGTATAAACTGGATAGGGGCAGATTTAAACTAGACATAAGGAGGAATTTCTTCACCATGACAGTGGTGACTGGAGGAACAGGCTGACCAGGGAAGTTGTGGCTGCCCCATCCCTGGAGGTGTTGAAGACCAGGTTGGATGGGGCCTTGGCCAGACTGATATAATGAGAGGCTTTGGAACTGGATGATCTTTAAGTTCCCTTCCAACCAAAACTATTCTATGATTCTATGATTCTATTTCTAAAGAAAAGTTTTGCCTGTGTCTTCCAGAACATTCAAGATGACTGATAGAGGTGACAACTACACTGAACAAAAAAAATTCAATCTATGCAGCCTCCTTCCAGAAAGGGAATCCCCAATTCATACAGCAGCAGCTGCTTTAGGGAAGATCCTTTCTTTCAGTGCATGGATTGTTTCGGTTTTCCTTCCAGTAACAGGGACTGTCACTACCTGCAGAACAGACAATCTAATGTCTTGCTGCACAAACTCACCTGAAGGAACAAACTGCGACCATGGGACTTCGCTCCTAAACACGTCTGAAAATCATACTAAATGTAATTGTTTCCACTTAACAACAGATCATTTTCTCTCTCCAACATGGTCTGTACTTTGCTTTGTTCCTGTCTATAATAACTTCATCACCAATAATACAATGGCTGTAAAAATAAATCCAGTTCACAGACACTAAAGCACTCTTGAAAGGTACTTTCAGGATTTAGAAAACTAATACTTATTGTACTAGAGAAGTGGATTATAGAGATGGATTATTACAGCAATGGATTTCCTACAAATTCTTTGCTTTTATCAAGGAAAAAAAAAAACTTTGAGAGGCGTGTGTTGAACAACGGCTTTTCAGTGACTGCACTGAATACTGTAATATTTGTCATTCTGTTTTCCCTTCAAAGGAGAATCCCACTCCACTTTATATTTTCACTTTATATTTTCACTTTCAAGTAAAACCAGCTGACTTCTTATGCACTTTCAGTTTTTGAAAGTCAGTCCCTGGCAGTGATTTAATCTCTCCCCAAACCAAAAGAGATTAGATTACAATTGCAAAGCACTGAAAACAGGAAATGTTGTAAACTCTGACACAGTATTAACTACACAGGTTCAAATGACACTGAGTTTTTCTTAAATGTGGCCAGTCACTACTTCTCTACATTGCTTTTTGACTTGAATTCTAGGAGAGATGCACAAGAAACAGCTTTTTTTCATGGTGAAGTTGTATGTTTAAAGAAGGGATATATAGGATACTTCTGAATCATGGCCTGCTTATTTCGTTAGTGAAGGAATTACAGTACAAAATCTAGAAATAAAGAAGAGAGAAATAATTTTTCACTTTAACCTGTTTGCTGGAACTTCAGTTGGTCAGTTGGATATCCACAATACACTGGTGAGGCTGCACCTCAAATTCTGGTTCAGTTTTGGGCCCCTCATTAGAAGAAAGACACTGAGGTTCTGGAGTGAGTCCAGAGAATAGCAACAAAGCTGCTGGAGGGGCTGGAGAACAAGTCATATGAGAAGCAGCTGAGGGTGTTTAGCCTGGAGAAGAGGAGGCTTAAGAGAGACCTTACCACTGTCTACAGCTACCTGAAAGGAGGTTGTAGAGTGGTGGGTGTTGGTCTCTTCGCGCAAGTGATTGGTGATAGGATGAGAGGGAATGTCTTCAAGTCATGCCAGGGAAAAATTTCTTCACAGAAAGGGTTATCAAGCACTGGCAGAGGCTGTCCTGAAGAGGTGGCTGAGTCCCCATCCCTCAGGTATTTAAATGACAGGTAGATGAAGTGCTCAGGGAGATGGTTTAGTAGTAGACAGGTACAGTTGATGATCTCAACGGTCTTTTCTTACCTAGGGATTTGATGATTTCATTTCAATGAATACCCAAAAAGACACAAACCAGGTAAGTTCCCACTACTAGTTTTCATTACACAAATGGAAATTGTGGATCTATCACCACCTGTTTACTAAAACAGTACTCAAAGTACACCCATCTCCATGAGGGTTATTGTACTGCCCAGTAGCAGCACACATGAGAAAGGTCCCTCAGAGTGAGCAGGATGGAGGATGCTTCAGAACTGGGCAGGAGTCACAGACAGCTTCAGAACTGGGCAGCAATCACCTTCCCTGGAGGTGTGTAAGGGTTGGGTGGATGAGGTGCTGAGGGACATGGATTAGTGTTTGACAGGAATGGTTGGACTCGATGATCTGGTGGGTCTCTTCCAGCCTGGTGATTCCATGATTCTATGACTGACAGAGAAAAGCAGCAACAACTAAAACCCTGGGAGAGCACTCCAATCTGGGAGACTGAGAGGACAGAAATTGCACAAAATTAGACGACAACAGTTTTGTTCCAGTGAAAAAAAAATCAGATAAGTGGATGGACTGATGAGGCCAGCAGGTCGAGAACACTACCTCATGGTACTTAGGGGAATGTGGAGAGGAGGGTGCTAGCTTCTTCTCCCAAGTGACAGGGGACAGGATGAGAGGGAATGGCCTCAAACTCCACCAGGGGAGGTTCAGGCTAAACATTAGGAAAAAAAAAATCATGGAAAGGGTCACTGGGCACTGGAATAGGCTGCCCAGGGAGATGGTTGAGACACTTTGCCTGGAGGTATGTAAGGGATGCGTGGACAAGGTGCTAATGGACAAGGTTTAGTATTTGATAGGAACAGTTGGACTCAATGATCTGGTGGGTGTCTTCCCACCTGGTGATTCTATGATTTCGTCATTAGCTGTAACCTGGGGAAGGTTCCCAGCAAGGGTATCAGGACACACTTCTGTTGCTGAGGCAGCCCACATCTGAGACCACAATTGGACAACAGGAAAGAAAAAAGGAGTTCAACGTGCAAGGCAGAAGTGTTAAGCAGGACCTGTCAGAAGGAAAGAACAGCTGGGGGGAAAAAAAAAAAAAGAGTCCCTCAAATGGGCCAGAGTTGAGTGGAAAATTGAGGCTGGTCAGGACTCTGGTTTAAAAGTAAAGGGGATAGCATAGGGAGATCTCCTTCTCCATCCATTACCCTTCTAGTCTGGCTGTGTGGACACACACAGAGAGCTGTCACCCACCTGTAACCCTCAGTTGATTTACTGCCACACTATCCAAAATCCTTCTCAACTCAGTTTACTTTCATGAATGAGCATCTCAAATCGCTATAAATCATAAATCCATGGGGAATAAAGATTGTTTTCATCTTTTCCTTTCCTTTTTTTGCTTCTGAATTATAAGTAAAAGCACTAAAAAAATCAAAATAATAATTTGCACCCCTCTATCGAACTGTGCCTGCAGTTCAGAATATCTGGTTTTTTTAGTACTGTAATTACATACACAAAGTCTAAGCTCTGAAGAGAAATAGTTCATCTCAAATTACAAAGACATGTCACTGTAACAATGTGGTCTTCCTTTTCCCACTAGGGGAAGCATTATCTTTATAGCAAATACATTGCTTTAAAAAATGCCCCAAAATACTAAGTCCACAGCTCATGTAATTTAATGTAAGCAGCAGATACGTGCAAGGTCATACGCTAAGTAAATTAAGAGAACAATATGTTGGCTCTGTCTTCTTGCTTAACTGCCCCAATACATGTTTTGTGTAAAATGTAAGCAGTGCTGAGAAGCTGAGCTACGTGGGAGGGCAAGAAAAAGGGGTGAGGAAAGAGCCTTTCAAAAGATGCTGGTGTTTTCTTCAACACCGACTGGCATGTTAGCAACACAACCCTTGCCCTGAGAAACATTAAAACTCTTCTCTGCTCTTCCAGAGGTCCTCGCTCAGTTAAGACACATTCACTGAAGTTTCTCCCATGTGCATTCAAGCTCAAAGATGACTAATGACAGTAATGGGTAATAAGAGGAATCGGAGAGAATGGTAAATTTAGCTACAAAGAAAGAAAAGCATCTAAAGGAGCATCTCTCTATGAAAGGCTTTTATTAAACCTCTTGTGTCTGTGATGAAAGAAAATCTCTGCTAATGTTTCTTCCTTAAATAAAAATCTATATTTTTTCATGCTTTTCTTAGCGGAGATTGGAAAGGAATGTAAACCAAGGGTCAGGAAGAACAGGCAGCTGGGCTCTCCATTTGGTGCACAACTCTGAAAGGAGAGCTAAATATCCTTTATACCTTTTGCACATTTAGTTTTTGCTCAGTTTGAGGTGCACTCAAAGTCAATTTGCCAGTATTCTCTGGATATCATCACTCCAGAACAAGGCTAAGTGAGATTAAGCAATACCAAGCAAGGTCAGAAGTGACAGAAAACTGTTGCTTGACCATAAAATCTCTGTGGAAGTCTCACCTAAAATTGCCTATAACAATCTCCCATGGCTTCCTTCTTTAAGTGAGTTTTTTAAAAGGATTTCCCTCTTTCATCCTGCAAAGCAGGAGGTGGGGAACAAAGGAACACATGAATATAACATGCAAATAGGTTTGATTCGTTTTCCACATGTTCGTTGATGCACACTGCAACTGATCTTAATCGCCAATGTTTGATACAACTGTAGAACATCATACACTGCCTTGAAGTCTTTCAGTTCCTCTGAGACAAAATACATTTCTCTGAGGGCATCTTGTAGCTCAGTGTCTACTCACTGAATTTCTGCTGGTATGTATCAACAGATAAGCACCATGTTTCTTCTTTAAGTTAAAAAACACTAGAAAATAGTATAATCATAGAATCATAGAATCACCAGGTTGGAAGAGACCCACCGGATCATAGAGTCCAACCATTCCTATCAAACAACAAACCATATCCCTCAGGACTTCATCTACCTGTGCCTTAAACACCTCCAGGGAAGGTAAATCAACAACCTCCCTGGGCAGCCTGTTCCAATGGCCAGTGATCCTTTCTATGAAAAACTTCTTCCTAATGTCTAGCCTAAATCTCCCCTGGTGGAGCTTGAGGCCATTCCCTCTTGTCCTGTCCCCAGTCATATGTGAGAAGAGCCCAGCTCCCTCCTCTCTACAACCTCCTTTCAGGCAGTTGTAGAGAGCAATGAGGTCTCCTCTCAGCCTCCTCTTCTCCAGGATAAACAACCCCAGCTCTCTCAGCTGTTCCTCATAGGGCCTGTTCTCCAGCCCCTTCACCAGCTTTGTTGCTCTTCTCTGGACTCGCTCCAGAGTCTCAACATCCTTCTTGTGGTGAGGGGTCCAGAACTGAACACAGGATTCAAGGAGTGGCCTCACCAGTGCTGAGTCCAGAGGGAGAATCACCTCCCTGGACCTGCTGATGACACCGTTTATGATAAAAGCCAGGATGCCATTGGCCTTCTTGGCCACCTGGGCACACTGTTGGCAAAGATAATAAATAAGAAAAGAGAACCCAAGAAGCTACTAAGCCTGATGTCTTGAGGAAGGATCAAGTACACTTTTTCCTCACAGTGGTCAAGTCTTTCTTAAAACTTAGCAATTTAATGACTAACCTGAACCCTTCTAGCAATTTAATGGCTATTTTCTTACCTGCAGAAAGACAGAATCTATTCATACCTCCTTCTCCACATTTTTATACAGCACAAGACCTGCGCTTACTCTCTTCCCTCTCATTTCAGAGGACAGATACCCAACATTTTTTCCAGACAAGATATGCAAGCCTCCCAAGGCATCTCCATGACCTTTGCATCACGAAGCACATGTTAAAATCATTACTGAATTCACTGTTATCTGCTCCTTCTCCACTCCCCCCTTACTACTGTGTTACAGAGCCACTGCTCTGATTTACTGCAGTTGGTGCCAGTACGAGCCAAGTGGGTGTTTGTTTACACGGGTGCTTCCACTCTGTTGAACTGGTCAGGAATCTTTCCAGAGAACTTGAGAAAAACTGATTAGTCTGTATTAGTTCATGCTCCTTTCCCACCTTTTAAAGCAAAGCAAACCAAATGAGGCATTACAGCTGCCTCTGTCCAGGCTTCTACCTCACATCATTTCTCAAAACTTAATGTTAATGACTAAGATCACAACAGCCTACTCGCTGACGGTGAAGCTGAGTCTATCTCTATCAATCAAGCAGTCACTGCTACCACAAGGAATCATCCTGCTCCTCACAGAAAGAATAGGCTCAGAGTAGGACAAACCATTACGGCAACAAGAGAAGGAATGAGAGAGCACTGATAAGAATAAGAAGATTATTATATATATGATATCTCAGGTTGTCCAGAGAACTTGTGGCTGCCCCATCCCTGGAGATGTTCAAGGTCAGGTTAGTTGGAACCCTGTGCAGCCTGGTCTGGTGGGAGGTATCCCTACCCATGGCAGGGGGTTGGACCTAGATGATCCTTTAAGGTCCCTTCCAACCCATACCATTCTGTGATCCTGTGATCCATGAAGATAGAGGTGGTGAGGACAGGAGTAAGGTAGAAGTACACTGGGATACCTCTTACAGGCTGGAAGATCAGGTTTATGTTCATAGGGCAATGCTGTAGGTCCACCAACACTTGATCTTAGCAAAGTCCCTGACAGTAGACCTCTCATCATAGAATCACAGAATCATAGAACAATCAGGTTGGAAGAGACCCACTGGATCATCGAGTCCAACCATTCCTATCAAACACTAAACCTTGTCCCTCAACATATTGTCCACCCATCCCTTAAACACCTCCAAGGATGGTGACTCAACTACCTCCCTGAGCAACCTCTGCCAGTGCCCAATGACCCTTTCTGTGAATTTTTTTTTTCCTAATGTTCAGCCTAAACTTCCCCTAGTAGAGCTTGAGGCCATTCCCTCTCCTTCTGTCCCCTGTCACTTGGGAGAAAAGGCCAGCTCCCTCCTCTCCACAACCTCCTTTCAGGTACTTGTAGAGAGCAATTTGGTCTCCTCTCAGCCTCCTCTTCTCCAGGATAAACACCCCCAGCTCTCTCAGTCATTCCTCATAAGTCCTGTTCTCCAGTCCCTTAACCAGCTTTGTTGTTCTTCTCTGGATTTGCTCCAGAGCCTCAACATCCTTCTTGTGGTGAGGGGCCCAGAACTGAACACAGGATTCAAGGAGTGGTCTCACCAGTGCAGAGCACAGAGGGAGAACTTCCCTGGACCTCATTGGACCCCTGCTACCAGCAGCACAAGCATGCAGGAGTCTGGGTTGGTGAAAGTAATTTTCCAAAAACTAAGAGAGGAAAGGACTTTGCAAACATCAACATTTTTTAATCAAGTCAACTCCCTGCCCTGCTTTATGATCCAACTGGATGAATTCCCATGGCAGCACAAGAAGGGGCAGAGTTCAGGAGTAGGAGTAAGCTCCTGGGAGTGGGCAGGGGCAGGAGAGAGAGGCTGGTTCATCTGATGACTCTGCAGCTTAAAAAAAACCCTAGACTGTGAGCACTGCCATGAGTTTGAGTCATGAGAGTCAAATAAGTTTAAAATATCCATCTAATTAAAGTTCTCCAAGATACTCAGATTGCTGCTGATGCGCGTGTTAACTACCTGAACATATAAGCCTCACTCATCATGAGGTTTTCATCAACAACTAATGCACAACATCTTGCTTTTGGTTTTCTCTTACCATTTGCAAGCACATGGAGTATTCTCTGTTTATTAAGCCCCCTCTTCATTTTATCTGTCTGAACTTTCCAAGAACTTTCCAAGTTTGTCCCTATATGCCTGTGGTATTTATTTATAACAGTTTCTAGTGCCATTTTCTGTGTGATGGGCTCCAACTCCCTCAGACTCTTCAGTGAAGCTCTCAATTAATTTCCTATTATGCTTTCTGCTTTTCTCCACTGTGGTTGTACAGTTTATAATGCTTAAAGTTACAAAACTAATGTTTAGTCTTGTTTCCAGCAGGATCCTAACAAAGCACCCCTGAGTCTATTGAAAAGAACCTACTTCAACTTTAGTCGTTCAACTAATTTGGACTTCTTGCCCTTTCAGAAATTATGTAGTTCATGATCATCACCAACTGTATTTCACAATTCATCACCATTTTCATGATCTTTAAAAGTCCTTCTCAACAGGTGAAAATCAGATTTAAAACACCAACATCCCTAAACCACTTCATAGGTGTTTATTCCCTCTGTTATGAAGTTACTCTGCATTTCCTATTTTCCTATGATAGATGCTACACCAGGCAATTACTGTATCTTTAGGTTAGGGCTCATTTTTGTACCCTATATGTTAATAAACCAGATATTAAGTAATAAAAACTGTAAGACAAGAATACAGAGAAGGAAAATATGTGCTCAGGGAAAAAAAAAAAAACAGACCGGCAGTATGAAACTTTATGAAAATTGTGGCATGAATGAAAGAGCATTTAATTGTCTGACCATTCTGATTTCTCTGCCGCCCCCACAAATATCCCTGGACAGCAGACACATTATCCTTCTCATTCTAAGGATGTGTATCTAATCCATTACAAGGCATGGTCAGTTCCACAGCACAAGCTGTAGTAAGCTGTTAGGTCAGCACCAAGTCAAACATTAACTCTCAATGAAAAAGAATCCAAGATGCTGGGAGAGGGAAGAGGGAAAATGAGAAACAGTTGCTGCATTACACAGTGCGCTGGCTAATAACACTACATGAATTACAGAATCATTGAATATTATGGTTTTGAAGGGTTGAAGATTATCTAGTTCCAAAACCCCTGTGATGGGCAGGGACACGTCTCACTAGATCAGGCTGCCCAAGCACATCAGAGAAAGAACCTGAAAGAAATACATCATTCTAGATGTTTTAGCTGCACTTCAGGTCTGGCTGTGGAGTTAGGATTTTTGATTTTACCTTTACCATCTTTCATCCATTTTAATACAGTGCCAAATTAACAAGGCATAGCTACAAGCACCAACTGCCAATAAATAAATTATCCATATTAATCTGTAATTAATACTATAAATTTCTCTTTCAATTCAAAACACAGAAGCAGATATGTTCGACCCAGACGCAGTTTGCCAACCAAAAAAAGCCCCATGCCTCTAACGTAAGATCAGAGAATGCTGGTTAGTCAAGGAGACTGTATGATCTCAAAGCTTATTTAGCTTGTAAATTCTCAGGCAGTTCTTCATCATTTGTTCCACAGTAAAGACCCATTTAGTGGAGAAAAAATAAAGGACCCAATGGGAACTTACTTGCCTGTTTTTGGTTATTGAGAAGAGTATCACTGATATTCCTGGCTTGGTATATTTTTTCCACTGTACACAAAGATGACAAAGGTCACACAATACAGCATTTAAAATTTCTCATAGAAAATAAATGAAGTATGACTCACGCAAGGGTACAGCACGTTCTTTACTTTTTTTTTTTCTTACTAAAGTAAGGATAGTAGCAAGTGCTTGTCTGCAGCTGCACAAATGGTGCAGGAAGGATATATATTCCTGAACATATGTTTCTAAAATTCATAGTGGAACAACCGTGCCTAAGTCTTCAAAACTGCGCGTACACAAGGCAGTCTGGAGGAACATCAGTGATTTTCAACAGTAAACATTCAGTGATGCACATTTCCAACATGTTGCTATGTAGGAAATTAAGACAAAAGCCATCTTCAATTAACACATCAACAATGGCATCTGACTATTAGTCTTCTGAGTAACAGTCACATCGTGCCAGAACAACAAGGTTGCACATATTAGGGCTTCCAGGTGTTATGGCTTCACTTTTCCCTTATGCTTCTGTCAAGGTAAATCTCTGATAATCACAGAGTGCTTTCTAAAAGCCTCTCTAAAAAAGAAGTGAGAGGGGGAAGAGAGGATGTGAAGCTCAGCCAGTGCAGCAGCTGATAAGAAACAGGGGTGCTGGTGAGGAGGAGGAGGGAATGGCCTCAAGCTCCGCCAGGGGAGATTTAGGCTGGAGATTAGGAGGAAGTTTTTCACACAGAAGGTCATTGGGCATTGGTAGAGGCTGCCCAGGGAGGTGGTGGATTCACCTTCCCTGGAGGTGTTTAAGGCACGGGTGGATGAGGTGCTGAGGGACTTGGTTTAGTGTTTGATAGGAATGGTTGGACTAGAAGATCTGATGGGTCCCTTCCAACCTGGTTGTTCTATGATTCTATGATTCTAAGTGGGAGGGTTCAGGGACAGAAAAGTTCGAGGGACATCTCAGTGTTGCAGATATGAGCTAAAAGTTTGTCTCCGAGTGCACAAAGGCAAGAAAGACAATTGAGGGGTTGAACCTGATGAAAGAGGGCTAAAAACAGGATTATTTGGACCCTCCTCTCCTCCCTCTAGGTCCCCACTGTCACCTCCCTCCCCATTGCAGCACCTGGGTCCTCTCTCAGGGAAAAAGAGAACACAAATGACTTCTGCCCTTATCACACTTTGTTTGATGCCAGAAACATGGTGGCCCTCTGAATATGAACTGTTTTATCCTGGGTAAACAGAAGCCCCAAGCCCCCAGAAGCTAAAGCTATGTAGGAGGAAAGCACAGCACCAAAGGATCATAATCATAGAATCACAGAACCATAGAATCATACAATCATACAATCAACCAGGTTGGAAAAGACCCACCAGATCATCGAGTCCAACCATTCCTATCAAACACTAAACCATGCCCTGCAGTGCTTTGTCCACCCATCCCTTAAACAACTCTGCCAGTGCCCAATGACCCTTTCTGTGATTTTTTTTTCCTAATGTTTAGCCTAAACCTCCCCTGGCAGAGCTTGAGGCCATTCCCTTTAGTCCTGTCCCCTGTCACTTGGGAGAAGAGCCCAGCACCCTTCTCTCCACAACCTCCTTTCATGTAGTTGTAGAGAGCAATGAGGCCTTCCTTCAGCCTCCTCTTCTCCAGGATAAACAACCCCAGCATCCATACTGCCAAGTGAGCTCCATCATTGTGGTCTTCAGCCCCCTATCCATGGCTGCTCCCTATCTAATCTCTGTTTCAAGTGTTTTAAGAGATAATTTTTCATCTAGGAAGTTCTCTGCTGCTATACGAATCCAGCTTTAAGAGCTAGGGGCAATCATGGTCCACCTGATTTTGATGTTCCTGACTCACTGGACATACTTGGAACAAGCACAGAATTTTATTTTTTGCATCCTGAACTAAATTCAGTAACTAACACATTAACTTATTAACTGAAGACAAAAAAAATATGCAGAGTAATGAAACATCCTACATCTACAGGCTTAGGTAGCTTTCCTTTGCTGAAGCAATTTTGTGCTTCATAAATCAAGTTGTATATTTAACCAATTTAGGTTAATATGTATCGAGGAGCACAGTAGAGGCAGGGAGAAGGCATTTTGGCCAAACTTTTAATCAACTCACGAGTTTCATGTATTCAGCCTGATCCCTTTCAACCCACACTGAGAGTCCACCTTCTGTCCTCAGGCTGACAGGGAGATATGATACTATGAAAAAGCTCAGGCAACAAGGCAGAAACACAGACTTGTTTCACTTATGTCATGTAAAGTTTTGTTTAGGACAGACACTAATTAAATTGGCAGATTAATTTCATAGAGCAAAACAGAGGCTTGCATTCCATTTCTGTGCAACACAGTGCTGCCTCTATTAACTTCAAATTATCTCCTTTTATGGACTCCAAGTTTTTTTGTATTTTTCACAACTGCAACTTGATGACGGGTTAAATACTCAGAAGAGCAGAAGAATGTTTTTTCTGCAGCCAGCACCGAGAGGGCAATGGCTGAACTTACTGCTTCTATAAAACAGGAAACTATATTTTGCATGCATCTGATCCATAGCAACATAGAATCATAGAATAGTTTGGGTTGGAAGGAACCTTAAAGATCACCCAGTTCCAAGGCCCCTGACATGGGCAGGGACACCTCTCACCAGACAAGGCTGCCCAAGGACCCATCCAACCTGGCCTTCAACACCTCCAGGGATGGGGCAGCCACAACTTCCCTGGGCAACCTGTGCCAGTGCCTCACCATGAAGGAATTCCTCCTTACATCTAGTCTAAATCAGCCCTTCTCCAGTTTATACCCATTGCCCCTAGTCCTATCATTCCATGCCTTTGTAAACAACCCCTCCCCAGCTTTCTTGTAGCCTTTTCCAGGTATTAGAAGGTTGCTACAAGATCTCCTGGGAGCCTTCTCTTCTCCAGGCTGAATGACTCCAAGTCTCTCAGCCTGTCCTCGTATGGGAGGTGCTCAAGCTGTTTCCCACCACCACCCTTATGCAACCAGGGTTTGGTATGTGTCCCCCATCCCTTCACCATGAAGGAACGGGAAGCTTTGTCAATGTTGTTGCCTCCAGTTTTCCACCTGGTTAATCAAACACAGTTATACTTAGTTAAAAGTAAAGAACCTTCCTCAAATTCATACTCCTATAGTTCAAAACAGGTTAGCGGGAAATTTATTTCTTATCAGTTTATTTCCCCTTCTGCTTTTCCTTAAGCCAAAACCAGACTGAAAATGTGCACAGAAGTATTGGCACAGCTTTTCAAAATCAAAATACCACTAACCATCACACCAACCCAGGAATGTTAGTTCAAGCCCACAGGACAAACACGTCTTTCTACATCCTTACCAGCAAAGAGTGGAATTGGTGCCTAGTCCAGCTTGCTTAGCATAAACAACAACCACACTGGATTCTCTCTCCATCTATCACTTTCATTGCTGAGAAGAGCACTGGGAAAAGAAATGCCTCTCCCTCCCTTGTTTCTGTATTTGATAAAATCAAAGCAGGGAGAGAGATGAGAATCCTTTCTCTTCACAGCACCAGAGTCCAGCACTAGGAGAAGCACAGAAAGCTCATTAAGGCTAAAGAGTGCATCTGCAATACAAATAGCCAGAGGAAAGCCTACACAAAAGCATCTTCTTTTCTCTCCTCATCTGCTGGAGCCATCTCTCACCTACAAAAGCAACTCTGCAGGCACTATTGCAGCCTGTAAGTTTTAACTTTCCCTGCAATTCTTTCATCTAAATACAAAGAGGGACTCAAACTACAGAGGTGAGGAGGTTCAGTGAAACAAAGAAATCATTTGCACTTAACTCAGACCATTCCAGCTCAGTCCTCTCAAACAGTTTAAGAAGCACCTGCTGTTAAAACCTCCTCTGTTATCCCTTTCAGGCTCAAATGTTTGTAAGGAAACATGGGGCATCATTTAGTGGTTGATAGGAATGGTTGGACTCAGTGATCCAAGAGGTCTTTTCCAACTAGTGATTCTGTGATCCTGTGATTCTGTGAGTCTGTGAAAAGTGTTTAACTATGCAATGATCCATTTAAATACTGAAACTCGCTTATAACTCCTTGAAAAAGTGAATTCTCCACACTTTAGTACTGAAATGCCAGACTCTGCCCTGGGGATACACCATACCACACACTACACCACTTGGGATTTGGTGCAATAGTTCACACGGCAGTGATTAATACTTACAAACATCAGAATAATAGGATGACATAGATAGATCTACTGCAGAAGTGGTAATCTAGACAGTTATCTGTTTCCAATTAGCTACAATCAAAACTGTTGTACTGTTAAAACCAGACATACCTGCTAATAAATTTATGTACTAACTCAAGTGGCAAGGAACCCCAGACTTTAGAAGAAAGTTGCTCTGGAGCGAGTCCAGAGAAGAGCAGCAAAGCTGGTGAAGGGGCTGGAGAACAGGCTCTATGAGGAACAGCTGAGAGAGCTGGGGGTGTTTAGCCTTGAGAATAGGAGGCTGAGAGGAGACCTCATTGATCTCTACAACTACCTGAAAGGAGGTTGTGGAGAGGAGGGAGCTGGGCTCTTCTCCCAAGTGACAGGGGACAGGACAAGAGGGAATGGCCTATTTGAATAGGCTGCCCAGGGAGGTGGTTGATTCACCTTCCCTGGAGGTGTTTAAGGCAGGGGTAGACGAGGTGCTGAGGGACATGGTTTAGTGTTTGATAGCAATGGTTGGACTTGATGATCTGGTTGGTCTCTTCCAACCTGGTGATTCTATGATTCTATGAAATAAATCCTGGCTCTTAGCACACATGTACACACAAAGGCATCTCCATAGGTATGAAAATATAAGTAGAAAATTAGAAGCAAAGGAGCTAAAGGCAAAGCTAGTAACACAAATGTGCATCAGCAGTTTGAATCTAAGGATGTAAACTTACTTAGTGCAGGAGCAAGATTGGCATTACATTGGCATTACTTCATTTCAGTGCTGCTGCTTAATCTGTATATCTAATTTTCCACATAAAGCTTGATTTGTGCTAAATAAGAAATGCCTTTACACTTCACCAGCAGGCTCTGTCCATTCTACAAAAAGCGAACATCCATTTATTTCGTCTAAAGGTCAAAAGTGAAATGCCTTTGGGAGATCCCATGCAACCTTAAAATAAAAGTCGCATTCCTAAGTTCCGAACTATCTAGAATGCAACACAATGTCATTATTATTCCTTTGAAAATGGAAAACAATTATTCATTTATATTAAAAGCAAAACTCTTTAAAGAAAAGATCCTAAAACCCAATGAAGTAGCAACATTGAGAACATTAAATCTCGCTGTTCAAAAAGCACAACATTTTTTTCCTTGCAGTTTTATGTATTGTGGAAGTCATGACACCCATAAACGTTTAAAAGACAAGGAATGCAATTCTAATATTTGTTCACTTTCAATTAAAAGAAAACAGTTCTTATTCAAACACCAGCAAAGCAGCCACTTCCATCAGTCCTCAAACTTTTTAGTCATTCTTACTAAATTGAATTTTAATGCCACGATTCCTACCTGCAATTATTTCTCAATAGTTACTGATCCCATTTAGCAAAATCAGGACACGGAACTACAATGGAGCATGAACTTTCAACTGTCAGGTTTCTTCTGCTTTCCTTCTTCATTTCTTACTCTTCACACACCCCTCAGTCCAGTGTTCAAGATCTAAACTGAAGCTCACTGAAACCATAGGAAGCTTTCTAGTATTTATAAGCTTTGAGATTGTTGCATGTTATAAAATACCTGCTATATTACACTCAATATTCTTAGTTTTCCCTTTCTACTATATTTCCATTCAACTTACTACTAGATTGAAAACTATGTATTTTGTTTTGTCCTATATAAAATTACATCATCCTGCTTATCCAGCTTCATGATGTCAAATTAATTTACTCAGAAAAGGCATATAATGATTCTTTTTGGACAACTAAGATTTTGTTTTTAAATTAATTATTACTTTAAACAGAAAATTCTCACCATACATCCTGTGTTTAATACATCTATAATGCTTTACGATTATTTTTGAGGTGCTCACTGCCACCAGTCCAAAGCTGGGGCTGCCTGCTTACAACAGTGGCATAGAAGGCACCAGTTGTAGAAGGAAATGATGCCAATGATGATCTTCTGAAAGATACTCTCTAAGGTAAAACATCCTTAGGAGAACTTAAAGTTTTACTCATTTAATTGTGATACATCATTTTCTATCACCATAGATAATTCAAAACAGGTTGCGTAAACCTGGACCTGTCTGCATAAAGCCTAAAAATAACTGTTGTGGGTTTACTATGGCTTGAGCTAAGTTCATAAATTTCATCTTTCCTTAGTTGTTTCAACAAAGATTTCAGCTAGTTTTAAAAGCTTCGTATTTATTGAGATGGAAAGTAGGTTTGCAAGGAAGTCCTGCAGCATCTGGCCTTTCCATTCTCTCACAGAAATTTTAAGCATTGGAGGGGACAGCGGTAAACACAACAAAGAACCCCACCAAGGCAAAAACCCACTGAACGATTTCCATGGAAAAAAGAAAGACAATTGTTCCATCAACACTTCCGTGTTTTCAGACGTATGAGTTAGATTTGGCAATAGTTCAACAGAAAGACAGGAACACCAAAAGAGGAGCACAGACTAAGGCTTGATGTTCTAATGAGTACATTAAACAGATTAAGACACTTGTAAATGGGGAACTGGCTGCTCATCAGCAGTTAAAAGGCAAATTACTCAAGTACCTACAGCACTAATATAAAAACCTGTGGTTTGCTGCATACACTTCTCTTGCTTATTACAAGCACAAAGGTAGGAGCTCTGTCAATATAGAGAAGGCCAACCAGCTACATGTGAATACAGAAGGGTGAGACTGAAATGATGGTCAAACACAATGGGACTGGACTATAAGGGAAAAGGAGTTAGGAGAAGG
The DNA here is from genome assembly GCA_033558105.1 of Coccyzus lansbergi. Taxonomy (NCBI): domain Eukaryota; kingdom Metazoa; phylum Chordata; class Aves; order Cuculiformes; family Coccyzidae; genus Coccyzus; species Coccyzus lansbergi. The sequence continues at coordinate 805,762 of JAUMJK010000220.1, read as the reverse complement.
ATGACAGGTAGAATCATAGAGTCCCTGGGTTGGAAAAGACCTTTGAGATCATCAGCTCAAACCATCCTGTCCACTATTAAATCATATCCCTAAGCATTTCATCTACCCGTCGTTCAAATACTTCCAGGGACTCAGCCACCTCCCTGGGCAACTTCTGCCAGTGCCCTAGAACCTTTTCAGTGAAGAAATTTTTCCTAAAGTCCAATCTGAACCTCCCTTGGTGCAGCTTGAGGCTATTCCCTCTCATCCTATCACCTGTCACTTGTGAGAAGAGACCAACACCCACCTCTCTACAACCTCCTTTCAGGTAGTTGTAGACAATAATAAGGTCTCCCCTCAGCCTCCTTTTATCCAGGCTAAACAACCCAAGTTACCTCAGCTGCTCCTCATAAGGTTTGTTCTCCAGCCCCTTCACCAGCTCTGTTGCCCTTCTCTGGACACACTCCAGGACCTCAATGTAAAAATAGATAATGTAAAAGGGAAATAACAGTCACAGTCAAGGGAAAGACACTGGGCTGAGAAAATGAGAAGAAAGAGGTCAGTCTGTTTACTGGAACAAAACAATAGTCTGGATGAGACATGGAAAAATGAATTTCCCATTCACCACTGCTTTCAGTAAGTAACTATGAAGCCTTTGAGAAAGTATTTTAAATACCACATCTTCCTCCCACCCCAAGAAAATAATGGCATAACTGAGAGCAACAGGGAACTGGTACCTCTCATCACAATCTTTGTGGTGGAGCTACAGCTTCACAGCCTTCATTTCTTGAAAGAGTAAACATGATCACACTTTTCTTGGGTTTTGTTCAATTCACTTTGTTCTTTCAATTGTTTTTGAAGGTTTTAGACATACAACCTTCTCCTCCCATACTAAGGAATGTTAGGAAAAGCAAAAGTAAGGTGCTGTATGAGAGTTCCATAAAAGCCGTGCCCTGAGAGAAGAGTTACTTTTTTCTCCAGCAGCAATCTTGCTTTCCTTGCACAGGCTCAATTTATGGAATTACAGCTCTGAGGCAGCCCAAGTCCTTTCCACCAGCCTGGCCTGGCCAAGCTGTACCACCCTATCTGCTCTGCACTTTTGCTGCCTAGGAAGCTGCAACAAGGAACCGTCTGGTTGAAAACAAGAAAAAGCATAAGCTGTGAAAAAGCGTGGCCAACCCTGTCAGTGTCAGGCCCATTTGAATCAATTTAAAGAGAATATGACATTTCAGCATTAGGCTCTGGTGGCAGGCTGCCTGTGTCAACACTGCTTGGTTGTTGCAGGTTGATGCCAGAGCCATGAAGCAGCCAACTGTAAAGCCAATTCCTGGTTATAGCAGTTGAGTGCTGCCTCTACCATGAAAACCCTTGAAGACACTGTACAAATCATTTCCATGCTTTTCACAGGTAGTCACTAATTATTCACTCTCCATTTTCCATCTGTCTGCTGTCGCATCTTTCCTCAGACCAAAGATCTCAAAGACAACTTCAATTGAAGTTACTGTATTAAAAGAAAATTGTGAAATGCTACTGAACGCTAAGTAGGAGGTACCTTTGACGTTGCCTTCCCTATGCTTCCTCTCTCAATAGCTACAAAATCTCTAGGAAAGGTTCAAGCACCACCCTGGCTTGCACAAACAGCATGGGGTGAAAGAGCTGAATGTAGCTGCCTGCTTTCATCTCAGGACACACTTCTAAGAATTAATGTGCGTCTTTAAAGTATTCAGATATTAGAATCATAGAATCATAGAACAACCAGGTTGGAAGAGACCCACTGGATCATCAAGTCCAACCATTCCCATCAAACACTAAACCATGTCCCTCAGGACCTCGTCCACCCATCCCTTAAACACCTCCAGGGAAGGTGAATCAACCACCTCCCTGGGTAGCCTGTTCCAGTGCCCAATGACACTCTCTGTGAAAAAATTTCTCCCTAATGTCCAGCCTAAACCTCCCCTGGTGGAGCTTGAGACCATTATGAAAGCCACTGGGAGCTCATAAGCTGAAGGCAGTTATTCTGCCTTCACAGCACAACTTAATTATGAGCTCTTAAATAAGAAATCAATTTTAAAAGTGAGGAGCAAGGCAAGAAAACCCCTGCATTCTCCCTCACTTGGTGAGCACAATCTGTTCTGTGTATTGAATGAGATGGGGTCCTGTGAAACCCATTAAGCAATTAAAGGCTAGTATGATGCGAAAGGGGCCCATCTTTTGTTTGACTGTGAAAACGGAATGTTCTTTAAGCATTTTCTCTGCATGAAGATATATTAGCATTATGTCAGCATATGGACAGAGGTAAGAGGGAAGCGCGTTTGGCTATACATCATGTAAACACATCTATTGGCCACCGATGCTCCAAATGCAGACAGACAGGAGAAGGAGCAAGGCTTTAGTTTGGGGAAGCTGGCTAATAGCTAGCTGAGAGCAAAAGGTCAGCCTCACTCATCCTCCAGCCCTCATAAGTTAAAAAAGCTTCCAAGGAGAGCCAAAGAAGCAAAACAGGGAATGGATTTCTGCTCCCACATGCACAGCCAGCTACGTTCACAGCTGTTCTGGATGCTGCCTGCAACATCTTCCTTGGTCCAACAAATCAGCAACAAACTGACCTTATCTGAGGACAACAACCGCATAGCAGCTGATTACCTTTATAGAATCCTAGAATCACCAGGTTGGAAGAGACCCACCGGATCATCGAGCCAAATCATTCCTATCAAACACTAAATCATGTCCCTCAGCATCTCATCCACCTGTGCCTTAAACACCTTCAGGGAAAGTGAATCAACCACCTCCCTGGGAAGCCTGTTCCAATGCCCAATGACCCTTTCTGTGAAAAACTTCCTCCTAATCTCTAGCCTAAATGTCCCCTGGTGCAGCTTGAGGCCATTCCCTCTTGTCCTGTCCCCTGTCAGTTGGGAGAAGAGCTCAGCTCTCTCCTCTCCACAACCTCCTTTCAAGTAGTTATAGAGAGCAATGAGGTCTCCTCTCAGCCTCCTCTTCTCCAGGATAAACAACCCCAGCTCTCTCAGCCGTTCCTCATAGGGTCTGTTCTCCAGCCCCTTCACCAGCTTTGTTGCTCTTCTCTGGACTCGCTTCAGAGCCTCAACATCCTTCTTGTGGTGAGGGACCCAGAACTGAACACAGGATTCAAGGAGCAGTCTCTTATGGAGCTAGAGAGTGACACTTGCTTGAACAGTGTATCTAATCAGACAGGCAGCGCTGCTCAGGAAAAGCAGTTCCTTGTACATCTCAACTGAAAAATGAGAAAGGGAAGGAAAGGTATCAAGAAAGCCTGCATGAGATCTACACAGGGGATCTGGACAGGTTGGATTGATGGACCAAGATGAACTGTATGACATTCAACTGGATCGATGGGCCAAGGTCAACTGCATGACATTCAACAATGTCAGGTCCTGCACTTGGGCCACAAGAACCCCATGCAGTGCTACAGGCTTGGGGATGAATGGACCTGGGTTACTGGTCAATAGCCAGACGGATATGATCTGACAGTGTGCCCAGATGGCCAAGAAAGTCAAAAGCATCCTGGTTTGTATCAGAAATAGTGTGGCAGGCAGGACTAGGGCTGGTCTCCTTTACTTAGTGCTGGTGAGGCCCTCACCATGAATACTGTGTTCAGTTTTGGGTCCCTCACTACAAGAAAGACTTCAAGATGCTGGAGCGCATCCAAAGAAGGGCTACAAAGCCACTGAATGAACTGGAGCACAAGATTTATAAGCAGCAACTGGGGAAGTTGGGGTTGTCTAGTCTGGACGAAAGGAGGCTGAGGGTAGATGTTATCTCTGTTTACAACTGCCTGAAAGGAAGTTGTATTGAGGCCGACATTAGTCTCTTCTCCCAACCAAAAAGTGATAGGACAAGAGGAAATGCCCTCAAGCTGTGCAGGGGAGGTTTGAACTAGATATTAGAAAATATTACTTCACATAAAGGGTTGCTGGGCTGCCCAGGGAAGTGGTTGAGTCATCAGCCCTGGAGGTATTTAAAAGACGTGTAGATGTGGCACTTAGGGTCATAGATTAGCGGTGGACTTGGCAGTGCTAAGTTTGCAGTTGGACACTATGGTCTTAAAGGTCTTTTCCAATCTAAATGATTCTATGAGCTCTTCACTTCCTGCAGACTGTGACGACAAGGGCCTTATCTGGGGCTCCCCAGGGCTGCAGCACATCTGGTGAAGCAACTCCAGGGCCAGCTGGAAACAGGATCCATCACTTCAGGCTGGAACACCTGAACTGCTTTGCAATTCTGCTTGCAGCTGGCGGAAGACATGGACGTGCAGAAGGAAGGGAACCACTGGAGACAAAAACACATAATCACAGGATGCCAGGATGGAAGGGACCTTGGGGAAAATTTGGTCCAACCTTTTAGTTAATATGTAGTTTAAATGGGAAGGCCCAGAAGCTGAGCCTTAAAAATGTTCAGTATAGAAGAATCAGTCTGTGTAAGCTAAACTTCATGCTGCAGGAGCACCGTGGGCAAGAAGCAGTCACAACTCACAGAATCATAGAATCACCAGGTTGGAAAAGGCCCACCAGATCATCAAGTCCAACCATTCCTATCAAACACTAAATCATGTCCCTCAGCACCTCGTCCACTCATGCCTTAAACACCTCCAGGGAAGATGAATCAACCACCTCCCTGGGCAGGTTGTTCCAGTGCCCAATGATCCTTTCTGTGAAAAACCTTTTCCAAATGTCCAGCCTAAACCTCCCCTGGTGGAGTTTGAGGCCATTCCCTCTCATCCTGTCTCCTGTCACCTGGGAGAAGAGGCCAGCTCCCTCCTCTCTACAACCTCCCCTCAGGTAGTTGTAGAGAGCAACGAGGTCTCCTCTCAGCCTCCTCTTCTCCAGGATAAACAACCCCAGCTCTCTCAGCCCTTCCTCACAGGGCCTGTTCTCCAGCCCCTTCACCAGCTTTGTTGCTCTTCTCTGGACTCACTCCAGAGCCTCAACATCCTTCTTGTGCTGAGGGGCCCAGAACTGGACACAGGATTCAAGGAGAGGCCTCACCAGCGCTGAATACAGAGGGAGAAGAACCTCCCTGGACCTGCTGGCCACGCCATTTCTGATCCAAGCCAAGATGCCATTGGCCTTCTTGGCCACCTGGGCCACTGCTGGTTCATGTTCAGTCGCTGTCAATCAATGACTCCGGGTCTTCCTCCTCCAGGCAGCATGGTGCTGAGCCCACTGCAACTGTGGTGTGTCACCCCTAGCACTTCAACACGCCAAAGGCTTCCTGTTACCCAAAGTAATCCAGAGCCCTTGCCCCTGAGACCCGTAACATGGTGTTTGTGTGGTTTAGTGCAGCTGAGCAGCTGAGTCGCATGGGTTGCAAGAAGCTGAGGTCATTTTACAAATGACAATTTCCTGCCTTTGAGTTGGTCACAGTTTGAATTCATGATCCCAGTGCACCATGTCAAAAAATTAGACGGGAATTACTTATTTTAAAACTAGCCCATAAGTCTTTATTTTTACAGGATGTGAATGTGCTTTTGAATAATTTTGGTTTTTCTAAAGTCGTAAGACCATAACTACTGATAGTTTACAGGAGGAACTCCTCTGTACATTTCCTTTCAAATTCTCCTGTCTAATATTTATTGATAAAACCCATCAAAAAAAACCAAAACATGTAATCCTACATTTCACAGGGATCCCAGATGCTGCGATGTGTACCATAAGTCATCCCTAATAAAGAAACCAGACACCAGTAGGACACAGTCACAAAATTTTATGGGTTTCAGTGAAACTTTTATTCTTGGTCCTTCTTCCCGGGAAACACCTCTGGACCAACAGAATATGAGAAGCTCCCACCCATCTGTCTGGCTCTTGCACCATTTTAGAGTCATAGTGAGGAGAAAAGCAGTTACCAAGAAATGCATCCACAGATTTTGAAGCTAGTTTGAAGCATTCACTTAATAATGGGAAACGTGAAACCAACCCTACAGACAAAGTTGCCTTGTACTCTACTGATACTATTTTGAAAGATGTCTCTTTGTTAATGTCTTTATTATTTTATAAAAATCATCTTTGATGACTCAACTAAGAGCCTCAGGAGGTGTTTTTTTCCATGCTAATTTACTTTGATGACTACACCTACATAGTTTCACACCTGCCAACACATCCAGAAGCTTCTAATGGTTCTCTGACATTAGACAACAGCATATATTTTCATGTGTTCTGCTATATTTTAATTGTCTATGTTGTTAGGAAGCTATCAGCCTGTTATCACTAAGTCTCAACATCAAAACAAACATAAAGGAAATAAATAAAGTGCTTACTGACATGACATTGGACTTTCAGTCTAGAGAATAGGGTAGCGCTGGTTGAAATCAAGGAAAAGAGGCACAGGACATCTGACCAGCCTTTTTTCTTCTCTCTGTAAATTTGTTTATATCAAGTAACCCTCAGACAACCAAGCTGATGAAACTCATTTTTACTCTGCTGACTAAGACTGCTAACCTACTTCTCTGCACATAATAATTCTTTAGTGACAGAAGTAATTTCTCATGTCAGAAACAAGTCCCTGAAACAACATAAGAGTAAGAAAAGACACATAGATCTTAGTGACATTTTCTGGCCTTTTTACAGCTTCTGCCCTTCCCTTTCTCACTGCCTGCAGGCTTTGAAGAATCATAGAACAGAATCATAGAATCAACAGGCTAGAAGAGACCCACCAGATCATCGTGTCCAACCATTCCTATCAAACACTAAACAATGTCCCTCAACACCTCATCCACCCACACCTTAAACACCTCCAGGGATGGTGAATCAACCACCTCCCTGGGCATCTTGTTCCAGTGCCCAGTGACCCTTTCTGTGAAAAACCTTTTCCTAATGTTCAGCCTAAACCTCCCCTGGTGGAGTTTGAGGCCATTCCCTCTCATCCTGTCCACAGTCACTTGGGAGAAAAGGCCATTACCCTCCTCTCTACAACCTCCTTTCAGATAGTTGTAGAGAGCAATGAGGTCTCCTCTCAGCCTCCTCTTCTCCAGGCTAAACATTCTCTGCTCACTTGGCCATTCCTCATAAGGAACTGGCATTGCTCTTGCTCCCTACTGCAGTCAGAGTTCAGCTTCAAAACAACTCCAGACAGGGACAGAGCAAAGCTATCACCTCAAGCTCTGCTGGAGATCAAAAATCTGTGGTCCTGGTGGGACAGGTGAAGGATGTGGGATCCCTGCCAGTCATCCTCCAGCTCACAGGAAGCAGATGTGACCACCAAGTGTCTGCCTTAGTATGTGCAGGCCACCAGCTGATGCATGCTCCTCTGCTTCTCCTGTGGGATGAAGGGCAATGGGTGCACAGGGAGCACAGCACACGTGGAAAGGCATGAGGGAACATCCAAGTGTGATTGTTGATCTTACTCAGCCAAAACAGTGAAAAATTGGCCTCTTCTCCCATGTGACAGGGGACAGGACAAGAGGGAATGGCCTCAAGCTCCACCAGGGGAGATTTAGACTAGAGATTAGGAGGAAGTTTTTCACGGAAAGGGTCATTGGGCATTGGAACAGGCTGCCCAGGGAGGTGGTTGATTCACCTTCCCTGGAGATGTTTAAGGCACGTGTGGACGAGGTGCTGAGAGACATGGTTTAGTGTTTGATAGGAATGGTTGGACTCAATGATCCTGTGGGTCTTTTCCATTGTAGTGATTCTGTGATTCTATGAAATTATTTCTCCACTCAGCTAGTATCTCAGTGTTTCACCAACACGTGCAAAGTGTCCTAACTCTTCTGCAGTCTTATTTCAAACAGAAGCAGGCAAATAACTAGCTTAAAGAAACAGACATCTGTGTAAGATCAGGCTTCTCCATTGCAAACCCAGTTCTACACTTAGCAAGTCACTGAATTCCTGCAGCCAGTCATAGAATCATAGAACAACCAGTTAGAAGAGACCCACTGGATCATCAAGTCCAACCGATCAGTCAGACCTATAAGCGTCAGGACCAAAATTCAGTTAAATGACTGATTCCTATGAAATATCTCATTTGATATTTAGCTATCACAGTAACGACTGAGGGAAACATAGAGATCGCTGCCCACCACCAGCAATAGTTATGAGGTCGGTTAATTATGACAGTTTATCATAATTCTGCCTTTAGCATGGTGTGATTCAGATTTTAAAAATGCTTTCTTGGCAGCTTCTATCTAACACTATAAATCTTAAGTACAGGAATTCCACACTTCACACTTTCTAACACAGCGTATTGATGAGAAACAGATCACTTTACATGCAATGTTCTAAACTGAGTTTTAACTAGTTGTGTTGTACCCGAGGTTTATATTTTACATAACATTCCAGAAATTCAGTAGTTGTCTTCAGGTCAAGAAATAGAAAAGGCTGACATTTAAAGTACATCACAGAATCACGGAACCATAGAATTGTTTGGGTTCGAAGGGACCTTAAAGCACATCCAGTTCCAATCCCAGTGCCATGGACAGGGACACTTCCCATCAGATCAGGCTGCCCAAGGTCCAATCCAACGTGGCCTTCAACACCTCCAGGGAAGGGGCAGCCACAGCTTTCCCTTGCAACCTGTGCCAGTGTCTCACCACCTTCATCGTGAAGAATTACTTCATAGTGTCTAATCTAAATCTTACCCCTCTACTTTAAAGCTATTCTCCCTCGTCCTGTCACTATGTGCCCTTGGAAAAACTCCCTTCCCAGTTTGTAAACCACCTTCAGGTACTGGAATACTTCAGGTACCACAATACTCATTTGTTTATTTTCTTCTATGTAATGTGTTAATACGTGCAGCTTCACAGAGAATTCATTCTCTGTCTTCGTGACTGATTTGATAGGATTTGTGTATCTTTGAATTCAGAACTGTGAAATAATTTCCTAGACAGCTGAACCACATTTATCAGCAATGCGGGGGAATTATCAAAAACAAGACAAGACATGACATAATCACATATGCCCCTTCCCATATCAATCGATTTCATACATTTCTTTTGGACATTATAGATACACACAGTGCCATGTGCAAACCCCTTCTGTGTAATTGCTCATTACAGCGATGGCACGAATCTGAGCGAGGATGGGGAGGGAAACGCAGAACTTCTTACATTTTGTCCATGAAATGTTCAGACTTTAATCTATGGTAATGGACGGGGATTTACAGAAACAACGAATCTCTTATGGTAACGGTAACAGTCCAGCTAAAATAAACCTGAGCTCAACAGAGGGTTGGAGCTCCATACATGAACTGTTTTGGCACTACATTGAGTTCTGTGTGCCCTGGAGAGGGGCAGATTTAGACTAGACATAAGGAGAAACTTCTTCATGATGACAGTGGTGAGGCATTGGAACAGATTTCCCTGGAAGTTGTGGTTGCCCCATGCCTGGAGGCATTCAAGGCCAGGTTGGATGGAGCCTTGGGGAGCCTGATCTAGTGGGACATGTCCCTGCCCATGGCAGGGGAGTTGGAACTAGATGGTCTTTAAGGTCCCTTCCAACCAAAACTACTCTATGATTCTGTTATTCTATGATGCAGATGCATGAACATAGGTTCCATTTGTCTTGATAATGCCCTGTATGAGTTCTGTGCAGCTGTGCTTTCTGGAAACCTCTCAGGAATGTCTATCGACAGGACTGAACAGTCCTTTTCCACCTGCTCTCACACAGCCAAGTCAACTCCAGCACCAGGAGCTCCTGTGGTATTGGTAATTGCATCTGAATGTCAGGAAGGTGTTTAAAGCAAACAGCTTCTAACAGGGTATGTTATCTTTGTAAAGACTGTGGTGACAAAGTCATGATAGGAATGACACAGTCATGATAGGAATGGTTGGACTCGATGATCCGGTGGGTCTCTTCCAACCTGGTTGTTCTATGATTCTATGACAAAAATATGTGTGTAAGACAACTGTTTGCTAGGCTCGTTCCTTTGAGTATTTTATTTGAAGACACTAGGAAGAAAACATGATTCTTATAATGATGGTACAGTGAAGCATTCTTACAAAACCATCTTCATTTTTGAACTGTGTAGTTTTCTGGCTTTGCCTTGTCATCATCATTTTTGAACATTCTTGATGCTCTATGAAAAATCCTTCCATGTCCTTAACACCTTTGGCTACCCTAAAAATGAACTAAATGAAAGCTGAAATCATTAGCAGCTTCAAGGAAAAGATGTTTGACAAGACATAGGCTGTCCAGGGAGGTGGTTGAATCACCTTCCCTGGAGGTGTTCAAGGCACAAGTGGACGAGGTGCTGAGGAGCACGGTTTAGTGTTCAATAGGAATGGTTGGACCTGATGATCCAGTGGGTCTCTTCCAACCTGGTGATTCTATGATTCAAGCTGCAATCACTGCAAGGCTGGCAGCTGCTGCCTTCATGTCTCAGGAGTTACCATTCAAGGCTTTTCTATTCTCACGATACATCCAATCCATTCAAGATCACAAGCTCTATCCCAACCAAGCACACCATTCCTGGAAAATGCATCAAAAATCAGCACCCACTGTTTGTCTGACCAGTGTGAATCAGAACACATTTTCAAAGGCACTTCCCCAACAAGATGGTTTTACTTTTCTGCATGACTTGAACTATTATTTTGGCATTCTCAAGGGCATGAGGCGAGACATTAGTTAACCCAAGGACTTTAGGCACTGGTACAACATTCACTGTATCATCGAGGTCTGTTATGGAAAGCAAGTTTTTAAATAGTAATAGAAAGTCACAGACAGGAGGATTACATAGCAGAAGAATTAACGTCACCAGAACCCGTGTCTGAGTCTCTCTCCAGCTGGGATTTACCAGTCATGATAAGAGGAACAGTCCTTCCAGGATAGGACAGCCAGCTGTGGGGTGGAGGGTCTGGGGGGGGGGGTCTTCACAACTGGTATCAGGGGCTAGGAGTCAGAATCAGTTCCCACAGTTGTTCGAGGGGTCAGCAAATGTGTAAGGGCAGGGCTCCAGCACTTAGTCCTTCCCCCTTCCCTGACTTTTTAATTTTGTAACATCACTTTTCGACAATCTCTTCTAACCCCTGGCCTCTGGGGTGCTTCTTGCCCTGGCTACTCCTCCAGTTCCTTGGGATGAATCACACAGACTTGACACCCCAAAATCACTGTAGCTTTTTACTTTCTTCCCACTTTCACTTAAAGCTCTTACTATTCCCCATTTTTCTTTAAGCATTTCCAGGCTTATTTCCAAGCTGGGACTCTTCAGCCAGGAGAAGAGAAGCCTCCAAGGAGACCTTAGAGTGACCTTCCAGCACCTGAAGGGGGTACAAGAAAGCTGGGGAGGGACTGTTCATGAAGGTTTTTAGCAACAGGATGAGGGGGAATGGGTATAAACTGGAGAGGGGCAGTTTTAGACTTGATGTAAGAAAGAATTTCTTCACCATGAGAGTGGTGAGGTACTAGAACAGGTTGCCCAGGGAAGCTGTGGCTGCCCCATTCCTGGAGGTGTTCAAGGCCAGGTTGGATGGGGCATTGGGCAGCCTGGTCTGGTGGGAGGAGTCCCTGTCCATGGCAGGAGAGTTGGAACTGGATGAACTTTTAAGGTCCCTTCCAACCCAAACTGTTCTCTGATTCTATAATTCTATGGTGCAAAAACTTCAGCTGTAAGAAAGATACATCCCCAATCCATAGACTGTAGCTTTAAAAAAAGTCATTAAAATATCTCAATTTTCTCAAAGCAAGCTGTCATATTATAAGTATTTACATGGTTTTAGTCTTCCTTCTCTGCTCTTGCAAACTGTTAAAAGGCCACACAAGTATTTACAGTTAAAAAAATACTCAGAGTTTTGGCCCCGAATACTGTTTGCACATGCATCTTGGCTTTATGGCAGCCAGAATTTATCCTTAATTATTCTGCTAGCAGATAACTGACTTACCATTGCCATAAAAGGGACAGAGCTTCAAGCACAATACGAAAATTCCTGGAATGTTTGAGTCTACCCTCACTTAGATGATTTTTCCCTTAATATGTGCACTATGAGTACAATCCATTATGCACTAACTTTTCTTCAAACTTTTCCTTCTAGTTCTTTACAGCCCCTTAAGTCCATCCAAGTGTAATTTTTCAGCCTTATTTGGGTCTCATTACAATCTTAGGGTTTGTTTCAAGGCTTTCAGATTGTCAAATATTTCAATAGAAGTCTTCAGGAGACAAGAAAACAAGTTTTCTTCCACTAGATAAACAACCAGACTAATAAGACCAAAAGACTTAGAATACCCAGTCAGCACATAGCTATCCAGTGAAAATGGGCTAATGGGCTAATTTGTTTTATCCCTTAGCTACAATTGAAATATTTGTCATGACAAAGAAAAAGGAAAAAGCCCTTCTCATTCTAGTACCTGCATACTAACCTAAGGACCCCATAAATTACCTAACAAAGTAGAACCAGCTAAAAGCAAATACATTTTCCCCTAAGTTAGTATAATTTGCATAAAAAGTTACATAGAATCATAGAATCACCAGGTTGGAAGAGACTCACCGGATCATCGAGTCCAACCATTCCTATCAAACATACTTCAATATAAATTTCCAGCCTAAATATCTATAGAAATAATGCTCAAGTAAGAACAGCATCAAATATGTTATTGAACTAGAACACTGTCATCCAATAAACTTTTTAGAAATGCTCTACCAGGTTCACATTCCAGAGTTAAGACAACATCCTACAGAAGACATAGGAGAAGGCAACTTGGCAAGAAGGAAGTTTGAGCGTCTTGGTGAAAGCAGAGACCTCCCAAGTAGCCAGAGAGATTATAAATCCCACAGCAGCTGAGACAAACATGGGCAGAGAAAAAGCTGGATAATGTTTTCTAGAGGTGGTAGAGGAGACGCAATGTTCAATGCATCAAATCATTTTCTTCGAGCCAATGCTAAGCAACACCACCAGACACAGTTTAACATGTAGCACTGATTTGCGGCTTTCATCACATCTCAGTTCAAAGATGAAGAAGAGTCTGCAAATTCAAGCTCTTCAGCCTTTCTCTTCTCCTCCCACTGGGCTGACAAACGTCACACAATAATTTCCTTCTGCTTCCCTGTTGCAGCATTTGAAATGTAAGGCAGCTTCCAGTACCTGAAGGAAACTACAAGAAAGCTGTGGAAGGACTTTTTACAAGGGCATGGAGTGACAGGAATGAGGGGGAATGGCTTTAAATTGGAAGGAGGAGATTTAGATTTGACATTAGGAAGAAATTCTTCATGGTGAGGGTGGTGAGACACTGGCACAGGTCGCCCAGGGAAGCTGTAAATGATGTTCAGGACCAGGTTGGGTGGAGCCTTGAGCATCCTGTTCTGGTGGGAGTGTCCTGTACAGGACAGGGGGTGTGGAACTAGATCTTTAAGGTCCCTTCCACCCAAACCATTCTACAATTCATTCTACAATTTATTTTATAATTTTGATAATTTTCTCTGCAAGTCCCCTCCCAGACATCTTGAAAAGCTTCATCTCAAAACTCTGTCTCTGTAGCTGCTCCTAGCAGATGAAAGCCACGAAAAGATGAAAGAAAATGAATTATTACTTTGCAATTTGTTTACTCTGCACACTTGACAGCACTTTGTGTTTTACCTTTTACATTGTTCTGTTGAAGATACACACCCTTCCTCAGCCCCTGCAAGAGGCTGTTTGCCAGCAGCAGTAAAGGTGAAGGCAGCAGGAGCACACACCAAGAGAAAAGGCAGAGGAAAGGAGGGGAACAGAGGATGTTTAGTACTTCTTCTCTTGGATCCACCCAAAAAAAACCTCCTGAGCTACATAAAATTCTATAAAAGTACCCAAATAGCATTGCAAAAAAACACAGTTATGTTTTCTGTTAATTAGGTTGACACAATGTTGGAAAATCATACTCCATTTATTTCAGAACACGTGTGAGGAGAGCATCCTTTTGATATTCTTCATGAAGATAACATGAGAAAAAGTAAAAAAGAAAAGAATAAGAAGAAAATGCATCTTTTTCCAACTGTTCTCTGGCTTCCCTGAGTTCATTTTTGGCCATGCCTTTTTTATTACACTACTGTAAGGCAATCCAAGCCAAAAAAAAAAAAAAAAAAGAGGGTTTTTGTGGTCTGTGAGGCAAGGCTGACTCATCTCTACCCAAGAGGATTCCCAGACTCCTGGTTCCCACAGCACCTGCCACCTGCTCCTGCACTCCAGCACCTTGCACTACAACTGCATTGATGCCACTGAAAAATCCCATCACTGGGCTGAGACCAATGGGATGAGGTTTAACATGGCCAAATACTGGGTCTGCACTTGGGGCACAACAACCCTGTGCAGAGCTACAGACTGGGAGAAGTCTGTCTAGAAAGTTGCTTGGAGGAAAAGGACCTGGGGGTGTTGGTTGACAGCGACTGAACATGAGCCAGCAGTGTGCCCAGGTGACCAAAAAGGCTAATGGCATCTTGGTTTGGATCAGACACGGTGTAACCACCAGGTCCAGGGAGGGTATTCTCCCTCTGCACTCAGCACTGGCGAGACCACTCCTTGAATCCTGTGTTCAGTTCTGGGCCCCTCACCACAAGAAGGATGTTGAGGTTCTGGAGCAAGTCCAGAGAAGAGCGATGAAGCTGGTGAAGGGGCTGGAGAACAGGCCTGATGAGGAATGGCTGAGAGAGCTGGGGGTGTTTATTCTGGAGAAGAGGAGGCTGAGAGGAGACCTCATTGCTCTCTACAACTACCTGAAAGGAGGTTGTGGAGAAGAGGGAGCTGGGCTCCTCTCCCAAGTAACAGGGTACAGGACAAGAGGGAATGGCCTCAAGCTCCACCAGGGGAGATTTAGGCTAGAGATTAGGAGGAAGTTTTTCACACAGAGAGTCATTGGGCATTGGAACAGGCTGCCCAGGGAGGTGGTTGATTCACCTTCCCTGGAGTTGTTTAAGGGATCTGGGTGGACAAGGTCCTGAGGGACACGGTTGTCTGATAGGAATGGTTGGACTTGATGATCCAGTGCGTCTCTTCCAACCTGATGATTCTATGAAAAGCAGGACTATAATTCTCATTGAATCCATAAGTCAAAGCATTTAGACTCTTGATGACCTGGCAACTCAGAGGTGAAAAGGAGTATTTCCTACCACCACCACACAGTCTCCTAAGCTAAGAGGAGTTAATACAGCCTTAAGGGTTACTGAACACATGATGAAATTTCTTCACTGTGAGAGTGGTGAGGTACTGGCACAGGTTGCCCAGGTAAGTTGTGGCTGCCATCCCTGAAGGTGTTGAAGGTTGGACAGACCTTGGGTAGCCTGGTCTGCTGAAAGGTGTCCCTGCCCATGTCAGGTAGGTTGGAACCGGGTGATCTTTAAGGTCCCTTCCAACCCAAACTATTCTATGATTCTACGATTCTATGATTCTATGATTCTATGACAGAGTCACATTTTCCTCAGTACTAAATAGGAACTTAAAGCTAAAACGGACATAATTTTTTTCCTCTTAAATCCTTGATCACCCTTTTTCTGTTTACACCTATCGGAGACTAATGATGCTTTTTTGTTTTCTACTTGTCTTCTTTATTAAGAACATATTTGCCCTTTCCTTTCCCGAAATTCACTTCAAATTAGAAAAGCATAATGATACTAATCAACATATTGACAAGATTTTAACTTGCTCTGCATTTTACTTCCAAACTCTACAAGCCACTGCTATATAAAGACTCTTAGAGGACTAATGCCACATGCTTTTCTGATGTATTCAATCACCAAGAATAAACCCAGACACTCACAACCCATATGATGAAAAATATATCTTCCCACAAACACGATTAAATTGCAGTAGTACTTCATACCTCCAGCTACTCACTAAAGGCACAGGTTGCTATTCCAACTGGGTACCTTTGACCAAATGGCAGAATCTTATAATGGTTTGGGTAGGAAGTGTCTCATCACCCTCAGAGTGAAGAATTTCTTCCTAATGTCTAATGTGAACCATCCTCCTCTTATTTAAAGCCATTACTTTGTGTCATTGCAGATGACACAAAGCTGTGTGCAAGTGTCGATCTGCTGGAGGGTAGGGAGGCTCTGCAAAGGGACCTAAACAGGCTGGACTGCTGGGCAGTGTCGAACGGCATGAGGTTTAACACGGCCAAATGCCGGGTCCTGCACTTGGGGCACAACAACCCTATGCAGAGCTACAGACTGGGAGAAACCTGGCTGGAAAACTGCCAGGAGGAGAGGGACCTGGGGGTGTTGGTCGACAGACGACTGAACATGAGCCAGCAGTGTGCCCAGGTGGCCAAGAAGGCCAATGGCATCCTGGCTTGTATCAGAAATGGTGTGACCAGCAGGGCCAGGGAGGTGATTCTCCCTCTGTATTCAGCACTGGTGAGGCCGCTCCTTGAATATTGTGTCCAGTTCTGCGCCCCTTACCACAAGAAGGATGTTGAGGCTCTGGAGCAAGTCCAGAGAAGAGCAACGAAGCTGGTGAAGGGGCTGGAGAACAGACCCTATGAGGAGCGGTTGAGACAGCTGGGGTTGTTTATCCTGGAGAAGAGGAGGCTGAGAGGAGACCTCATTACTCTCTACAAGTACCTGAAAGGTGGTTGTGGAGAGGAGGGAGCTGGCCTCTTCTCCCTAGTGACAGGGGACAGGACAAGAGGGAATGGCCTCAAGCTCTGCCAGGGGAGATTTAGGCTAGACATCAGGAGGAAGTTTTTCACAGAAAGGGTCATTGGGCATTGGAATAGGCTGCCCAGGGAGGTGGTTGATTCCCCTTCCCTGGAGGTGTTTAAGGCACGGTTGGATGAGGTATTGAGGGACTTGGTTTGGTGTTAGATAGGAATGGTTGGACTAGACGATCCGATGGGTCCTTTCCAACCTGGTTGTTCTGTGATTCTGTGATACCTCTCATGCTATCACTAGATGCCATTGCGAAAAGTCCCCCCCCAGCTTTCTTGTAGGCTCCCTTCAGGTACTGGAAGGCCACTCTAAGGTCTCCTTGAAGCCTTCTCTTCTCCAGGCTGAACAACCCCAACTCTTTTAGCTTTTCTAGTGTGTCCTCATGGCATCGATGCTCTGGCCCCTTATCAACTTCATGGCCCTCCTCTGGACCCATTCCAATAGTTTCATATCCTTCTCAGGTTGGGGATTCCAGGATTGGACACAACTCTCCGAGTGGGGTCTCACAAGAGTAGAGTTGAGGAGCAGAATCACCTCCCTTGACCTGCTGGCCAAACTTTGCAAGGTGTTAAGGGCCTTTGTGAGGGGAAACTCAACGGAAATTCTGGGAAGGGAGCATTATGTAACTTTTAAACACTAATGAAGTAAGTCAATTTATTCTCATGTTGAGGTTGTTGAATCTTCCTTTGTTTAGTCTAGTTCTATAAATAGAACAATATTCACAAGCCTATCCCTAGAAATGGTTTCTGACATTTTTAAACAATGGTCTTAGCTGCCTGCACCAGCTATCCTAGGTTTCTCTAAGTGATCTCTCTAAGGCAACCGACACTGTATAAACGTCAGCTATTACATAAGCTAATGACATCCCAGCATTATATACACCAGGCAGAGGAGCTGCAATGAAACACGGCAGTGGTCCTGCAGGCATCTGGTACACACAAGTGCTCAGAAATGAAAACTGTGCTACTTGGGATGACAGTCCAGGAACGCACTTGCATGTGCTGACACTCAACAGCCACCTCCAGGAATGAAGTTCATGGAGATGAATTATAGAATCACCAGGTTGGAAGAGACCCATTGGATCATCGAGTCCAACCATTCCTATCAAACACTAAACCATGTCCCTCAGCACCTCGTCTACCCGTGCCTTAAATACCTCCAGGGAAGGTGAATCAACCACCTCCCTGGGTAGCCTATTCCAATGCCCAATGACCCTTTCTGTGAAAAACTTCCTCCTAATCTCCATCCTAAATCTCCCCTGGTGGAGCTTGAGGCCATTCCTTCTTGTCCTGTCCTCTGTCACTTGGGAGAAGAGGCCAGCTCCCTCCTCTCTACAACCTCTCTTCAGGTAGTTGTAGAGAGTAATGAGGTCTCCTCTCAGCCTCCTCTTCTCCAGCCTAAACACCCCCAGTTCTCTCAGCTGTTCCTCATAAGGCCTGTTCTCCAGCCCCTTCACCAATTTAATTGCTCTTCTCTGGACTTGCTCCAGAGCCTCAACATCCTTCTTGTGGTGAGGGGCCCAGAACTGAACACAGGATTCAAGGACCAGTCTCACCAGTGCTGAGTCCAGAGGGAGAATAACCTCCCTGGACCTGCTGGTCACACCGTTTCCGATACAAGAGGAGGGACCATGTTCTCAAGCATATCTGGCAGCAAACAGGTACATCTTCCCAAAACATAAGAATTCTGGAGATGGAGCATAAGAAGGATATGCTTCCTCAACATGAGAAGGGTATATCTCCAGCACCAGAAGGATATGGAGCTTTTGGAATAGGTCCAGAGGAGGGCCACAAAGATGATCAGAGGGCTGGAGCATCTCTGCTATGTGGACATGCTTGAGGTTGTTTAGCTTGGAGAAGACTCTGGAGAGACCTTACAGTAGTCTTCCAGTACCTGAACGGGCCTCCAAGAAAGCTGGGGTGGGACTTTTTACAAGGGCATGGAGTGATAAGATGAGGTTCAATGGCTTTAAATAGGAAGGAGGAAGATTTAGTTTAGATATGAGATAAAACCTCAATGAGAGTGATGAGTCCCTGGAACAAGTTGCCCAGGGAAGCTGTGGCTGCCCCATCCCTGGAGGTGTTGAAGACCAGGTTGGATGGGGCACAGAGCAGCCTGATCTAGTGGGAGATGTCCTGCCCATGGCAGGGGTGCTGGAAGCGGATGTTCTTTAAGTTCTCTTCCAACCCAAACCATTCTATGATTCTATGAAAACAGCCTATCCTCCCTCTCCTGACTCCAGCACCCTGTGCCATGATGCAGTAGGAAAAATAGCCAGAGGCAAAGGAGAAGCAGAAAGAAAGGACAGCAGGGACCAGCACATTGTCCTGGGAACATGGAGTTACCAGGCTTGACCTCTTGATCCAAGAAGTCTCCATGCATTTTTTATATATATATATAGGTGAAATGATTCTCCATTCCTGTGGGTGGACAGAAGAACCCATGACTCCCCCTTCCCTGGCAAGTGCTCCTCACTCACAGCCTGGAAGGCCACCTTCCTGCCCATGTCATCACACTCCTCGGTGGTGTACTCTCAGCTCCTTTAGGTCTCATATTCCTTCCAGCCAACCTACATCACTCCTACAGGAATAAAATGGAGTATTACATCAATCAAAATAGGAAGGTTAAAGAGAACGTGCTCCCACTGATAGTTGGGAATGGTGACCTCGTATCAACGGAAAAGGAGAAGGCTGAGGTACTTATCAATTTTTTACCTCAGTCTTCACTGATGACTGCTCTCCTCACCCCTCCTGGGCCATAGGACAGCAAGATGGTGACCCCTCCCACAGTAGAGGAGGATCAGATTCATATCCAGCTGCATCTAGATGCATCCCAGAGTCCTGAGGGAATTGGCTGATGTGGTTGCCAAGCCACTTTCCATGATATAGGATGAGGGGGAACAAACTGAAGAGGGGCAGATTTAGGCTTGATATAAGGAAGAATTTCTTCATGATGAGAGTGGTGAGGCACTGGCACAGGTTGCCCAGGGAAATAGTGGCTGCCCCATCCCTGCAATTGTTCAAGGCCAGGTTGGATGGGGCCTTGTGCAGCCTGATCAAGAGGGAGCTGTCCCTGCCCATGGCAGCAAGGTTGGAACTGGATGATCTTTAAGATCCCTTCCAACCCAAACTATTCTATGATTCTATGATACATCTCTCAACTTTGGAAACAGTAGATATGAATGGCTGCAGAAGGCAGGCACCCAACCCAGACTTATTTTACTAGCAAAAGCACATCCAAGTGAAGTGCTGACAATCATTCAGACTCAGTTGTACAACTTCTCTCCAGCCACAGACCAAAAGCCTAGGTCATTTCTGCTCTTAGTTCATCTGCCCTGTATCTTTTCATCTCAATAAAACACACCTTTAACAAAAAAAGTAACAGAAAACTCAGTAAGACTAATGGGAAGCAATTTGGGGTTTTTTTTCACTTTTGGTCTAGAATCGCATTTGTCAAACTGTAGCCCCAAATACGATTTAAAAACAGGAGTAGTGATGCAAGGAAGGTGTGAGAGTGTCAAAGCAAAGCCACCACCTGGCTATAGATCACAGAATCACCGAATCACCAGGTTGGAAAAGACCCACCAGATCATCGAGTCCAACCATTCCTATCAAACACTAAACCATGTCCCTCAGCACCTCGTCCACCCATGCCTTAAATACCTCCAGGGAAAGTGAATCAACCACCTCCCTGGGCAGCCTATTCCAATGCCCAGTGACCCTTTCTGCGAAAAACCTTTTCCTAATGTTCAGCCTAAACCTCCCCTGGCAGAGCTTGAGGCCATTCCCTCTTGTCCTGTACCCTGTCACTTGGGAGAAGAACCCACCTCCCTCCTCTCCACAACCTCCTTTCAGGTAGTTGTAGAGAGCAATGAGGTCTTCCCTCAGCCTCCTCCTCTCCAGGCTAAATAATACTGAAACATGAGACCGGGATTTCCATGGCATTGTCATCTCTCAACCAAGCAGTACTAATGTTAGGAAATGGACTTTCTTCAAAGGAAACGGAATTCTGAAGAGTGTCAGAAATGAGAGCCCCTGCAGAGACCCATCAAAACAAGCTTCTCCTGTAACCGCCTCATGGGAGCAGTTGCTCTGCCTGACCTGGAAATATCTTAATCTAATGCTCCGTCTTTCACTCTGCTGTCCTTATAACTTGAAAATTAATCTCCTGTGAGAAGGTAGAAGAGTATGAAAGGTGAGATTGGCTATAATTACCTTTTTAATTATAATTGGTTGATGGGAAAAATACTGAACTTCAAGTGCCACATCTGGATGCATTTTATAGTGCCAAATTACAACCTGTGGGAGCTGCAGTGGAGCAGCTCCCTTTTCTGTACAGAGGCACATGATCCCGAGAGTAGCTGGCTGAAGGCTGGCTTGGCTACATCAAATGCCTCTGAGAGAGCAGTCCTTCCAGATCTCCTTGTATGTATTTAATCATGGATGTGTCAGCGACAGAAAAACAATTTTTTCACTCTGCCAGTCCTGTTACACTGAAGAATCGCCACCACCAGAGCTGCATCTCCTGCGCTTGCATTCACGGGCATGTTCTCACATCCCAGTTACCCCTGCACAACCACAGTGAACATATGGAATCATAGAATCATAGAACAACCAGGTTGGAAGAGACCCATTGGACCATTGAGTCCAACCATTCCTATCAAACACTAAATCATGTCCCTCAGGACCTCATCCACCCGTGCCTTAAACACCTCCAGGGAAGGTGAATCAACCACCTCCCTGGGAAGCCTATTCCAATGCCCAATGACCCTCTGTGTGAAAAACTTCCTCCTAATCTCCAGCCTAAATCTTCCCTGGTGGAGCTTGAGGCCATTCCCTCTTGTCCTGTCCACTGTCACTTGGGAGAAGAGCCCAGCTCCCTCCTCTCTAGAACCTCCTTTCAGGTAGTTGTAGAGAGTAATGAGGTCTCTCTTCAGCCTCCTCTTCTCCAGGATAAACAACCCCAGTTCTTTCAGCCGCTCCTCATAGGGCTTGTTCTCCAGCCCCTTCACCAGCTTCATCGCTCTTCTCTGGACTCCCTCCAGAGCCTCAACATCCTTCTTGTGGTGAGGGGCCCAGAACTGGACACAGGATTCAAGGAGCGGTCTCCCCAGTGCTGAGTACAGAGGGAGAATAACCTCCCTGGACCTGCTGGTCACACCGTTTCTGATACAAGCCAGGATGCCATTGGCCTTCTTGGCCACCTGGGCACACTGCTGGCTCATGGTCAGTCGGCTGTCGACCAACACCCCCAGGTCCCTCTCCTCCTGGCAGTTTTCCAGCCAGGCTTCTCCCAGTCTGTAGTTCTGCATAGGGTTGTTGTGCCCCAAGTGCAGGACCCGGCATTTGGTCGTGTTAAACCTCATGCCGTTGGACACTGCCCAGCGGTCCAGCCTGTTTAGGTCCCTTTGCAGAGCCTCCCTACCCTCCAGCAGATCGACACTTGCACACAGTTTTGTGTCATTTGCAAACTTGCTAAGGGTACCTTCAAAGGAGAAACACTTTTTACTAGGAGGGTGATTGAGCACTGGCACAGGTTGGCCAGAGAGGTTGCGGAGTCTTTATTCTTGGAGGTAACCAAAGCCTGGCTGGACACAGCCCTGAGCAGCCTGCTCTAAGTGGGAGGCTGGGTGAGATTTCCTCAAGTCTCAGTGATTCTGTGAAGAAGGCCACAGGGTAATTAAGGACATGGGAAGACTGTGTTTGCATAAATATAATTTATTTAAAAATCTAGCTAACATAAGCTGTTCTAGGGCAAGAAAGAACCAGCTTCAATATTTTAGGAGAAAAGCTTCCCTGGAGGTGTTTAAGGCATGGGTGGACGAGGTGCTGCGGGGCATGGTTTAGTGTTTGATAGGAATGGTTGGACTCAACGATCCGGTGGGTCTCTTCCAACCTGGTGATTTTATGATTCTATTCATCCTACCACCAACAATACTGCACACAACTTCGCCTACCACACACTCCTCTGTTAACGCAGCTCCTCTTGAAATGTAAACAGAGGGAAAGCGTTCATCTGAGGACAATGCGAGCTCTGGGCCACCTCTGCTCAGCTCTCCAAAAGCAAAATAAGAGGTCCTGACCAGGTATATAATCACATCATCCTGCCAAAACTGTTCAGGCACATCAGCCCAGCTCAAGGACTTTCAAAGAGAAGCCCCTAGACCACCACCCACGTCCGACGTGCTGCCAGCCACCAGAAGCCTCCATCGCCTGTTGGGTAGCAACAGGCAAGAGTGTGGACCTGGGGACAATGCCAACAGAGCTGAATTGATTGAAAGGCCACCCATGTGCAGCTGAAAGTTTATCTAAAGCAACAAAACTGCAAGGAGCTCAATTTCCACAGCAAATTTGTGTTTCCCAGTGGCACTGGTGAGGAACTGCAAATCTGCAATCAGCATAGCATAGGAGGGACCCTTAATTATAGAGAAAACTTCATAATATAATTAACAGCTCAAGAGTACATTTTAAGGAATCTTGATTGCAATAAAACAATTTATCCAGCACATAAAGGACACTTCTAAAGCAAAGTCTTTTCAGAATTGCCATAAGAAGCCCTGAAATTTTATGACTGATATTAAAGTTCGCATCTTCCCTAAGTAGTTTTCTGTCTTTGACAGTCACGATTTGCCCAATAACTTCATTTTACAGAGCGAGATGAGAACGTAACCCACAGACAGATATTTATACCTCCAGGAATCACCAAATTCAGAACTCAAACATGGATAATTTACTTCAAAAGATTGTAATTAAAATTACCTGCATCCTGGAAAGAATACGGTTTTATCAGCTTAATACCACATGATGGGCGAATAGCCTCGGAGATACATCACCCAGTGATTTACAATCAAAGTAAGCTGATACTATCAACCTAGGAGCTATAGATAAGAGATCAGAAGTTCACTGCATTTCTTACTTCAGCTGATTCAAGGCGTACATACCATCCCCATGGTCAGAGATACCATAACTCATTATGGAACCTGATTTCACTTGATACTGCAGGGAAAAAGTTTAAAACAACCCTTCCTGGTGCTTCCTTTACTGATTATTAATGCCAGATCCTGAATTAACAGCAGAAAGTACAACAAAAATGCATCTGCCCACCTGTAGCCCTGGACGTCACGACTACAGCACCAACATAACCAAATGCAAGAAACCGAGGAGACATGAAAAAATGACCTATTTAAAATTATTACGTCAACTGGTCTTTACTTAGAGGTACAGAAGGGACTGGACAAGTACTTTAGGAGTGCTGGGAAAGAGAGTCCTTTAACTTAAGGACAGTGGGTAGCTAATACCTCAGTGATAAAATTAGCTCTCCGAGCAAAACTTTCAGACTAACTTGAATACTTTCGATTTTAAATGTCCGTGGTTGAATCTGCCTCCTTCGGGAAAGGTGCCAGAACCCAACTTAACCATTAACATCAGCAGTCTTCCTGGTCTCCAGCTTTCTGCCCATCGCAGGGGGTCAAAAGGCAGCGAGCACAGCGCTCGGAATCCAAACAACCAACTCTATTGGGGTTTTTTGCCTTCCCTTCTTTCCCCATATCAAAAGTTAAATCTTTTGTGGGGTTTATTTACCGTAGACACACAACTTGCTGCTTTTAAGCCCCGGGTGAGTGCAGGCTTTATATTCCTTCCTCAGCAGTCCCACGACTCCAGCACAGACCCTGGAGCCCTTTAGGAGGCTGAAGCCCCTGGCCCAGGGCACCTGAGCATTTCCACCAAGCCCACCTGGCTCTTCCCCCCTTCAGACAGCTGAGACTCTGAAAAGCTGGGGCACCCCCCATCCCCACCCCCACCCCGGCATCCCCATCCCACATGTGCCCTGTAGGGTCCTCATCCTGCATCCCCCCGTGGGATCTCTATCCCGAATCTCCTTCAGGGATCCCCATCCCGCATCCCCCCCAATCACACTGGTAGTCAGCATCCCACATCTCCCTTGGCATCCCCATCCCACATCTCCTCCAGGATCCCCATCCCGCATCCCCTCCAGAATCTTCATCCCGCATCTCCTCTGGGATCCCCATCCCGCACCTCCCACAGTGGGATCCCCATCCCCAATCTCCTCCAGGATCCCCGTCCTGAATCTCATCCAAGATCCCCATCCCGCAACCCCCAGTGGGATCCCCATCCCGCATCTCCTCCAGGATCCCCCTCCCGCATCCCCCCGTGGGATCCCCATCCCGCATCTCCTCCAGGATCCCCATCCCGCATCCCCCTTTGAGGTCCCCATCCCGCATCTCCTCCAGGATCCCCATCCCGCATCCCCCCTTGAGATCCCCATCCCGCATCTCCTCCAGGATCCCCATCCCGCATCCCCCCTTGAGATACTCATCCCGCATCTCCCCCAGGATCCCCCTCCCGCATCTCTTCCAGGATCCCCCCTCCCGCACCCCGCAGTGAGATGCTCATCCCGAATCTCCTCCGGGATCTCCACCCTGCAACCCCCCCAGGATCCCCATCCCGCAACACCCTTTGAGATCCTCATCCCGTATCTCCTCCAGGATCCCCATCCCGCATCCCCCCTTGAGATCTGAATCTCCTCCGGGATCCCCCTCCCGCATCCCCCGGTGGGATCCCCCACCCCGCGCCTCCTCGGGGCTCCCCCTGCCGCCCCCCGTCCCGCACTCACCGCGGCCGAGACGGCTCCGAGCCGGGCGCTCAGCAGCAGCAGCAGCAGCAGCAGCCCCAAGGGCAGCCAGAGCCTCATGCTGCGTCCGCGGGCGGTTTGGGGGCTTCGGGGGGCACCGCGTGGGGCTGCGCCGGCCCCGCTGCTCGCGCCGCTGCCCTCTCCGGCGCCCGCACTGCCTCGGGGGGCCGGGGACTCGCCGCCCCGTAAGCGATGGGCGGCGGCAGCCCCCTCTCCTCCCCCCGGGAGGGCGCAACCTCGCCCGCTCCCTGCTGGTCCTCCTCCTCCTCCTCCTCCTCCTCCTCCTTCTTCTCCCTCTCCCTGCCGCGGGTGGGTGGTGGTGGTTGGGGTTGGGGTTGCGGGGGGCCGGGGGGGGCTTCTTTCGAGCCCCGAGCGCCGCCGCCGCCTCCCGGGAGGGCACCGGCAGCCTCGGAGCGAGACGGTGCGGAGCGGAGGGGACGGGGACGGGGGCGGCTCTCCCCGACACGGAGGGATCCACGCCCCCGCGGGTGCCTGGGGGGACGCGACACCCCCACCTCTCTTCCTACCCCCACCCCATCCCCCTCCTTACCCCTCTTCCCCTTCTTCCCCCAGCCCCTTCTTCCCCATCCCCTTCTTGCCCCTCTCCCCCTTCTTCCCCATCCCCTTCTTCCCCCATCCCCTTCTTACCCCATCCCCTTCTTACCCCTCTCCCCCTTCTTACTCCATCCCCCTCTTCCCCCATCCCCTTCTTCCCCCATTCTCTTCTTTCCCCATCCCCTTCTTCCCCCCCTCCCCCTTCTACCCTCTCTCTCCCCCTTCTCCCCCTTGTTCCCCATCCCTCTTCTCCTCCTCACTCCCTCTCATCTCTTATCTCTCCCTTTTTGCCCCGTCCCTTCTTACTTCTTTTCCCCTTCTTACTTCTTTTCCCCTTCTTATCCCTCTCCCCCTTCTTACCCCTCTCCCCCTTCTTCCCCATTCTCTTTCTTGCCCCTCTCCCCCTTCTTGCTTCTCTTCCCCTTCTTCCCCCTCTCCCTCTTCTTACTCCATCCCCCTTCTTACTTCTTTTCCCCGTTTTACCCCTCTCCCCCTTGTAACCTCTCTCCACCTTCTTACCCTCTCCCTCTTCTTACTTCTTTTCCCCTTCTTCCCCATCTCCCTTCTTACCCTCTCTCCTTCTCCCCATCCCTTCTTCTCCCCATCCCTTCTCCCCTCTCCCTTCTTCTTTCCCCTCTCCCTTCTTCTCTCCCCTCTCCTTCTTTCTCCCCCTCTCCCCCTTGTTCCCTCCATCCCCCTTTTCCCCCTCTCCCACCTCCCTTCTCCTCCCCGGCTCCGCCACAGGGTTAAGCGTTACAAGAGATTTTTTTTCTTCCATACAGGGGCTGCCGCAACCCCCCGGCTGGGGAAGGAGCGAAAATGGATATCTCGCAGCTTCCCAGCTCACGCATTTTTGTTTGTCAGTAAGTAATTCCGCTCGACAGGCTTCTGGAAATAACTTTTATTATTTAAAGTCGTATTGCCAACCTTTAACTTGGAAGAGTTTTATCACGTGCTTGTTTTGTGCTGCCTTAAAACAATATCCTGCTTGTTCACCTTTCCCTGCAGGGATCTGGGGCTTTTGCTGATCCTGATGGAAGTTGCGCTCTCGGCTGTCAAAGTGGATGCTGTAAGTAAAAATGCCTTATGGCTTTTCCTTAGGAGAAAGGAGGAAAAAGCAGTTTCCTTGGAAAGTGAAGAACTGCTTTTTTTGCTTCATTCTGTTGAAAGAAAACAACTTGCACATCATCTAGCACATTGCACTGCTAGGTCCAGCCCTGTTCAATGTCTTCATCAACGACCTGGATGAAGGCATTGAGGGTACCCTTAGCAAGTTTGCAGATGACACAAAGCTGTGTGCAAGTGTCGATCTGCTGGAGGGTAGGGAGGCTCTGCAAAGGGACCTAAACAGGCTGGACCGCTGGGCAGTGTCCAACGGCATGAGGTTTAACACGGCCAAATGCCAGGTCCTGCACTTGGGGCACAACAACCCTATGCAGAACTACAGACTGGGAGAAGCCTGGCTGGAAAAATGCCAGGAGGAGAGGGACCTGGGGGTGTTGGTCGACAGCCGACTGAACATGAGCCATCAGTGTGCCCAGATGGCCAAGAAGGCCAATGGTATCCTGGCTTGGATCAGAAACGGTGTGGCCAGCAGGTCCAGGGAGGTTATTCTCCCTCTGGACTCAGCACTGGTGAGGCCACTCCTTGAATCCTGTGTCCAGTTCTGGGCCCCTCACCACAACAAGGATGTTGAGGCTCTGGAGCGAGTCCAGAGAAGAGCGATGAAGCTGGTGAAGGGGCTGGAGAACAGAACCTATGAGGAGCGTCTGAGAGAGCTGGGGTTGTTTATCCTGGAGAAGAGGAGGCTGAGAGGAGACCTCATTACTCTCTACAGCTACCTGAAGAGAGGTTGTAGAGAGGAGGTTGCTGGGCTCTTCTCCCAAGTGACAGAGGACAGGACAAGAAGGAATGGCCTCAAGCTCCGCCAGGGTAGATTTAGGCTGGAGATTAGGAGGAAGTTTTTCACACAGAGGGTCATTGGGCATTGGAATAAGCTGCCCAGGGAGGTGGTTGATTCACCATCCCTGGAGGTGTTTAAGACATGGGTGGATGAGGTCTTGAGGGACTTGGTTTTGTGTTTGATAGGAATGGTTGGACTAGAAGATCCGATGGGTCCCTTCCAACCTGGTTGTTCTATGATTCTATGATCTCTGCAAGCCTTACGGCTTATTCCCTTCAGCAAAATGATGGTTAGCAGAGAAAAGCAAGGCTTCGGGGACTGGTTGTTTGAAGTACTCCCCTGTTACTTCTACTCTGATTGGATAATTTGTTAAAGCAATAGTAAAGCAAGCCCCTGAATACCTTTATTTTAGTAAGAAATGCTGCAAGACAGATGATGGGGTCAAAAAATGTGGTGCTGTGGATACCAGAGAGTACGTTGGAAGAGTTAACCTGCAGATGAAATATCTTCAGTTAAGCACAGACCTTATCTAAGTACTGAGAAGCTGAAGCTATGGCTTCATTTTACAAATCAGGCATGGTTATACATCAACTGGTTTTTTTTAAATTGACTTTTTAAATCCCAAATGAAAAATTGGTGAGTTAGACACTGTAAACGTGGTTGCAAGTACTCAGCTGAGGTGTCGATGTAAACAGAAGATATTAAGCTATTAGGTCTTTGTCACCAGGATGTGAAAGAAGCTGAAGATAATGTATATGTAGGAACACAGTATTTCCCTGGTACACAGCATGGTGGCTTGAATGGTAAGATGGCTCTAAACTGGAGAGAGGCAGATTTAGACTAGACATAAGGAGGAATTTCTTCACTATGAGGGTGATGAGACACAGTAACAGGTTGCCTGGGGAAGGTTGTGGCTGCCCCATCCCTGGAGGAGTTCAGGGCCAGGTTGGATGGGACCTTGGGTAACCTGACCTAGTGGGATGTCTCTGCCCATGGCAGGGGGGAACTGGATGATCTTTAAGGTTTCTTCCAACCCAAACTATTCTATGATTCTATGATTGTCATTATTGCAATTAGGCTTTGGATCAGGCCTGGGTACTGCAGGCTGAATGGTTGCTAAGGCTTGGCTTGTTCAAGCTACAGTTGGCAAGTAGAACTTGCCTGGCTGGTTGATCTCTCCCATTGTGGCTGACCAAGAGATAGCAGGCCTTCGACCAAGAGGCCTGCAAGGATGCAGGGAAGGGATGCAAGTGAGGACCTCAAGTGTCACGTGCTACATTTTTTTGCCATGCTTTGGTAGAAATATCATTCTGTTGAGAAGCACTAAATCAATGATAATATTACCATGCATTAAGGATACCAGAGAAGGCTGGTGTTAATCATAGAATCACCAGGTTGGAAGAGACCCACCGGATCATCAAATCCAACCATAATAATGCAACAATAATGCAAGCAGTTTAGGATCAGGAATGAAATCACTGGGATCAGCTGATGCGAAAAGGCAGTATTTGTGATGTGACTCTTCTCTTTATGAAGTTTTATTGTGACATGCAGAGCACAATCTGTAGCTTGGATTAATTATTTCTCCTTGACATTCTTCCTTGTAGACCACAGGTGTGGTGGTAATATTGAGGTATATCAAAGAGGTGTTGGAACTACCTCAGTTAGTGGATAGAGTTTAGTCATAATTACTTGCATCTTCACCTACTGTTTTCCCCACAGTATATTGAAGACCCCATTGGCCTGTTTGGAGGCCTAATTTCCATCATTTAACTGTTTCAAAGCTGGTGACAGGAGATGCAGTGGATTATGGATGAGGAAGGTTGTTCACTTTTCCATGAAAAATTAGAGCTGCATAGTCAACAAAATATTTACCTTATTTTCCATCCATATACCACTCTCTTCTTTATGCCAGCACAGGTCTTTCTGTAGTTATCCAAAGCTACCTGGAAAGATGCTGTAGTGAGGTGGGTGTTAGACTCTTCGCCCAAGTGATAGATGATAGGACAAGAGGGAATGGCCTCAGGTTGCACCAGGGGAGTTTCAGATTGGACATTAGGAAGAATTTCTTCACTGAAACGGTTATCAGGCACTGGCAGAGGCTGCCCAGGGCGGTGGTTGAGTCCCCATCCCTGGAAGTATTTAAAAGATGAGTAGATGAAGTGCTTAAGTATATGATTTAGTAGTGTGCAGGTGCGGTTGGGCTTGATGATCTCAAGGCTTTTCCAGCCTAGTGAGTCTACATTTCTATGGGGTGGACTGAGTTGGAAAGCTGCTGCCCCATCCCTGGAGGGGTTCGAGGCCAGGTTGGATGGGGCCTTGGACAGCCTGATCTAGAGGGAGGTGTCCCTGCCCTTGGCTGGGGGGTTGGAACTGGATGATCTTCAAGCTCCCTTCCAACCCATTCCATTGCATGATTCTATGATTTTATGAAAGTAGGTGCACTTGGAAAGCAGCAACACCTGTAATTGTGGCTAGATTGCTAGCAGTCATATTCTTTATATTGTAACCCTGTTTGTCACATTGAATCTTCTATTTGTTACATAGATTATAATAATTTATGTTATTAAGTGGTTCTTTTAGCTCTGATTTTAAAAAAATGCAACAAATTACTAAAGTCTGTGGGACCAGATCTTAAAAGTCATGGTTCTACCTGTAAAGAGACAAGCAGAGCAGCTGAGTTTAACAGCCTGTGAATGAGTTACAGCTGCCAGAGAGAAGTGTTGTTGAATGAGTAAAATTGAACATGGGAAGAAACTGGGGTGAGATTAAGGAGGGAGGAAGGAAGGAGGGAAGGAAGGAAGGAAGGAAGGAAGGAAGGAAGGAAGGAAGGAAGGAAGGAAGGAAGGAAGGAAGGAAGGAAGGAAGGAAGGAAGGAAGGAAGGAAGGAAGGAAGGAAGGAAGGAAGGAAGGAAGGAAGGAAGGAAGGAAGGAAGGAAGGAAGGAAGGAAGGAAGGAAGGAAGGAAGGAAGGAAGGAGAGAGGAAGAAGGCAACTCGGAGCATTCAACTGGGTGTCTTGCCTGGCAGGCTGCTGCTAGCTGTTAAGGAGGCAGATGTTTCTGAGCAAAGAAGAAAGTGAGAGGAAAAAAAAAGAAGGAGAATGTTTAATATGTGAGGATCGGAGAAGAAGAAATGATGTCTCTGGCAAGAGGAGAGGCTGCCGGTTGGAGGCTTGAAGAGAACTAAGGAAGAGGAAGTCCCTGGATGGAAACACTAGGAGATGCAGCCAAATGGAGTGGGTCAGGCTCCAGTTATCTTCAGCACTCTTTGGCATACACTGGCTGGCGATGTTTAAGGCCTCAAATAACTTTGGAACTATTCTAAAATGTAGATTTAAACATTCATCTGGCTTAAATAAAATTGTGTTAAGTACCCAAAGTTCAGCCAAGTTTGCAGGTTTCATCTCCCTCTTCCTTATGCAAATATATAAATATATTACATCCAAAATATAATTCTTATATTATAGATTTTTTTTTCTTTTCAGAAATAATATATCTCCTGCTAATGCTGGTTTTTTTAATCTTTGTGTTTTCCCAAAGCACACTTCTGCCTAAACTTTATTGGTACCTCCTTAGTGTATTTTCAAAGTGTACCTTATAAAAGTTCCTTTTTATTTTTTTAAGCTGTATTCTGGTGGGAGCAATGGAATCCCAGAAAAGAAGGGAATGATTGTCAGACGAAAGAAAGAAAATTGAGAGAGATTAGGCTAGAATAACATTTGCAAAAATAACTACAGGTGACGGATCACAACAGTTGAGGAGGAGTGAATATAGAGGTGTCCAGAGGGATTTATAAAGAAAGAAAACAGAGTCAAAGTCGTGCATAAGAGATATATTTCTTGACTTCTGTGACATTGTAAAGGGATACTTTGTGGGGGATGACATCATAATGGCATCATGAGGTGTTGAGGGGCATGGCTTAGAGAATGGTGGGAATGGTTGGACTCGATGATCCGGTGGGTCTCTTCCAACCTAGTGATTCTATGATTCTATGATAAAGAGAGAAGCAACAATTCCTAAAAATTTATATTGAAGGCAGCAGTAACATGTACTTCTTTCTATTAATGTAATACGAAAATTAGTTTGCTGACACAGATGCTTATGTTCATGCTGCAGGTTTTACATCCGGATGTGTCCTGTTTTATTCCATTTGGAAATTTTTGTCTGGTTGAAACAGGAGGATTTTTTTTTACATTAACACAGGATTTCCAGGTTGAAAGAAGCCAGGGTGGAGTAAACATTTAGATCATCCTGCTGGGCATGTCCTCTGTGAATATATGCACTCAGATACCAGATCCTGGGCTGCATCAAAAGAAATGTGGCCAGCAGGTTGAAGAAGGTGATTCTGCCCCTCTGTTCCTCTCTTGTGAGACCTCATCTGGAGTATTGTGCCCAGTTCTGGAATCCTCAACATAGAAAGGGTCTGGAACAGTTGGAACGGTTTCAGAGGAGGGCTACAAGGATGACCAGAGGGCTGGAGCACCTCTCGTACAAGGACAGGCTGAGAGAGTTGGGTTGTTCAGCCTGGAGAAGAGAAGCCACCTGGACACTTTATAGTGACCTTCCAGTACTTGAAAGGGGCTACAAGAAAGCTGAGGAGGGACCATTTACAAGGGCTTATTGTGACATCACTAGGTGTGATGGCTAGAAACTGGAGAGGGGCAGATTTAGGCTAGACCTAGGGAGGAATTTCTTCATGATGAGAGTGGTGAGACTCTGGCACAGGTTTCCCAGGGAAGTTGTGGCTGCCCCATCTCTGGAGGTGTTCAAGACCTGGTTGGATGAGGCCTTGGGCAGCCTGATCTAGTGGGAGGTGTCCCTGCCCACGGCAGTGGGGTTAGAACTAGATGGTCTTTAATGTTTCTTCCAACCCAAACTATTTTATGGTTCAATGATTGTTGTGTGGAAGATGTAGTAGCACATGCATACAGCCCAGGTGAGCTCAGAAAGAGTCGTCAACCTAACCTGTTGATTCCTTCTGCCACAATACCTAGAGAATCCATCTCTTTGTGGAAATGTGTGCAAATTACTTCAGAAATAGTTCTGCCTAGGAGATCCTCTACTAAGAAATGTCACAATCCCATTTTGTAACCACTTCTTTTTAGGTGTTTCCACACCGCCAGACATGGCTTTTATGTCTGTTTATTTCTGGTCCTTTCTTTCCCAAACACTGTCTGCTCCACTCATCAATAAGTTTCCTCAGATGTCCTTTTCCCTTGTTATTCCTCGAATTCTTCCTTGAAATTCTTTTTTCCTTCCATTTCTATGAAACTAATACATACCCCAATTTTTTATTAATTAATCATTCTTCCTGGGAAGAATTTTTAAGAGCTTTTCTGCTGTTTGTGTGGATTAAACTGGTGCAGACAGTGTACAGTGAGATCCTAACACTGATTCAAATTATTCATTCAAGGGCTAAAGGCAAGTTGTAACAAAACCAGTGTACTGCATCTCCCTGGAATTAGTGAGGAGATGTAGGTTCTTACATGTGTCCATGTTCTTTAATTTCTCACTGTGAAGCCACAGACAGATTGTTAACTCACTTTTTCTTACTGGTAGATCAGAAGCATGCTCAATAAATGTCTGCAATAATATATTCAGACTAAAGCTAATTTTTAGAAATACTAAATGATCATAGAATAGTTTGGGTTGGACGGGATCTTCAAGATCTCTAAGGTCTCATCAGAACCTTCTCTTCTCTAGGCTGAACAAGCCCAACCCTGACAAGAGATAAAAAAACATGTGATAAAAATATCTTGTTCTTTGTGTCACCTTACTCTGAAAGTAGCTTAGGTGCTTTCGAAAACTCAGCATCAGTTTTCCTTGAGCTTTTCAAGTAGCACATCTGGTTTTTATTGTGTAGCAATTGCACCACAGGAAGTCGTTATGCATTATGGCACTAAACCTACCATGTAGTTTTTACATTTTGTGCAAAAAAAAATGATCTATAGCTCCAAACAGATTTGCCTTCTCCAAAATGTAAAGCTGCATTGTGGTTTATTCAGTTAAACTACCGCAAACAGAGTTGTTGTAAATATGTTAATTCAGTAGTTCGGAGCATGGTTTCTATTAGTGAATCTTTTTGCAGTAATGAATTAGGCTGCGAGAGTTGGGCTTGTTCAGCCTGGAGAAGGGAAGGCTCCAAGGAGACCTTAGAGCGACCTTCCAGTACCTGAAGGGGCTACAAGAAAGCTGGGAAGGGACTGTTTACAAAGACTTGGAGTGACAGGACTAGGGGCAATGGCTTTTAAACTGGAAAGGGGCAGATTTAGACTAGACCTAAGGAGGAATTTCTTCACTATGAGAGCGGTGAGGCACTGGCACAGGTTGCCCAGGGAAGTTGTGGTTGCCCCATCCCTGGAGGAGTTCAGGGCCAGGTTGGATGGGGCCTTGGGCAACCTGATCTAGTGGGATGTCTCTTGCCCATGGCAGGGGGGAACTGGATGATCTTTAAGGTCCCTTCCAACCGGAACTGTTCAATGAGTCAATGATTTCTTGTTTGAGACCAGACTATTCTTTATTGGTTCTTTGGTTTTGTTTTTCCAAACCAAAAATTTGTCAAGCAGTGGAACATTCTTCATATTCTGTTATACTGATCCAAGAACTTGGGAGAGTTGAGGTTAATTTAGTAGCTTCCAGTTAAGATATCCTTGCTTGCCAAAGAGGGCAGCTTATCTCTTTCAGCCCTTCTCCCTTAGGAAACTAATATCTTGCGCGATTCACAGTACCTTGTTTGCTCCTAAAGACCAAAAATCATAGTGAGTTTTGCAGCATTTCCTGTTATTTATCAAGTTATTCTCTTGAAAATGGCAGCAGCTGGTTGACAACAGCAGTTGACTCAGCTCAGAATGAAAGTATGTGATTTTTATCATGCAGGCATTTCTGAGCTACTAAGGACCGACACTGCTGACTTTCACGTGCCCTTTTTTGTCCTTTTGGAAGCTGAAAGTGCTGGTATGAATCATGACCATGCAAGGGTAGCTCCTTGTTTTCATACCTTAGAAACAATTTGCAGCAAGGAAAAGCTCTTCCAGAGGTGTTAATGAGCTAACTCGCATTTGCATGAGTTCTTGCAGATACTTCAGTTGAGTCATGGGTTTTTTTTCAGCATGACAGGCTCAGGTTGCACCAGCGAAGGTTCACATTGAACATCAGGAAAAATTTCCTCACAGAAAGGGTTATCAAGCACTGGCAGAGGCTGCCCAGGGTGCTGGTTGCGTCCCCATCCCTCAGGTATTTAAATGACAGGTAGATGAAGTGCTCAGGGATATGATTTGTAGTAGACAGGCACAGCTGGAGTTGATGATCTCGAAGGTCTTTTCCAACCTAATGATTATATGCTAGCACAGTTTCTCCTTCGTTGAGAAGGAGACAGTGGTGTTTCATGAAACTACTGCAGTTTCTGAACACATTTTTCCATTTTTGCTTTCAAGCTTGTACATCCTGCGAGCAAGGAGAGGCCTGGATGTGGTCTGCTCGGCAGTAGTACAAGGAGCTGCTCCTGGGAGACAGGAGATGGAGGCTGTGGTGGGGAGATGGACAGGGCCCTTACCTTCCTGGAATGTCCCTGCAGCATCCAGCAGGTCTAGGAATAGTCACCAGGGTCAGAGCTGGCCTTGGAGAGCTGGGCAGGGCCATGGGGATGGGTACAGGCTGAGGCCATGATGGGACATCAGCACATAGGTGGAGATCAGGAGGGCCCATGCCTCGGCACTGGCATAGAATCATAGAATAGTTTGAACTGGGAGGGACTCTTAAAGGTCATCTAGTCCCAGCTGACTGCAATGGGCAGCGATGTCTTCAACTCAGTCATGTTGCTCAAAGCTCAAGTCATGGTTCAGTGATTGATAGGAATGGTTGGACTCGATGATCCAGTGCGTCTTTTCCAACCTAGTGATTCTGTGATTCTGGGAAAGCCGCATCCAACCTGACCTTGAATGTGTCCAGGGATGGAGCTTCTACCACCCCTCTTTTCCAATGTTTTACCTCCCTCATTGTAAAATGAGGGTGGTAAGGGGCATGGTTTAGTGTTTGATAGGAATGGTTGGACTCGATGATCCAGTGGGTCTCTTCCAACCTGGTGATTCTATGATTCTATGATTTTATTCTATGATTCTATAATTCTATGAAAAAATTCTTCTTTATATCCGGTCTAAATCTACTCTGTTTCAGTTAAAAACCATTGCCCCTTGTCCTGTCCATTGTCCCTTGGCATTTGACCCTACCAAAATAATCGCCCCTATCATTCTTCTAGGCCCTCTTTAAGTACTGGAAGGCCATAATAAGGTCTCCCTGGAGCCTTCTGTTGTCCAGGCTGAACAATCTTAGCTCTCTTAGTTTGTCATCATAGGAGAGGTTCCATCACTCCTATCATTTTTGTGGCTCTTCTCTGGACCTGCTTCAACAGGTTCTTATGTTTTCTGTGCTGAGAGCTGGACATAGTACTTCCTGTGAGATCTCACCAGAGCAGAGGGTCAGAATAACCTCCCTTACTTATTGACCACACTTCCTTTGATGCAGTCGAGGACACAATTTGCCTTCTGGGCTACGAGTGCATATTGTTGGCTCGTGTCTAGTTTTTTATCCACCAGTATCACCAAGTTTTTCTCTGCAAACCTGCTTTCAATCCCTTCATCCCCCATCTTGTATCGATATTGGAGATTGCCCTGACCCAGGTGTAGGACCTTGCACCTCGTTGAACCCCATGAAGTTCAAATAGACCCACTTCTTAAGCTCATCCAGGTCTCTCTAGATGGCACGACTGACACCAAGCCCCACTTCTCACAGCCATTTTCCCACACAGCTCATTTCACACCGCTCTGCAAGAGGAGACCTCGCAGCTGCACAAGGAGCTGGCCCTGTGCCTGGGTGACCGACCCTGGGGCTTCCCTGGGGTGGGATGGGAGCAGTGCCAAGGTAGGCAGCAGGTCCTGGTGCAGCCTCACCAGCCAGGGACAAGAAACTGGAAAAGCAGATGTACAAGTTTAAAATTCAGCGGAAATGTCAGGAAATTCGGATGTTTTAGAGGGGCTGGGGCAGAATTTCAACATCAGCCAGAGCCTTCTGTGTGAAAGGGCAGTGTTGTTAGGCTTTTTCTTCTCCTGACAGAGAAGACATTCCTCAAAACCAGGACTTTTTGTCAAGAAAAAAAAAAACCCATCATGAATTTACCAACTATTTCTATTTTTGTTTTAGACACATGAGATGAGAAGAAAACTTAGATCATATCAGTTACCAAGGTTCTACACTTACTGGGATATTTCAGGCGTCCTATTTATTCGTAGATGATCCTAACCTTTATTTTGAAGTAGCTTTGTGAAGTCAGCAAGTAAAGATCATTCAGATAAATAGGGCTTGGCTTATTTTTGGCAGGTCTTAGCTGCAGATCATGCCCACACCTCCTCTCACCATTGGCTGATGGAGCCAAGTAAGAAATGCTTTACTCCAACTATCATTTTCTTTTATGTTTCACAAGGCTTTTAAAGGTTCTTTCCTTGTCAAAATTACTTTCTGACTATATAATCCTCTGTAGACAAAAAAAGGGATATCAGGCAAAGCGTAATATTTTGGATACAGCACAAACCTTTCCATTTATTCTGCGAATGGTGTAGGGGTTGGGGTGGGTATATGGATTTGGGGTTTTTATCTTCTTTTCTTTTTTTGTGTTATTAGAAACGACAAACTGCCTCAGGTTTAAGCTTTGCTCCAAAGTGAAGCTCTGAGCTTGTGTTTATGTCCCTGGAGAGGGACTGTTTACCAAGGCTTTTAGCGATAGGACAAGGTGCAATGGCTATAAACTGGAGAGGGGCAGATTTAAACTAGACATAGGGAGAAATTTCTTCACAATGAGGGTGGTGAGGCACTGCCACAGGCTGCCCAGGGAAGTTGTGGATGCTCCATCCCTGGAGGTGTTGAAGACTAGGTTGGATGGGACCTTTAGCAGCCTGATCTAGTGGGAGGTGTCCCTGCCCATGACAGGAGGGTTGGAACTGGGTGATCTTTGAGATCTCTTCCAATCCAAACTATTCAATAATTATTTCTATGATTCTATGATGTGGCTCCCAGTGCTTCTGTACCGGCCATTGGTGCAAGTCACTGGTGTGACTACCCTTCTTCCCATCCTTGGGTGTCTGTAGCTCCCAGCTCAGCACAAAGATCATGTTCTAACTGCATGCCCTGGCATCCTGTGGAAAAGCAGGCATGGAAACAAACCTGCTCTTCATCTGGGAGTAAAAGAAAAAAAGTAGGAAAAAAAATAAGCATCTGTACAAATCAGCAATTCACTGCCTGTAGCATAGAAGTCCCTGTTGTCAGATCCTGCCCATGCTTGCAGCTATGAGGAGTGGAATAAATTCTTAAGGTACGTGCAGAAAACTGGAAAAGCTTAATGGGCTTTCCCTGTCCAGTTGCGCTGCAAACAGATGAGGAAAGGCATTTGGTACATTCGAGCTGCAGCCTCGCTGACCCCACAGAATCTATGTTCGGACACCTGGTCCAAGTCTCACAGCACCCCAAGCACATGCTTGGAGACCCCAGGGAGCAACTTCAGGAGGAGAATTGGAGCTGCTCAGCAGGGTTACCGGCATGACCTGAGCTGAGCCATGGTGAAGGGAGTGGGCAGAAAGGAATGCCGCTCCCGCGCAGGGCTGGGAATAGCCGCTGGGGCCGTGGAGCATGGGAAGCCTGCGTATCAAACTGAGCCAGCAGCCAGGCAAACAGTCTGCTGGAAGCAGCCCAAACGTCTCAGCATGACACTTGGAAAACCTTAAGTGATGCTGGCTGGAAAAAGGAAGTGAACAGGGAAATGGAAGCATTTCCTTTGCCAGGTGGGGCTGAAGCTGGGTTTCCCCCAGGTTTGTGGTAAGAGTAGTTAGAAAGGAGTAGGTAGAAGGTTACCCAAATCTTCTGTCCCCTCTACATGCCCAGAAGGTAACCAGCACATCTGTTATCTCTTAACTTGCTAAAGCCTGTGGCCTGTTTCCTCTTTGGCTGAATCCCTGACAGTAAACCGCAGAGTCCCGGTTGTGTTCTCTGCCCTTGTGGCCAATTGGCACAGTCTGTCCATGTCCACAACAGTAATTAGTCTTGGTAATTAGCCTCCTTAGTTTCCAAAACAGGGTAACCCCTTAGAGACTGCCAGTACTCTCCACCTGGAGTATTGTGTCCACTTCTGGAATCCCCAACCTAAGAATGATATGGAACTGTTGGAATGGGTCCAGAGGAGGACTACAAAGATGATCAGAGGTCTAGAGCACCTCTGCTATGGGGACAGGCTGAGAGACTTGGGCTTGTTCAGCCTGGAGAAGAGAAGGCTCCAAAGAGATCTTAGAGTGACCTTCCGGTACCTGAAGGGGCCCCCAGGAAAATTGGAGAGGGACTTTTTCTAAGGTCATAGAGTGATAGGATTAGAGGGAATATCTTTAAATTGGAAGATCGAAGATTTCAGAATACTTGCAGCTTGCTTTGCTATGTCACCCACTCAAATAGGAAATTTATGCCAAAGAAAACCCAAGCCCCACCTGATAGTTTTTGTTTAAGGTTTATGGATGTTTCATGGCATTATCTTGCCTTGTGTGTTGATATCTACATCATGTAAGATAAATAAGGGACAAAAATAAGATAGATGTAATTGGTAGCATACCATAAATCAAACTGTAGAAACAGAAGCCTCAAAAAAAGCCAGTCACTAGTCTTCTTTGTTGTGCCTAATTGTTAAGAAGAATAACCCTTCCCAAAGAAAGGACAATGACTAGACTATGTAGTACTTGGCGACTTGCTCATTTTCCAGTGACTTTTGTCACTGCACTTTGATCTGTTCTTGGAAGATGCTCTACAGTGTATCTTCTTCATCTGCCTCTCCCAAGAGATTTCTCATCTACATGAAGTGAGTGGGTGAATGGAAAGGCAAAAATGTGTTCTTTTGCCTTCTGGTTTTAGAATAAAGTCAAAGATGGGTGAGTAGAAGGTAAGGGTTTTACCAGTTGTGAGTCATGCTGTGTCAGCCTAGTCTCGATCTATTTCTTAATTTTCTATTCTAGTTCTTGACTGTGGCAACAGTTTTGATTTGTTTAGCAGATAACAGCCTTTCTGCCTTATCTATGAAGCTATTAATATTGCTTTTTTAAAGAAAAAGTCTTCCATAAGGTCACCTGTTTAGCTTTCTCCCTAGTCGCAGGAATAATGAGACGATTTCTTAAGACTTTGTTCCTTTCAGCAAACCAGGGACTAAAGAAATCATTACCCATTTCTGGTAAGCAAATAGACTTAATTAGACTCACAGGATATAAGATATGGTACTATCCCCACACATCAGACAATCTATTACTGAATCTTTTCCAATGGATTATTATCCAAGTAAATTTATATGGCTGATGGACTGGGGAACAACCTGGAAAAAAACCCCCAAATTTCTCTTTAACATTGATTCCTTTTATGAATTTATGAAATCAATTAAGTTCAAAACATCTTACACTGTCCACTGCATGCTCTAACCAATGCTAACCTGATTATTTTTCTGTGTAAGAGGGAAAATGTTAAACTTTGTTGTTACTCGTTCATAATAATCCTATTTGTGCCTAAAAGGGGAAAAGATAGTAGTCATTCTTGATAAGGTATGTTCTATAATCTAAGATGTCAGAGAACTACATGTTGCCCCTTAGGGACATGGCTACCTAGAGTCACTGTTTAGTATATGAGTGATTAGTAAGGGAGCTTGAGGCTGGATCATAAATCACTGTGAAGATTGGGACCGTAGTCTTGAATTTGTCTCAGTAAGGAATCTCTGTGAGCCCTAAAGCAATGTGCTTGCATGATCCTCTGCTGCTTAATAGGCATGTAGGTCTTCAGGCTTCAAACCAACCCGTCTGCTGCTTTCTTCCAAAGGAAAAAAAACTACATACAGTACTTACTGCGACCAAGGCAGAGGCAGTCAGAAACATCGTCCTGGCATGTTGGGAGCGGTTTTGTATAGCATCCAGTTTCCATGAGGTGGACTTGTCAGCTGCTTCATTGGAAGTCTACCACCTCAAATGACGGATGATGTAGTTTTTACTACTTGGAATCACAGAATATTTTGAGTTGGAAGAGACCTTAAAGAGCATCTAGTCCCCACCCCCCTGACATCTCCAGGGATGGGGCAGCCACAACTTCCCTGGGCAACCTGTTCCAGTGCCTCATCACGCTTATTGTGAAGAAATTCTTCATTATGTCTACTCTAAATATGCCCCTCTCCACTTTAGAGCCATTGCCCCTAATCCTATGACTACAAGCTTTTGTAAAAAAAAAATATCTCCCCAGCTTATTCTGTAGTCCCCCTTCAGATACTTCTTCAAGGTATTTCATTTCCATCTAATACGATTTCGATGTTAGTCATCATTCTATGATGTTAGACATCATTCCCTGTCTTTCATAAAGCCAATAACACAGGTAAACAAGGAGAAAGGAACTGGAATACAGCCATCATTCATTCTGAAGGAGAGGTAGGCCAAGATCTAGATTCAAGAGAACAGGCCCTATGAGAAGCGACTGAGAGAGCTGGGGGTGTTTAGCCTGGAGAAGAGGAGGCTGAGGGGAGACCTCATTGCTCTTTACAACTACCTGAAAGGAGGTTGTAGAGAGGAGGGAGCTGGCCTCTTCTCCCAAGTGACAGGGGGCAGGACAAGATGGAATGGCCTCAAGCTCCACCAGGGGAGATTTAGACTGGAGATTAGGAGGAAGTTTTTCACACAGAGGGTCATTGGGTGTTGGAACAGGCTGCCCATGGAGGTGGTTGATTCACCTTCTCTGGAGGTGTTTCAGGCATGGGTGGACGAGGTGCTGAGGGGAATGGTTTAGTGTTTGATAGGAATGATTGAACTTGATCTGGTGGGTCTCTTCCAATCCAGTGATTCTATGATTCTAAGATCCACCCTGACTGTGCACTCTTAGCCTTGAGGCTGCCGATCTTTCCTTGTTTCATTGTTCCACCAAGGCAAGCACACATCCCTTC
Organism: Coccyzus lansbergi; assembly: GCA_033558105.1. NCBI lineage: Eukaryota > Metazoa > Chordata > Aves > Cuculiformes > Coccyzidae > Coccyzus > Coccyzus lansbergi. The sequence continues at coordinate 764,111 of JAUMJK010000220.1, read as the reverse complement.
ATAGTATAGCATACTTAATTTGAGAAGATTAAAGGTCATCCTTCTCAAGAAATAAAAGGATATGAAAATGTCTAAGGCAAGTAGTTTTACTACTTAACATGCAGACTTAGTGTGTAGAGATAATGGTCAACCCCACGGTAATCCATTCATCTATGCAGAAACGTCAGCTCCTCAAACCCGTTTACCTACATGCAGAAGAAACAACATTTTCTGTTTTCTAAGGAGAGTCAAAGACATAAATTTACTCTTTTCTTTGAGGAAAGTCCTACTGCCCGGAAGCCAGGCCTGGGACTATGCTGTTGTCTTTTTGTGATCCAATTGACCTGAAGTTGTTTCAGCTGCAAAAATCTTGCATTTCAGTCTTAGAATTTCTACTGTATCTTCGTAACTCCAAGTTTGTCAGCTGTCAAAAGGTAGTGCTGTGAAAAGACATGGGAAAAGGGTGAATTAAAATAAAAATGCAAGGTATTTGCTTGGATTTTTTTCTTTCTTTTTTTGGATGAAAGACCAACACAGTTCAGCCATAGCCTGAAGAAATTACACTATTTCCTGGAACTTCAGAACCGAATGTAATCTTAGATAGTGTAGTTATCCTTTGCAGAGAGTCTGGTTAGTAACATCAGCTGTCCCTTGCATCTTTCAAATGAGCCGTGTACACAAAGGCTGTGCTCCAGAGCACAAGCAGGAAAGACTTCTGACCTTTTGATGTGATGAACTGTTCCCAAAATCTCTGCATGTCCAAAAGAGGAAAACAAATATCAGAAAACTTGGAGACCTGAGGAAAGGGGAAGCTCCAGAATTTCACAAGCAGAAGCAGAGAGCAGCTCCCTAAGGGGTCCAGCTGCAGGACAGAGCCTGTGGGAGACCTGAAAATATGGGTCACTGTAAACCCACGCAGCTCTCCTCCTTCAAGCATGAGTATCAAACTGCCCACAACAGCATAGCCACATGGACTGTCTTGTTTTAAGACTTTTTATGTTTTGTAACCCCAACCTAAGAACCGTTGTTGACTAACTAGGGAGCATGAGCAAGTCAGGACATGCTGCCTGTCCATCCCTACGGTGTTGGTCTTCCTGCAGCCGCGGTGCAGATAAACCATGCTCCAATCTATGTGATGCAGAAGGCACGTTTTTCCTGGCCAAGCATATGGGGAGAAGGAACCAATTCCCCCTTTTGGTGTATGAGCAGGCTGTTAACCATTTTCTCCTCCTTAGCATTCAGTACATGCATCTGTGCTGCAGTTTCATTGCATTATCTGTAGCATCTTTCAACTTTGAGAATCATAGAATGGTTTGGGTTGAAAAGGACCCTAAGGATCTTCTGCATCCAAACCCCATCCAAGGGCAGGGACATCTCCCACTACACCAGGCTGCTCAAGGCTTCATCCAACCTGGCCTTCAACACTTCCAAGGAGGGGGCAACCACAACTTCCCTGGGCAAAATAACACCGAAAGAAATGTTACATCCTTCCACACTCACAGTAGGATGTTATTGCCTGCTGATTTCCACCACTACAGATTACTAAACTGGTTACCTTGCCAGGATAAAAGTTTTGAGTAAGCCCTGCCTTACTGCAGCTGTACCTTTCCTAATGAATTCCTCTAACCAGTTTTACAAACATGTTGCATTAGACTTTGCTGATTGAAAAGAGACTCGGTATAGAGGTGGGGAAGGACCTCTTGCATCTTGAGTCCAGGTCTACCTGATAGGTCCAGGAGGGTTCATGGAGCATCTTCCTCCACATCCTCCCCCTCACTACTGGCACCAAATCTTTCCCAGTATTTAGATGTACCATAGAGGAGGGAGGGAGCTGATGGGCAGGAGGAGAGGGCACTGGTTGAGGAGCAAACGTCCTGTCAACCCTTACACTGCCAAGGTGAACAGAGTGGAGTGGAGGAGAGCACTAAATGTTTTGCTGCTTCTGCTGTGCATTTTCTGTGCTAGAAGAGTCATTGGGCACTGGAACAGGTTGCCCAGGGAGGGGGTTGACTCGCCCTTCCTGGAGGGGTTTAAAGGACGGGTGGATGAGGTGCTGAGGGATGTGGTTTAGTGTTTGATAGGAATGGTTGGACTCGATGATCTGGTGGGTCTCTTCCAACCTGGTTATTCTGTGATTTCCCAAAAATTCAGGTTTCCAAAGAGTATATTTATCATACTTTATAAAGACTTAGTGATGTGAGATCTTGGTCTATTATCACATAGATTCTGTCTAGTTATTAAGGACATGTGACCAGTTGCTTTGAGTGTAAATAACTAAGGCTAAAGAACACAATACTTTCCTGGCTTAACTGCTTTGTAATGATTGACTGCAGTGTTATGAGAGCGATTTTGTGCCACCAGCTTTTAAGCAGAACAGTGTGCTGTCTTCAACAGAAAATTCTAATCTAAGTTGGTGCTGTCAAATGGTCTCATGTTTTCAGCCAGTTTTTAAAGTGAAATTGCAGCATATTTGTAGAAACCTACTTTAAATCAATGGATTTGGGTCAGACCATAAGCATTTGACCTTGTGTGTGTATGTTGCTGGGAGATGAAACAGAACACAATAGGACTGACTGGATTTAGTGTTTGGGGTAACAATTAATAGAAATGCTGCCTGTGTGTGTTGACAGTGGAGTTTCTTGTTAATCGTTACTGAAGTTCTGCTTTCTGAGCCTCCCTCGGGTAATAATGAGTGACTTAACATTACATACATCTTTTGACTTTCCCGTTTTTGTAGTTGTATGTCGTATCTGTCTGTCTGATCTGAGAAATATTTTACTATAAGCAGGTACAATTTTTAATTTGTAGGAATGAGAAACTCATGATTGATTCCCGGAGACTTAGTCATAATACATCCTCAAACTGGTCACCTAAATTTCATATAATCCAATGAAGAAATGTCTGGGGTTTGACCTAATGATCGTGCAAGCAGCCAGCCAGAAATTTTATTCATTTGAGTCCTGTGACACTCCATCACATTACATTTTATGTAAGACTTATAGAACTAAACTGTTAGGTCTTTTATTTCTTATCTGCGATCCTTGTCTATCATCAGGTGAAAGTACAGATCAATTTGATGCACAACACTTGATCCATGTGATCATTTGGTATAAAGAAAAACATGGAATATGTAAAAAAAGTCCAATATTTAGAACATGGGTTGTAAGAATTTCCTGAACTGAATCAATGTTTGAATTAATGTGCTGGTTTTAAGAAATATCCCATCTGGATTTTTTGTTTTTCTGATGTCTGAGAGTCTATCACAGCCCTCCCTAAGTTGTTCCCGTTGTTCATTACTCTTACAATAAACAAACACAGATGTAAGGCCATGTTGATCTAGCTTTAAAATCCATCACTGAGCTTTTGTTTTACCTTTGTAAGGTAGATGAAAGAGTTCAGCTTTCCTAGTATTATTATGGAAGGAGTTTATATATATATATACACATGTATGTATGTGTGTGTGAATGTGGCTTGTAGCATTTAACTCATTTTGGAGAATTACAAGTCCAGACATGGATCTGGGGGGATGGCATGTCCATGACATCTACCACCACTGCTGCTGACAGTGGTATATGGTGAAACAGTTGTTTTAAACCTCTAGTCTCTCTTTCTTCTTATGAAGTTGAATAGGTTAGACTCCTGCAATTTGTCACTGAAGAAGTTTCTTTTCTAAATCTCTGACCATTCTTTATGACTTTTCTCCAAGTTCTGTTCTGTTCATACTTGAAACTGTGAGTCACAACTAGACCAAGCCTTTTATTAGTCTTAATTATGATGATTGCATAACATCCTTATTTCTGTCCAGTATTATTCATTTTATATGGTCAAATCAGAAAAATTGTATCAGAAACGGTGTGACCAGCAGTTCCAGGGAGGTTATTCTCTCTCTGTATTCAGCACTAGTGAGACCACTCCTCGAATCCTGTGTTCAGTTCTGGGCTCCTCATCACAAGAAGGATGTGGAGGCTCTGGAGTGAGTCCAGAGAAGAACAACAAAGCTGGTGAAGGGACTGGAGAACAGGCCTTATGATGAGTGGCTGAGAGAGCTGGGGTTGTTTATCCTGGAGAAGAGGAGGCTGAGAGGAGACCTCATTGCTCTCTACAACTGCCTGAAAGGAGGTTGTAGAGAGGAGGGATCTGACCTCTTCTCCCAAGTGACAGGGGACAGGACAAGAGGGAATGACCTCAAGCTCCACCAGGGGAGATTTAGGCTTGAGATTAGGAGGAAGTTTTTCACAGAAAGGGTCGTTGGGCACTGGAACATGCTGTCCAGGGAGGTGGTTGATTCACCTTCCCTGGAGGTGTTTAAGGCACGGGTGGATGAGATGCTGAGCGATATGGTTTAGTGTTTGATAGCAATGGTTGGACTCGATGATCTGGTGAGTCTCTTCCAACCTGGTGATTCTCTGATTCTATGAAATATTGTATTCTCTTTTCACTGAAGTGTAGTATTGGGACTTCGTGTTGAACTGAGGGGTTATCAAGACCCTGTTATGCCTCTTGTCAGAGAAACAGGCACCCCAGAAAGACTCCCTCTTACTCTGTGGACCTAAAGATACTTTGTTTCTGGATAATGATTTACAATGGGCAGTGCTATGACATATTTTCATTGCTCTCATTTTAGCATTTAATCTAGATTGTGCTTTATTTTATAGTGCCCCATCTTCATGAAATCATTAACTTTGTCAGTGAAAATGTCCACAGAATCACACAAAATGCCTAGGTTAGAAAAGACAACCTGGATCATCGAGTCCAACCATTCCTATCAATCACTAAATATATTGCACATATCTGTTTAACTTGTATAACTGCTAAAGAGCAGTGGATGAATAATCATTCAGTACATTATGTCACTGAAAACCTACATCTGTTTAGCTGAGAATTCAACATACACTTAGTGATAGATCTGTTTTAAACCTATTGAAGATTTATTGGATTGATTTTTTTGGACGGTAATTTCCTACTTGACTCATAATGGAATGACACACAGCATAAACTCAAAGAGCGATGCAGTAAAAGTGTTATGAGAACAACTTCAAGAATAGATTTTCCCTTAGTTGTTAGATAATATTTAATTGCATGAAACTGTAAGTGAATGTAAGAAATTTTCAAAGTTCAGAAAAATAAATCAGATTTTTAAATCACAACCAGTGAAGGAAAACTAACCCTTCCTTTCTCATTTCTTACATACCTTACATAAAACCCACTGACTAGGTTATCCTGTCACTGATGCTTTGTAATTCCCCTGGGAATGGTTATCAGATTTTGCAGATGTAACTGAAAGGCAAATGCGGCCCCATGTGTATGTTGGTATGCAAAGAACATTGGAAGCATTCTTGCCTTCAGGATAATTACAAAATTGCTTCCTTTTTTGTTATCCACCCATGATGCCATCTAATTTTATGTTCCTTGGCTGCTAGCTCTTAGCTTCATTAACCTTACTTGATAGAGTGTTCCAACATTTATGATTCTCATGTGAAAAATGCTTCCTGATGGCTAGAAGTTGTTTTTCTTTAATTTCTACCTTTGCCCTCTTGTCCTAGGCTGGAAGTAGTAACTTGATATTGGTGTGCCTACTCCTTAGTGTTATGAATGCCAATTAATTCTACTACCTTTTCTTTCTTTTAAGAGATTCATGGTGATTTGAAATTAGTTAACCAACAATCCTACTTATTTTCATTTTGATCCCTTGTGTTTTTATGTTTCATAATAATTTTTTCTGTGGAAGGAAATGAGGAAATTCAGATATGTGTTATTCATCAGTCGGCCTGTTTCCACAGATGTAGCATTACCCTGATGTTGTTAACTTCATTGTCTGATTTGGCATGTGGTATAAGTCCAAGACACTGTTCCTGTGGGAAGTACAACTTGGTATTTTAAGGTAAATATGACCTTAGTCAATGGAATGTTACTCTGCCCTACACAGTGGCAAATTCCTACATCTTAAATATAAATCCACCGGAAGGACAGGATGTCACCCAGAGGGACTCGGACAAGCTGGAGAAGTGGGCCTGTGAGTACCTCATGAGGTTCAACAAGGCCAAGTGCAAGGTCCTACACCTGGGCCAAGGCAATCCTCAGTTTCAATACAGGATGGGGGATGATGTGATTGAGAACAGCCCTTAGGAGAAAGACTTGGGGATGCTGACTGATAAGAAGCCCAATGTGAGACAGCAATGTGTGCTTATAGCCCAGAAGGCCAACTGTATCCTGGGCTGGATCGAAAGAAGTGTGGCCAGCAGATCAAGGGAGGTGTTTCTGCCCCTCTGTGCCTCTCTTGTGAGATCTCATCTGGAGTATTGTGTCCAGTTCTGGAATCCTCAACAGAAGAAGGAGATGAAGCTGTTGGAATTGGTCCAGAGGAGGGCTAGAAAAACGATCAGTGGGCTGGAACCCTTCCATACGAGGACAGATTGAGAGGGTTGGGCTTGTGTAGCCTGGAGAAGAGAAGGCTCCCAGGAGAACTATAGCGACCTTCCAGTACCTGAAAGAACCTACAAGAAAGCTGAGGAGGGACTGTTTATAAAGGCTTGTAGTGATAGGACTAGAGGCAATGGGTATAAACTGCAGAGGGGAAGATCTAGCCTAGACATAAAGAGGAATTTCTTCACTATGAGAGTGGTGAGATATTGTCCCAGATTGCCCAAGGAAGTTGTGGCTGCCCCGTCCCTGGAGGTGTTGAGGCCAGGTTGGATGGGACCTTGGGCATCTTGATCTCTTGGGACGCGTCCCTGCCCACGGCAGGGATGGGGTTGAAACTGAATGATCGTCAAGGTTCCTTTCAACCCAAACTATTTTATGGTTCTATGATCCTATGATCTAGTTCAGTCAGCTGTGATGATCATTGTTAAATTTGCAATAGTGGGAAGTGTGAATTGAATCCCTGTTCACAAATAAAGCATTTCACCCTTTTTGCAAGTCATACAAAGATTCCAGAATAAATAGTTCTTACACCAGTAGCAGCACATCCAGCACAGAGCAGCACTAGAATTACCACTGCAAAGCTAATTGGTAGCTCCACAAGAACAGAGCCAGGTATCTCTGGTTTTGTCACATTTTCTATATAGTTTTGCATTGTAAAAAAGGTTGGATATCTGCCTATAAAGAGCTGCTAAAGCAAATTAAGGATCGGTCTGTAATGCAGCACCTTTTTTTTTTATGATACAGATTCATTTGAAATTTTACTTGCTTTTGGGATGGAGTGCATTGTACTTTGGGAAGCCTGCAATATTTCCTTAAGACTACACAGAAAAGCTACCACTCTGTTTCAATTAATCTCTTTTCAATTATGTTAAATTCTTTAAGCTAAGCTGGTCCAGAGGTTGGTGGGTTTCTCTCTTTTCTTTCTATTGTTTACTGTGTTGTATCCTACTGCTGACTTCATGGGGTGAAGAGAGAAACTCAAACTGTGATATTTGACACCTACGAACAGAGGTCAACCCATTGAAGAAGAGAATTGTTTACAATTGTTTACAAATAATTCTCTCAAGTTAAACTTTTTAATTAAGCTTGTAAAGGATGACAGTGGGAATAGGAAGAGGGAATTGCATGTTACCTAACTGAGGTGTTTGTTATAAAGCAATGCAAAGAAACCAGCAGAGTGTGCTTAGAAAGGGCAACCGATGATGGACTGAAGGGATGAAATTACTGTTGCTATTCATTGGGAAGTATTATGTTGTAAAGTTCATCTCTCTGGATACAACTGGCTTGGGGGCTGTTTCATCTTTTGAGTTTACAGTTTTTGTACTCAAGATTTTGCTTAGCGACCTCCCACTTAAAAGGATACTAGGCAACCCAGCACATGTTTCTTTGGAAATGGTTATTTTAGCATTCGTTGGACCATATGCACCTTTGTCTGAACTCAGAAACATAGAATGGTTTGGGTTGGAAGGGACCTTAAAGATCATCCAGTTCCAACCCCCCTGCCATGGGCAGAGACACCTCCCATCAGACTAGGCTGCCCAAGGCCCCATCCAACCTGGTCTTGAACACCTCCAGGGATGGGGCAACCACAACTTCCCTGGGCAACCTGTGCCAGTGTCTCACCACTCTCATGATGAAGAAGTTTCTCCTTAGGTCTAGCCTAAATCTGCCCCTCTCCAGTTTATAGTCATTGCCCCTAGTCCTAGCACTACAAGCCCTTTTAATGGAGTCCCTCCCCAGCTTTCTTGTGGGTTCTTTATATGAGGAAGCCCACAGTGACTTTGATTTTGGGTTTACTGTTTAAAACTTATTCTTAACAGCCCACAGTTTGGCCAAGGCCCTACTTCCTAGAGAAGGTATTTTCTGAATGTTTATCTTGCTTGAGTCAAAGTTAATAAGTTAATCAATATATAAGTTTCCCCAGCCTATACACTCTTGTTTAATATATGTCATTGTGAGACTATACTTGGAATCCTGTGTCCAGTTCTGGAATAACCCAAATGGTATGGAATTGTTTGGAGTGGGTCCAGAGGAGGGCTACAAAGATGTTCGTTGGGCTGGAGCACCTCTGCTGTGAGGACAGGCTAAGACAGTGGGTCTTGTTGAGCCTGGAGAAGAGAAGGCTGCACAGAGACCTTAGAGCAGCCTTCCAGTACTTGAAAAGGACCTCCAAGAAAGCTGGGGAGGGACTTAGAATCATAGAACAACCAGGTTGGAAGGGACCCATCGGATCTTCCAGTCCAACCATTCCTATCCAACACTAAACCAAGTCCCTCAAGACCTCATCCACCCATGCCTTAAACACCTCCAGGGATGGTGAATCAACCACCTCCCTGGGTAGCCTATTCCAATGCCCAATGACCCTTCCTGTGAAAAACCTCCTCCTAATCTCAAGCCTAAATCTCCCCTGGCAGAACTTGAGGCCATTCCCTCTTGTCCTGTCCCCTGTCACTTGGGAGAAGAGCCCAGCTCCCTCCTCTTTACAACCTCCTTTCAGGTACTTGTAGAGAGTAAGGAGGTCTCCTCTCAGCCTCCTCTTCTCCAGGCTAAACACCCCCAGCTCACTCAGTCACTCCTCATAGGTTCTGTTCTCCAGCCCCTTCACTAGCCTTGTCGCTCTTCTCTGGACTTGCTCCAGAGCCTCAACATCCTTCTTACAAGGACTTCTTACAAGGACATGGAGTGATAGGCTTAGGGGAATGGTTTTAAATTGGAGGAGGGGAAATTTAGACTAGACATCAGGAAGAAATTCTTGATGATGAGGGTAGAGAGCCACTGAACCAAGTTGCCCAGGGAAACTGTCACTGCCACCTCCCTAGATGCTGGAATGTGTCCTGAGAAGGGCAACGAAGCTGGTGAAGGTGCTGGAAAAAATCCTTAAGAGAGTGGCTGATGGAACCGGGGTTGATTCTTCTGGAGAAAAGGGAGTTGAGGGGACACCTTATCAATAGCCATACCTACCTGAAAGGAAGTTTTATTGAGGTGGATGTTGGTCTCTTCTCCATGGTAGCTATTGACAGGACAAGGAGAAATGACCTCAAGATGAGCCAGGGGAGAGATCTAGGTTGAATATTAGGAGGAATTTCTTTACTGAAAGGGTCGTCAAGCATTGGAACAGGCTGCCCAGGGAGGTGGTTGTGTCATCATATCCCCAAGGTGTTTAAAAGACGAGTTCTTGGCGACATGGCCTAGGGATGGACTTAGCAGGGCTAGATCAATGACTACATTTGACAATCCTGATGGTCTTCTCCAACCAAAACTATTCTATGATTCTATCATAACTCATAGAATCATAGAATCACCAGGTTGGAAGAGACCCATTGGATCATCCTATCAAACACTAAACCATGTCCCTCAGCACCTCGTCTACCTGTGCCTTAAACACCTCCAGGGAAGGTAAATCCACTACCTCCCTGGGCAGCCTGTTCCAATGTCCAATGATCCTTTGTGTGAAAAACTTCCTCCTAATGTCTAGTAACTCACAACATTTAGCATCTTTCAAAATTTCCACTTAGGGAAAGTGGGTTTTTTTAAGCCTGTTAAAGAATACCGTGCAGACAGAGAATTCCAAATTTCTTCTTTTGCAAAAATAACCAGAGGTCACGCATTTGCTGGAAAGAAGGTTATGCTACCAAAAATAAGTATTTACTGAATCAAGCATTCCAGTGCCAGGTTCTCCTGGGAGATACCTCAAGAAACAGACGGAAGCCTTCAAATACTTGAAATTTAATGGTTATGATATAATAATAAGATCTCCTGGAAACTCCGATATAGGAACTAATTCCATACTTGTGACAGTAAAACACAGCTTCTCAAAAAAAAAAAAAATACAACCCTGAGACATTACCAGGCATACTTTTCTAACCCTTTAATTTATTTTCATACTTCATACTGTATGCCGCAGACATCCATTGCTCCTTCATCTTGCTGCTAATCCAAGAATTTCTTCATATCATCAGGGAAAGTGCACAGAAGATGCTCCACAGCTGCACACTTCGTTGCCTACTTGCTTGATGTAAATTATCGACCTGATTAACTCATTATAATACAATGTTTTCCCCTTCATAATGGTCTAAGTACGGTCAGGATTAAGTGTCCAATGCGAGACTGAGTTTCCAAAAGGCTTGGGTTCCTTTTGGCCATGGAAAGGCTCTGCAGTAGGTCTGACTGCTGAGGAGAAGGTACTTGGTGGGCACAGCTGAGCCTGTTGCATGGTGAGTGTTTAGAAAGGGATGAAAACTGGACCTGGTTGCCCTCTGGAGATATCTATGTCTCTTCCCAGATTGTTCAGGCAGCAATGAGTGTCAAACAAGCCCTTCTCAGGTCTCTCAGCAGCACACCTGATCTTCAAGGTATCTGTAGCCACTTGTTATTTAGAAAACACTGCTTGTGCATGTTAACATGGACTCAAGAATTCGTTTTCAAGCATGTTGAATCCCCAGATGCTTTCTTTATGGCTGTGAAGCTTTTTTGTAGTGAACCTGCAGGGCACAGCTTAGCTGTGTTTCCTTCCAATCACATGCTTGTAATGAGAAACATCTTCCACCTTCTCAAATGCATCTTGAAGGGAAGCAGCTACCTACGTCTGCCACAGCCTCTCCTGAGGAAGCCTTAGCTCAGCCTTTGCCACTTTCCATCATTTATCAGCAGTCCTGGCTAACTGTAGAGGTCCCAGTTGACTGGAAGCTTATGAATGTGATATCCATCTATAGGGAGGACTGGAAGGAAGACCCAGGGAACTACAGCTTTAGCCGAGGAAGCTTTAGCTCAGCCTTTGCTGGGGGACAGGAGGCTGGGAGTTCCCCCAATTACTTGTGAGGCTCCAGCTTCACGTTCTGCAGTGATCTGGGGTCAAGTGGAGGAAGGCGCATGCCTGCTGAAGTGAAGCGTGTCACACCATGGGTTTGCTACCTGGCTCAACAGCCTGGTCTGCAGTCAGCAGGGAAGTGCCTCTGCACAAAGGGAGAGTTAGGAGGATAATTACAGTGTGGGGTTTTTAATCATTTTTAAGCCCAAGTGTGTCTCAACATGGCATTATTTTTTTTATAAGAAAGATCAGGAGACAGGAAGATGAAGAAATCTAGTAAAAAGACCACTAACAAAATTAAGTACAAAAAAAAAGCAGCAACAGAAGGAATAATAGTGCTTTGTTTATTCTTTCCCTTTGAGCTTTGTGCATTTACTATTGTTTTCCACTTCTTGGTCCTACTTTCTTTTTTCTCCTCCCCTGCCCTCTGTCTTCCTTAATTTTTTTTTCTGTGATACATTAGCACAGTGGGAACCTACCACCCACAGTGTCCGTTAACTGCCTCTCCAAAGAGGCCAGATAGAGGAGCCACCCCACATGGGCTAACCTGGACTCAAAGGGCAGCACGATGTTGCAGCCTGAGGCCAGCTCCTGTTTGTACAGCAACGTGACATTGCAGGAAAAGAGTTCAATCATGCTCAATTTTGCTTCTGGTATTACGAAAGCAGCACATCGGTAGTGGAGTTGTGCAGATTGGATGGAACTAATTATCACAGAATCGTAGAATAGTTTGGGTTGGAAGCGACCTTAAAGATCATGCAATTCCAGCCCCCCTGACATGGGCAGGGACACCTCCCACTAGATCAGGTGCCCAAGTCCCTGCCCAATCTGGCCTTGGGAAACCTCCAGGGATGGGGCAGCCACAGCGCCACTGGGCAACCTGTGCCAGTGCCTCACCACTCATATCATGAAGAAACCCTAAATTTGCCCCTCTCCAGTTTATAACCATTGCCCTCATCCTGTCACTACAAGCCTTTATAAAGACTCCCTCTACAACTTTCTTGTAGGCCCCTTCAGGTATTGGAAGGTCACTATAAGGTCTCCTCAGAACCTTCCCTTCTCCAGGCTGAGCTACTCCAACTCTCTCAGCCTGTCCTTGTATGGGAGATGCTCCAGCCTTCTGATCATCCTTGTAGCCTCCTCTGGACTAGTTCTAACAGTTCCATATCCTTCTCCTGTTGAGGATTCCATAACTGGACACAATACTCCAGATGAGGTCTCACAAGAGAGGAACAGAGGGACAGAATCACCTTCCTCAACATTTACTTTTATTTAGTTCTAACAATGCACAATTTAATTATATTAAATTGTATTGTATTGTATTAGATTAGATTAAATTGTTTCACAGGAAGTTTTTGTAAGGAGTGTTGCATGTACAAGAACAGGCTTTTTTTAACAAGAATGTGAGGCTTCACAGAGCGTTTATTTTATCTTAAGAGTTCAAACCACCTTCCATGAGAAAAGTGAAGGGAAAAATTTTTTTACAAAATTTCCCGTGGAATTTCCTCCCCATTTCTTCCTCCAGACATTTTCTTCCCTCTATACGGAAGAAACGAGCTGCACAGGTAGCTTGAAAAGGGTAGAGAGCTCGGTTCCTTCTTCTTCCCTGTCCCTCTATGTTCCCTATGACTATCTTCAGTTGTTTAATTACATATTCCTCCTCCTCTGTAGCATAAATGTTTTCCATCTTAAAGGTCCAAAGACTCCAGCCTCTCATTCTGAGTTTCCAGTTGGGTGAGAGGCAGTTTCTTTTTCCGGATATTTGATATTCCCGATACCTCGCAGGCACTCCTAAAATCTGACACAGAGGACTGCTGAATAATAACCGATCAAGGCTTGCTGTTCTGTGAAGGTGCACAGGGCAATACTTGTGCTTCCCTGACTTCTTGATCCAACTTGTTTTCCTCCGTCTTAGATTTTACCAGGACCACCAGAGCACTCCTGCTCGGGGTCGGCAGTTATCTTTCTTCATCATGAATGACAACAACAGGGCTCCTAGTGTCACAACAGTGTTATTTATTTTCCCTGCTGGGGTTTCATCAGGTTGTTAACCAACTGCAGTTAAAAACATCTGCTAGATTAATTCCTCTGGAAAATTCCATATACAGCAAGCATAGAGATAAGAGATAAGTTTAAAGCTACTTTGCATACTTCTGCTTAAGAAAAAGCAGCAGCACAGAAGTTAGTTAGTGTGGGTTTTTTTTTTTTTTTAGTGCTGTCACAAATTCCACAGTAGCACTCAAATGTTATTTCTTTTTTTTTTGTTTTGAGTATGTTCCTTGAGATTTTAGGTTCCTGATTCTCCTTTATACAAGTCATCATAATTTTTTTTCCCTCCAACCTAGTCCTACCATTACAGCTACCTCTTCTTCACAGTGATTGTATAGCATGGATATTCTAAATTATCTGCTTTACTGTTGTGGCCTTCCCACATGCAGGTCTCGGGGTTAGCACTGATGAGCAATTTGCTCTCATGGACCAACACACATAGAATTATAGAATCACCAGGTTGGAAGAAACTCACCAGATCATCGAGTCAAATCATTCCCATCAATCACTAAACCATGTCCCTCAGTGCCTTGTCCACCTGTCCCTTAAACACCTCCAGGAAAGGTGACTCAACCACCTCTCCTGAGGGGACTCCAGATCTCTAATACCAAAGCTCAAACTGGAGGCAGGCTTGTTTGTCCTATATTTGGACTTCATTAGGGAGTCAAATGTTTACGAATGTTTTTTTTTTTGTCCAAATAGACATAACTTCCATTTTCTTTCTACTGCAGCCTCCTGTGCAGTTCCCAGACTATTTCTTTTATGGAACAGGCATATATGCAAGGTGTTTGAAAGTGGTGCATGTATGCTGGCCGGAGATGGTGGCTGCTCACTTGAGTGGCTGTCTGCATGTAGGCAAAATCCAAACTACCCATTTCTACTGCTGCCTCCCCAGAACAAACATGCTGCAAGGAAGCCCATAGGACATCTGCAGCTCCGGCTGAGTGTGCTGGAGACAGGGTGTTATGGCAGCGAGTACCTCTAAAAGAATCGTAGGATCATAGAAGCATAGAATGGTTTGGGTTGGAAGGGAGGTTATATATTATCTAGTTGCAACCCCCCTCCCATGGGCAGGGGCATCTGCTACACCAAGCTGCTCAAGGTACCATCCAACCTGGTCTTCAACACTTCCAGGGATGGGGCAGCCACAGCTTCTCTGGGCAACCTATGTCTCACCACCCTCAACATGAAGAATTTCTTCTGAATGCCTAATTTAAATCTTCCCCCTTCCAATTTAAAGCCATTCTCCCTTGTGCTATCACTCCATGCCCTTGTAAAGAGTCCCTCCCCAGCTTTCTTGTAGGCCCTCTTCAGGGAGGACAAAAGGAGAAGGATGAAAGAAGTCATTGCACATGTTTGAATTCGAGAACTGAGATTAATTTGTAAATTAAACAGGGGACAGGTCGAGAGGGAATGGCCTCAAGCTCCGCCAGGGTAGGTTTAGGCTGGAGATTAGGAGGAGGTTTTTCACGCCAAGGGTCATTGGGCATTGGAACAGGCTGCCCAGGGAGGTGGTTGAGTCACCTTCCCTGGAGGTGTTTAAGACACGGGTGGATGAGGTATTGAGGGACTTGGTTTAGTGTTAGATAGGAATGGTTGGACTAGAAGATCCGATGGGTCCCTTCCAACCTGGTTGTTCTGTGATTCTGTGATTCTGTGAATTCAAAGAATAAATATGTCCACTTGTGAAAGCAAGAGTTGTTGCGTTGTTCAAGTCTGGGCCCCACCCTGTGTATTATTATTTTAAAGCTGGACTTAAGTTTCTTTCAGCTGAGTGGCTCCTCTTTCTTTTTTTTTTTTTAACTTGGACTCAATGATCCGATGGGTCTCTTCCAACCTGGTTGTTCTATGATTCTATGATTAACTATGACTTTCGTTCCGTTTACCTGCTAACAGTTAGACATGTAGGAGAACAGGAAGGGCAGAAGGAACCATTCTTCTCATGATCAAATTGGGAAAACTAATTCCCAGCAAACTTTCTGCAGTCTTTATTTTTCTAATTTTAGAATATGCTGCACTTCCAGAGAAGACATTTAGCTTTGCTATTTTTGAGAAATGGAATTAAATGATGTTATGTCCTTACATACCCCGTGTGTCTGCGTACTTCTATCAAGTAAAGAATGACAAATATGCAAACTCAGTGTGTCCTAAGAAGATAAGTGGTAATGGTGCTGTTCTCTAGTCCAGGCAACCCACATTTATTTGATATTCAACTGTGCTGGAAAGTTCATTTTGCTGCTGGCTATTCACAAAGAATCACAGAGATAACAGAGGCTTGGGAGCTCTCAGCAGTGTTCACAGAATCACTAGGTTGGAAAAGACCTCCAGGATCATCGAGTCCAACCATTCCTATCAATCACTAACCATGCCCCTGAGTACCTCATCCACCCGTCTTTTAAATACCTCCAGGGATGGTGACTCAACCACCTCTTTTGCTTTTTTGCAAACAAGCAAGTAGGTAAAGAATGTTCTTTTTCTGCATTACTAGCTGGGAACCTGCTCCACATGCTGCTTGTGGTACCTCCTATTTTCCTGACGCAGTAGATGTTGTCTTGTCCTAAAGAAAAGAAGCAGTTGAATACCAGGAGAAATAACTTCAATGCGGAAGATGATTTTAGTGGAGCACTAAACCAAAGTTCTCCATGGGAAGGAGGTCAGATGGCAGAGAGATACCAAAACTGCCTCTCACATTCCATTGATGCTCCTCTGCTGTTGACCAGCAACCTTATTCTGGGCTCAGCAATGATGTCTGCTGATCTTCGTGACCTGCAGTTCTGTGAATTCAACTCACAGCCTTATCAGATCTCCACAGCAAAGCAAGGCTGGGCACGCTTCCCTGCGGCTGAGGTGTCTCAGAGCATGGGTGCCTTGAGTCTGTATGGTGAGATGGAAAAGAAATTTGCTCCACCTTTCTGTTACTACTGTTCTCCTGAAGGTGTGTGCTACGTTTAATCTAAAAGAAAGGAAACCACATTTCAAACTTATTAAATTTAAACCACATATTCAAACTTGGACTTGATGATCCAGTGGTTCTCTTCCAACCTGGTGGTTCTATGATTCTATGAAATAAGTTTCATGGAAAAATATCTAAAAATACCGGTTTTTTCTATTTGGAAAGAAGAATTAATAACTCACATTGTCTATCATTTTGATACTAAAATTTTCTATGATTTGTATTTACATAGAAAGTATGTTGTGTTCATGTAACTTTTTCTGACCTGACAGCATAGAACTAGAACATATAATCAAAATTGGGGAAAACCTTCTTTGTGATCAATTTTACATTTTTGTTTAAATACAAAAAAAAATTAAAATTAACACCAGTATGAATAATCTTTCCCAACTTTTCCTCGGCTGTATAAGGGGTTTTAATGGTTGTGATATTACTGTTAGTCTCCTACACCACACAATTAATTTTTACAGGTTTTGAGCCCAAGGATTACATTAAAAAGTAACAAAAAGTGTATAAATGCATTTTTAGACACTACGTTGAGCTTTCAGCTTAAGAATTACTTGAAGAAGCGTAATGTGCTGTTAAAAACAGCACAGGTGGTCGATTCACCTTCCCTGGAGGTGTTTAAGGCACAGGTAGACGAGGTTCTGAGGGACATGGTTTAGTGTTTGATAGGAATGATTGGACTCGATCATCCGGTAGGGCTCTTCCAACCTTGTGATTCTATGATTCTATGATTCTATGATAATTAAAATACTTGGTTGTACTAATCTTGATCGGTACCTCAGAGGTTACAGTTTGCAGCTAGAGTTATTTAGGTAGGATGGACAAATACAAATGCAAAGTAAACATCCTGAGTCTTGGGACTGAATCATGTGACAAAATACATGCCACAGGTACTACCTGATGGAAACCGAGCTTCACTAGGATGAAAAATGAGACACCCTCAGCAATTTTGCAGTTGACTTCATGCTGAGCGGTGCAGTTGCCACACCAGAAGGATGGGATGTCATCCAGAGGGACCTGGACAAGCTGGAGAAGTGGGGCTGTGGAAACCTCATGAGGTTCAAAAAGGCCAAGTGCAAGGTCCTACACCTGGTTTGGGGCAATCTCCAATTTCAGTACAGGATGGGGGATGATGTGTTTGAGAGCAACCCTGCAGAGAAGGACTTGGGGATGCTGGTTGATGAGAAGCTGGACGTGAGCTGGCAATTTGTGCTCGCAGCCCAGGAGGCCAACTGTATCCACATCAAAATAAGTGTGGCCAGCAGGGCGAGGAAGGTGATTCTGCCCCTCTATTCCTCTCTTGTGAGACCTCGTCTGGAGTACTGTGTCCAGTTCTGGAATCCTCCACATAAGAAGGAGGTGGAGCTGACTTTTCACCTCCTTTGGCATGTCAAGCACTCTTTGCCCAGCTTTTGAAAGCAATCCAATCAGCACCCTTACTCAGCTCTTGAGAAGTCCTGGAGTCAGAATGCAGATGGTATGAAAAACACTGCCAATGTCTTTCCTAGACGATAAATATTTTATTATTGTGTTCTGCACTCGGAGGAACAGATAGTTCTGGTGTTAGAAGCCAAGGAGGTTTATTATGGGAAAGCAGAAAATTCTGCATGTTTTCACAGCTAACTCTCAAAAAAGAATAAATTCCTTTGGAATTTCAGTTTTGACTGAAGATTCTTTATAAAAAGGGAAACAGATTAATGCCTTTTTAAAAAGCATCGTATCTGAACTGATAGGGAGAATAAATTAGCATCATTCATATGATCCCTCTAAAACCATAAAAGTCAATGAAAACCATGTAATATATAAGTACGTACCTGAATATTATTCTGGCATTTAATATTTACAAGAAAGCTTATTGTTATGAAGTACCTGACAATGTTGCATTGTGCCATTTCAGCTGCATCGTTTAGACACCAAGCTAAGTGTAAGGATCCCTTAGCAAGTTTGCAGATGACACTAAGCTGGGTGCAAGTGTCGATCTGCTGGAGGGTAGGGAGGCTCTACTAAGGGATCTGAACAGGCTGGACAGCTGGGCTGAGTCCAACGGCATGAGGTTTAACATGACCAAATGGCAGGTCCTGCACTTGGGGCACAACAACCCTATGCAGAGCTACAGACTGGGAGAAGTCTGTCTAGAAAGCTATCAGGAGGAGAGGGACCTGGGGGTGTTGGTTGACAACCGACTGAACATGATCCAGCAGTGTGCCCAGGTGGCCAAGAAGGTCAATGGCATCCTGACTTGTATCAGAAATTGCATGACTAGCAGGTCCAGGGAGGTTCTTCTCCTTCTGGAATCAGCACTGGTGAGGCCGCTCCTTGAATCCTGTGCTCAGTTCTGGGCCCCTCACCACAAGAAGGATGTTGAGGCTCTGGAGTGAGTTCAGAGATGAGCAACAAAGCTGGTGAAGGGGCAGGAGAACAGGCCCTATGAGGAACGTCTAAGAGACCTGGAGGTGTTTATCCTGGAGAAGAGGAGGCTGAGAGGAGACCTCATTGCTCGCTGTAACTACCTGAAAGGAGGTTGTGGAGAGGAGGGAGTTGAGCTCTTCTCCCAAGTGACAGGAGACAGGACAAGAGGGCATGGCCTCAAGCTCCACCAGGGGAGATTTAGGCTGAACATTAGGAGGAAGTTTTTCACAGAAAGGGTCATTGGGCATTGGAATAGGCTGCCCAGGGAGGTGGTTGATTCACCTTCCCTGGAGGTGTTTATGTCATGGGTGGATGAGGTGCTAAGGGATATGGTTTAGTGTTTGATAGGAATGGTTGGACTTGATGATCCGATGGGTCTCTTCCAAGCTGGTGATCCTATGACTCTATGATTCTATGACCTATTTAAGCAAACTTTATGCAGGTCTGCAATCCAGCTGATCCAGCCATCTGTGGATTAGGCATATAAATTCTGCAGATAAAAGCTTCTATTATGGATAAAGACAGAAAAGCAAAGTCTATGCTCTTCCCAATTAGTATTTTTTGCACAGAAATGGCAGAAATGTTATTTGACAATGTGATTGCAATAGTAGCCTTTCCTGGCTGAGCTACCCAAGTGATAAATTACTCTTCATCACGTCTGTCTTTGCAGGAGATAGCAATGTTTCTAGATTTGATACTTGCTTGTATGCATTGATTCTTTAGAGGTCAGTGTCAGTCCACACTGTTCAGGAAGATTCATGTCTAACCCAGCAGGGAATTCAACATGAGAAAAATTGTCCCTGGAGGTATTTGAGAGATGAGTAGATGAAGTGCTCAGGGATATCATTTAGTGGTGGATGGGTATGGTGGACAGTTGTACTCAATGATCTCAAAGGTCTTTTCCAACCAAGTGATTCTATTATTTTATGAAACTGTGAAGTCCCACCATAACAAGGGTATGGAACTGTTGGAACAGGTCCGGAGGAGAGCTACAAAGATGATCAGAAGACTGGAACACCTCTGCTTAGGAGGACAAGCTGAGAGAGGTTGTTCAGCCTGGAGAAGAGAGGGCTGCAGGGAGACCTTAGAGCAGCTTCCAATACCTGAAGGGGCCTCTGAGAAAGCTGGGGAGGGACTTTTTAGAAGGGCATGGAGTGATAGGAAAAGGGGAATGGCTTCAAATTGGAGAAGGAAAGATTTATATTGGACATTAGGAAGAAATTCTTCGTGCTCACGGTGATGAGACACTGGCACAGATTGCACAGGGAGATTGTGGCTGGCCCCTCCCTGGAAGTGCTGAAGACCAGGTTGGATGGGGCCTAAAGTAGCCTAGTCTAGTGGGAGGTGTCCCTACCCATGGCAAGGGGTTGGAACTAGATGATCTTTAAGGTCCCTTTCAATCCATACCATTCTGTGATTCGAAAAAGATTGGAAATGGGTGGCTAGTAACTTGTAATTTTTGGTCAAAAGAGGAGACCTGAAAATTGTTTGTGTGATGCATCCTATTACGGGGGGTTGAAACTGAATTATCTTTCAGGTCCTTTCCAAACCAAACCATTCCATGATTCTGTGATTCTCTAGCAAGAAGCATCATAGATCAGAAGCAGTTTTAGCTTTGGCTACAAAAAAAAAAAAAAAAAAAAAGTGACTCACCTCACAGCCAAGCAAACCACACTGTTTTGAGCCTCCACCCAGAAATCTGGCAATCTAAATTGAACTCTCTTTTTGAGCGGTACTTCCCTCCGCAGGAACAATGAATCAAATGAAAGGGCCTAAACAAATAAATCTTTATACTTCCCTGTTCTTTCTACCTCCCGATTCATCATACGTCACCTTGGAAAACCTAAGTAATCCACAGCAGGAGGCAAAACTGCCATCGTGGAAGATTTTAACAGTGTCAGATCGTCCTTCAGGTGTTGGGGGTGACCATTTCTTAGGTCACATGTTGGGTGGGCACCGTCTGCAGCCCTGATGCCCACACATGTTCTGTTACTGGTTTTGCCATTAGTCTCTGCTGCTGCCGCTGACTGTGACTGCTGTGCTGGCTTCCTGGCTACTCCCTTCTCTGGTCTCTCCAGCCATCCCTGCGGCATTCCTGGTCCTTTACAGAAAGTGCAGTGGTGCAAGGATCCGCTTCATGCCCCAACCTCACAGAACAGGCTTACTGAATTAAGTCTTCTTTCTTTCGTAAACTAATGAAAGAAAGAACTAATCTGCTTATTTTCTCCACATAGACATTTCTCCATTTCTCAAGACTGGGCCAGTTTATTAGGACCACCATTTACCCCAATAAAGTTATCCAATTTTTTGTGAAGGTGTCTGTTGATACAATTTCCTACACATTTTAGCTTAGTTCTATTTGACTGAATTAAAAATACTAGAAAAGAAATGTTTGGTTAAGCCTCATAGAGCCTATTGCATTGTTCCCTTCCTGCGCAAGCAGATGCCGACAGATGATGTTCCTTCTCTAGGCTATGGAGAAAACTCATTGTCTATGGGAGTTCTTGGGAGAGGTCTGCTCTTCAGACCATCTGCTTTCACAGGAGACACAGGCTGGTTGACCTAGCTCCTGTGGCTGCAAGGAGTTTTGAGTTCTGAAACATCTGGTTAGCACTTCAATGACAGGAATTTCAGTTGCTGGTTTTCAAGTTCTCATGCCACGTTGTCAGTGTTATGCAAGATCCAGAGGTGAGTAATTGCCACCAAACAGATCAAGTTTATAGCAAGAAAGTAAGTTCTGAAATTGCCCCACAAGGTCTGCTGGTACAGGATTTCTGGTACAGGATTTCTGGTACAGTCTTAGAATCACAGAATCATACATAGAATCACCAGGTTGGAAGAGACCCATCAGATCATCGAGTCTGACCATTCCTATCAAACACTAAACCATGTCCCTCAGCACCTGATCTACCCTTGCCTTAAACACCTCCAGGGAAGGTGAATCAACCACCTCCCTGGGCAGCCTCTTCCAATGCCCAGTGACCCTTTCTGGGAAAAACTTGCTCCTGACGTCCAGCTTAAATCACCCCTGGTGGAGCTTGAGGCCATTCCCTCTTGTCCTGTCCCCTGTCACTTGGGAGAAGAGCCCAGCTCCCTCCTCTTCACAACCTCCTTTCAGGTAGTTGTAGAGAGTAATGAGGTCTCCTCTCAGCCTCCTCTTCTACAGGCTAAACACCCCCAGCTCTCTCAGCCTTTCCTCATAAGGCCTGTTCTCCAAATCCCTTCACCAGCTTTGTTGCTCTTCACTGGACTCTCTCCAGAGCCTCAACGTCCTTCTTGTGGTGAGAGGTCCAGAACTGAACACAGGATTCAAGGAGCGGCCTCACGAGTGCTGAGTCCAGAAGGAGAATAACCTCCCTGGACATGCTGGTCACACTGTTTCTGATCCAAGCCAGGATGCCATTGGCCTTCTTGGCCACCTGGGCCACTTCTGGCTCATGTTCAGTTGCTGTCAACCAACACCCCCAGGTCCTTCTCCTCCAGGCAGCTTTCTAGATAGACTTCTCCTGGTTTGTAGCTCTGCATAGGGTTGTTGTGCCCCAAGTGCAGGACCTGCCATTTGGTCGTGTTAAACCTCATCCCATTAGACTCAGCCCAGCGGTCCAGCCTGTCCAAATCCCTTGGTAGAGCATGAGATGGTCCCGATAAGCTTCAATTAAGTACTCTCAGTTTTGGGTGCTTATCTTCAAATCCTAGTTTTTTGAAAAAGTTTGCCACTTTTACTGTGTTTCAAGTCTGCGACCTTCAAGCAGAGCTCCTCCCAAATGAGATAATTAAAATTTCTCTGTGTCTTCTCAGAGAACCCATGTTTTCGTTTATGGTCCTCAGAGGGAAGGCAAATTAAACCTGCTGCCATGTGTTGAAGTATTACCAAACGACGACATTTATACTAGATTTAGCCGAAGTCCCTATTTCCTGGGGCAATGTGTCCTAGAATAGTCCAAAAAGGATGTTTTTCTTTCCTTTCTGTCCTTGAGGCATGAATAATCTAGACAGACACATCTTTTCTTTAAGGTCTCAGAGGGCAATCACTATTGACAAGAACTTTGCAGGCTGAAATAATGTAAAGGTATTTGTTCATAGAATCATAGAATCATAGAACAACCAGGTTGGCAGGGACCCATCGGATCTTCTAGTCCAACCATTCCTATCAAACACTAAACCAAGCCCCTCAAGACTTGTTGAATTGTCTTTTTTTTAGAAGGACAAAGAGCAGGTAGTAGATCAAGGATCTTTTCACCAACAAGTTTAATTTTTCTGTCAGTGGAGTTTTTCTAGCTCATCATTCTTGTTCCTGCTACCACCAACTGCCTGACCCTTCTTCTGGAACATAGACAACAGTTCCCTCCAATGCTCTGAAACATAAAGGTCTCTCTGTCTTTTCTCTCATTTCCTTCCTTCAAACTCTCCCTTCACATTTCAGTGATGTAAACCAGCCAAGATAAGAAATAGCTGTCTCTTCCCAGGAGGAGACGGGACGGATGTGCAATTCAGAAGAACAATTCCTTTTTTCCTACTGCCTTCCTGGGATGGGAGGTGGTGGGGACAGAGGGGAAGTGCAAAGTAAGTTAACCTCCCTTTTGCCAGCTGCCCTGTGCCAGCTATTCCTAGCCAAATAGACACAGCAAAGCATGTCAGCACTTTACTGCTCTCCCCTTGCAGGCACAGAATTGTTAAAAACAGCAGGTCAAGGGGGGTGGTTCTGCTCCTCTACTCTGCTCTTGTGTGCAGCTCTGGAATCTCCAACATAAGAAGGATATGGAACAGCTGGAACAGGTCCAGGGAATGCTACAAAGATGATAAGAAGGTTAGAGCACCTCCAATACGAGGACAGGCTGAGAGAGTTGGGGTTGTTCAGCCTAGAGAAGAGAAGTCTCTGAGATCTTATAGCGACCTTCCAGTACCTGAAGATGCCCTCCGGGAAAGCTGGGGAAGGACTTTTTTTTGATAGGACTAGCGGGAATGGCTTTAAATTGGAGAGGGGAAGATTTAGATTATACATTAGGAAGAAATTCTTCACAATGAGAGTTGTTGGACACTTGCACCGGTTGCCCAAGGAGGTTGTGGCTACCTGGAAGTGTTGAAGGGCAGGTTGGATGGGGCCACAAGTAGCCTGGTCAGGTGGGAGGTGTCCCTGCCCATGGCAGGGGGGTTGGAACTGGATGATCTTCAAGGTCCCTTTCAGTCCATACCCTTCTGATTCTAACAAAGATAGGAAACAGGGATGGCTAGTAACTTGTATTTTTTGGTCAGAGTAGGAGACCTGAAAATTGTTTGTGTGATGCAACCTATTACTCTTCTTGCACTTGTCATAAACTGGTCTCTTCAGTCATTTAAGTCATGTTTTGTCTAGATCCTCTATTGCTAGAAGAAAATGGCAGGAGGGAGTTAGGCCATTACCACTGCAGAGCAATAGTCATATTTGCTGAGCTAGTGTATTTCTCTTTGGGTTTATAGGAGTTAAATAAGTAAATTTGGGGGTGGATGAGGGTTTCTGCTATTGTGAGATTTCATTTTAGAGTAGATTTTTACATGACTTTAATATTACTGCTGTGGTTTAATGAGGGAAACAGAAGAACTGTTTTCTCAATTACCTAAAGATAATAAAAACCAGCACAAGCAGAACAAACTTTCTCATTTGCCATGGGATACTAGCTCGTACAGTAGCAGGAATTCACAGCCAAGAACATCACACTTTACAGTGGTGATGAAGTTCTCCAATATACAACAAGAGGTTCATTTTCTGTGATTAAGGGATGCGTTTGGATTTAGTGGGACAACTATCTTCAGATTTACTGGCTGAGTGATCATTTTGGGGATGACTTAGAAGAATCATGGAATCATAGAATCACCGGGTTGGAAGAGACCCACTGGATCATCGAGTCCAACCATTCCCACCAATCTCTAAACCACGTCCCTCAGAAAGCAGATAGCAGAAAGAAAAGGGAAGGGGAGAATCTGTAGAGGCACCGGTAATGTAGTATGTATTACAGAACTGGAGCTCCCACTGGGTTTAAGAGCTGACCAGAGGCTTGACTAAGCTGCCCTGCTCCCAGGATGGACTCTGCATGAGTTCTTCACAGGCGACAGTTCACACCAGGCTCAGAAAGGGGGTTTGATATTGTTCAGGGATTGTGACCAGCCAGACAAGGTTAATAGCTTAGCTGACGCTTAAAAAAAACAGAACTGCTTCCAGAAGGTTATGTTTGGATCTTTATAGCTCACGGAGGTTGTGCATCATGCCTCACTGAGTCTGTGCCACTGCCACACACCCCCAGCATTGGGACAGGAGGTCTGAGGGGCAAAAAGCCACCAGCACTCAGTGTCAGTGTCAGCAGCCTGTTTTCATGCATAGTCCTGGACCATGATGTTAAGACTCGGGAGGACAGGGGCACTTTAATACATTTTTGAGTAAAGCCATAATGAGTTGACCAAGGACACGATGCTCTTTTCAGTCCTAGTCCACTATGCGTAAAAAATTTCACCTACTCTCTAAAGCACTAGCTTGCATGGAGACTTGTGGATGTGGAAGCAGCATATATCCCATATATCCACGAACACCCTGAAAACTGCCGCTGATGTTAGCTATAAGCATACAAAATCACATCCTGGCAACAAAACATGTGTTGCTCTGTCCTGGAGAAGGGAGAAACCAAGTTGTCCTTTGTCCTGCCATTGGGACTCCTGGCAGTGAACAGTGGGGAGGCAGGAAGGATAGTATTGGAATTGAGGAAATTTCTCCATGGGGAATGAGGCTGAATGGGACCATAGAGACTGGTACAGAGCGGGATCCCCTTTATCTGAATCATCCCTGACAGGTAAACTGCTCTTAAAACAGCAAAGACTGTGGATTCACAGTCCTCCTCATCAGCATTTCCTAGCATCTAACCTGAAATCAGGTCATCAGAAATCCATAAGGGGTCTTAATTATTCCAAGGTCTTCAAGGTTTGCTTTTTTCATGCCCATATTTTCAATATCTTGCCTACCTGCATCAGTGGTGACCTAGACTCCAAAATCTGGGTCATGTGTAATACAGAAGCACAGAAACATCAGTAGGAAGAAGTACTCTCCCAAGCTACCAAAGCCAGCATTCTGCATTAAGATTGGACAGCAGGAATCCCTAATGCACAAAATAAGGGTTAATTTTAGTGTGACTATAATCTACTTTAGGGAGTTCTCCAAATGATCTGGTGACCTCAGTACAGAGTCATAGAATCATAGAATCACCAGGTTGGAAGACACCCATCGGATCATCGAGTCCAACCATTCCTATCAAATACTAAACCATGTCCCTCAGGACCTCGTCTACCCATGCCTTAAACACCTCCAGGGAAGGTGAATCAACCACCTCCCTGGGCAGCCTGTTCCAATGCCCAATGACCCTTTCTGTGAAAAAATGTTTCCTAATGTTCAGCTAGAATCTTCCCTGGCGGAGTTTGAGGCCATTTCCTCTTCTCCTTTCCCCTGTCACTTGGGAGAAGAGCCCAGTTCCCTCCTATCTACAACCTCCCTTCAGGTAGTTGTAGAGAGCAATGAGGTCTCCTCTCAGCCTCCTCTTCTCCAGGATGAACAACCCCAGCTCTCTCAGCTGTTCCTCATAAGGTCTGTTCTCCAGACCCCTTATCAGCCTCGTTGCTCTTCTCTGGACTCACTCCAGAGCCCCAACATCCTTCTTGTGGTACAGAAAGAAGGAAAGAGCACAGACATGCACAGCGAAGGTAATGGGCAGCAGTCAATAACATCTGGGGAAGCAAATATTATGCGTAGGTTACCAGAAATAAGAGCTACAGAATAAATATTCTGAATGGACTGTGTGAATAATTGGTGCCATGAAAATTGAGAGCTGTAGAGGGAAATAATCCAGCTGTGCTAAAAGACGGTGTTTCAGTGGCAAAACTGAAATTGAAACAAAGGCAGCATCTGATCCGGGATCTCCAGCTACTGAGAAGCAGTTGCTTGAGTGGAACCCAAGAGTCTGTTCCTCAGAAGAAACATAAAATTAAGGAAAAAGAGCCAGAAGAAAAACTATTACAATTCACAGCTGGAAAACAAATTACATTTGAGTGTGTGTAAGTACACACTAAGGAAATAAAGAGGATGAGGTTTGGAGTAAATGCCTCTAAGACTTGTTTAAGCATCTTTCCAATTCAGTTAAACAGGTTCCAGGATCTGATCATAGAATCATAGAATCACCAGGTTGGAAGAGACACACCGGATCATCAAGTCCAACCATTCCTATCAAACTCTAAATCATGCCCCTTAGCTCCTTCTCCACCTGTGCCTTAAACACCTCCAGGGAAGGTGAATCAACAACCTCCCTGGGCAACCTGTTCCAATGCCCAATGACCCTTTCTGTGAAAAACTTCCTCCTAAGGTCTAGCCTAAACCTCCCCTGGTGGAGCTTGAGGCCATTCCCTCTTGTCCTGTCCCCTGTCACCTGGAAGAAGAGGCCATCACCCTCCTCTCTATAACCTCCTTTCAGGTAGTTGTAGAGAGCAATGAGATCTCCTCTCAGCCTCCTCTTCTTCAGGATAAACAACCCCAGCTCTCTCAGCCATTCCTCATAGGGTCTTTTCTCCAAACCCTTCACCAGCTTTGTTGCTCTTCTCTGGACTTGCTCC
This sequence comes from Coccyzus lansbergi, assembly GCA_033558105.1. Classification (NCBI taxonomy): domain Eukaryota; kingdom Metazoa; phylum Chordata; class Aves; order Cuculiformes; family Coccyzidae; genus Coccyzus; species Coccyzus lansbergi. The sequence goes on along the minus strand of JAUMJK010000220.1, from coordinate 736,863 downwards.
AGAGCCTCAACATCCTTCTTGTGGTGAGGGGCCCAGAACTGGACACAATATTCAAGGAGCGGCCTCGCCAGTGCTGAGTGCAGAGTGCTGATGACTAGGGAAACCCTCTTCTTACCTTTCAGGATACAAAAGGGAAGAGATTGAAAACTTAGCAATATGAACAGTGACTGGGAATATTATGGGGACCAATGGGCATCTCATTACGTGGAGAAATGAGGTTCTAGTTAGCAACCTGCAGATGTTGAAAGTCAGGGCTCAGTACCTCAAATGCATGCTTGGTGAGATCCATCTATGAACAACTTTTGCTGACAAAGTTTGGCTGGTTTCAGAACTTCATTGCACATCTAGCATGTATCAGCACTGTTATCTCGATGTTCATGAAAAAGACTTGCCTTTCAAAACTCAGCTGGGAAGAGTTCATAGAATCATAGAACAACCAGGTTGGAAGAGACCCATCGGATCATTGAGCCCAACCATTCCTATCAAACACTAAACCATGTCCCTCAGCACCTCGTCCACTCGTGCCTTAAACACCTCCAGGGAAGGTGAATCAACCACCTCCCTGGGCAGCCTATTCCAATGCCCAATGACCCTCTATGTGAAGAACTTCCTCCTGATGTCCAGCCAAAATCTCCCCTGGCAGAGCTTGAGGTTATTCCAGTTGAGGGTGTAAAGAGTGGAGGCTGGGAAAAGAGAACACAGAAGGAAAAATCTAGTGGAGAGCAATTTTTTTCTTACCATGCTTTCAGCAGTTCAAGCATTGAGTTTCTCTTACAAAAGTAAATAGTGAGAGAGGATTCTACTAGGAGGGGAAAAGTAGAGACATTCCAGAAACTATCTATTATGCTGACAAAATATGGAGTATGTATTGACTTTTCCATGATTAGGGAAAAGAAAGACAATAAAGAGATGTGGTGTTTCTGTTCCCTTCTGATGCCTGAAAATGAAGCTGTGGCTTTGTGTGGGAGAGCAAAGGGCCCCTGGAGAACAATCTTGACAGTGGTTCAGCCATACCTATGGTAATGATTCACTAGAGTCCTGATTCCTCAGTCTACTTGTAGAGAGCTGTTTTCCTCCACCAGGCTTTGGAGCTTAGTAAAGTTTTGCATCTTCTGTCAGGTAAAACCCACTGGGTTCCTATGATTTTGAAATCAGAGAGGCCTGACCACTCCACTGATAAAGTGATACCTGCCCAAGACATCAACAGTCTCATTACTGATCTCTAATCGGAACATCTGTTCAAAGCAGAGACACTAGATAAGATCTGTGAAGTTTCAGGGAGGCAGGCAAGGAGACAGAGCTTAAATTTTTCCTTTGAGCAATGTTGTGACCCTTTATCATGATAATTGTAGTCCCAGGTTAATTCCTTAACATTCCTGATAAAGTATTTCTAAGATCTATTCTTGGGTTTGGGGCATTTTGGATCAAAATCAACCTATGAGGATTTTAAGAGAAATTTCTTCTTAGCAAAGCTGAAAACATAAATTCAGTCTGATGGTTGCCTCTGATAGATTTCTAATTCAGAGTTATTCTTCCCAAGTCAGGTTGGGTGCACAGCTTGCACAGGAAACAATAGAGAGTTAGGGTTGTTCAGCCTGGAGAGGAGAAGGCTCCTGGGAGACCTTATAACGACTTTCCAGGTCTGACAGGGCCTCCAAGAAAGCTGGGGAGGGACATTTCACAAGGGCATGAAGTGATAGTATGAGGAGAATGGCTTTAAAGTGGAGAGGAAGAAGTTCTAGTCTAGACATTAGGAAGAAAGTTTTCATGATGAGGGTAATGAGACACTGGCACGGGTTGCCCAGGGAAGTTGTGGCTGCCCCATCCTTGAATGTGTTCAAGGCCAGGTTGGATGGGACCTTGAGCAACCTGGTCTGGTGGGAGGTGTCCCTGCCTATGTCAAGGGTGTTGGAACTGGATGATCTTTCAGGTCCCTTCCAACCCAAATCATTCTATGGTTCTATTTGTTTCTAATTTGCAATTTAGTAAATAATTTTACAGGAAGAATTTGACTCAGCTCTCTCCCTCTCTGCTATATTTGATTCTACAGGCAAAAGAAGATTTAAAATGTCCATCAAAAATGTCCCAAAGATAAAAAAAAAATATATATACTCCCAGGATCTCTGAGTGCATAAGGACCAGGTCAGCAGGTCATGGTTGTAAACAGCTCTTCTTTAGTGGAATATTAACAAACTAATTGGATTTATAAATGCGGTTCATACAAAACCAAGCCTTTTATAAGTAAGTGTAGAAATCATGAAACTGGAGTAAAGTCTCAGTGGGTTTTGCTTACATTTTGGGAAACCCTGGCACCATTTCACTGCACTGAACAAATACAGATGATGCAGCCATGCAAACAGCTCTGCGTATGGTTTCTATCACTCCCTTCCCCATGCGTAGGGTAAATGCAACTGCGTTGCTGCTGGTTCAAAAGCAGAAATGTTTCCTACATTGCCAGTTTGATTTGTTCTAATAGGTGCAGATGAGTTTTCATCAGCAGATGAATATTTGAAAGATAATTTTGCAGTTTTTAAGGTTTGCCAATTAGTAAGAAAAACATGTTCTTAAGTAAGTTTCCTGAGTCTGTCAGTTTACGTAGGTGAGTGAACTAGACAGGTCAAATAACTGGCGTGGTTTATAAATAGACTAAAAAAATCTCCATATATAGAATAGCATCCAGACTTTCTATTGTTTGAAGCAAATGATATCATTATTTGGATGTCTTTCCAGAACCAAAAATGACTAGACTTCGGAAACTAAAAGTAGTTAAATTTAGAAATCGCTACTTTAATAACTGGATGCTGTGTTTCAGTATCATGCTACCAGTATGTGAACAAATGTCTTTCTGTTCTTAGGGATGGGAAGGTGGATTTTATTCCAGCTATATAAGACCTTGGACTAAAGCCAAATTCAGATTAAGGGCTGATAGTGTCTTTACCCTCATCCCTTTACAGAAAATATTTTTGATCCACTGTGCTATGTGGCTACACATATCAGTTGATAACACTGTCCAGCCTATGAGTTGATTACACTGTCCACTGACTCGTGTCTCGCAGAAGCCTTTACAGTTGTGCAGATCAAATTGCCAAATCAGAGCACTTTCTTCATCACTGATATTTAGAAAATACATCTTCTGACTCTTGCAACACTACTTTTTAAAACCATCTAAATGGCTTCTGTGGAGATACAGTCAAGTTCTAGGAGCAGGGTGTTGGGAATAAGGGTTCATGTAAAGAAGTCTCAGCACTCTTAGTCTAAAGAACACCACCTTATTAGATGAGGAATGCCATGTTATAGAACCACAGAATGGTTTAGGCTGGAAGGGACCCTAGAGATCATCTAGTTCCAACCATCTGCCATGGGCAAAGACACTTTCCACTCTATCACATTTCTCAAAGTCCCATCCAACCTGGCCATGAACACCTCCGAGGAGGGGACATCCATGAGTTCTCTGGGTAACCAGTTCCAGTGCCTCACCACACTCATGGTCAAAAATTTCTTCTCAATAGCTAATCTAAATCTACTTTCCTTAAGCTTTAAACTGTTAGCTTTTCTTTTTTCCCCCTGTTTTAAAAATGGGGGTTATTTTTCCCTTTCTTCCATCAGTAGGAACGTAGCAGATGTTTTCAACCCAAACTATTCTATGATTCTCTCGCTTGTGCCTTAGGTGATGACTAGAACAAAAGTAATCATTCCTTTACACAACTAAGTTACCAGTGTCCAACGAGGATGTGCCAAAGGATATTGTTCTTCCTTCTCTGGATTTGATTTTACCGTAGACAAAGCCCTCTGCATCTTAACCCTCCTTCATTAGCTCTGGAGAGCTGGAACGCATTTATGCAGAGACCTGCCCATTGCAGGAGGGTTGGAACTGCATGATCTTTAAGGTCCCTTCCTAGCCAAACTATTTTATGATTCCATGATTGTATGATTCTAATTGTTCTGTTCTCAGACAACCTCATATTGGTAAGGGGGAAAAGACCCCTGGACAGTTAATCAACTATCTGTACTGTGTATTTAAGTAGCTTTTAAGATTTGTTCCCTGAGACTCTTAAAGACCTGTTGTTTGTGTTTCTTTTCTTGTTTGAACACCTACTCGGTGACAGCAGCTCTTTCGTGAATTCCATCTGGTTTGTTGGGGAAATATGTGTTTGGATGAAAGCCACAAAATTAGAAATGCCTTTATGGAAATGTGAAAGGCGAGTTCTCACAGTGTCATATGTGGTTTCTGCAGTTGTCTCAAGGCAGCGTCTCCAGACTGTGACAAGAGAATTTCTTAATTTGAAGAGGGGACTGTTAATAGTACCTTGAATAAAGGGAACATGCAGAGCTGTGAAGTTTCACTTGAAATCATAGGATCATAGAACCATAGAATAACCAGGTTGGAAGAGACCCACCAGATCATTGAGTCCAACCATTCCCATCGAACACTAAACCACGTCCCTCAGCGTCTCATCCAACCGTGCATTAAATACCTCCAGGGAAGGTGAATCAACCACCTCCCTGGGCAACCTCTTCCAATGCCCAATGACCCTTTCTGTGAAAAACTTCCTCCTAATGTCTAGCCTAAACCTACCCTGGCAGAGCTTGAGGCCATTCCCTCTTGTCCTGTCCCCGTCACTTGGGAGAAGTGTCCAGCTCCCTCCTCTCTACAACCTCCTTTCAGGTACTTGTAGAGAGTAATGAGGTCTCCTCTCAGCCTCCTCTTCTCCAGGATAAACAACCCCAGCTCTCTCAGCCGTTCCTCATAGGACCTGTTCTCCAGTCCCTTCACCAGCTTTGTTGCTCTTCTCTGGACTTGCTCCAGAGCCTCAACATCCTTCTTGTGGTGAGGGGACCAGAACTGAACACAGGATTCGAGGAGCGGCCTCACCAGTGCTGAGGCCAGAGAGAGAACAATCTCCCTGGACCTGCTGGTCACACCTTTTCTGATCCAAGCCAGGATGCCATTGGCCTTCTTGGCCACCTGGGCCACTGCTGGCTCATGTTCAGTCGGTTGTCAACCAACACGGACAGGTACTTCTCCTCCAGGCAGCTTTCTAGACAATGAAACTGTGTAGCCTTCAAATCAAGGCCAAGTGCCAGAAAGTTTGTATAATCAAGAGCCACAAGCCAGCCCTTAAGAGGAAAGTCTTTTATAGCTTCACTTCTGAGAGGTGCAGAATTCATGCTTCCCATTGCTGGCTTGAACATATTGGCTGAGAGCACTTGAGAAGACAAGCTTCCATCTGTTGGGGTCTTCTCAGCATCCAAAATTTCAAATATTCTTGCAACACCTTCCTTCTTCACCCCAAACATCCAGCACAGCCATCCTTGTTCCTGGGAACAGTGATACTTTTGGATACTCCTTGGGCACTTCTCCCAAGTGCCAGGGGACAGGACAAGAGGGAATGGCCTCAAGCTCCGCCAGGGGAGATTTAGGCTAGAGAGGTTTTTCATGGAAAGGGTCATTGGGCATTGGAATAAGCTGCTCAGAGAGGTGGTTGATTCACCTTCCCTGGAGGTGTTTAAGGCACGGGTGCATGAGGTGCTGAGGGACATGGTTTAGTATTTGATAGGAATGGTTGGACTCGATGATCCGGTGGGTCTCTTCCGACCTCGTTGTTCTATGATTCTATGATTCTCTGTTGAAAAGGAGAACCATGGGAACTGTACCTGTCAGGACTCAGACTGATGCAAACTGCTTGCTTGCTTGGTGACCTGCCTTCCAATCTTCTCTGTACATCATAAGGGGGAGGTGGCATTTCAAACTCCGCACCACTTGATAACTCATAATTGATTGCCACAAGCATTGCTGCTCTCATTGTGTTAGGAAAACTGCATTAGGCGGCTTTATCTCAGCTTTATCTCAGTTTTCCCAGCTTTATCTCAGTATGGATGGTGGTAAGTCTCTTCCTGTTCCTCCTGAGACTAGTTTCCTCCTCCAGGTTTTTTCTGATTGAAGAATGTGTACATACATGCCTCCCCCTGCTTTTTAATGGAAAGTGTAAACAATCATATGATATTGAGGTCATGCACTAAATTATTCCAATTGACATGCATCCAGTCTAGGAAAGGTTCTGGCTCCTGTTCAAATATGAAAGAAAGAATTATTTCTTAGCGAAATAGTTCTCAGAACTGTTGGAGAGAGAATCCACACCCACATCTTTTCCTTCCTCTCTCAATGTGCCAATTTATCTCTCTCTTGCCAGTGATGGTCTTCACAGTGATCCTACTGTCCAGTGCACTGGTAGCTACTGGATTGCAAGCAGAGAGTTTCCTCTCGTTCCTTCTTTGTCATCGTGACTCTGGGGACAGAGCATTTTCTAGATCAAGCCTGATGCTGGACGGTTCAGGCCTCCCCTGCTGAAAGTGTTTACCACACTTGTTTTGAATACTTGTTTACAGATGTTTCTAGAGAAATAAGTTTGGCATCAAGGCAACAAATGTTTTCATCTCTTTAAGGAGTAACATGCTGGTTTTGAGCAAATACAACTGGTTACATGACGTTGCTCTCTGATTGGTTTATCATCAGCAGGAATACCTTGTCATGTTTCTACTTTGTTTTTTTTTTATCCTTTCTTTCAAAGGAAGCAGAAAATTAGTGTTTCCATATCAGAGCCTTATAAACCAAATGAGAAATTAATGTGACAGCTGAAGTTCAAACGTGGAAGCAGAGATCTGTGCTGGAGGTGTGGGTCAGTCTGGTCTCCTTGGCAGTGACACAGAGGGTTGCCTCACAGGCATCCCAGGAATCCTCCTTGGGACTTCCAGGCTGGAGTCTCACGTGAAGCGTTTGCTTGTGCTGCTCATTGCTGTGCTGCAGGGGTGTGTGATATACCAGCACCCCTAGTCGTAGTTCAGCTTCTCAGCAAGCCCCTAGACCTTCTAAAGCCTCTCAGCTTGCCTCAGAAGGGCTGCAGATGGAGAGAACAGAATCATGGAATCATAGAATAACCAGGTTGGAAGAGACACACCAAATCATCGAGTTCAAGCATTCCTATCAAACACTAAACCATGCCCCTAAGCACCATGTCAGGACAGAAATTAATGCGTAACTGCACTCCATAAAACTTTTATCAGGGAAAATGTCAGCATGCAGAGTCTTTTGAATCCACGTTACAATATTTTTATTATAATTTCCGTAATATGTAAGGAAATGGCTTATATTTCCTGGTCTTTCTGCACTCATAGAACTGTACTTTGAGCTCTGTCATCTGGTTGCCTTTGTTCTGTGTCAGAATACCAACCCTTGAAGTGAAGGTACTTGAATGGGCACACAGAGATAACAATTACACAAACACAGCCAAGATTAGTAATAAATAAATCATTAGTGTGCAGTAGAGATTAAAGAGAACTGTATATATGCTTTGGGGGTTTCAAGAGTTGGACTGAAATAAATTGCGTTTAAGTTAAAAGCAGGACTTGTTATGAATTCTCAGAAGAAAAGTTGTCTTTCTTTTGTTGACTGAAGATGTACTAACTTAAGTAATACTGTTTTGAGACAAAAAAAATACTGAGAAAGCAAGAGGACAACTAAAGGGTTTGTGCTGGTGCACCCACAATTTGTATAGTTGCTATTTCACGTAAATAAAAATGAGAAGGTGTTTGCAGTAGGTGAATACACAGGCTTTACAATCACAGATGGCACTTAATCCTTTCTCTTGCGTCTGTTTAAGTAGTGTTCACACTCCTTGAACCATCAATCTTAATATTCATTGCAGTACAGTGATCCAAAAATGTTAAAAGGAGAGTTGAAAAAGTCCCACTTCTTCTTTTCTATTTATTTGCTTTCTTCATTCCCTTTCTCCATCCATTCCAGGCACTGAATATGAGGAAAAAAATTCTTTACTGAAAGGATTCCAGGCTCTGACAGAGGCTGCATAAGGAGGTGGTTAAGTCACCATCCCTGGAGGTGTTTAAAAAGCAGGTAGATGAGGTGTTCAGGGATATGGTTTAGTAGTGGACATGTACAGTAGGACTCAATAATCTTAAAGGTCTTCATCTCACCTGCTATCTGTACACCTGCACTATAGACATGTAATAACTAGTTACCCTGGCCTGACTTTCTAATCCCCTTACCCTTCCAAGGTGGGATTTATCTCAGATGTGTGAAATAGTTCTGATGAGCTTCTCTGAATGGTCTATAACAGCAGGCCAGATGTTCTGCTACTATCACAGAACCCTTAAATTAGATTTTATACACCCCATTGCTAGACCCTGGACTTTTCAGTCATTGCTGGAATTCAGGATCATCCAAAACATAAGGAAGACCTGGAATTGAAGGTTTTCTCAGCCAGCAATTTCAGAGCCAGGGCTTTTGTTACTCTTCCAGTTTGGTTGCATGATCCTAGAATATCATTTTGCTGCAAACAGTTTTCACCACTTAACTGCATGTTAAGCAAATGAGGTAATTCACAGAATCCTAGAATCATAGAGTGGTTTGGGTTGGAAGGGACCTTAAGTTGCAACCCCTATTCCATGGGCGGGGATACCTTCCATTAGACCACGCTGCTCAAAGCCCCATCCAACGTGGCCTTGAGCATCTACAGAAAGAGAGCATCCATGACTTCCCCAGGGAACCTGTTCCAGTGTCTAACCACCCACATTGTGAAGAACTTCTTCCCAATGCCTAGTTCATAGAATCATAGAACAACCAGATTGGAACATACCCACCAGATCGTCGAGTCCAACCGTTCCTATCAAAATAGTTCATCTACTTACATCTGTTTGTCTACAGATTCACGTTCTGGGAGGGATTCAACTGATCAGTTTAGGTGCCAGTGTCAGGAATGGGGTCAATTGTGTCCTAGAATAGATTGTTCTCTTGAGTGACCAAAGAGTATTCAAGGCAGCTGTCTCAGATCAAGACAACTGCCTTTGGATGCCACCATTGGCATTAGATTCTCAGAAATCAGTTTTCCTCAAGAAAGAGATTCTTTTGGTACTTTAAAACTACAGTGTCCATTGCTAATTTTTCACTGGACTTTATATGTACTAATTTGTGACTTCTCCCAAATGACAGGTGACAGAACAAGAGGGAATGGCCTCAAGCTCCACCAGGGGAGGTTTAGGCTGGACATTAGGAAAAAATTTTCATGGAAAGGGTCATTGGGCATTGAAACAGGCTGCCCAGGGAGGTGGTTGATTCACCTTCCCTGGAGGTGTTTAAAGGACAGGTGGATGAGATGCTGAGGAACATGGTTTAGTGTTTGATAAGAATGGTTGGACTCGATGATCCGATGGGTCTCTTCCAACTCCCTCCTCTCTACAACCTCCTCTCAGGGAGTTGGAGAGAGCAATGAGGTCTCCCCTCAGCCTCCTCTTTTCCAGGCTAAATACCCCCAGCTCTCTCAGCCGTTCCTCATAAGGCCTGTTCTCCAGCCCCTTCACCAGTTTTGTTGCTCTTCTCTGGATTTGCTCCAGAGCCTCAACATCCTTCTTGTGGTGAGGGGCCCAGAACTGAACACAGGATTCCAGGAGCAGTCTCACCAGTGCTGAGTACAGAGAGAGAATAACCTCCCTGGACCTGCTGGTGACGCCATTTCTGATACAAGCCAGGATGCCAAATGTTCACTACCTGGCCTGTAAAAGCTCACACTTTCCTGGGTGAAAGACCCCATAGAACCTGGTCTTCAACACCTCCAGGGATGGGGCAGCCACAGCTTCCCTCGGAAACCTGTTCCAGTGCCTCACCACTCTCATCATGAAGAAATTCCTCCTTATGTCTAGTCTAAATCTGTCCCTCTCCAGTTTATACCCGTTGCCACTCATCCTTTCACTCCAAGCCTTTGTAAACAGCCCCTCCCCAGCTTTCTTGCAGGCCTCTTCAGGTACTGGAAGGTCACTAATCCAAAAGAGACATAATAATGTTGATCTTAAATGTTCTCTCATTATGTTCCCTGCCTTTGGAGAACTTTTCCAGATTTTTCTCCTCATTATCTGAAGAATCCATGTGCATAAAAGGACATAAAATGAGAAAATTTTTAAAAAAAAGCTTCCTAAAATTGTGGAAGAAAACAATTGGGTCCCCACATTAGTTACTGGTATTGTTATAGCTTGCAAATTAAAATGTTGGATGGTGGATAGTACACAAACAATAGACCTTGAAATTCTTCCAGTTGAAATAAGTATTAGCAGCGTCCTCGGGGTTTTTTTTTTTTAATAACTGCACAAATATCTTGCCATACTTCTGGTCCAGACTCTGTTTTCTCTTTAACAACAGTTTACCAAATTTAGAGCCACTTTGCTAATTAAGGAAGAAATAAGTTTATTTTTCTCCTTGTTGTTTTCTCAGCAGGCACAATTGAAACCTCTCATGATAAAATTACTGCATCTGTCAGTCTGTTACTGTTAGCCTGGGATATATTATTATTATTTACAGCTCCAACTAGAACAGCTGTCTAGAATTTCAGAGTTGTTTCTTGTTGATGGCTGCAATACTGAGTACACTGCTCCTTAATTAAGACTTGCATCCTGCAGAAGAATATGTTCACACAGGCTCTATGTCTGCATGGTGTCCATGACAATGAACAGAGCTATTCTTAATAGTTGGAAGAGACCCATCCAATCATTGAGTCCAACCATTCCTATCAAACACTAAACCAAGACCCTCAGGACCTCATCTACGCATGCCTTAAACACCTCCAGGGAAGGTGAATCAACAACCTCCCTGGGCAGCCTATTCCAATGCCCAATGACCCTTTCCATGAAAACTCTCCTCCTAATCTCTAGCCTAAATCTCCCCTGGTGGAGCTGGAGGCCATTCCCTCTTGTCCTGTCCCCTGTCACTTGGGAGAAGAGGCCAGCTCCCTCCTTTCCACAACCACCTTTCAGGTATTTGTAGAAAGTAATGAGGTCTCCTCTCAGCCTCCTCTTCTCCAGGCTAAACAACCCCAGCTCTCTCAGCCGCTCCTCAATAGGACCTGTTCTCCAGCCCCTTCGCCAGTTTTGTTACTCTTCTCTGGACTTGCTCCAGAGCCTCAACATCCTTCTTGTGGTGAGGGGCCCAGAACTGAACACAGGATTCAAAGAGCCGTCTCCCCAGTGCTGAGTCCAGAGGGAGAATCACCTCCCTGGACCTGCTGGTCACACCATTTCTGATACAAGCCAGGATGCCATTGGCCTTCTTGGCTACCTGGGTACACTGCTAGCTCATGTTCAACACCCCCAGGTCCCTCTCCTCCTGGCAGTTTTCCATCTAGACTTCTCCAAGTCTGTAGCTCTGCATGGGGACTGGAAGAAGCTCACAGCACAGAAGGGCAACCGAATCTTGGGCTACATCAAAAGCAGCATGGCCAGCAGGGCAAGGGAGGGGATTCTGCTCCTCTACTCTGCTCTTGTTAGACCCAACCTGGAGGATTGTGTCCATTTCTGGATCCTTCAACAGAAGAACTGTTGGGATGGGTCCAGACGAGACTAGAAGATGATCAGAGTGCTGGAGAACCTCCCATACGAGGACAGGCTGATAGAATTGGGATTGTTCAGCCTGGAGAAGAGAAGGCTCTGGGGGGACCTTAGCATAGCCTTCCAGTACCTAAAAGTGGCCTCTGAGAAAGTTGAGGAGGGACATTTTACAAAGGCTTGTAGTGATAGGACTAGGTGCAAAGGGTATGAACTGGTGAGGGGTAGATTTAGACTAGGCATAAGGATGAATTTCTTCACCATGAGGATGGTGAGACACTGGAACATGTTGCCCAGGGAAGTTGTGGCTGACCCCACCCTAGAAGTGTTAAAGGCCAGGTTGGATGGGGCCTTGGGCAGCCTGATCTAGATGAAGGTGTCCCTGCCCATTGAAGGGGTGTTGGATGATCTTTCAGGTCCCTTCCAACTCAAACTATTCTATGATTCTGTGATCTGCAAAGAGTTTAATAAGTAAAAAAAACCCAAACCCACAGAGAGAAAGAGTTTGTGACCATCCAAACATTTAACTAAAAGATAAGCCAACCTGAGCAGACTGCTAGAGTTTATAGAACTGTCTTGGCTTATTATTTCCTGTAAACAATAGCCTAAACGTAAAGTAGAGTTCATAAAATGACATAGTGCACTGTTACATCTGCCCCATCCCTGGAAGTGTTTGAAACCAGGTTGGATGGGGCCTTGGGCAGCCTGATCTAGTTGGAGGGGTCCCTGTCCATGGCAGAGGGATGAAACTGGATGATCTTTAAGGTCCCGTCCAACCCAGACTGTTCTACGATTCTATAACAAGTGCAAGACCTTGCTTTGGGAACTTTGTGTTTTTGTGTGCCAAAAAATTGAGAACCTGTTATACAAATATAACCAAAGGAGGGGTTAGGTAATGCCTCATACCTGCTCCATACCTTTTATTCATTTGGCTCCCAGGGAGAGATCCAAAGCCTGGAGCTGTGTTTTCACACTCTCGGTGGTGTAACAGCAGAAGTCAACACCTGAGCAATGTGACTGAACAGTCCCAAGTGTTGAGTAGGTGATTGCTTACAGCTACGCAAAATATGCTAAGCATGGCAGTACTGGTCCTTCTCTTTGTTTAACTCCTTGAGTCAGGGTTTGGGGAAGGAATGGCAGCATCACTGCTTTTATTAAGGAGCAGCATAGCAGTTCAGAGCGCTCATCTTGGAGGCTTTATACCTATATTATCCCCAGTCTAAGAGATGATGTGCTGAAACTATTTTGGAGTCAGAAAGAGTAAAGAATCCATTTCATAGAATCATAGAATCACCAGGTTGGAAGAGGCCCATCAGATCATCGAGTCCAACCATTCCTATCAAACACTAAACCATGTCCCTCAGCATTTGACACACTGCAATGAAAGATTCACTGTTCTTCTAGTGAGGAAGGGGGCAAGAGACACAGCCTGACTCTATAACCAACAGCTGGGGTGCTTTGAGGTTTTATCTTAGGAGCAGTGCATGTGAAAATCAGCAGCTGCCCTTTTGACTGTGGCTTCAAAACATCCTTCCTGTGGCTACTAGACTTCTGTCCTCTCTTTTTCTTCTGGCTCTATTAAGTATCTGATGTTGCGAAAACCAGGTTCAGAGATAGCAATGAGAAATCCTCCTTCCCCAGATTACTTACTAGGTTGCTAGGGCACTTTAACGTGTTCAAACCCCTGGGCTTAGGTGGTCTGCAGGCTGATCTTCACAGTATTCCTAATTATTAAGTTACAGTTACAGAAGTTACACCATGGCAAGCACAGCATCTCTGCTGTTCAGGTCTCTGAACAAGAGTGACTGTGGCTGCTGCATCTCGTGTGTTTGAGGTGTCATCTGAGCTCTGATCTGTTGAAGTGAATCCAGGGATTGGTATGGAGTGGTGCATATTTTTTGATAAATATATTTGAGGCCCAGGCCATATTTTCTGTTCTGGTAGGAGAGTTGTAACTGCAGCCATCTACTTAATCTAGGTTTGACTTCTAGGTCACAGTGGTTAGTTGCTAGCAAGTTTTAGGTGTCATCAGAATTGGCAGCCATTGAAGAGGAGAGGGTCAGAGTTTGGCTTCTGATTTGGAACATGATACCTACATCTTCCTTTATGTCTGCCCATAAATATTTTAAAATATAGCAACGGTTTAGAGCACGTGTAGAAGGATGTTCTGCGTTGTGACCTAGGACTTAGTCCACGTTCCTGAAGAATCCAAGCAGCTGTGCTTCTGTGATACGATATCTATTGCATGTGTCAGAAAGACGTGCGAGATACTGCTCAGCTTGGAGCTGCAATGTTTTGAAAATGTGGAGGGAAATTAATAGAATAACATTCTATTCCTTGATGTTGATCCCCAAGAACTGGAAAGCCACTCATGGTTGCTTCTAAGCAATGATTAAAGAGATGTCAACTGGAAGCCATAGATCTGATACTGGTCTTTGTTTGGGCAAGTTCCCAGCGAGTCTGCTAATCAAAGCTTCTCGTGCTGTGCCAGGTACAAACTTTTAACAATTTCTTTATTTATTTATGTTCTGGTATGCAGGGTGGAAAGACTTACACGGGACCATGTGGAGGCAGAGACTGCAGTGGAGGATGTCAGTGTTTCCCTGAAAAAGGAAGCCGTGTAAGTAACATTATTTTTCCTGTAAAATATTCTTGATGGTACCAGTTCAATGCTGTTTGCTCTAGATGAACTTGCATCAGACTGCTAAGAGTATTCAAACAATTATGATTTTCCAGGAAAAAGTTATTTTTATTTCATCTTATGTCCTCAAGAGCTTCTAGATTAGAAGAAATACTTTGTTATGAAATACAGAAGGTTCTTCTCTCAAAGATAAGGACCAAGGCACCTGACAGCCATGACTAGCTGATCGGATCAGAATATTAGGGATGGTTTGTGGTAGAGCATCACTGAATGGTGACAATGCTAAATAAATATGGACAAAATCACTCAGTAATGCTCGTAACATCTTTTTAATGAAATGGTACCTGATGAAAAGATAACCCATACATGTGATTTCCATTAAAGCAAAAAGGAACCAGCCCAGCAAAATTTGAAATCTCTTCTGAAGGGAACCAGTTGGGATTTCTGGCATCAGGTTGTTGCTGACAGTCTGTTCCTTGTTTCAGGGAGTAGTGCAGAATGAGGCAGAGGAAAGGAGATGGGGTGGAGGGGATTAGCCACCTGCCGCAATGAGCTCCAAGAAATAGGACAGTTCCTGTTCTATATGGCTTGAAGCCCTGGTTGGCAGGCTCCTTCTGTACAGCTTGGTCTTCTGCAGCTGAGACAGTGACTCAGCCTTTTCCATCCACCCATCTCTAAGAATAGGTCACGCAAGAGATGCTGCAGCAGGTCATATGCTCTTTCTCCTATCACGAACTTCTTAAGATGTTTTAGTTCTCTGCCTCCCCTCCACGCAGCAGGCCATCAGTTCCTGTTCCCATCGCATTCCTTAAGCTTAACTCCACGTCTGAGTGGAGGAAGAGGTGGTAGGAAAATCGCAATGTAGGTGGGAGGCAAGGAACACTCTTGTTTACAGCAGACATCCCAGTGTCTCCATGGAAGTCAGATGATCCTGGAGTTAACACACCATGAGGATTGTAATGGTTATACTCCCATCCCCTGACCATGATCTGCTTTCCTTTGCAATAATTAATGGCAAAATGATGAGAACAAACAAGTCCTCCCCTGAGATGGCTTCTGATGGGGTTCCCTTCAGCTATCCTACCCTCATCATCCAGCACATGACGTTTAGCAAGTCTCCTGCCATTTCCATCACGGGCACTGAAAGGCAAAAACTGATACCGTGTATTGTGGCTTCAAGCACAGTATTAATGTGTCTTTTTTCAACATCATTTTTTTTTGGGTTCTAAAAGCAAAGCATGGATGTACTTTTTCTCCACTAGAGTTTGTGATCTGTTGAAAAAAACACAAACTTTTATGGCTGTCGTGTTTTTCACATTCCTTGTTGACTGAATAGCCCTTTATTTCAAGTTGTCAATTCTGCAATAGAAAAGAGATAGCTGAACAAAAGTAGTTGCACAGGTGAGAAAAGTTGAAAATAGTAAATTAGCAGAGTAGAGAACCAGACAGTTGGCACTGATGAGAAGCTCTCTGTGAGTAGTTTAGTATCTAGACTGGGAGAAGAGGGCACATTTTGTGCACTCGCTCACCACTCTCTCTCTTTGATTAAAGTAACTCCAGTAATTAATCACATCAACCTCCCTTCAAACAGTCACTAAAATAGATAAGATGAGGATGTCAAAAAGTCTAAATCACATTTTACTGATGTGGTTCGTTGTGCAAGATGTGAAGGGATATTAATGGCTATAAACTGCAGAAGGGCAGATTTAGACTAGACATAAGGAAGAATTTCTTCACCATGAGAGTGGTGAAGCACTGGAACAGGTTGCTGAGAAAAGTTGAGTCTGCCCCACCCCTGGAGGTGTTCAAGGTCAGGTTGGATGAGGCTTTGAGCAGCCTGATTTAGTGGGAGGTGTCCCTGCCTATGGTAGAGGGGTTGGATCTGGATGATCTTTAAGGTCCCTTCCAATCCAAACTATTCCATGGTTCTGCTGGT
Source organism: Coccyzus lansbergi (assembly GCA_033558105.1). Lineage (NCBI taxonomy): Eukaryota > Metazoa > Chordata > Aves > Cuculiformes > Coccyzidae > Coccyzus > Coccyzus lansbergi. Next base: position 720,904 of record JAUMJK010000220.1, on the reverse strand, counting down.
GAAAGTAATATAAAGAATTTTATAACACGGCAAAAAATGTGTTTTAACTCTCTGAAATGATATACCCCATTCTGAGTCAGCACACACTGCATGTATTTTGTGTCTGCTAGTCTCTTCACATGTCACAGTCTTTGTGAAACATCTGGTTTAAGGAACAGGATTGGCCTTTAGAGACTAGTCGGATTTGGCGTAACTTCTGGTCTCATGCTAATCCTCAGTGGGAATATTTATTTTCACAAAACCTCTCTATAATCTGGCACGGCACGCTTTTTTCTGTTCGAGGTGACTCATTACATGCACAACAGACATATTGCGTGTTTGCACTTGTAGGAGTGCCTGAAGCAGTCTCTCAGAGCCTGCTTCTTCTGCAATGACTCTCTGTCTCAGGAGCAACAGAGCTGTCACTTGCAGAGCATCTGAACTGAAGTAGGAACAGTGCTGTGAGGGTCTGCAGCCATCTGTCTGTCCTGCCATCCCCTGTGTCTGACAGGTCTTGCAAAACCCAGCAAACTTTCTTCAGATTGCAGCTATCTGATGCATATCAGAAACTGCTGAATGAAGTCAATTCATTGGAGTCATTAAAACAGTTACAAACCGTGAAAGCAGAAAAGGTCTGAAGAAATGCCCACTTGTTATTTATGTGTGTGTCTACTTCATTTATCATAGAATCATAGAATTATAGAATCACCAGGTTGAAAGAGACCCATCGGTTCATCGAGTCCAACCATTCCTATCAAACACTAAACCACGTCCATCAGCATCATATCCACCCGTGCCTTAAACACCTCCAGGGAAGGTGAAACAACCTCCTCCCTGGGCAGCCTGTTCCAATGCCCAATGACCCTTTCTGTGAAAAATTTCCTCCTAATGTCCAGCCTAAATCTCCCCTGGTGGAGCTTGAGGCCATTCCCTCTTGTCCTGGCCCCTGTCCCTTGGGAGAAGAGCCCAGCTCCCTCCTCTCTACAACCTCCTTTCAGGTAGCTGTAGAGAGTAGTGAGGTCTCCTCTCAGCCTCCTCTTCTCTTTCTGCTATTGGTTCAGTTACAGTCTTAAGGTACAATGTAAGCAAGGACGCTTCTCTTTATTTGTTGTCTTAATCCAGCACTTTCTGTTCTTAAAATGTGTTTTCTACAAAATATGCTGGGGCTGCAGGAGCCAAGCTCAGGTACAAGCCTCACACTCATCTTCTCTTCTCACAGCTGGCAAAAAAGCTCAGCCATATTCCGTCAAGAACTGAATCTCCTACAGGAGCATCCAAATACACGCAGAAAGAAACTTAAGTGGAACGATCAGGGAGAAAAAGAGAGGAGTAACGAGAGGCAGATCTTCTCCCTAAGACAATACAGATTCATTTTCTCATTGTGTCCTAAGATGTCTCCTAAGGCAACAGACTTATCTTCTCCTCTCCTAATGTGGGAAAACACTAAGGACTACCCAGATGCCTGGATAAAAGGGAAAGGATTAAAAACAAGCCATGATATTGTATTGACACTCGGTTTTGAATGAAATGGGACCTTGAGCTCAAGAGAAAGAAAAAGGAAAGACTTCTTTTTCCTCTAGATTTTTATTGCAATTCCTAAATTTTTGAAATTTATAGTTCCTTGCAAGCCATGGATTGGGTAGAATACAATATATGCGCCTTTAGAATTTGTTAAACCTTTAATGTACTCATTTAGGAAATGATAACTCCTTTTAGAACAATGATCAACTGTTTGTTAGTACTTGTCCTCACTTCATAATCAATCTAGGCAGCTTTGTAGAAAATGGAAGTGAATAGAAACCTTTTTGATCTTTCTAGAGAGTGAGAAAATGCACTGTGCTGAAATCTCACTTTGTACTCTCTCTGAGTCAAGTGTCTAACAATGCTCAGGCCATTTAACCATTGTGTTTGCAAGGGCCTGAAATAATGGGAACTGTGAAATGAAAAGACAACTTAATGTCTCCCCCAATAAAGGCTACTTTTTGGAGAATGCCTAAACATTCTCTTTAAACAAAGGCTGAGGAGAGTGTTGACTGCAACTACTTTACAGATATTTGTATATTGTTTTCACTAACCCAGTGACCAAGGGTAAGCTGTTACCACTTACCTATAATCATTTTTGTCTGCTTTTGGGTGCTATGCAGTTGTGAAATCTAGCGTCTAATCTTTGCTTACAAGTATGCAAGTTTAACTCTTAACACATGGACTATATCTGGCAGATGTTTTTCTCCATAATTTAAAAAAAAAATCAGCAAAATATGACACTTAATTGTTTGGGAGTAAGTGCCATTTGTATATCTTAGGGAAATGTTTTAATCCAATACAATAATTTATTTAGGAGGGCCACAAGGGAGGCCCTCAGAGGAATCAGAGGGCTGGAGCACCTCCCATATGAGGACAGGCTGAGAGAGTTCTGTTGTTCAACCTGGAGAAGAGAAGGCTCTGAGCAGACCTTAGAGTGACCTTCCAGTACTTGAAAGGAGCTGCAAGAAATCTGGGGAGGGGCTGTTTACAAAGGCTTGTAGTGACAGGACGAGGGGCAATGGCTATAAACTGGAGAGGGGCAGATTTAGACTAGACATAAGGAGGAATTTCTACTTGATGAGGGTGGTGAGACACTGGCCCAGGTTTTCCAGGGAAGTTGTGGCTGCCCCATCCCTGGAGATGTTTAAGGCCACGTTGGATGGGGTGTTGGGCAGCCTGATCCAATGGGATGTGTCCCTGCCCATGGCAGAGGGGTTGGAACTCAATGATCTTTAAGGTCACTTCCCATCCAAACTATTCTATGCTTATCCTTGCGCTCATTGTATTCTTCAAATTAGACTACTGCCTAGCCAAACAGGTCCCACGGTTCACAATGTCTTTCTCTTTTTCACATGGGGGCTTGGTTGGTAGGTACAGTGGGAGTTTATAATGATGGGTTACAAACCTTGGTCAGCAGTTCCACAATTTCATCCTTGAGTTCCTTCAGAAGTCTCAGGTGAATGTCACCCACTTCTGGTCTCTTAGTAACACCTGCGTATCTATTTTACCTACTACTTCCTTTATATTACCTGAAATTAATTTGGCTCAAAGAGTAGCTTGGGTCTGGGACCTTCTCAAAACACCTTCAGCAGTGAAAACCTACGCAAAGAAGTCACTAAATATCATCCCCTAATAAGCCTTTGGCATCCCATGGTGCTGCTGTTTCCTTTGATAACTACTTTCCTTTCTTTAAACGACTTTTGACTCTCAGTCAGCTTGATGATGTTCTGCAAACATTCTTTTTTAGCCGTTCCATTATTTACACTTGATTTGGGTTTTATGGGCTTTCTAGTTCATTTCAGCAATTTTTTAAATGCTAACCTTTACCCCTCCCATAGCCTCCTTAGCCTTTTTTATGAGCTGTGCAGGGGTTTTATTGAACTGTTTTACTTTCTTTTCAATATGTGACACACAGTTTTCCCGGGCTTTTAATACAGCGGTTTTTGAAAAGCCTCCAGGTTGCTTTAGGCTGCTTGCCTTTTTGACTGCTTTTTTTTTTTTTTTTAGGTTTTTACTATTCATGTGATTTTTATGTATTTCCCCTTCTTGAAACTGAATATCTGTGTGATGTATTTGTTTGGCTTGCTCCATCCCACTGCAACGTTAAGTTCAGTTTAATTGTGAAGCTCTTACAGAGCAGTTCTCTCACTAGTGGCTCTTGAAGCAGGTCCTGTGCAGCACTCAAGGCTAAACCCAGAGCAGCATCCTTTCTTGTGGGTCTCAGGGCTCACCATGCTAAGAAGTGGTTGGTTGCTGTATCCAAAAATCTTTTCTCCTTATCTCGTCTGAATGAATCATCGTGCCTGATATGTGGAATTTGCCAGTATTGCTACCTGACCTGGTTTTGCAGCTTATCTGACTTCTCTGAGTATTCCATTATGTACTTGGCGCTGGTTAGGCCATATCTCAAGTCCTCTGTTCAGTTTTGGGGCCCTCACTACAAGAAAGACATTGAGGTTCTGGAGCACATCCAGAGAAGAACATGAAAGTTGGTGAAGGGGCTGGAGAACAAGCCTTATGAGGAGCAGCTGAGGGGACTGGAGTTGTTTAGCTTCCAGGAAAGGAGGCTGAGGGGAGGCCTTATCATTGTCTACAACTGCGTGGAAGGAGGTGGTAGTGAGGTGGGTGTTGGTCTCTTCTCCCGAGTGACAGGTGATAGGACAAGAGAGTATGGCCTTAAGCTGCACCAGGGAGGTTCAGATTGGACATGATATAAAAATCCTTCACTGAAAGGGTTGTCAGGCACTGGCAGAGGCTGCCCTGGTTGTTCTATGATTCTGTGATTCCCTAATGCTCTCCTCTGCTCTCAGTATTTTTGTTCTGTTACATGGTGTTTTAGATTTCCCATGCTGTGCCACTGCTCTGGCTGTATCTTAGTTTCTATCATGCCTGTAGAACAGACAGCAACTTGGTACGTCACTGATTATCCACCCTTCACCAGTGTGAGATACTTGTTCTACCAGCATTGCTCTAGAATAAAAATTAAATGTAAGTTAATATATGACATGAAATCTAAAGATTACAGACCTGGGTGGGTGTGTGGGAACTGAGGAAAATGCCTTGTTTGAGTTTGATATGCATTATGCACAAATTCTCCCTCTCTTGTAATGTTTTATATGCTCTATGGATGAAAAAAAGCACAGCAATTGCAACTAATCTAATCCTACTCTAAACAGTTCAAAAACTTGCACAGGGGATCGGTGAAGTCGAGTTGGAAGGACAAGAACTGACCATTCTGTATAATCCAGCTATTTTACTTTGATAACATCTTCTGCCGCTAAGCCACTACTGGTATCATGTGCAACCTTTATTTTCTGTGCGATCAGACCCGCATTTACCCACTAGAAGCTTGGATATGTAGCTTTTTTAAAAGCAGTTTGATGTGTTTGTTTTCTTCACCTTCTGTTTCCCTGATTTACTATAGTGGCTCAGCTACAAGTTGCAGTGCATGTTCTAGGATGAGCATATAGAAATCAATTTATCAGTTTTATTTTGATAGCAATGGTTGGACTCGATGATGCAGAGCATCTCTTCCAACCTGGTGATTCTATGATTCTATGATTGTTGTTTGTATATAATAGTAGTATAATTCCACAATCCTATTTGTTAGATCTCTCGCATTGCTGTAGAAGTACTTAAAAATGTTGCCCATTCTCTGTCGCAAATACCAGTCAAGTGGCATTGTTTGTGCTGTTCACTCCCTTGCCTTTTCAGGAACTTATTTAACATTAGCTGTCTCCTTCACAAGTCCATTCAGATGCTCCGCTGTGGTTGTCATTCTTCCCCTTGTTCCCAGTTCAACCATTTCTCTGTGAAATATTAATTGTCTGTAATAGCAGCCTTGTTCTGCTCTGACTGAAGTCCAACCCCCTCCTTCTGTACAGGCTTCTCTTGTTCCAGGAATTTTGCAAGGACTTCAGCCTCCCATACTGCAGTCTTCAGTTAAACCCCTAGGACATCCTACTTCTGATTTCCCACACCAGTGGCATAACATAGATTGTGACCACTCGTTCCTCCCTTCTACCAGACTAAATACCTATCTGGATATCTCATGGGCTATACTACCTTTGCACTCAGCAGGCCTTTCAGTCCTCTCAGATGTTTCAAATCCAGGTATCTATGTCAAATCATCAGACCTCCCACAACCATCATCCGTCCTCTCCTGGAAGATTCACTCTTCTCCATGAGCTTCCTCATTCCAATAATCTGATGGTCAGAGTTTATCAGAGATTTGATCCCTCATTCCAAACTGATTATCCACCTTCCCTCTGACATCCTCTGCACACATGCTTTAGTCAACCACAGTTTCTGTTTTTGATGGTGGCTGTGTAAGGGTGGTCACAGCAGAGGTGGGACTGTTCTACCACATCCTGGTGAGTCTTGCTTGTGGACCTGTTACTCAGCATCTCAGTTGCTTTTGCTTCTAGAGAATAAAACCAGGACTTCTGCTAGGATCCAGGGACCGCGCCTACAAACGCTTCCTCCTGGATCAGCAATGACACTTGCACTATCAGTACAATAAAGTTGTCTCTGCTCTATTGCTCTGCTTCTGCTGCATTCTGAACTTACAATGTATTAGCGCTTGGAAGCTGATATTAGTATAACTTCTCCTTTGAGAGAGGTCTGTGATTAATTTTCACTTTCCTTGCTCCAGCGACATTAAGCTAAGTAGCAACAAGGAAGATCTACCATGTAGATCTGCTACGGGAAGAAGTCAAGCCTGTATATACCAGATGATGTAAGCTCATCTATTGTATAAGTTCCTCCATTGTAAGGGTCAAGACACCACATAACCAGTTCTTACACCCTTCAGACATCCCTAGGAAGCCACTCAGATAACATCCAAACATAAACACGCCACCAGAAGAAACCCTACTGATCATGCCAGCCAAAAATTCAGAAAGCTTACAGGCATTGCAATGACCTGCCCTGTCTTGTCTATCTATTTTTGTACTTACCTTAAGCAGAAAGAAGTCATTTGAAAAATACCCTGTTTGCTCTCCGTTGTTTGGCTTAGATAAAGCTTTGGGAGTGAACTTGATCACATGTCTTCAAAAGTGTTGTCAGATTCTGCAGTAGCATGGATATGAAATGCCAGGAAAAGGTGCTTTGAGGGAGGTAATTCATAGAATCTTAGAATCAAAGAATCATAGAGTAGTTTGGGTTGGGAGGGACCTTAAAGATCATCCAGTTCCAAACACCCTGACATGGTCCGATCAGGCTGCACAAGGCTGCATCCAACCTGGCCTTGAACACCTCCAGGGATGGGGCAGCCGCAATTTCCCTGAGCAGCCTCTGTCAGTGTCTCACTACCCTCAGGGTGAAAAATTTCTTCCTAATGTCTAATCTAAGTTGTGGCTGCCCCATCCCTGGAAATGTTCAAGGTCAGATTGGGTGGAGCTTGAGTAGCCTGATCTGGTGGGATTGTCCCTGCCCATGGCAGGGGGATGGAACTGGGTGATCTTTAAAGTCCCTTCCAACCAAAGCCATTCTATGATTGTGTGATCTCCAAAGTCTTGACATTGTTCCATAACCATCTAAATCTTGGGTTTAAGGTTTAACTGTATGAAATATTAGCAATAAATAAGAACAAGAGGGAATGGCCTCAAGCTCCACCAGGTGAGGTTCAGGCTTGACATCGGGAAAAAAATTTTCACAGAAAGGGTCATTGGGCACTGGAACAGGCTGCCCAGGGAGGGGGTTGAGTCACCTTCCCTGGAGGTGTTTAAAGGACTGGTAGATGAGGATGAGGTGCTAAGGGTCATGGTGTAGTGATTAATAGGAATGATTTGACTCAATAATCCTGTGGGTCTTTTCCAACCTCTGTGTGAAATAGGTCTGTGCTCTTTAGAGTGAGCTACCGAAGGCAAGCAGAGTAGAGGTTTCCTTGATGGAACTTGAACTGGATTCAGTCTAAAATGTAATGCCTAGTTTATGACCTAATGTTTTATTTAGTGAAAATTGCTTAACCTGGTCTACACTGACCATGTAGCTGGATGATCATGTTGGTTGCTAATTGTCGGTCTTTGGTGCTTTTGTCCTGACATTTTTTTACGTGAAATATGCGTGTTTCGCTTTTTTTTTAAAACTCTGTTTATACATGTTTAATCAACACTAGAGATCGTTTTGAACTAAGGGATGGAGGTTAGCTAACTTTCCCATGAGTAAGGTCAGTGAATCTTCCTTTCATATATGCTTTCTACACAAAATCTGAGATTTGGGAATAATCAGTAAAAGGTTTTCCTAAGAACCCATTTCAACCAAAATATGCGAAATATGAAAGAAAAAAACAGGGTCTTTCTTTTCAATGCATGTACATAGTCATGCCAAAATGACACTTTCAGTTGTAAATATTCAGAATGTTTAAAAGATAAAATAAACTTAACTGGAGTCTTTTTTTTCAAATCAAACAAAATATGCACTTTGATCCAAACTGTTTTTTCCCCTCCTTTTTATTAATTAGTTCTTTTGCAGAGCATTTCTTCTTCAGTCAGCTGTGAAAATTTGCTTTATTACATAAGTAAACTTTAAAAAAATGTATACATTCGTGATCTAAAAGACTATAGTGTTGATAAGTCCATCCCAGGCTAACGAATTACACTCCCTGTCTTTTATTTCAGTCCTGACTGAAATAAAAGCAGAACTCCTCTAAAATCTTTTCAAATCAACTGTATGGAATAAAAAGAATGATACTTTCCTGAAAAGTAGTTAAAAGTACACATTTACCTTTTTACTTCCATTTTTCAACTCAGTTTCTAAAGCCCATTGACTTAGGGATCTCTAGCTGTGCAGATGCTTCTATGAGCTTGTCTCAAAAGCCTTTGCAATCCCAGCTGGTGTGATGAGAGAACAATTTAACAGCATTGGACAAAGCTCAGGAATTAGTGTAATTAATCAAAATGAATACCAAGGTTGTAATTTAAACAAAATTATGACTGCAGTAAATGTGCTGGATTACCTCTATTTGTAAGGTGGATTCAATGTTTGAAATGACACCGCTTGGTGCTTTTTGTATTCCAGTGATTTATGGGCTTGCTAGAATCCTGTAAGAAAACAGATCTTACAGCAGTTTGCTAATAAATCGAGAAGATATTTCAGTGGTATTTTAGGAATCTGTTTTTGACGGCAGCATTTTTAGGAGTGTATTTGACCATCTGCCTGTCACAAATTTGAATGGGAAGATGGAGAAGAAAAGCAAGGGAAAGTACGGGAAGGAATTGAGGAATGTTTTGTTGCAGATGATAAAGTACAACCTAAAATCTAACTGTAGAAAATGTAACTGTAGTGAATAAATAATAGAAAAGAAACTTGAAAAGCTAACTGTCTTCTTGGTGATGATTAGTGGAAAGCTAACTTTGATTGCAATAGCCTGTGCTGGGATAAGAAGCCTTCTGATGTAATTCACAATCATGTAAAAATATTACCATATCTCTTTACCCACAGTTAAAAATCGATTTTTTTTCCTTCATAGAATCATAGAATCACCAGGTTGCAAGAGACCCATCAGATCATCGACTCCAACCATTCCTATCAAATACTAAACCATGTCCCTCAGCACCTCATCTACCCATCCCTTAAACACCTCCAGGGAAGGGGAATCAACCACCTCCCTGGGCAGCCTATTCCAATGCCCAATGACCCTTTCTGTGAAAAACTTCCTCCTAATGTCTAGCCTAAATCTCCCCTGGCAGAGCTTGAGGCCATTCCCTCTGGTCCTGTCCCCTGTCACTTGGGAGAAGAGCCCAGATCCCTCCTCTCTACAACCTCCTTTCAGGTAGTTGTAGAGAGCAATGAAGTCTCCTCACAGCCTCCTCTTCTCCAGGATAGACACCCTCAGCTCTCTCAGCTGTTCCTCATAGGGCCTGTTCTCCAACAGTTAACCTGGAGAATTCCTGCAGTTAACCACTTTCATGACTCTACTCGTCTGTAATCTTTTCATCATGCCGGTCAATAGTGGCTGCGCAGCAGAGCATGTTCTCGTGTATCCTTGATATTTTTGTTTGATTTTCACATGTGAATTGCACTTCATTAGAGAAATGAAATTCACTGCTAGGATTGTTTTAGGACAAATATACTGTCAATTTAGTTAGACCTTCAGGCAATTACTTTTGACAGTCAGACGATGCAACTACTGCACATAAATATTCTTTGTGCTTTTGGCCGAGTTTTGAAATTTCTGCATCCTGCGAGCAGGAGTTTAGGGAACATGCAGTAAGTGGATGGTAGCCTTGCTCTGGGACTGGGTAGCTCACACAGACATCCAAGGGGGATAGTTTGGGTCATCTTTTAGCACTTAAATTGCACTCTAGAGAATGTAAATGCTTTCTCATGACATGTGTCCGAGCCTTTACAAGTTTCTCAAATGGTGCTTGTTTCTATTTTCTGTATTTTTGTCACATGGGAGCAAGTAACATTGACCCATTTTCCTTTTGTCTGCTTTGGTAAGTACCAAAGTATTAGTGGAATCCTTTGAGTCTGACCTGGAGAAACCAGGAATGTGGGAATGGACAGGCTGTCATCACTAACAGTGTCTGCTGAGGCAGACTGAGCCCATTCTCAGCATTTTCTTACTCATATTTGAGAGAATAAATGTTCCTTATTAACCTCAGTTTGTATGTACAGTTTTAAAACACTTTTCAGGGTCTTCACTCAGTGTTAAAATATCTTATTCACTCTGGTGGCACTTTGAAAGATCTTGAAAGACAGAAGACTGTGTTTTATGCATGGAATCATAGAATCATAGACCCACAGAAGCATTAGAATAGTTTGGGTTGGAAGGGACCTTAAAGACAACTGCCCAAGGCCCCATCCAACCTGACCTTAAACACCACCAGGGATGAGCCATCCGTAACTTCCCCGGGCAACCTGTGCCAGTGCCTCAGCACCTTCATCATGAAGAAGTTCTTCCTCATGTCTAGTCTAAATCTGTCCCTCTCCAGTTTATACTCATTGCCCCTAGTCCTATCACTACAAGCTCTTTTAAACAGTCCCTCCCCAGCTTTCTTGGAGACTCCCTTCAGGTACTGGAAGGTAACTCTAAGGTCTCCTTGGAACCTTCTGTTCTCCAGGCTGAACACCCTCAACTCTCTCAACCTGTTCTCATAGCAGAGCTGCTCCAGCCCTCTGGTAGTCTTTGCAGCCCTCCTCTGGACCCGTTTCAACAGCATGGAGGCATGGGGAACAGCTCTGAACAATGAAAAAGCTGCAACCCCAAACAAATCAAACATCCATGCAGCATTTTTTCTCCCACAGGTTAAAATTATTTTACTGTTAAAACATTATTGTAGTCTGTCGGATTCCTTTCTGTCTAGCGCTATTATAGATACCCAGCAAAGAAAATGTCTCCATGGTTTTTTGTGGTTTGATTTTTTTTTTTTAAGTATGAGTTGTTTCTTTGATGAAATTCTGTGTCTAACAATTGCTTATTTTATTAGTTATCTAATAAATATGAGGACAGGCTGAGAGAGCTGGGGTTCAGCCTGGAGAAGAGAAGGCTCCAAGGAGACCTTAGAGTGACCTTCTGGTACGTAGAGGGGGCTACAAGAAAACTGAAGAGGGATTGTTTGCAAAGACCTATAGGGACAGGACTCAGGGCAATGGGTATAAACTGGAGAAGGGCAGATTAGACTAGACAGAAGGAAGATTTTCTTCACCATGAGAGTGATGAAGCACTGGAACAGGTTGCCCAGGGAAGTTGTGGCTGCCTCATGCCTGGAGGTGTTCAAGGCCAGGTTGGATGGGACCTTGGGCAACTTAATGTACTGGGAGGTGTCCCTGCCCATGGCAGGGGGGTTTGGAACTCGATGATTTTAAGGTCCTTTCCAACCCAAATGATTCCATGATTCTATGATTAGTTAAACAATTTTTTTTTGGAAATAGAATAGGACTGATTAAATTGAAAAATATCAAGCCTTATATCTTGCTCAAAAGTGTGTTTATTTGGCCTCAAGATTGTTCACACAGCATAGTATCCATGTAAAAGCAAAGAAAATCATGTGCTCACTGTCTTCTGCAGTACACACAGTGTTTCACACCATTCAGGATACAGGAACCAATAGTCTTTCTGCTCAGTCTAATAAAGACTTGGATGTGTCTGCATTATTCTATTCTGATCTAAATACTCCTTTTTTTCTCTATAAACCACCTCTTACTTTTGGCTGTTTCTCAGTTTCTGGATCTTCTCCTTCTCTATTATTTCTGTGACCTTTCTATTATATTTTCCCAACCATGAAACATCTTCAGAGCAGAGCCAGACAGGCTGACGACAGATCCATTTGTTTTCTCTTGTTGTTAGAATCACTGAGTTGGAAAAGACCTTTGAGATCATCAAGCCCAACCATACCTGCCCACTACTAAACAATATCCGTAAGCACTTCACCTACCTGTCTTTTAAATACCTCCAAGGATAGGGACTCAACCACCTACTTGGGCAACCTCTTCCAGTGTTTGATAACCCTCCTGGTGAAGAAGTTTTTCCTAATGTCCCATCGATGGTTGGACTGGATGATCCAGTGGGTCTCTTCCAACCTGGTTATTCTATAACTCTATGATTCTATCAAACCAAACTGGGGAGTTTACACTTTGCTATTTCGTACGTGCTGCTTTGAGTGAGCACTGTGACAACAGACATCTAAAGCCTCTCAGGATTGCCTGAGCCACAGCTCCCCATGCATGTTGTCTCTCCCTCTCAGCTGGCTTCTTTCTTTCAAACAGTTGCAGAGTTGGTTTTGCTAAATGACATAAGGTTATAATAAATCAAATAAGAAGATTTGTGCTGAGCTTCCTACTGTATGGGAGAGGTCCATATGGTCTAATTACTTCCTCTGTGTGTCAGACGTGTGTGTAAGATCTCTGAAGTTATGTGTAACTGCCAAGATCTTATGGTGTGGTTTGAAACATGCATGCATTGAACTCTCAGATTGTGCAGATGTGCTATGAAACACAAATGTAAAATAGAAGAAGTCAGTTTATCCAACTAAATAACAGCATGACAATCAGAGAAATTGATGGAGAAATCCAGAGCTCAGCAGGATGGAGAAAAGGGAAATGACCAGACAGCTTTCTTAATGGGGAGTAGAGTTTTATCATCAAAGGAGACGGGAGAAGAACACTACATTTCCCAAGAAACCAGCAGAGCAGCATAGGGAGAAGAAGTATGTCTAGAAAAACCACTTGGTGAATTGTAAATCCATCTGAAAACTGTCATCATAAAATACAGCTGCTGCTAACAGCAGACCTCGGGCCACCGTAGAAAATTCTACTTGAAAAATTAACTGTCCTGTGCCTGTAGGGAAAAATGCAGAGGAAGGTAAGTAGACCATGTAGACCCAAGATCCTGGATGGGGCCATGTGCAGAGTGAGGAGCGGGAGACCACCAGACCATGGTGCTTCCTCCTATTCCTAGCAAGTAGCAGGGATGCTGCCCTTATCTCTCTCCCCTTCTCTTTTTCCCTCAGGCCCCATGTACTGCCCAGCACAGCTCATCCAGGGTGGGAAGTGCCTAGGCAGAAAGAGAAGGGGGAAAGAAGATGGCAATGGTGGTTCCTCAGGATAGAAACTAGCTCCTGCTGATCCATGGCCGTCAGAGACCCAGCCTCCTCCTCTGCTGGCCTGAGAGCTGCTGTGGTCAGTGTCTTGGCAGAGAGCTGCTCACCTCTGCACCTGCAGAGCTGTTTTTCTCAGGAGCTGGTAGGCAGGTAGTAGTATATTTTGTATTTGTCACAATGGCTCAAGAATCTCTTGAGGAGAAGAATGGTATGTGTTGAAGTGATGTTGGCACCTCGATGAGGTCAAGAACCTCCAGGACCTCATCTGCAGTGGTAACCTCAGTCAGGTGTGGTACAGATGATCTTTAAAGTCCCTTCAACTGAAACCATTCTATGATCCTGTGATTCTGTTTCTTGTACCCAGTGCTGATTATGTCAGTCTTCCGTAATTTAATTATCAAAAATCCTAAGTATGATAGTTTGCCCCCTCATGTTTACCAAAGCTAAGTAAATGCTAAATACCATTGTCAGTAAGTACACTTTAAAAAAAAGATTATCTGCTTAAAAAGCCCAAACACTGATATAAATACACATATCATATTGTCTGTCGAGTCTGTGGGCTCATTTACGCATTTACACAGCTGCAATATGTTTGCTGTTTACTCTCCCCCTCACAGACATTGTGATCTGCCTTTTCCCTGTAAGGATTTTCCTTCTCTCTCTATTCTTAGTCCTACACAGAGACCTATCCTGATTTATATACATTGTGTAACTTAACTGACTTCAAAGATCTTTTGCATAGTGTAAATCAGAACACCAACAGGCTAAATAAACCCTCCTGCAGTAAGACATAACTGTAAAGCTAAATATGTTCCTGCCTCTGCGACTAAATCAACAGAGGTTCTTTTCAAATTTTTTTTTGTGGGATAAACATACTTCTCTGCCATCTATTTACAATCTCAGGAACACTCTTGCAGCCACTTGTGAATCCTTTGCTTCAAGAGGCAATCTTTGATGTATTGATCTCACATACTGTAAAATCTCTTTTATATTCCTAATGCTTTAAGCCAAACTCTGTTGAAGGTCTTGGGAAGTGTATGCAGTTAGAGGTTTCGTAGGTGTTAGCGATTCTTGGTGAAGTGCAGTTCCTTTTTCAATTCAGTTAAGAGCATTCCCATCATGAAATTCAATACCTAGTGTTAGTTTATAATTGTTCATCAATTCCTGCAGCTGGTTTATTCAAACGTCAACTGTAGTTTCAGAAAAAAGACTGGTCGGATTGTGTTTTCTCAAGTAGCATAGTCTAATCTTGTAATGAATTGAAATAGAACTCAAACTTAAGCTCATCCCTTAAAAAATAGCCATTTAGTTCAAGAAAGAACTTCCTCAAAATTCACTCAGTAGGAAAACAAGTCAGTCCTAGGCTCCTATAACATCCACAGATAAACCAGGCTCTTTAAATGAGTACATGATACCCTTTGAGCATATGTTGCAAATGAATCCCTTTAGCTGCAGGCACGTATAAAAAGTTGTGGGAGGTATCCCACCCCAGCACTCAGTGAACGGATCACAGCAGTTTCCACCCGACATAGTTTGGTTGAAGCTCTGCAAGGAGGGCATTTCTCATTTCATCATTTATTCTCGTGGCTGCTGGTCTGATTAGCTTTTGGAACTGAAATTTGGCGAGAAGAAGGGCTTGGCTTTTTAAGAGCTAACTAAGCATCTAAGAATTCATGAGGAGCGCACAGTGTGTTTCGTAAGAAAGCAGAAACATCACAGGTGGATTTTATTGTGTTTGACCAGGGGAAGACCCAGGTGCTTTATATCAAAGCTACAACAGCAACAAAGACATTCCTGAAGGTCCAGGAGGGAAATGCTTAAGCTTCAAGTTTATCCCTCTGTGAGAACCTTTCGGTTTCTTGTCATAGAAATAGGAAATAGCCATTTTTTGCTTAAATTTGACTTTCAGGGGAGAATTGAGATAAAACCATCCAGAGATATTAATCTGTTGCTCTGCAAAGCAAAACAGTGTCAAAACTCCCTTCTTTGAAGTGCCATCTCTCAGGGGCACAAAGCTTTTGACATAATTGTAGAGCAACTCAGTTCCTTGAGTTGGTGAGGACAGGCTGGAAGAACGAGAGGGTGGTAGTCACAAAGAAAATTTGCATTCTAGAAATGTAAATAGTAATAGATAAATCAAGCAAAAGGCAACTCTTTCAAACAAGCCAGTAATGCTTAGATACTAAAATGTCATGAGAAAACCTCGGCAACAAACGTGATTGAAAAAAAAACATTTTGTCTTGTAACAAGGATTTCTCTCCCTGGGACAGAAGTGTTACGCAACCCATAAACACTCCAGGATGCAGGCGCATCAGCCAGCTGACGACTGATGAATTTCATTTACTTCCTGCCCGACTTTTGCATATTTGGGCAGATGAATATGCTAAGAATAAATTCTTGTGGAGGCTGTGAAACAATCCCCTGCTTTGTTTATGACCCCTAAACTTAGTCCAGTTTAGTCTATGTCCTGTGCACATGCCTTTGTACGATGCCGTGGTGCCTGTAATGCTCTGTTGACTCTCACCAACTTTTAGCCTGGCATTTGTGCTCCTTTGGATTCTCTGACAGCCAGAGTCAGATGTGTCCCTGAAGTGATGTCATCTCATCTGTTGCTGTTATTGTGATACGTATTTTTACTGCTTTGTGGCTGATGGATTTGGAGCCCAAGTAATACGAGCTGCACATTTGCTTTCTATTCTGTGCTACTATCTGTCTTCCTGTAACCACTTCAAGACACAGTTATTTTTATCGTTACATTACAAGATTGCTTTCTGTATTCGGTCCTTCTCCTTTTGATTGGCATATTGCGTATGTCAACAATATAAGTTAGCTAGAGATAGACCCCTTGCATTGCTTCCTCTGTGTCTTTAACCTGAATCTCTACGATGCAAAGTTGCTGTCTGTTGATATTCAGAATCGTTGAGCTATTGTTAGGACTTCTCTGGTGGAGAATTCTGAAGACAACTCCTGATTGGGTGAGGGCTAGCCAAACATGGAAATCATAACTGAATGGAACATATTGATTCTATGATCACACCATTCTATGATTCTATGTTGCTGCGTGGGGTCGAGGGGAGTGGGCAGAGCCTGGCAGCAAAGCCAAGAGGACAGGCCAGGAGCCACGGCAAGGCACTCACTCCATGGTCTGTGAATCAAGCGCTGCTGTTGCAGAAATTCAAAGCAAAAGAGGGACTTGGGATTGGTATTCCTGTCTGCCCTGGCATGCCTTGCTCCCCAGCAAGGAACAGGCTGCCCAGGGAGGGGGTTGAGTCACCTTCCCTGGAGGTGTTTAAGGGATGGGTGGACGAGGTGCTGAGGGACACAGTTTAGTGTTTGATAGGAATGGTTGGACTCAATGATCCAGTGGGTCTTTTCCAACCTGGTGATTCTATGATTCTCCCAGAGAAACTAAGTGTTGTGGTGGGCACCCACCCAGGCCTCTGCAAGGCTGATGCTACTCCATGTAAGTGATCCGTGGGGTACCAAATAGGCTCAGCCACATGGGATGCTCTGACTTCGGAGAGCCTGGTTCTGCCAAGGAGCCATGAGGGTCTGAGCACACCATGAAGCAATGGGATCATCCCATGTTTCAACCATTGAAGACAAAAGCTTTGCTGAGTGTATGCCACATTATGAAGTTTTGTAACTTGCCCAGGTTTCAGAAAGAGGTCAGGAGTTTCTTCCCTCACATTTAGGGGGTTGGAACTGAATGCTCTTTAAGGTCCTTTCCTTTCCTAACTATTCTATGATTCTATGACTAAAGGATAATAACAGTCTGTGGTTTTCAGAGTTCAAGGTTGTCACATATTTAAGCCCATGCACCACACCTTCTTTTTCAGATACCACCATTCCAATACATTCTTTCCAAGTTAGATTTGAAAGATTAAAAGGAAGAATCAGCAGGATCCATATTCTGGATAGCACATAGCAGTCTTGCGTATTTGTTTCTCTGGAGAGAAAGGATGTGAATCATATGCATTGGGAAGAAATGAGCAGTCCAAACAGGTGCCACAACTGAAAACTGTGTGTGAAGAAAAAAAAAAACTCAATTCTTTTCTATATTTTGTCCTTTGACATTTTTAGCCAGATGTCATACTAGTACTTTGGTACAACTTTTGTGAATATTCTCTTGAAGTATTTCAAAAAGCTGGGAAATGGGAAGACTATAAATGTATGAGCATTTCCCAGATGAACTGTGTTTGCCAAACAGTGCACCGGAGCAAAGGCAGTTAAAGTAGAAAAATCCCTCTCAGCATTTTGAATATGAGAAGATTCATATGACCTTATTGTAGTAACTATAAAATACTTCAAATTTATTTCTTGATGTCCTAGCATTATTTTATTTCAGAGCAAAGTTCAGAAAATGTTGAATGATTGTGTATATATTTTTTTTTACATGTTGTGTCTCCCTCAAATATACATATGAATACTGCTTTTTTTCAGAAGTGATAGATTGCCAAGTTGTCTGACCTCTCAAGAGAGGAAGTTGGGAGGACAGCTTAGTAACATTTTCTTTCATTCCCAATGTGGAATAAGATCAAAAAATACGTATTCTAAATTCTGTTAGTAGCCTTATCTTTTCTAAACCATAAGGTACTGGCAAAATAACAGCACAAGTAAACATGGCTCTTGATGCACCACATTAAAAAAATGGCTTTTGTTTATGAAAACTTCTTTTTTTTTGCAGTAGAAACTTGTGGGAATAATGTTGTATTAATGGTAGGATGTTGACCTTTTCCAGCTATGGAAGATAGTCTCAGAACAGGATCCAGGAAAAACAAACGTGGAAACTACTTAACTCCTTAGTTGTATGACCAAAACTTGGTGAGGAAGCAGTATTTAAACTCAGGCTATTGTACTTACAGATTGTGTCATTACATTTATGTGCCACACACGCACAACCTTTTTCACTAAGCACAAAGTTTTCGAGAGCTTAAAGGAACAAATAACTTCTGCGACAACAAATATTGCTATAATTTCATGTAATATATGTAAAAATATGTAGTCGTTTACTACAGTCTGTGTTTTGTCTACATTTATTTATAGTCTTCCAGGTCAAAAGTAGGGCAGATGTTCTCTAGATTTTAGGGTACATACTGTAGTGCTGCTTAACAAGAAGTTACACTGAGAAAAAGAGTGAAAACAAACAAGTTCCCTGTTACTTTAGACTTGAGCTCATGGTTCTCTTGTAGGTTAAAACTGCCCTCTCTGCTTTCTTAAATGAAAAAAACCCAAAAACTGAGGTGAATCTGCAGAGCATGTGTATGTGACTTTTGCTGCAGAGTTCACCTTCACTCCTACTAAATTCAATCCTGAACAGAGAGCTAACTACAAAAAATAAGGGCTATGGACATGCACTCAGGTACTCAAAATGAGATTTGGGAGATGTAGAGATGACTCTTCTTAGTTTCTCTGGAGAGAAACCAGTGGAAGTCCCTGGAGGTGTTCAAGTTAGAATAACCAGGTGGAAAACTGGAGGCAACAACATTGACAGAGTTTCTTGTTTCTTCGTGGTGATGGGGGCTGGGGACACACACCAAACCCTGGCTGCATAAGGGTGATGGTGGGAAACGGCTGGAGCACCTCCCATATGAGGATAGGCTGAGAGAGTTGGATTCATTCAGCCTGGAGAAGAGAAGGCACCGAGAAGATCTTATAGCAACCTTCCAATTCCTGAAGGAGGCTACAAGAAAGCTGGGGAGGGACTACTTACAAAGGCTTGTAGTGAAAGGATGAGGAGCAATGAGTATAAACTGGAGGGGGGCAGATTTAGACTAGACATAAGGAGGAATTCCTTCACGATGAGAGTGGTGAGACACTGGAACATGTTGTCCAGGGAAGTTGTCACTGCTCCACCCCTGGAGGTGTTCAAAGCCAGTTTGGATGGGACCTCGAGCAACCTGATCCGATGGGAGGTCTCCCTGGCAAGAGGTTGGAACTGGATGATCTTTAATGTCCCTTCCAACCCAAACTATTCTATGATTCTGTAAGTCAGTGGTAGGGGAAGAAGAATAATACTTTCTGTACTCTGTGCACTGTGTGTTCTTCTTTTTGGACCTGTTCTAGTTGGATACCCTGTAGATAGTTTCTTTTCCATTCCCATTCCTTTGCCCAAACATGTTTCCTCTAAATCTTCTCTAATATTGGTAGATAACGGGAAAAAAATGTCTTTTACATGGCAATTACTGAATATCAACATCAGCTTCATGAAAGAAGTGGAGCTGCCACAGTTGATATCAACTGAGCATCTCACCCATGGTCTCCACTAGGCCTTATTCGCCATTCTCATCAGTCAGATTGTGGTTTTCATTATGAACAAAAAGGCAAACTTTATTAGTTAACTAGATTAGTTTTAATCTTTCCAATCAACTGTGTAAATCAAGAATATGGAGGGTGAAACTGGGTATTACTACAACATATAAGTTCATAGAATCATAGAATCATAGAATCATCAGGTTGGAAGAGACCCACTGGATCATCGAGTCCAGCCATTCCTATCAAACACTAAACCACGTCCCTCAGGACCTCGTCTACCAGTGCCTTAAACACCTCCAGGGAAGGTGAATTAACTAAAAGGTGATTTTACCTTATAGAGTCATATATGCCCAGCAAACAAATAAGCAGAACAAAACCATAAACATTGTTTTCCAAGTTGTATTTTTCCCCAGAGATTATATTGTCTATAGACAACATCTACCACCTTTATTTGCCACAAGTGCACTACTTTACCATCCTGGAGCTCCCAGGCCTGTTGGGACACCAGGTACTCCAATACACATTGCTTATCAGTAGAGAATATCAGTGTTATTGCACAAAATATGAGCATGTGAGAAGTTGCTACCAAAAAGCAGAAGCAAAGTTTCCCTTTTGTACATGCTGTATTAAGTTGTCCCTTCTTCTGAGGTAGATTGACAACCAGTTCATGAATCATAGAATCATAGAATCACCAGGTTGGAAGAAACACACCGGATCATCGAGTCCAACCATTCCTATCGAACACTAAACCATGTCCCTCAGGACCTCGTCTACCCATGCCTTAAACACCTCCAGGGAAGGTGAATCAACCACCTTCCCTGACGCAGCAGCTAATCCTGCTCCTACTGTAGTAAATCAGTCCAGCTGTATGTACCTTTGATAGCTCAGTAATTGCTGTCTGTGGTGTTCCCACAGCCAGTGTATGAGCAGAACTGAGGTGCAGGAGTTGCTGTAACCTCCAGGCAAGCTGTCAGGCTTGTGGCCTTGGGTCTCAGGAAATGTTGCTTTCCTTCTTGGCTTAGCCATAAGACTCCTGGTCTGTTGGAAGGGAAGTCATGTAGGATGAATCTCTCAAGAGCTCAGTTCCTTAGTTATCAAAGCAAAATGGATTTTAGAAAGTGTTCAACAATGACTTATGTCTATTGTGTGCTGATTTTCAGTCGTCATACTTATTTACTGAGAAATATCTAACTGGGAGATGAGCGATCATGAGAGAACTTAGAGCCAGGGTTTGGTGCTGACTATTTTTAGAAACCAGTTTCTTATCTTGAGGTTAGTACCACTGACTGAGGTTCTCAACATTAGTAAAGAATATCAACAATTCCTTCCTTCAACTATCTTGTTTATTTACAGTGGATGCTTTCTAAACTGTTATTCAATGTGCATATCGAGTGTCTATCACATGGAGGCTTTGGTCTCTTTGAGACTCTGTATATAGTACAATTAATAAACACTTATTACATTTGATAGGGCTTTTTTTTCTTGTTTATGTTTTGGACCTGGGGTTGTTGGTTGATAGCCCTCTGGACATGAGCCAGCAGTGGCCCAGGTGGCCAAGAAGGCCAATGGCATCTTGGTTTGTATCAGAAATGGCACAGCCAACAGATCCAGGGAGGTTGTTATGCCCCTGTACTCAGCACTGATGAGACCGCATCTCAAATACTGTGTTAGTTATGGCCCCCTCACCACAAGAAGGATTTTGAGGCTCTGGGGTGAGTCCAGAGAGGAGCAATGAAGCTGGTGAAGGGGCCGGAGAAAAAGTCTTTGGAGGAGCAGCTGAGGGAGCTGGAGTTGTTTAACCTTGAGAAGAAAAGGCTGAGGGGAGATCTTATTGCTCTCTACACCTACCTGAAAGGAGGTTGTAGAGAGGAGTAAGCTGAACTCTTCCCCCGAGTGACAGGGGCAGGACAAGAGGGAATGGCCTCAAGGTGCACCAGAGGAGGTTCACGTTGGACATCAGAAAAAAAATATTCACAGTAAGTGTCATTGGGCATTGGCAGAGGCTGCCGAGGGAGGTGGTTGAGTCACCATCCCTGGGTGTATTTAAAAGACGGGTGGACGAGGTGCTGATGGACATGGTTTAGTGATTGATGGGAATGGTTGGTCTCGATGATCCAGTGGGTCTTTTCCAACCTGCTGATTCTGTGATGTCCTTGTAAACTGTCAGGTGTGCCATCTGTGCTTCTGTTGACAACAAAGATATGTATAACTTTCTCCTAAAGACCTCTAGTGGGATGAACTCTGCTGTCTTCCCCAGCAAGCTTCTTGGTATACCTAAAGTGCACATGCTGCTACCTCTGCTATTACACCCCACTTAGTCTTTGCTGCTGCAGTCTAAGGAGAGGCAATTCATTCCTTTATTACTTGCAGGTAAAGTTTCTTGTATTGCTGATCATTCTTTATTATTTTCCTCTTGAAATGCAGCATCCAGAACTTAGATCATCAGGCTAAGAGCCTTTCAAAAAGAGCACAGGGACAACTTCATGTGTCTTATAGGGCATATATGCCTCTCTGAAGCATTCAAAACATCAAAGGTGAAAGGGGTTGTTAGGTATTTGTCATTTCCATCTGCAGTTGTGTTGTTACTGTGGGATCTCCAGATTTTAATCTGGTATTGGCCAAATATTTATGTATCTCACTATTGCAGTTCAATATTTAGTGCGACCTTTATTACTGAGTAACTCTGTTAGCAGGAGCTATACCTAAAGGATTCAAGTCTGAGATGGTAGAGAACTATTCTATGTACTACACAACTATCTCTGCAGCAAATACTGTAAGAATTACTAGTCAGTATGACAATTACCTTCTTTCACTGTAAGGTTTCTTCTGTCCTCAGCCAGAACCCCTCACCATCCAGGCTCTGAGTATTTCTAGAAAGGTGCCAGAAACTGTGGTCTCTATTTATGAGAAAGTGAGGAGTATAAGAAGGATGTGACACTCACCAGGAGTGTGAACATCTGTCTCCGCCCCTGTGGGTTTTGATATCATTTCCCTTATCAAAGTTTGGAAAGGATGCTTGCACAACAGTACATATTGTTTTGATAGCTGGCTAGTAACTCAGAGTAAGGAGATATTAATGCATAATTGACAGCCTGTAATTGCGCAGTGCTACATGGACCCACAGTATTTTCTACACATGCAATACAATACCTCCTTGACTCCTTGAGAGTCCAGAAAGTGAGAAAAGTCTGTTCAGGGCTGCCTTTTCAAAGCCAGTCAAAACAAAGTAAAAATAATCTTAATTGACTCCTGCCAGTTGGCCAAAAGGACTGGGCACGCTTTGCTGAGGTCAGAATTTTGCTGGAACAAATCAATGAGTGAGAAGTTCATTTGCGATGAAACACTTGGAAAATTCAGTAGATGGACAGCTCTCCCATTTGTCAGCAGCTACTTCTCCAATGCCTAAACCACTGTGGGTGGTGGTGGTGGTGGGACTGTTGTGGGAAGGTTTCAGGAGGGGGGTTTATTGGAATAATTTTAGTATAATGAGGACTGTCTTTTAGCTAATCAGTTGTCTGAGTGGAATTTTATCTCTACTGGGAGGTGAGCTCATTCGCCTTTATCGAGCTCAAATCCATGTTTAGAAAAAAAATATCAAAGTAGGATGCATTTTTCTTCTTGATGACTTATTCTTACAAAACACAAATGCTTCTTACCACCCAGTGTCTCCTGAAAATTAGCTGTGTTTTGATTTCGGTCTGTTCTGTACTTTCTTCTGCTGAAATAAAAAATGCTTTAGCTCTTTATATTTCTGGCTGGTTTTCAGTAACGGATTTTGGAGCATCTCACAGCCCATAAAAATGATATCAAAGCACTCCAGCCACCTTCTTCTTGCTGTTGTTTTCTTTCTTCCTCTCTTATAAGACAAAGTTCTAGAGTAGAAGTAAAGTAGGGTATTTTATTCAATCTAAAGCTCACCAAAACCTGACTATCCATGCTACCAAACAAGTAATGTCCCAAGTCTGTATAGTGCTCTCCTACTCTGCCTTCATTGCCTGTTTGTTTTCCTTTTTCTCCCTGGCTATCCCTATGCCAGCCCCACCCTTCTCCTTTAGCTAGTGCGTTTTTTCTCCAGGAATGTGCAGCTAATGAACCTGAAGGTGCTCCTCTTGCCAAGTGGCTATTTAGTGAAGAGATTTTGGGAGGGTGTGGGAGTGGATGGTGAAGCAGACAGAAGGAGGAAGGTTGTGGATGTGATTTCTCTAGAAACCCACAGCAGATGGCTGGACCTAAGGCCGGAACAGGAGATGAGAAACTGAACAGTAGAGGAAAGCGATGGAAACACAGCAGGGCTCAAGGTTCCACAAGGAGAAGATAATTTAAGTCCATTCTGTGTAAATGTTTACACAGTGGACGTGATCCTTGATAAGCTCTCATGGAGCAGAAGTTGACATGTTTGCGTTCCTCTCCTGTTTGAATAAAGTTGCTGGAAACTGAGGGAATTGGGGTACTGTCATTGTTTTATTGGTTTGAGGGCCAAGTTAAGCTACAAAGTCTGATAGTGTCCAACTCACTCTTTGTGGAAGGACAATGTGCTGTTTAAATAGATGGGTCAATGCCTCTCTTGCTGTGGGTGCAACACCTCTCTTAATGGTATTGGTGAGAGAATGAGGGGCCTTTCCTGCCCTGATACTCCAGGGGAGAAGGCAGAGGAGTTGGGATGAAGGGACATAAAAGATTATGTAACCACATCTTGAGTTTGACCGGTCAGCAGCAAATGGCCTTTGCTTCTATGTACTTGATTAAAAGACATTTCTGCTAAGCTGGAAGGAGTCTGGACTCTAAGTCAACTTTGGAAAATTTTCAACAAGCCACTTTAAAATGTAGTGAGGACTTAGTGATATAAATCTTATTTTAGTAAATAAGCTGAATCAGAGTTTTCCAAAGCCATTCTAAGACTGGATTTCATAAGGATTCCTGGGTGAAAGAGAGGATTGGCAGTCTCAGCTGAGATCCAGCACTCTCTTCTTCCATTTTCCCAGGCCGCAGAAAGGATGCTGGCACTGGATACACTAAGGATGGAAGTACGTGTTTCTGTGAGCTAGAAAAAGTGACTCATCCATCCTCCTCCTTAAATACCGCCTAGGAAGGACAGCACAGGCTGAATTTCTGTGTCTGTCCTTTGCTATAGAGACTCTTCTGTACAGGAAGTGTGTCTGGAGGAGAAGGGATGGGCTTAGAAAACCTAGGTCCCAGTCTCCAATCATCAAAAAGCTTCTGCAGAGGCAAGAGTGAGCCCTAAAATTCACCCCATGGAAAAGTTGCCCATCCTACCACCTCCCTGAAAGGGAAATTCCTTACACCAGTATTTGCATGCTTCTCCCTTCTGAGTTGGTCACCTTTGTCATGCTGGAGGATTCGCACCATTAAGAAATCTTTCTTGTCATCACTTTTACGTCTGATTGCTAAGTATGGAATTAGAATCATAGAATCACTAGGTTGTAAAGGACCCACTGGACCATTGAGTCCAACCATTCCTATGATTCACTAAACCATGTCCCTCAGCACCTCATCCATCTATCTTTTAAACACCTCCAGGGAAGGTGATTCAACCACCTCCCTCCTCCCTGAGCAGCCTCTGCCAGTGGTCAATGACCCTTAGACATAAAAGCGATGGCAAGAAGGATTCCTTAAAAGGTAACTGAATAGGAGACATAATATCTTGTCAGTGTTTCAGATAGAGACAATGCATGCTGGAAGCACCAACAAGACAAAACCTGATGGTAGTGTTACCCTGAAAGATACAGTCCAGATTTAACTCCAGTAGTTTGAATTTCATTTTCTGTTTTAAATAGGCAATTCATAGAATCATAGAATAGTTTGGGTTGGAAGAACCTCTTTGGGTTAAAGTTCCTCTACTTCCAACCCCCCCCATCCCCCCTCAGGCAGGAACACATCCCACTACATCAGGCTGCCCAAGGCCCCATCCAACCTGACCTTGAAAACCTCCAGGGATGGGGCAGCCACAACTTCCCTGGGCAACATGTTCCAGTGCCTCACCACTCTCATCGTGAAGGAATTCCTCCTTATGTCTAGTCTAAATCTGTGCTTCTCCAGTTTATACCCATTGCCCCTAGTCCTATCACTACAGCCTTTGTAAATACAAAGTCCTTCCCCAGCTTTCTTGTAGCCCCTTCAGGTGCTGGAAGGTCACTATAAGGTCAGAAAGAGATCAAAACTTCCAATTAAATTGAAGTGTGTATAAAAATTCATTACAAATAAACGCTAAACTCTTGAACTTAGACATGTTAAGATAATAAACCAGTTTGTTCTAAAAGAGCATAATGAAGGAATTCAGTAAATTGGAATTACATAAACTCTTCCATTGGGGGTTGAAGGACATGATCTATAAATTAGGAGATTGAGAGTAAACAGGAAATTCCACAGAACAATTTCAGGATAAAGAAACTATAGAGGCAGATGGAAAGATGTTTCTGTTAGACAATTTTAGAAGTTGGTTTCGATACCATCTACCTTTCTTTAACAGAAACAACTACTTCATCTCCATGTTTTACTTGTGAATTTCAACTTTACACTTGTGGAGAAATGGTAGCACCAGCTAGAACAAAATGCTGCCCAGCTCTTGTCAAAAGCTTTTGTTCCCAAATACTGGTCACATATTTTTCCCCCTCTACTTTAGTCCATTGGCAATTTTTTGGGCATGATATGTCTAAAAAGTGCACTAAATATGTTAACATATAGACAAGTATGTCTGAATATGTTTGGGATTTCCTTAGGGTCACATCAAGGCAACAGATAAATGGTAACTAGATACT
The DNA here is from genome assembly GCA_033558105.1 of Coccyzus lansbergi. NCBI lineage: Eukaryota > Metazoa > Chordata > Aves > Cuculiformes > Coccyzidae > Coccyzus > Coccyzus lansbergi. The sequence continues at coordinate 694,824 of JAUMJK010000220.1, read as the reverse complement.
GCAATGAGAAGTAGTTGAAACCTTTACATCTAATATATCTTCTAGAATGTAAGTAGACCTGGGTCTGTTTTCTGCTTATTTTAATTTAATGGGTTATCCTTGAGTAATAAATTAGTAGCAATTAGTCACAAAAAGACTTACTCAGTCTTTTAATTTCACCAGGTTTTCAGATAATCTCACAACAAAACTCAGCCTACTTTGTACAAGGGCATTCCCAGAGATATGTTAACATTCTCAGTCACTAAAATAGGGCCTTTCAATATCATAAAAAATAGACATAAATATTCATGTCCACAAGTTATTTTGATAGCAACTACTTTGTAAAACAGCAAAAAGCACAAAAAAAACCCCAACAGAAGAGAGACTAATTAGCAAATAGTTTGAATGCCTGAGATAAGGAATCATAATGGTAAGTAGGAAAGAAGAAACCTCACGTTTAAGATAGTTTCTCTGCAAGCTGCATAATAACGTCCAAACATACTTCCTTTTGGCACATGCCGTTATACACAGACAAAGAAACAGGAAAACACTTTTTTTTTTAGTTCCCTGTGTCAGAAGCACACGCTGCTGGAGAACTGAGCCATAAAAGTACATTATTCTTACTAAAGAGAAAAAAAACAGCCTCTGTGTGAAGCGCTGTATTACAGTTGGAGCAATGTAACTCTGAAAAGGATGGTTTGGTGGATCAGAGTCTGGTTTTCATCTATACACTGTCTTGGCTCAATATTACTGACGTGCTCTACAAATGCCAGTCGAGTATAAGCCAACTCATAGTTGATAAAGTAACATGGGCCTTGGCTATGCAGAGTGTGAATTTTCAAGGCTGCTGTAGACATGGCAATAGGCAAAAAAGCTGCTTGATGCAGCCAACATTGGGCTTCTCAGATGTTCTCAGATCTAAATATAGAAAATATAAATATAGTGGAACTCCACAGACATATGATAAGGAAGATGAACAAATGTGAAAGAACTGTGGTTGCCCTCCTCCCCAGCAATGGACACCTGTATACTAGGCATGAAGAGGTTTCTGTGTGGATGTGTGTGTGTGGGTGCTGGTGGGTGCAGAACTGCTTACTCATGCTTTTACTGACCAAATCACTCTCACAATTAGTGTAAGATTACTGTGAAGAAAATTCATGGTAACCTGATCTAGTGGGATGCCCCACCCTGGGGGGCTGGAACAAGATGATCTTTAAGGTCCCTTCAAACCCTAACTATTCTATGATCTATGCAAATAATTTTAGGGAATATTTCTTCCTTGCAATAAGAAATAAACACAAGAATGAATATGGGCTGCTTTAATGAACAGTTCCAAATTAGTATGACAGACTGAATCACAGCCATTCATTGGTACTCACATAGAAATTTGATCCTAATCTGAAAAATAAGGTTTACTCACTGAAGTAATGCATATAATAAGAAAAATATAGTTTTGCCACTGCTGGATGTGCTTCCTATTGAAGCAGCACAGACTTGAAGTGTTATCCACTGATGCAGCTACTTTGCCGCTGTTAAGAAGGAAAGCCAGGATGGAGCTGAGAATTAAACTACTCAGATCTGCAAACTGTTGGTGTAGTATCTGAGCTACGAAATAACTATAGGGTTCTTAATTTCTGCTTGTTGCCTCCATGTACTTGTTTGGTAGCAGCTGTTGTATTAGAGTGGTGTCTAAATTGAAGTATACTCCAGGTCCTCTTGCAGCCTGCCCTGCAGTGCTGGTGCCCCCACAAGCTCCATTCCTCCACGAGCTTCCTTTTATAAGGAAATGGGTGAGGTAAGCATCTGGATCCAGGAGCTGGGAAGTTGTGCTAAACCACTCTCTTTAAATGTAGCCCAAAGCAAAAAGGAGTCATCACATTCTGTACTGCATATTATAGAATCATAGAATTGTAGAGTCGTTTGGGTTTGAAGAGACCTTAAAGGTCATCTAGTTCCATATGCCCCTGCCATGCACAGGGACACTTCCCACTGGATCAGGCTGCCAAAGGTCCCATCCAACCTCCAACCTGGCCTTCAACACTTCCAGGGATGGGGCAGCCACAACTTCCCTGGGCAACCTGTGCCAGTGTCTCACTACCTTCAGTGTGAAAAAATTCCTCCTTATTCCTCTAAATCTGCCCCTCTCCATTTTATAGCCATTGCTCCTGGATCTATCACTACAAGCCTTTTATAAAAGTCCCTTCCTAGCTTTCTCGTAGCTACCTTCAGGTGCTAGACGGTCGCTAGAAAGTCTCCTCAGAGCCTCCTCTTCTTCAGACTGAACAACCCCAACTCTCTCAGCCTGTCCTCATATGGGAGGTGCTCCAGCTCTCTGATCGTCTTTCTAGCCCTCCTCTGGACCTGTTCCAACAGTTCCATATCCTTCTTATCTTGAGGATTCTAGAGCTGGACACAATACTCTAGATGAGGTCTCATATATATAAGGACTTCTTTTGAAGACCAACAGCAATGAAGACCTCCCTGCCTGTGAAACTGTCAGAGCGTTCAACGTGAAAAAAGTGATTTCTTGACTTGTTGAGATGTCTTTTAAAATGCTAAGCTGGATCGCTCGGCAGGGATGCTGACGCCGCTCTAAATAAAACTACGCAAGCAGTCTGGCTATGATGCCACATTAATCTCAACAAGGATGTTCTTCAAATGCAACTGAATAATAAACCTATGGCAAAAACTCGTGTAGGAGGAGATGATTATGCAGTAGCAACTTTGTTTAACATTTCTTCACGTCTGTGGCTAACGGCGAGTTCTCGAGTGCGCTAGACACTACTAGAAAAGGGAAGGATTTTGCAGCTCCTGGCACTGCATATTATATACCAGCAGAAAAAGCAAAGATTTATTTTTGCTTGCTGAATGAGAGAGAGAATGAAGTGCTGAGAGCTCTGTAATGTTTCATACTCTCTTAGACGCAAAGAGCCAGATGAATATTGTTGGAAAGAATGTGTTTATACAAGAATCATATTTATCTCAGAAGCTGGGGTCCTAGCATCAGACAAGGCACAGGGTAAAAAAGCTGAGCATGTAATAACTCAGCAAAATTCCATGTATTTGAGTAAGCTTCAGTTACTTATTTTTAGAGGGTTATTTTTCAGTACAGCTTGCTTTCATACAACGAGTTTGTTTTCAAGAAGCATTTGCATATACATTGAGAGAAAACGAATTAAGTTAATTAAGAAAGTATTGTTCTCCAACATTACTCGCCATGACAGTCACAAAAAGTACCCGTTAAATACATGCAACTGAGCCTTTCAAGAAAAAGCACACACTTTTGGACAAAGTATCGGGTCTCGATCTCAACCTTGCACCACTTTGCAGGTTGTTGATAGCACAATCTGGATGGATTCTTCTGGGATCTCAGAGTACATTCCCATGCTCTTTGACTTCATTGATTTAATGGTAAATGGCGCATTCTTGGAATGCTTTCAGCGGAAGGATTCTATATAATAAAGATAGGAATAAGCACATGAAATAGTTTGTATTTTAAGCAGAGCTGTTATTCCCTCTTGTTAGTGTGGTTTGTTTCATTCCCATGTTATTCCTAAAGCTTGTTATTATGAGACATTCTGGGCTATGAGAAACTGGAGTTAAACTAACTTTTCTCTAAACTGCTTTCTAAGAAAAAAAGGAGAGACACTGGAAATTTTCCCATCGCACATCTGTTAGATGTTAGACCCAAATTTGTTCCCAGTTCAGCTGCACTGGTCTGGTACTGGAGTGGTGTAATTGAACTCAGTGGAATTAGTCAGAGATGACAAGGCAATAGAGTTCATTGCAGCATACTTACTGTTTAAATAAATAGCAGTGATGGCTGTGTAATGAAAGCTAAAATAATCCCAAAGTAAGAAAATTTTATAGTGAAAGGCAGAATCTATGAATCTTGAATTGTAAATTGTAATATAAATAAACTGTGAACGTCCAGAAGCTGACCTCTAGAAAACTTTATTGTAACAGACTTCCACCATCAGTCTCTTTTTGTGGAGGGAATCTTTTCTGCATCCACTGCTGCAAGATAGTGAACGTCCTGTTCCAGAACTTTATTCTATCTCTGCTGCCTTTTTAATACCCTTTCCCTCTTCACTATTTTTTTCAGAAAGAAATACATCTAAATCTGAATTTTGATTTGCAGTGCGTACACCTCCAGGATGATGATTCTACCACTTCCCTGGAAGCCTGTTCCAATGCTTAACCACTCCAGTTTTTCCTAATATCCAAATGTTATTCATCATCCAAACACATGTAGACATAGTACTTTAGGACATGGTTTCATGGACTTGGTGGTGTTGGGGTAGTGTTTGGACTTGATCATCTTAGAGATTTTTTCCAGCCTTAACAATTCTATGATTCTGCATGAAGACAATGGAAAATAAATGTTGAATGGCAATAAAAGCCCATTTAATTAAGATAACTGTGCAGGCTGTTACTTCCTTTAGTTATCAAAGTCATTTCAGTCAGAAGCCACACTATTAGGCAGATGATTGGAAATAAGGAAGGCTAAATTTCTGCTCAGTCTGCTTTTGGAAAACTGCAGCAGAGGAAAGGGGGATTAAAGTTGCTCTGCAAAAGCAGCTGAAGAGGTTCCCTCCAGCATGAGGAAATCTTAGGCTGGAATAAGGCCAGGAGACCCAGCCTTGTGACATTGACTCCATTCACAGCATAGCAGGTGTAAAAGGCAGGAGGCAACAGGCTTCAAACTTATTCTTCAGCATAAAAGTGAGGAGATTGCTTTTGGCTAGCATGGGGCGGCACAAATATTAACAGGGCTGATTGTACTGGCCTGAAGTTTTCAAGATCTGTGATATATTATACCTAATAAGGCAAAACTGAGAATTTTTTTTTTCAAAGGACTGAGATGGAAAACCACAGTCCTGCACTTGGGGCACAACAACCCTATGCAGAGCTACAGACTGGGAGAAGCCTGGCTGGAAAACTGCCAGGAGGAGAGGGACCTGGGGGTGTTGGTCGACAGCCGACTGAACATGAACCAGCAGTGTGCCCAGGTGGCCAAGAAGGCCAATGGCATCCTGGCTTGGATCAGAAATGGTGTGACCAGCAGGGCCAGGGAGGTGATTCTCCCTCTGTACTCAGCACTGGTGAGGCCGCTCCTTGAATACTGTGTCCAGTTCTGGGCCCTTCACCACAAGAAGGATGTTGAGGCTCTGGAGCAAGTCCAGAGAAGAGCAACAACGCTGGTGAAGGGACTGGAGAACAGGTCCTATGAGGAACGGCTGAGAGAGCTGGGGTTGTTTAGCCTGGAGAAGAGGAGGCTGAGAGGAGACCTCATTACTCTTTACAAATACCTGAAGGGAGGTTGTAGAGAGGAGGGATCTGGGCTCTTCTCCCAAGTGACAGGGGAGAGGACAAGAGGGAATGACCTGAAGCTCCACCAGGGGAGATTTATGCTAGACATTAGGAGGAAGTTTTTCACAGCAAGGGTCATTGGGCATTGGAATAGGCTGCCCAGGGAGGTGGTTGATTCACCTTCCCTGGAGGTGTTTAAGGCATGGTTGGATGAGGTCTTGAGGGACTTGGTTTAGTGTTTGATAGGAATGGTTGGACTAGAAGATCTGATGGGTCCCTTCCAACCTGGTTGTTCTATGATTCTATGGTTTAGAAAATGAACTACAGACATGGCCATGTAGGTTTGAACCTGAGTTTCCCATGTCTCCTCTGAGTGCAGTCACCATTCCCTAGCACAAAAGGTTGCACCTTATTTCATTTTTGACCAAAATTTCACTTGGAATTGGGAATTTTGTCCCATTTCCCCCCTCCTTCCCCAATATCTTCTAAAGTGATCCATTCAAAGAATTCTTTCTGATAAATTAGTGTTTTCTGAATCCTAAACTGCCCTGGTTTTAAGGCTTTTAAGCCTGAACTTTCTTTGGACTGCCCTCAGAATGGGTGCGTTGTGTAGCTTTCTGTTCCCAGCTTCGTTTAGCCCTGCAGATCTAGAAAATCTGCAACTCTGCTGAATTTGAGCTTGTGTTTCACTTTGTTTTTTCACAGCAAGAAGAGTGATAAGCTCTTATATGGCCTACTTGGAATCTTTAGGACTGGTAGCACTTCATTGTACAGATTTTTTGGCATTGGTGTCCAGCCTTCAAACACAGCACTTCATGACCAGGACTAACGGCAGTTTATTCATTGCTTTACCATCCATGGGCATAACATTTCGCTCAGACTAGTGCTGGTGAGAGCACACTGTATCCCTATTAATATTACACAACCAACAGCTTGAGACTTTTTGGAAACCTCCTCTCTCAGTCTGTTTATCCATCTACATTGATATTTGTCTAGAGATATATTCTACAGTCCATTTAATTACAAACATGTCAGAAAATTGTGTATCAATAAAATATTTAGTATGTTTGTATCTTATCACTCGCCAGTAATTTTTTTTTATCTAACTATTTTTAAATATTACAAATATATAATACCACAAACATAAATATATTTCAAGGATAAAAGTTGTGTCATTTACTGGAGTATATTCACTTTGTTCTGGCTGCAGCATAATCAAAATAAACTGACAGAAGACTTTTATTTTCTCCGCTCAAACCAGTAGAGTACACAATCTGGACCTCATCTCTTTACAGTGAGGGTGCTGAGGCACTGGCACAGGTTGCCCAGGGAATTTGTGGCTACCTGGCAGTGTTGAAGGCCAGGTTGGATGGGGCCTTGGGCAGCCCGATCTGGTGGGAGGTGACACTGCCCATAGCAGGGGGGTTGGAATTAGATGATCTTTAATGTCCCTTCCAACTCAGACCACTCTATGATTCCATGATTTACAGAATCTTTTCTCTCAGGAATTTCCCACTTATGTCATGGACCGTCAGTCTGAGCAACAACTGAAAGATCAGGGGAAACCACAATTGCTGTTGTAGGTGTCTGATTATAATTAATAGAAGTTCCGATTATAATTAATAGAACTTCTAATCCTATCTATAACTTCATATGTTTAACGAGTAGCACCACATACAAATGTTACGGTGGTTAGTTTTATGGGTTTAGTTGCTGGGCAGTGCAGACAAATATTGGAGCAAGGTCATGATAGTGAGTCAAACAGTCTTTGATATGACTGCAGCTTGTACGCTGTTTTGGAGAAAGCAGAGCAGAGCATGTGAACCGCAATGGAAAATTATCTGGGCTAATCAAACCAACTTATCATGAATGAATAGTCTTTCTGTGGAGATAATAAGGAGGGAGTAGACTGGAATGGTATTGGAGAATTTAAACAAGGAGCTCTGTATTTCATACTTGTGGTACTAAGTGCCCCTGGGACATCCACTGTTTGCAGTATTTATGCCCATTTTTAGAGTCATGGCCTTCACACAGGGGCCTAAAATTTGTCTCTCCAATTGTTATGTGAATTTTACATGACCTTGTAAAGAAACCTGTGTGCTGCACAGGAGCTGTTCCTTTCTGATGTTTGTAGAGCCTCTTGTAGATCGATAGCATGGAGATACAAAGTCTTTACTCAAGGAAGATGTTCATTACTGACCAGAGTTGTGTGGGTACAAGTACAGCGTGCTACCCCATTCCTTTCCGTGCACATAAACACCAATAAAAGGACATGATCAAAAATCATATAGTCATAGAATCACCAGGTTGGAAGAGACCCACCAGATCATTGAATCCAACCATTCCTATCAAACACTAAACCATGTCCCTCAGCAACTCATCCACCCGTCTCGTAAACATCTGCAGGGAAGGTGATTCAACCACCAACCTGGACAGCCTGTTCTAGTGCTCAATGCCCCTTACTGTGAAGAATTTTTTTTTTCCTTATGTTGAGCCTGAACCTCCCCTGGTGGAGCTTTAGGCCATTCCCTCTTGTCCTGACCCCTGTCACTTGAGAGAAGAGCCCAGTTCTCTCCTCTCTACAACCTCCTTTCAGGTAGTTGTAGAGAGCAATGAGGTTTCCCCTCAGCCTCCTCTTAAAATGTGTTCAGTTGACTCTTTTAGACTCTTTTTTTGAATTTGACCCTCATATTACACTCCCATGGTCTTCAGAAGGACAGCAAGGGGAGCAACCACTCTGCACAGTACCCATCTATCCCTAGAAGGAACTGGTGGGCTTCTTCCATATTCCTGATGTAACAGGATGTATCAGGAATATTCATCAGTGTAGTGGTCGTGCAAGAATCTCTGCAAAGCAAAATTTATTCTTTGGAGGAAGGAAACAATAAGTACAGTTTTTGTAAGTGTTCATACCACAACTTTATTCCAAGTAATTATTCAGTGTTGTACTATTTAAGTCTCCTGAATGATACACAGGAGGAAATTTTAAGTAGTTGGAATGACTTCACAGATTTTCCCATGCTTCTCTGACACCCCTCAACCATTGCTTGCAAAAAAAAGTTAAGAAGTAGGTGTGGCTGCAAAAACAGATGACTTTAACAATCATATAATAAAATCTCTGTCTTAAAGTGGATTGAAATGATGGGCTTATTTGGGGCCATATCTTGATGGTCACAAAATGCATATTTTTTAAGTTGCATTTAATCCATTCAGGAGCTTCTTGTGTACCCACGGGCTGTAACTTGTGAATATCAGCTTTGCTATGAGGACATGCTGGAGGGATTCTCAGATTTCTTTGACTTGTGTCCACTGAAAATGGCCTGCAAAGGTAGTTATGTCTGCTTAGAGGATCATGCTTCAATTGCAACCATCTAATGTGCCTGACATGGAACAAGGCTTAATGGCTACAGGAAGAATATAGTCTATTCAGTAGTGGGTTTTAATTCATTTGCCAAAATGTAAGATCAACCATGTAAAAGACATTGAGGTGCTTGAGTGTGTCCAGAGAAGGGCAACAAAGCTGGTGAAGGGGCTGGAGAACAAGTCTTATGAGTGGTGGCTGAGGCAAATGGGGCTGTTCAGCCTCAAGAAAAGGAGGCTGAAGGAAAACCTTTTCGCTGTCTATAGCTCCCTGAAAGTAGGTTGTAGCAAGGTGGGGATTCTTCTCCCAAGTGACAGGTGACAGGACAAGAGGGAATGGCCTCAAGATGCCCCAGGGGAGGGTCAGATTAAACATCAGGAAACATTTCTTCACCAAAAGGGTTCTTAGGCGCTGACAGAGGCTGCCCAGGGCAGTGGTTAAGTCCCCACACCTGGAGATATTTAAAAGATGGGTAGATGAAGTACCTAGGGATATGGTTTGGTAGTGGACAGGTACAGTTGGGCTTGATGATCTCAAGAGTCTTCTACAACCAAGCAATTCTATAATTCTACAATTCTGTGATCAAAAAAATACCAATTAATAGTTGTACCTTATGTATGAAGGAAAGTAATGCATGTGCTTGTTAAATAGCATGGACATGAGAAGGCTAGAAATAAACAGTTAACCAGACAGCCTTTCAATAATAGCTTTTGAAGGAGATTCCTGTGGGAACTGGGAATCCTTCAAGCACCCATGTTCTGGCCGTGACTTCTAAATTTTTTGCTTCGGACCTACTGGAGGGTTGATGGCAGTTGTTTTTTCTCTCTCATAATAACCATTTGCTGCATGCAGAGAGAATAAGAGTGGTGAATGTTTCCCACTAAGAAGATAATAACAAGAGCAAACTTTGCAGATAGTAGAAATCCTCCCTGAGATACCAGCTTGCTCGCTGTGCAGCCAGGGCCTGAAGCTGCTCCCACGCCAGGAACCAGGCTCTCTCCAGACACCCCTACTTTCCCCACGCTGACAAAGCCTGTCATTCCTCCAGGATCCTCCTCAACTATCGCTTTCCCTGCCATTTCGTACTTTCATAGAATCATAGAATCACCAGGTTGGAAGAGACTCACCAGATCATCAAGTCCAACCATTCCTATCAAACACTAAACTATGTCCCTCAGGACTTCGTCCACTCGTGCCTTAAACACTTCCAGGGAAGGGGAATCGACCACCTCCCTGGGCAGCCTCTGCCAGGGCCAATGACTCTTTCCATGAAAAACTTTCTCCTAATGTCCAGACTAAATCTCCCCTGGCGGAGCTTGAGGCCATTCCCTCTTGTCCTCTCCCCTGTCACTTGGGAGAAGAGCCCAGATCCCTCCTATCTACAACCTCCTTTCAGGGAGTTGTAGAGAGCAATGAGGTCTCCTCTCAGCCTCCTCTTCTCCAGGATAAACAACCCCAACTCTCTCAGCCGCACCTCATAAGGCCTGTTTTCCAGACCCCTCACCAGCCTCATTGCTCTTCTCTGGACTTGCTCCAGAGCCTCATCATCCTTCTTGTGGTGAGGGGCCCAGAACCGAACACTGGATTCAAGGAGCAGTCTCACCAGTGCTGAGTCCAGAGGGAGAATCACCTCCCTGGACCTGCTGGTCACACCATTTCTGATCCAAGCCAGGATGCCATTGGCCTTCTTGGCCACCTGGGCACACTGCTAACTCATGTTCAGTCGACTGTCAATCAACACCCTCGGGTCCCTCTCCTCCAGGCAGCTTTCTAGACAGACTTCTCCCAGTCTGTTGCTCTGCAACACTACTGCAATCTACTTTGATCCAACTACTTTCAGTTGTTTATTTTTTACTTTCAATTATTTATTTCTAGTATTACTGTTGTAAGCAGTGGCCTAAAACAGCAGAATTCTCATTGCCCTGTCATCAATCAGCTCTTTTCTCAAATCATTGCTGATTGCCACCATCTAGGACTAGATATATGCTTGCGTAACGAGATCATCAGTTCTCTAAGACAAGCAGCAAGTTGGAATCACAGAATCATAGAATCACTAGATTGGAAAAGATCCCTTAGGTCATTGACTCCAACCATTCCTATCTTCCACTAGACCATAGGGGTTTTTGACAAAAAAAGTCAAACAATAGAAATTATAGGCATTAGGAGGGCTAGCATTGGCTCTTTTCAGAAGTTGGCTAAAAGCCATAAGCCCTTCCAGATTTAGAAGAACTAAGGAAATGAAAAATGAGACAGTTTTTTCATGGAGAAAGGGAAGAGGGCAGTCAAAAGCTCAGAGGATGTGCATGAACGTGAAGTGTGTCTGTTGCTGTCTTTGTCAAAAATACAGAAGATTGGCACACCCTGTAGCAACTGAGGTCATTTTAGGTACCTGAAGGATCCAGGACCTATAAATCTGGGAGACAGATGTTCCAGCATTAGTTTTCTAGAAAGGAGAAGTAACTTGAAATCTTTCTCTTGCTTCCTTTCATCCTTGCCTGTAGCAGACAAAGTAAAGCCAGGGGAGGCATCATCACAGTGGCTCAGGGTCATGGTTCACCTGTGAATGATGACATTCTGACCTTTCATCTCCAGCAACTCAAATTTCCCTGTTGATAAATGCAACCTCTCCAACTAGGCTGACGGAAACATCTCTGCAAGTGTGTTAGAAGTTCATGAAGGTAGCACATCACTGTGCAGCACCGTTTTCCTTGAAATGACACTGCAAGCACACTATGTTTTAGCCAAAAAGGCACTAAATTACAAATTAGTGCTTGGAAGCACTCCAAAATCAGAATTTGAAATTCTGAACATGCTTTTGTCAACCTGAAGCTTGAAACTAGTTCCCAGTGATGGGACCCAGATGAGTAGTCACAACAAATTCTTTATCAATCATTCTAGTATTCCCAGAGAACACGAAGGCTTTTTCTGCTGTTTATCCTGGAAGGCTTCTCTTTTCCTCCACATTACCTGCATTTACTGTCAGTTAGAAAACAACCTTTGTTTTGTCCAGGGCCTATCAAACTAATTGCATGTCTCTCAAGTAGAAGCAACTTACTGCTGAAGGTTAATAGGACTTTTGCTCCTCCAGTATCTGCAGAATTAAAAGGAGTCAAGGATCAAATAGATTGGTTTGCCCTGATTCTCATCCTAACCCTCTGCTGAAACAGATATATAGCCTACACTGCATGCAATAAATGGTTAAAAAATTCCCAGTGGTTTTTGAAATCAACATTTGAATTGATAAAAAGGCTTTCTCCTTGAACAGCTGTGGAACTGTCTGCTGCTGATGTTCTCCAGAACGTCCTTTCCTATGAGCAATGAAATTTTGGAATCTACAGAAGATGTGTGGGCATTCTTGGCCCCCATTGTTGCTACCTTGAACCAAGTATAAGAGAAAAACTAGATCTTTCATAACAGATCTGGAGAACTATACTCCACTTTTGACCTTCTTCGGGGTTGTTATCACAAGTTACATTCAAAAGAGAAAGTATTTTTCCAGGTAGATGATACAGAACTACTTCCTTCACGATTCAAAGGAAAGTATTTTTACCCTCCTTCCTGATTTCAAGGGGAAAAAAAAACCAACTTCTGTGCTTCACGGAGAATTCCCCAAGTAATCGCTTGCTGTAATAATTTATGTGTAATGATCATTTATCTTCCCTACATCATTCACTTTGATCTAGTACTGTCAACTTATAAAATTCTTCCTTAAATCTGTGCGTACAAAACCCAAGAATCTTAATTGTATTATATAAAAGAACATTGCTGACAGTTTTCAGTATTTCTGTTTACCACTTGAAGATGGCAAAAAGAATTCTCATAGATCACTTAGGCTATTTGTTGGTTTTGGAGACAAGCCCAACATGAAGCCAAGCTCAGCTTAAACAGCATCAAAGTGATTGCGTTAGAATATTTGTGATGTTAACAAGCCACATAGACTGGAAGGCATAAAGGCTCATTTAGCTTCAGTGTAAGCTGACTCAACAGCAGGTTTCATCAGAGTCCCAGTTGCTGAAGTTTCTAGAGCATCCACATTGATACTAACAACAAGATTAGCAAATCCTGTCAGAAAAACAACTGTGCAAACTCCATTCAGATGATCTCACAGCACACCACTGCTCTTGAGACCCATCTGTCCAGACGTTTTAGAAGAAAATATGTCTCTTACTCTGTATCAACAATGATTCTTCACATTGCCACACAAAACTGCCTCAAAGCACCCCCATCCCTGGTGGACAGAGCCAATCATCTGGCCTTGCCTGGAACTCAGAGACCATCCCAAATGATAAATTCCCATGACCAGAGTGTAAGGGTGTCTAAGGTCTGCAACGAGTCCTTTGTACGTGTGTTCTCCCATGTGGAGAGATTATCTCAACACACAACTTATTAAAAAACAGTCTCTGTAAAAGAATTAAATTCTTTCTATGGTCAAAATAGCCAGTAGTAACTTATATTTGCATGATCGAGTCAGTTTTGATAGTTGTTCCCAGCACAAAAATGGTTATGCTTTTGTTTAGACAGAAGAGGAGCACAGAATGAAAAAAAAAAAAAATTGGCATATGATAGAATGAACTCCTGTAGGGGTTTTAGTTTTCACATACTCTTAAATGCATGGAGCCTAACGAGCTTAACATTTTGGCCAGTTGCACAATTTGGAAATTTCAACAGTGAATGGCTTTTGAACAGAAAAAAAAAATGTTCTCACAAATATGAAGAATGAACAGATGTTACTATTGGTGCTTCCAACGCCTACTGACAGAAAACATCTGTGCTGAACTTCCTGAATTTTAGGATCTTGAGAACACTCCCACACACCACTGAAGAACATTTGAAAGCAATTGGGCTGGCAGATCAGCTTTCGGGTCTATGACTTAATGTTCTAACACAAGCAGGTGCTGCTTGTTGTCTTGCCTTGAGGAGCCCAGCTAGCCAAGCAGCAACCTTACAGTTATCTGACCCACTGTGTTATTTAAGTTTTTAGCATTTTATACGAACTGTGATTTCAAAAGTCGTACAAAGTGATTGATCTTAATAGTATGATAGTAACACAATGAATCAAATGAATGGAAAGAACAAAAAGATTTTGGTGTAGATAACTGGTAGGGTAGGAGAATTGTGTGGTGCCCTGCTGAGTGTCTGGCTTCTTTAATCCTGTCAAAACCCACGCTGAATGAATACAATTTTCTTTTGAAAACATACCCTTTGTGCGAAAAATGCGTGAGACATTCGCTGTCCCTCAAAACTCTCAGTCAAACATTTAATAGGCACCATGACCAGAGTCTGCTCTTTTACATAAGGATGAGACAGCAACTGTCAAAGACTAGCTGGGAGTTCCCTGCTTCTTCCTGCTCCACACCCATCATCTTAATATTTGTCTGGTTGTAAAAGCAAATTTGGCAAGATGATTTTCCTCTCTGGTGACTTTCTGGTTGGCCGTCAAACAAACCTCCTCCAATTAATTAAATGGTAATGAATGCTTTGCAAGGATAAATCAATGTCATTTTAGTGTTCTGTAAAACATCATGAGCTCATGATCTCAGCTTTAAGTTGATTCAAAGCAACATCTCTAAGTTGTTTTAGTTAACTCTTAAATATTTAGTTGGAACTTAGAGGTGCAGTGTTTGCGTGTCAAGAGAAGTAATTTTTTTCTGGTTTTATAGTTGTCTTGGGGTGATACTCTCAGTTTGACCAGCATAAAATTAGCAACTCCATTGTGACTGCCCCACGCCTGGAGGCATTCAAGGTCAGGTTGGATGGAGCCTTGAGTGGCCTGATCTAGTAGGAGGTGTCCCTTCCCATGGCAGAGAGGCTGGAACTGTATGGTCTTTAAGGTCTCTTCCAACTCAAACCATTCTGTGATTCTATGATTCGATGATCTGTCACACTTCCACTCTCACACTAGCCCTGTCCAGGCTGTAGCGTCAGGCCAGCCCCAGCTCTGCAGGTTTCTGAGATATGAAGATTTCCCCATGATGTCTTTATGTCCTCTGTGCATGATGCCAAACCCCCATACCATAATTTTAACGGAGCCCAATGTAGGTCGTAATTTGACTTAAGATAATAAAAACTGAGCTAAGAAGCTACATAGAAGTGCTGGTATTTATGTGGCAGCTAGCAGCTTAAAAGAAACACATATCTGAGTAGACAAAAGGGAAGCAAATTAGAGGCCAGATGATATACTTGAAATCAATAGATATACTTCTGAGCACACAACGTTATTATATGATCACATTTTATGCTGAAACCTCTCAGACTTCCAAGGAAATCCTACTATTTGGCACCACCAGTAGCTACACTTCTGGCATAAACTACCTGCCAAGTTTAGTAAATTTATTGCCTTTATACCCAGGTCTTCTGTCATGCAAAATAACTTGCAGATTCAGGTTTATTTAAGTCTTAATCCTAACCTAAGGGCTTGATCTTTCATAGAATCATAGAATCACCAGGCTGGAAGAGAACCATAGGATCATCGAGTCCAACCATTCCTACCAAACACTAACCCATGTCCCTCAGGACCTCATCTACCTGTGCCTTAAACACCTCCAGGGAAGGTGAATCAACCACCTCCCTGGGCAGCCTGTTCCAATGCCCAATGACCCTCTGTGTGAAAAACTTCCTCCTAATCTCTAGCCTAAATCTTCCCTGGCGGAGCTTGAGGCCATTCACTTTCATCACTTTTTGGAGTTCATCACTTTCATTCACATTCATCATTTTTTGGAGTTCTTGCATAGTTTAGAAAACAGTGATGTGTAGGACAACATTCGAGCCAGGAATGTAAGATGCTCTAATAGACAGTTAAGGAAAATGAGCACATTCCAGGTGTATTCATTTGACCTAGTTTGAGTATGTGCATTAGGATATATCGTAGCATAATATGTCTCCCCCACCCAATGGGAACTTTTGATAACTACACTGCATGCAGATAAATGTCTAGATCTCTTCAATAAGAACAACCCTTAAAACGTGTGATGCCTTTCAAGTCAATAGAAATCATAGATTCATAGAATGCTTTGGGTTGGAAGGGACCTTAAAGATCATCCACTTCCAACCCCGTGCCGGGGCAAGGACACCTCCCACTAGTGCAGGCTGCTCAAGAACCCATCCAACCTGGCCTTGAACAACCCCAGGAATGGGGCAGCCACAACTTCCCTGGGCAACCCATTCCAATATCTCCCACCCTCAACATCAAGCATGTTTTCCTAATGTCTAATCTAAATATTTCCCCTTACAAATTAAAGCCATGCCCCCTCATCCTATCACACCATGGCCTTGTAAAAAGTCCCTCCCCAGCTTTCTTGGAGGCCTCCTTCATGTACTGAAAGGCTCCCTGGAGGCTTCTCTTCTCCAGGCTGAACAACTCCAACTCTTTCAGCCTGTTCTCATGGTGTACCAGTTCTTGGATGATCTTTGTGGCCTCCTCTGGACCCGTTCCAGCAGTTTCGTATCCTTCTTCTCTTGAGGATTCCAGAAGTGGACACAACACTCCGGGTGGGGTCTCACAATAGGGGACTAGAGGAGGAAAATCCCTTACATTGCCCTGCTGGCCAGACTTCTTTTGATATAGTTCAGGACACAGTTGGCCTTCTTGGTTGCAAGCCCACATTGCCAGTTCATGTCAAAGCTTCTCTTCAATAAGCACCCCCAAGTCCTTATCTGCAGGGCAGTTCTCAATCACATCATCCCCCATCGTGTACTGAAATCTCAGATTGCCCTGTCCCAGGTGTAGGACCTTGCACTTGGCCTTGTTGAAGCACATGAGGTTGTCACAGGCCCACTTCTCCAACTTGTCCAGGTCCCTCTGGATGACATCCCATCCTTCCGGTGTAACAGTTGCACCACTTAGCTTGGTCTCACCTACAGACTTCCTGAGGGTGCACTCAATCTCACTCGATTTTATTGATGAAGATATTAAACAACATTGGTCCCAGTATGGATCTCTGAGGGACACCACTTGTCACGGATCTCCATCAAGTCCAATCACATAATTCAGTAGAACATGCTCACCAGATGATATGTCTTAATTCTCTTTCCAAATTATCAATAAATGAACCAGGATGTGAATTTACAGCCTGGTAGCCGCTGCTGCATCTTTTAGAAGGAAGTTTTTCACGGAAAGGGTCATTGGGCATTGGAATAGGCTGCTCAGGGAGGTGGTTCACTCACTTTCCCTGGAGGTGTTTAAGGCACAGGTAGATGAGGTCCTGAGGGACATGGTTTAGTGTTTGATAGGAATGGTTGGACTCCATGATCCGATGGGTCTCTTCCAACCTGGTTGTTCTATGATTCTATGATTCTATGATTCTATGATCTTTTGTGTGTGCATACAATGCTGACCCTACCATAGTTTACTTCTCAGTGACACTGGGGTAAGATATTTGCCACACAGTAAGAACATGAATGCAGGTAGGCTCCACAAACACAATGTGTTGCAAACACAAACCTTTACTCAATTACAGTTTCATCATTTGTTTGTGAAGCCACACTTTGGTAGAGGTGCCAATTGAACTTAGTTGCTATTCCCTTAATGAGGCTGCAAAAAAACCCCCAAAACCATCCTTCCCCTTTGCCTACAACTTCCTTCCCACATCTGCTCTTTCCTCGTCTCCTTTCCTTTACGCAATGAACTTTTGAAGTTTTAGTATGGACATCCTTGTGAAATTTTGTCTAAATTTGCTTTCTCTGATGTTTATCTTTGAGAGAGTGTTGCCATCGTCATTCTTTCTACAGCAGCTCTGCAGAGCACAGAAAGCATTTCTGACATGTATTGTTATGTATTTTGTGATATCAAGAAACTTTTAACCAGTGTTTTTGAGTGCTTGAGCGATATTGCAGCATATATTTTGTTTTAGACATTTTATCTTCTTGGGTGACATAGCAACTTTGTGGAAGATCACATGTAAGATCCAACCGTGGGAACAGAAAACAATACAAAAGTATTTCTTTTACTGACTACAGAAAAGAAGCTGTGGCTTCTGCTAAAGAGAACCCTTTCATAGTTCTTTTTTAAATGAGGATTTAATGTTTATTCCTTCCTTAATTAAAGAAAGGAAAAAAAAAAACAACTTCAAGCTGAATCACTGCTTTGGAATTAATGTTAATGTCATTTGGTCACTGCTGTCCTGAGAGAAAATGTTGCATGTCCAGACAGTGTAGTTGAAAGAGCAGTAAATTGTTACCATGCCACTAGCCTGAACTAGCCTCATTCTTTACTTATTTTTAACTTACAGTGAATTTTGTAATTTTTTGTTTACTTTTTGATATAAATAAAAAAGCTTTTTAACAGATGAGAAGGCAGATTTTTTTTTTTTTCTGAGAAAATGAGCTGGAATTTGAAACTCAGCTAAATAACCTTCTCTGAAGTAGAGAAAAATAAATTAGAATAGAAATAACCATTAGCAATGTACTCTTTCTTTTTAAACCCTGTGACTGTTTCACTGCTAAGAACTGAATATCGCACAGTTTGAGGCACTGGAGCTTTATTTACTTGTCGGGCTGCATCAAAAGAAGTGTGGCCAGCAGGGTGAGGGAGGGGATTCTGCCCCTCTATTCCTCTCTTGTGAGACCTCACCTGGAGTATCGTGTCCAGTTCTAGAACCCTCAAAATAAGAAGGAGATGGAGCTGTTGGAACAGGTCCAGAGGACGGCAACAATGATGATCCAAGGGCTGGAGCACCTTCCATATGAGAACAAGCTGAGAGAGTTGGGGTAGTTAAGCCTGGAGAAGAGAAGGCTCTGAGGAGAACTTACAGTGACCTGAAAGGGCTACAAGAAAGCTGGGGAGGGACTGTTTACAAAGGCTTGCAGAAATAGGACTAGGGGCAATGGGTATAAACTGGAGAGGGGCAGATTTAGACTAGACATAAGGAAGAATTTCTTCATGATGAGAATATTGAGGCACTGGAATATGTTACCCAGGGAAGTTGTGGCTGCCCCATCCTTGGAGGTGTTGAAGGCCAGGCTGGATGGGGCTCATGGGTCAGGTTGTCCCTGCCCATGGCAGGTGGGTTGGATCTTGATGATCTTTAAGTTCCCTTCCAACCCAAACCATTCTGTGATTCTATGATATTGAAGATAGGTTACAGAAGTCCATCTCCTCCGAACACTGGTAACCGCATGACAGCAGATGCTATCACCAGGCAGTAAAATATAGATTCAGAACATAAGTTTAAGAAGATGCAAGGTTGTGGCATTAAATGTAAATTTAGCAGTCCACTGGGGAAATAAAGTAACAAGTTTTTCTCACTCCTATTAGAAGATCAGGTCCTTCTGCAACAAAAAATAAAGGGTGAACAACAGAACAGAGGCACTTCAGGAGACAGAGCTGCTCAGTTGCATGATGAATTTCATCCCATTCCATTTGCACTTTACCAACTATCACACTGTCAGACATGTTGCAGGAAACCGTCTTTTGTTGTCTTCGATCTCTCACAAAGGCATTTTGACCCTACCTGAACTCCTTATCAGATTTCCTGAAGGTTATTGCAAAGCTCTGGAAAAATGCACCTGCAGTGGTCAGGGCTGCAAGCAGCAGCTAGGGCTGGTGCCATCTAGTGAGGAGCTTCTGAATGCTCACTGCATACTGAGACTGATCATCCGTCTTTTAAAAAAATAGTCATAATTACAGTCCTGAAGACACAGAAATAAAGTAATATGCTAATATGTTTAGCCACCAAGCCAGCACAGATAATCCCCAGTACCTACCAGTAGATTTTTTTGCCCTGTGTATTTTTATTTGATAGGAATGGTTGGACTCGATGATCTGATGGGTCTCTTCCAACCTGGTTGTTCTACGATTCTATGATTCCATGATTCTATTTTCCACCATTCCATGAGTTGTTTTGACTTGATTTTCCCAGGTTGTTTCACAGAAATGTTTAAATCTTACTAAAACAAAGCTCTGAGTTGCTGAGGTGAATGAAACCACTCAAACCATGTTATCAATGTACAGCATCATGATGTGTGGTGTAGAAATGGGCCAATCTCTTCTGCGTCATGGTAACTGTTGTACATTGTGGTGTCTGAAGTTATATCCAGTGAAACTTTGAAAGCAAGGTCTTTTAAACTTGATTTATTCCAGTAACCACTGAGAAGTGTGAATAAACAAAAAATTCATCTTAGTAGAGCTGGCAGGAAAGGAAGACAACACATGTATTCCTGCCATGGAGAGATTACGCAAAAAGAACCAGTTAAGATATATACAGTCTTAAAGTTGTTTTGGAATTGGTTCTGTAAGTAGTCAGAGGACGTTTGTGCGATAAAGTCTCTGGAGATCTGTATGGAATGGGCAGCCTGGGGCTACCAGAAGCAGTTGTGGACTCAAAATGAGCTGGTTGAGCTACGGCAGTAGGATTCTTCGTGTTGTCTGCTTTCCTCTGCCTCTTAACCCACAAACATACAGCTCCATAGCTGAAATCTTTCTGACATAGCATGCTCTGCATGGAGCAGAAACCCCAAATCTTTCCCTTATATGTTCCCCTCTAATATATTAAACCCATAAAATCCTGGGTTCACACTCCAGGAGAAATACCAGGTGATATGCCCATCCCACCTGGTTCTGCTGCAACAGGGTTCTTGAGGCTCTTCCTTGTAGTTTGTATTTTTGGGGGTAGAGGGAGCACTAAGGTCATATATTTTTTACTTAGGCTCAACAACTGCTTTACTATTCCAACATCCATAGACGATGCCTCTGAGAACCACAAATTCCCTGCATTTGCACCCTGCTCTCTACACTTTGCCAGCATAACATTTAAAAACGTTTCTATTTCTTTTCCTGGGTTAGCATTTTAATCAGCTCAGAGGCTGCTCATTTTCCTTAAAACCACTGTTACTCCCTGGTGAGTTGCTCTCTGTTCTGCTTACTGGTCTCCCAGCAGCAAGACTACATTGAGGTCCTTGGTGTCACATTTGTCCTCACAGAGAGTTATCCTCATGGAAATTTGACCTAACAGAGTACTAGCCACAGGGATTTGACCGCAGAGAGTTGTTCCATCCTGTGCTGTCATGTCCTTTCCCTGTCTGTTCTTCCAGGGACAGTTCCAGACTGAACCCTCTTACAGAAAGTCCCAGCTCCCAGTTGTCCATCATGGTCAGACCCTGCAGGAAGTGAACTTGTCTTTTCATCAATGTCCTTTCTTAAAATGTCAGGGAATTAACCTCCTTTGTTGTACACTATTAAATAAATGATGGTCTTCAAGAATCATTTTCATGTGGGGAATACTGAATCATCACATTCCGTATACCAGAAGCAGTTGCAAAATAGAAACCTCTAATGCAGTGTGGAGAAATGGGCTCAATGACAGTGGAGCTCTGCAGTAATTCTGATTCTGTCTCTTCTTTATTACAACTCAACAGCTCTGGAGGTGGAACTGTTGGATTAGGTCCAGAGGAGGGCTACAAAGATGATCAGAGGGCTAGAGTACCTCTCATATGAGGAAAGGCTGAGAGAGTTGGGGTTGTTCAGCCTGGAGAAGAGAAGACTCTGAAGAAACCTCACAGAGACCTGCCAGTATCTGAAAGTGGCCTTCAAGAAAGCTGGGTGGGGAGAACGACTGTTTGCAAAGGCTTGAAGTGACAGGACTAGGGGCACAGGGTATAAACTGTAGGGGGACAGAGTTAGACTGGACATACAGAGGAATTTCTTCATGATGAAAATGGTGAGGCACTGGAACAGGGAAGCTGTGAATGCTCCATCCTGGAGGTGTTGAAGGCAAGGTTGGATGGGACCTTGGGCAGCCTGATCTAGTGGGAAGTGTCCCTGCCCATGGCAAGGGGGTTGGAACTGAATGATCTTTAAGGTCCCTTCCAACCCAAACTGTTCTATGAATATATGTTTCTATGTTGCTTCTTTATTTCTATCTCAGTGCTGGTATGTGGGTTTCTCAGCAATTCGTGACGACATTGGATTTTAAAATCTTTGGAACAGATACTGTCATTTATTGCATCTTTATTTGCACAGCACTTCAAGCAATTGATTAGTCTCAGAATTACTGTACTCTCCTCTAGCAGTTTTGCTTCCGCACTGTAAATTAGAAGGAAGAAAGTATTGCAACACATCTCTTTCATTTGACTGATCCCAAAACCAATATTAGTGTTCACAATGCAAAACTTGAACATTCCGTACAGATTTAAAAGTCTGTTCGGGACCTTCTTAATTCCACTGGGACTTACTTGCAAAATACAGTCTTCAAATTCAGTCACAGTCCCGACAGCATTTTCTTTCATGCACGTCACTGGACAAGTGACAATGTATATAAAACATTGCAAATATTTTCTGGGAAGATTTCCTCCATGCTTCCTAAATTTCTGACCTTTGCTCCTCTCTGTAAATAGCTTTTGCACATGGCTGGGCTGGATGCATGAATTGTGCGAGACCTCTTCAAGTCAGCTGAAGTTGCAGGAAGAGCAAAGCAGGGACTGCTTTTGGGGCACAACAACCCTATGCAGAACTACAGACTGGGAGAAGCCTGGCTGGAAAACTGCCAGGAGGAGAGGGACCTGGGGGTGTTGGTTGACAGCCGACTGACCATGAGCCAGCAGTGTGCCCAGGTGGCCAAGAAGGCCAATGGCATCCTGGTTTGGATCAGAAATGGTGTGACCAGCAGGTTCAGGGAGGTGATTCTCCCTCTGTACTCAGCACTGGTGAGGCCGCTCCTTGAATACTGTGTCCAGTTCTGGGCCTCTCACCACAAGGAGGATGTTGAGGCACTGGAGCAAGTCCAGAGAAGAGCGACAAGGCTGGTGAAGGGACTGGAGAACAGACCCTATGAGGAGCGGCTGAGAGAGCTGGGGTTGTTTATCCTGGAGAAGAGGAGGCTGAGAGGAGACCTCATTACTCTCTACAAGTACCTGAAAGGAGGTTGTAGAGAGGAGGGAGTTGGCCTCTTCTCCCAAGAGACAGGGGACAGGACGAGAGGGAATGGCCTCAAGCTCCACCAGGGGAGATTTATGCTAGACATTAGGAGGAAGTTTTTCACAGCAAGGGTCATTGGGCATTGGAACAGGCTGCCCAGGGAGGTGGTTGATTCACCTTCCCTGGAGGTGTTTAAGGTATGGGTGGATGAGGTCTTGAGGGACATGGTTTAGTGTTAGATAGGAATGGTTGGACTAGAAGATCCGATGGGTCCCTTCCAATCTGGTTGTTCTATGATTCTATGATTCTATGACTGCCTGCTCAGGAATGTATCCTGCCACTGGGAGCTTTGTAAGTCATCTGAACAGTGGTGGAAGTTGTGGATTAAGAACAAAGAGAATATCTTCTTGTTAGTCTTCAAGATGTTCCATCAACCCACTTTTTCCTTTCCTTTTCACACATAGCCACTGAGGTGCTGCCCATACCATGCCACACGCTCTTAGCCCTGGCTTAGAAATCCCCTGCTGAGTGACATGGGGTAATTGTGCCAAGCTCCGGATTCAGGAAGAGTTCCAATTCATCCCAGCAAAATGGGAAACCTTCCACTGGAAGGCATCATGGGCCAGAGCATATTTCTGCACTACTTTATCATATAAGAAAGGGAACACCCGGGGAAGTACTTCGTGAATTATCGCAAATACAGGAGATACAAGATAGCATGTTTCTCTGGGCTTGCTCTTCTTTTTTTTTTCTTTTTAACTTGGAAATTTAATTTCAAGATTTGGGGAATTTTCTAGGTTTTCTGGTTTCCCTGTGTGGCGTCTTTCACACAGGGGAATTCATAGAATCATAGAATCACCAGGTTGGAAGACACCCATCGGATCATCGAGTCCAATCATTCCTATCAAACACTAAACCATGTCCCTCAGGACCTCATCTACCCATCCCTTAAACACCTCCAGGGAAGGTGAATCAACCACCTCCCTGGGTAGCCTATTCCAATGCCCAATGACCCTTGCTGTGAAAAACTTCCTCCTGATGTCCAGACTAAATCTCCCCTGGTGGAGCTTGTGGCCATTCCCTCTTGTCCTGGCCCCTGGCACTTGGGAGAAGAGCCCAGCTCCCTCCTCTCTACAACCTCCTTTCAGGTAGTTGTAGATAGCAATGAGGTCTCCTCTCAGTCTCCTCTTCTCCAGGATAAACAACCCCAGCTCTCTCAACCATTCCTCATAAGGCCTGGACTCTGATTCGGGACTCTGATAATTGAGTCACGCTTTAATTGACTGAACTTTTTAAATTGATTGTCTTGGCTTAATCTCCTCAGTGACCTTTAGAAAAGAGAGAATGTTCTTAGGTCATTTGCTAATGAAGAAGGGGCATACTTGCTCAACAAAAGATCTAACAAAAAGAAAGCACGGGAAAATCTGACAAGTCTGAGTTAACAAAGGTTAACAAAGTTAATTCAGTTAACAAGCCAAGGTACTAACTGCCTGAAGAATTACACAAACATTGCCATGATATTAAGTACTTCCCCAGCAATTCTGACTCTAGTTTCATGCTAAACTGGTCCCAGAAGATCAATTCTCTTGTCCTCATTGCAAATAATATTAAATAACCCCTATTCCTCAACAAATGATCAGAATTACAAGCACAGCATGGGGCAGAGGCGCTGGCATTGCCTTACTGTCTTCTTTGTTTTCCATTCCTTGTTTAGTTCTTTCTGCAAACCAGACTAGAAAATGGGACTGGAAAGGGAGAGAGTGGTATTTGGTACAGGAATCTGAGAAGTAGCTGAGTTCCATGTGTTGCCAGTTTTGAAGTATTGCAGCTCTGCGCCACCCCGACAGAAAGCCAGGCACAGATCTCGTAACCCTGAACATAACCAACATTTATTAGAAGTTGCAATTAAATGCTTTACACACGATGTCCTTTCATCCTGCTGCTCGCAAAAGGCCTGTAGATGGGCACTAAGCATTTGGTTTGTATACCTCAGGTTGGTGAGTAGCTTTTGGAATGTGTTTGACTTCTTTTGGGATTTGGATACTTCGGGAATGAAGCAGTACACAGATTCCATGTTTTCCTTTCTTTGTAGAAGTAACCAAAGCATTTGTTTTCAGAAGCTCCGAAAACTGAATCGAAACTGAAGCCAATTCAATCTCTACAATTGAATTTTAATAATTTCATTGTGTTCCATGCAGGTGTATGAGATACTTTTTCATCCTTTTTAAAGGTTCCTTCCAGATCCGGGTGTATGAGGAAAGAAAAACTAGCTTAAGTATTTCATTAAATTTTTAAGGCTTTATAGTAAGATGGAAATATTTTATATTTATAATTGCATAAGAATTGATACTGTTTTACGAAGACCAATAAAGAGCACAAACTGTGCATGTTTTTAAATTCATGAAATATCTATTATTTCCCTAAAAAGGCAGTTTCACAGTATATGCTTACATGAACCTTTAATTCCTTTATGTCTGAATTTCGAGCTGTACTAGGTAAGAACGATGGAGACAAAGTGGCATCAGGAAAGACTTCTCAGTCTTGGAGCACACACTGATGAATATTGGTTCAGATTTGAATCATTATTACAGTGCTTGTGATCATCATCTTTAGAGTCAGATAACTAAGAAAAGTTTGTCTGCTGCAAATCTGGTTAGACAAGACCTGTGTCTCTGTGGGAAAACTTTAGAGAGTCACTGATTTTGTAAAAACTGAATTGAAACTACTGATGCTGAGAAAGATGCATCTGCAATGGCCAATGAGCAGTCACTTGTTCAGATGCCAACATTTATTCATATAACCTTCATCCCTTCTCAGCATGTTCACTTGAAAAGAAGTTGATCTCCTATCATCCAATAATACACACGAGCAGGATTATAAGTAGGGATGCTCTGTGAAGTTGGGCTTGGTCGTAAGCATGGGAAGAGATTCTCTTTCACGCTGACAGATCACACATTTAAATCCATGGTGTCTTCTGGCAGGGTTCCTAAACCATCAGTTTTGTCAAATTAATCATAACACTGTAGGAAAAGTTCTGTGCTGTAAGAGAAGCATCTTGGTGGCTTGTCCTGAGGAACTACATATCATAGAACAACCAAGTTGGAAGAGACCCACTGGATCATTGAGTCCAACCATTCCAATCAAACACTAAACCATGCCCCTCAGCACCTCGTCCACCCATGCATTCACCAGGGAAGGTGAATCAACCACCTCCCTGGGCAGCCTGTTCCAATGCCCAATGACCCTTTCTGTGAAAAATTTTTAACTAACATCTAGCTTAAGTCTCCCCTGGTGGATCTTAAGGCCATTCCCTCTTGTCCTGTCCCCTGTCACTTGGGAGAAGAGGCCAGCTCCCTCCTATCTACAACCTCCTTTCAGGTAGTTGTAGAGAGTTGTAGAGCTAATTCATTCTTCATACTGGTTCATTCCTAGTCCTCTTCCAAGAAAAAAATTGCACTGAGTTTTGTACTTTGTTTGGCTATGTCATCTTTTCAGAAAGGATTCATTTCATATCACAGAATAGGATTTAAAACAGAAGAAAACTCTGCTTTTTTTTTTTTAAAAATCATCGCATTCCTAAAATATTTTCATTAGAATTGGATTAATTAGAGTTTTCCAGTAAACGATGCTTTGGACCACTGAAACATATTTTTCCAGAAAAGATTGTGGCAACTTAGTCATTGGTACCCTAAGTAGTGTAGAGTATGAAAGGTATATTTTTAACTATTTGAAGTGGCCTGGGGAGCTGACCCTGTGCTGGAAGGGAGGATGACAAGGGAGCCCTGCACGCAAGTCTTCAACCTATGTGAACACTTGCATGTCTAATCATTTTCAGGCCCCACTGCTAAACAGAAATATCATCCCTAAAGAGGCAGAAATTCCTGTCATTAAACATCAGGCTTCATTTTTAAGAAATATGACCACTAAGCAGATTTTGCGATTAAATGTATTTTACCTGTAATTGCTTATGTTGTAGGTCAGTGAGAATCGCTCTTGAGTAGCCTTATTCCAAAGAAAACACTTTTTTCATAGAAAAACCACAAATATTCAAGTAGTAGATATTGATTTGAGTGTTAATTTCCACGCACTGATTTTGTCACACAAAATGGTGTTGTCACTGTTGCTGGAGTTTCTTTGTGTGGCGTTTCCAGATGATGCTCATCGAAGAGTCTCGCCGACTGGAACAGAAAGAGATTCTGTGTTTATTTTCTCTTCAAGAGACAGACTCCATTGCAGCAGTGGTAACTAATCCAGCTTCATGTAATGCAACTGTTTCTAAGTAAATGTTTTGTTATTGTTTTTTTTCAGGGCCAGCCAGGACTTCTTGGAATACAGGGGTTCACTGGACCACCAGGATTGATGGGAATCCCAGGAGTACAAGGTCCCAAAGGCCACAAAGGTGAAAGAGGACAGCCAGGAATAAGTGGACCCAAAGGAGACGTGGTAACTTTTGAATATATTTTACGTAATGAACGAAATACGGGGCAGAACATCATTTTAATTGTGCTGTTTCTCTCTAGGGGCAAAGAGGAGTCACTGGGTTTCCTGGGGCAGATGGCATTCCTGTAAGTAACGAGTTACCTCATCTTTTAGAAATCACCAACTGCAAATATTGCAGCCTAATTTAAAGCCTTTGTACTTTAATTAAAATCTCTGGAGTAAATTCTACATCAACCATGCACACACTTTTTAAGTTGGGGCCATTTTCTGAAGTAAGTGGAACTGCAGGTACTCAACAAGAGATCTGTGCTCCCTCTTGTTCCCTCACATAATTAAGGTCCATTCTCTTTGTCCTGTGAAGAAACAGCCTTGTAAAAGGGGACAAGAAAGGATGGAAATCTCCCGTGTCCCTGGAGGTTAGCTAGTTAATATGTACTTTTGTAGGAAAGAGCTGTGAGGTAAGTACTTCTCATCTATTTGGCTTATGAGCGGAGGACACCGGTGACTCGTTCCTTAATTATTTCAGAGTTGCAAAGCACATAGAGAGATCAGTGATTTTAAGAATATTAACCATTGTTATTTGCTTTATAGCTCACACAGCAGGCTTCAGGTAGTCTTAAAAACTTAGTGAACACTAAACAGTGTCAAACTTTGAACAAATTGACCAGGCCCATGAAACTGAAACATTCGAAGAGGAAAACCGGGTAAAGTTCACGGCACAGTATTTTCCCAGCTTACACGTCTTTGCATCTTGTGTCATAAAATAACAAAGAAATCTGAGTCACTGGAATCCCTGGACAGAGTTCCCAGGCTTGGGTTTCCTTTGTAGTGCTCCCTGACACTGAGGCCCCCGCTCTGCAGCCCACGCATCCACATCCACTGTGCTTTCACCCTTTTTTTGTTTCCAGAAGGGCTCCCTATCAAGTTTCAGTGCTTTCTCTCTCACAATCTTCCTCCTCTCCTTCTTTCTCACTCTTAAAGGAAAAGCAGGAGTCCCCTTTTAACAATTCTGAAGCCAAGGGTCTTGTTCATCTCACCATGTCACATTGAGTTGTTTCTAAGCGCTCTTAATGTCCTGGAAAGGGAAGTACATCGCGCTGCTGTGAAGATCTGTGTTGCTGTAGCTGGACCACTTCTCTTAGCTGTGCAAATTTTCTTTTTTAGCCCTGCCTTTTGAACCTCTGCACATTGCATTGCAAGGAATAAATACCTTCAGACAGTACTTGAACCTACATGCTCATTGTGACCTGTCCTTAAGCTCCCCTGCCTTCCCACTCGATTACGTTCTCCAGCCCATTTTCTCAAGCCAAGATTTAGCACTGGCCAGCAGAAAGCAGGTAGATAGGTATGTGGATGGACTGTAATACACAGTGCTAGGAAGTGGGGCTGGAGGCCAAGAGAGGATGGTGACAAGCCTGAATCTCTCCTGAAATAAGGAATGCCAGTACATATTGGAGCCACTTAAGGATGTGGGCAGATTTCTTTTTTTTTTCCTAATCAAGGGAGAAGAAGCAAAGAGAAAAATTCTGCTGTAGGTGTGGGAGAAAGGAGAAATGTTTTATGTTAGCTTCTCATTTTTCTGACTGAGATCGATGCAAGAAATTGCTACTCAAGAGCAGATTTGCTTCTCGCCAGCCTCAGTGCAAACCAGAAGCAACATCAATTAAGGTGAATGTAGGTACAGCAATAGAAATCCAGTTTGAGCAGGAGTAATTTTTCAGAGGTTCCATATGGAGATTCTACAGAGTGTCCAGCTCCCTTGCTTCGAGCTCTGCTGTTTTCTTCCACACTTACAGCCCCGTCATGACACTCAACCCTAAAAGCATCTCTGACTTTTTTTTTTCCCAGCTTGGAAGCTGTTCAAAGCCAGTAAGGAACCTTTCTTCCCACTGTTCCAGTGTGATGCACTGTAATGGTTAACAAACCCAGTTCTCTATGGCTCCCTGAACAGCAGCCTCATCTGGGTTAATTCTCTACTTAACAGAGCCGGCATTGAACATAGCTTTCCTACCCCTTCTGAAAGGTCCTTCACTACACATTTTTTCGTGCTGTCTGGGGCATCTGGTTCAAGCTGCAGTTATATTAAAAAAAGGCACTGTCTGTTTCTGTCTTTGAAAATCATAGTTTCCCATGGATCCAAGCCTTGGGCTTAATGTGAGAATGTCTAAATACTGTGTGACTACAGGAAAAGGAAAACTAGAAACAGATGGATAGATAAACACTTTTTTTTTTTTCCTCAACAGGGTCATCCAGGGCAGCCAGGATCAAGGGGGAAACCAGGTCACGATGGCTGTAACGGGACAGTAGGTGACCCTGGAGACCCAGGAATTCCCGGGGGCTCTGGTTTCCCTGGTACCATTGTAAGTAGCTGGCAGTAAGTGAATACCTGAAACTAAGATCTTTACCGAAGTGGGTTTCATGCACAAATGTGTCGGAAATGAATGGGGCATCTCTTCACAGAGCTCCCTTTTGGTCCAGCAGAGTATCCACAATGACTTAGCATGGGCAGACTGCATGATGATTGGTTATTTAATTGCAACCAGGACTAGGGGGGTCTGCCCTGAGCTATTCCTGTCACGTAGGTCTTGTGGAGAGATTACTTCACGAAAACCTGTACAGCTTTATCCGACAGTCATAAAAGAAGATTAAACCCACAATTCTGGATGAAAGCAACCTTTTTCCTTCCTTGCCCCGTGCCCAAAGTATTGTCTTTCCATTGCATGATGTGTAGGATCAGGTTGACGTGAACAAAGGACTCCTGGGTTTACCAGAACATGTCAGCCCTGAAGAGCTGCAACTGCTTCTCTGAGTAGGAAGTACAACCTTGTAATGCTGGGTGATGAGGGCTTCTCACCCTGGAGTCAGAAATTCATTATTTTTATACTAAAGGTTTTACAATTTGTTTTTAAACCATGAATTCCCAGA
Source organism: Coccyzus lansbergi (assembly GCA_033558105.1). NCBI lineage: Eukaryota > Metazoa > Chordata > Aves > Cuculiformes > Coccyzidae > Coccyzus > Coccyzus lansbergi. Next base: position 664,957 of record JAUMJK010000220.1, on the reverse strand, counting down.
GTTGGGTGTAGTCTTTGCCTCTAAACAGCAGTAAGCATATACTCCTAAAAACCCCAACAAGTATTTTTCATTACTCTTAGCTGTTTATATGTTAATATATATGATGAGAGCTTACTTCTATGATTTTTTGGTCACTTTTAGGGAATCCAAGGACCAAAGGGACAGAAAGGGGAGCCCTATATACTACCACCGGACATCGCAAGCCGATACAGGGTATGGCTGTTCACACTCAGCACTGTTTTACAAGCAGATGATGGAGATTTAATTTTTCCTACACTCTGAGGGTCACATCCCAGAAGACACAGTTTGATTCTATGCAGGCTTTGCAAGGCAGCTTCTGCTTTCTCTGGTTACAGCAAAGCTTATTGCATACCATGGAGTTATAGAATGTTTTGGGGTGGAAGGGACCCCAAAGATTAATCAGGTCCAGCCCCGTGCCATGGACAGGGACGTCTTCCACCAGACCAGGGTGCACAAGGTCCCATCCAACACTTCCAGGGATGGGGCAACTTCCCTGGGTGGCCTGTTCCAGTGTCTCACCACCCTCAGTGTGAAGAATTGATTTCTAATGTTTAATCTAAATCTCTCCTCTTCCAATCCAAAGCCATTCCCCCTCATCCTATCACTCCATGCCCTTCTAAGAAGTCCCTCCCCAGCTTTCTTGGAGGCTCCTCCGAGTACTGGAAGTCCACTCTAAGGTGTCCTTGCAGCATCTTCTTCTCCAGGATGAATGACCCCAGTTCCTCAGCCTATCCTCATAGCAGAGGTGCTCCAGCCCTTGGATCATCTTCATGGATGGTCCTCTGAACCTGTTCCACCAGCTCCATATCCTTCTTATGTTGGGGATTCTGGGACTGGACTGGACTCCAAGTAGGGTCTCACAAGAGCTGAGTAGAGAGGGAGGATCACCTCCACTCCCTTATTTGCAAGAAATTCCAACCTACAGGTGGATTGCAGCAGCACTGGAGATGTTGTAGTTCAAGTGTTGCCCTCTTTAGTCCATGACTGCTTTTGTATTGTGCATGGAAAATCATTCCTTTGTCATAGTTTTGTTCATTAAATGATCCTATTTAATATTAGCATCCCTTTCCATATCATTTTCATGCAGGAGTTTGGTTGACTTGTGATCAAGTATACTTCAATATGTTATTTAGTTATTTATTAAGACCCAATTATTCCTACATGGGCTTTTACACTATCTAATTCTTAACTATTACTTTGTTGTTACTTGTAGGTGTTTCTCGTATATATAATTTTACATAATTTGAAAGTATCGGGTATGCTGTTAGACTATAATTTGTGACAGATTTGTCTACAAAGCTCCATCTGGGCTGCACTCAGCACAGAAGCAATCTGCTAACATTGTTTATGTGTATTTTGTGCCAGTACTGAGTGCCAAAGTAGGCTTTTCTATTGATGTATTTGTATTTTGAACAGAATTTTCTTTTCTTTTAAGAAAGTCTTTAAACCTTCACTTGTTATACAAAAAAGAATAAATAAAAATTATAAAAATTGCTCAAGTATATTCTGGCCAATATACTGACACCTGTACTCATATCCAGAAGTGCTTGGTTCCAAAATTATTCTGTTAACTAAACTCGCATTAACTAGATAGTTAGGATGCTGTTCCAAATGATTAAAGGTGTCTGGACTGAACACCATAATATTTATGGGTATCAGGAGATCTTCGGACAGGAACATTGTTGGATCCAACTTCCAAAAACATTTCAACATGTACAGCAGTTAAAATATGTGGTCACTGAAAACAGTATGTTCCAAGTGCTTTAGTGACTCAGAAGAGAATCAAAATGATTCAGTTCTTCCCATGCAGCTCATGAAAAAAATGAGCTTGTACATTTGAGCTAAGGTTACAGCCCTAATCAAGCCACTGGCTAGATGGTATTTTTCAAAAAATAATTAAATGTGGTCTGTGGTCCATTTCAAGCCTTTTAGTTTGGATTCTTGACCTCCCATGCCAACTTTGGACACTGTTGCTGTATTGCATGCAATATATTTTTATAGGAATGGTTGGACTTGATGATCTGGTGGGTCTCTTCCAACCTGGTTGCTCTATGATTCTCTACTGTATATAAGAAGTACAGAATCAATGTGACCTACACTTGATTATCTCGACACCTTCATTGAATGCATCTGTCTGTAAGGAATTGTATGACATTGTATGCTATGGTTAATTTTTGGGATGAGAAGAAAAATTAATGAGTGAGAAAAATAATTTATTCCATTTTGTATATAGTACTTATTGCATCTTTTCCTTCTTTGTTTTTTTTTTTATTTCAGGGGGAACCTGGGGATCCAGGGTTCATTGGTTTTCCAGTAAGTAGTATTACAGCGAATATCAAGTGTCAATAGCAACTGATGTAGAACGACATTAACGGATGCTTGGGTTTTGTTTGTTTTCTTTGTTTAAAGGGACCTGCAGGCACGCTGGGTATTCAAGGACCTGTTGGTCCAAGAGGAGAGCGAGGAAGACCAGTAAGTATTTCTAAAATAGGTTCTGTACAAAATCGACCTAACAGAATGACCATCTCAGGAAATTCCATTGGGTTGGATTGTAGCCTAGCAATAAGATAGAAAAAAACCGGTGGGAAATAGCAAGTAGGTGTGCTTGGAGGCAAAACCTTTTATAAAGCATTGGGAGACATTAATTCTACAAGGATGAATATTGCAAAAAAGAGGTGTAGTTTTTTGCACCCTGTATTGCCCGGGACTTTAATTTATACTGTGTTTCTTTAACCTCCTTGGAAGAGTCTCCAATTTAGAGATTATTCATTGCTGTCTAGTCTACATCCCCCTATACTGATTTACCAAGTACAGCAGGTCCTAAATACGTTATCTTTCTGCTCATTTATGTATATTAGCTCCCCACACTCTCCACAGAAGTTTGAGTAAATAACATTTTTCATTAGCATTTAGAACACAATCTTATTTTTAAACTATTTTTCAGTCCTTTTTTCCAAAATCAACATTTACAGCACTGACGTTGACAACTGGTGCTCAACATTTCTTTGGGAAGATTGTGTTCTTCTCAGATACCATATTCGACATTTCTTATGACCACAGTATTTTATGGTTGAGAAGCAGATGTTTAAATTCAATTTATTTCTCTTTCTTTAGTCTTGCTTTACTTTCCCGCAAGACAACTTTATATCATTTGCTCTGTGTGGGGCTATTTATTTATTTATATATTTTGTCAAAACGCATGTTAGGCCTACTTTGCACCACTGATTTGAAGAGGGGAGAGGGTGTGTGTATTAATTCAGGAGTTCTTACAGGCAGGGACACCTCACACACAGATAGAAAAGAAAAATCTACATCTAAGTCCTCTACTCACTACTCCACCACTAAATCCACAGCTAACTGAATGTTTCCACTGTTAATTTTCTGCAGTCACTCATTTGGAGTGAACTGTACCTTGTCTGTCTTCTCTAGTTCTTCCTGAAGGGAAATCTCCCCAGTCCTTCACTTACTCTTTCTCTAGAGTAAACCTATGACGTTCGTGAGCTTCAAGCAGGAGCTCAGCCAACAATGATTCTTATTCCCAGTGCACTACCTTGGATGTTAGGAGTGCTATGAACCATACATTTTCTGAGCCTCGTGATTACATCCCTCTTGTTATCGTCTTGGCAACAACTCCTTTGAACACTCTTCCAGACTACATGGATCTCCACCATCTCCAGTTCTTAAAATTATACCCAACTGTATTTACCATTTCCAAAGCAGTGACATCTGTACAAGAGGGACCAGGTCTGAGTTTGCATCTCTCTTCTGCCCAAAGTCCTGGATGCCACAAGCATGGCTCCTACATAATGTATAGATTAGTAGATTAGGCAGGTGTAATAGATGTGTAATCTATTGTATAGATTACACATCTATATGTATACATAGATTGTATATGTATAGATAGTATGTATCTATGTGTCTGTATGTAGATATGTATGTATAGATTATACATCTAATCTAATGTATAGATTAGCAGATTAGGCAGCAGCTCACAGGCTGCTTGACTAACAAAAAGTGATTCAAAAGTATACATAGTGATCAAAAGTGATCAAAAGATACATAGCAAGGCAGAGATTCATAGGAAGTTCACGACCCGCATGAATGTCTTTATCTTTTACTTGCAAGTTGGGAATGATTTTGCATAATGTAGTTCCATCCCCTCAGCAGGTTTGATCTTTAGCTCACTCTCTTTTCTGCGACTCTTATTCATGATCATCAGAGATGACCATGGTAGTTCCGACTCCATTTACAGACCAATATAGTAGGGAGACAGCAGTCAAGACAAGCACTTAAAGACATGCTTAACTTTAGGCATGACCTTGAAATGTTACTAAGTCAAGGCTCCAGAAGCACAAGTTCTTATTATTTGAAATAAAAATGAGATTTCATTAGGTCTGCGCTGTTACTATGCCAGTAAAGATTACAATGGGATTTAGAAGGGTATTTTTCAGAGCAGTAAACACAGCTAGTGGAGTGAGGATAACACATTGAGTGCTGAGGAATGTACTGTCTTTTAAATATATACTTATAGTTCAGACGTAAAGTATCTGACCACCTGCATTTATTGATTAGAAAGCAACAATTAATTTGATGTCCACTATTGTGTTTCCCCAGGGACCACCAGGGCCCCCCGGACCACAAGGACCGCAAGTAAGCCTTTGTGTCAAAGTTATGTTGATTTTGTATCACTGAGGTTTATTCAAGACCCACTTGGAGGCAGCAAAATAAAAACCTCAGGCTGCATCAAAGGCTTTGTAGCACAAGACTTTCTGTGTTGGCTGCATGCCACAAGAGTTAATCTTACACTGGGATCGCCTACCCTGAAAAGATTAAACCAGTTCTAGAGCCAGATATACTTTGCTACTGTATTCACAGCAGCTTCCCTTGAACAGAGAATCCTTGCAGTCTTTGCTATATTCATTTATATCTCAGTGGAAAAAAAATAGGTGAGTTCATTGTTCCAGCTCCCTTAAGTATCTTTATTTAACTTTCAGTGCTATTAAAAAGCTTGCAAAAGAAACACTTCATCTTTTCACAACATTATTCAATGAATGACTCAAAGCCTGTTGTAAGAAGCACTGGTAGAATGAGATTTTAATTAGAGTTGTCTTCCTGAATGTTTATGCCTATAAAAATGCTTTAAATCTATAAAAATACTTTGCGGTAAACCCAGACTATTATTTGATTGCAGTTCTTCAGTGGTGTCCTGCAGACTTGTAAGCCTGAAAAAGCTTTTAAGCACATTTAATTTTTAATTTTACTTTGGAAAACTGAGTCATATACTTAGTAAATCTTAACCTATTGGGGTTTGGTTTGTTTTTTTTTTTTTTCAGGGCAACAGGGGCCTGGGCTTCTATGGAGAAAAAGGTGAACAGGTAAAGGAAAACTAGTGAATTAATATCACTGCTAAAGGACAGGTTGATGTTGTTTGTTATTGATAAAGAAACCTATTTTAAATTCTGTCTTAATTTGCATAATTTACATAAGGGAAGAACAACTAAGTAAAACTTTGGAAGTAACAATCTCCACGAGATTTTCATAGCTGAACTAACTGCTACAAGTCTAGATATAACTTTGCCTTATTTACGCACAGATGAGATGCAACACCTCTAAAATTTATAGACCCTGATATATTTTTATAAAACAATATTTATTTGTTTTATTATAACACAATAATCTTTACCATCACTCTGGAAACATACAGGGCAAGAGCAAGTATTGCTATATGCCCAGCACAAAAGAAGTTTGTTTTGTTGTCAGTTCATTCAGAGATTTAGAACCACACTCTTAGCAGGGATAAATCTGTCTGGCTCCTTTTCTTACAGTTCTTTAGGCTCTGTGCTTATCTACAGCTTGAGAAGGTGTTATCACTATTAGTAAATGATCCTTACACTTCTCCTGCAGGGCCCCCCAGGTCCTCCAGGTCCACCTGGGCTTCCTACAAGAGAACTGATGGGTGTCCCCTCTGACAAACACAAGGTAACTACAGGGCTACTTGGCCAAAAGACACAAGGAACTAAGACTTCTGCAGTAACCAAACTAAATTATTGTACAAATGTATTTTGACATGTAGTACTTAGAAGACTTTAGTAGATGAAAAATCTGCTTTCCCATAGCTTGGATCATGAACTATTTATGGAAACTATGGTGGCTAAAGTCATTCAAACAATGCTTCTCTTACACTAGAGGTGTCTAAGGCAACTTGTTCTTGTTAAGTAGACAACTACTGGCCATCCCTCACGTGTTCTCATTTTACAAGCAGAATTACCTGCTGAGAAATCATTCATTGTCTTATTTTTGGTAATAGCCAGCAAAATTTTCTTCCCATAAAAGAAGCTTATCTTTAGGGAAGTTATCTGAATGATTTAGTTTGTTTATATAACTATGTGATGCATAGATTTGTACATCAACAATTAAGCATTGTTCACACTCTTTATTGAGGATAAGAAGCAAGATGCAGTTTACTGTCATCTACTGCTTCTTGCTACTTATACACTGTACGTGTATGTCCTCCAGACCAGTAGTTTTTCATCCCATATTTGAAGTTAGAAAGTTGATGTGGCTCCTGCAATTTCTGCAGCAAGAGAAGTAAATTGCTATGATACTGAAAAATCTAAAGATGTCTTTGACAGTCTGCAACCTGCATTAAGTAACAGATGTGGTGGGATTTCTGTGACAACTACATAGTGAGTAGATATTAGGCTATGAATTGTCTCATCCTAACAGAAAATCTCGCTTTTGATCAACAGTTCATAAGTAGCAGGTAAAAAAATGGAAGAATGTGCATTTGTTTACAGGAATTATCAGGCATTCACCACCCAGGCACCTCGTGAAGAAACCTGGAAACAACGTGATGTATTCACATTGCAGAAAAAGTATTGAATATTTTTTTTAGAAGTGGCTTTAAAAAATTCTTATGAAAACATGTATTTCATGTGACAAGGTCTTGAATAAAAAAACTGCACAACAGTGATGTTCTTTCTCTTGGTAAACACTCGTCACTTTGTATTGTAGAAAAGTTATGGAAATGTAAATGGGAATGCTTAATGTATCTGAATGCTTCTCCTTTATTGTTAGGGTGAGAGAGGAGAACCTGGACCAAGAGGTGAAGCTGGAATTCCAGTAAGTCAAGTAGAGAAGAACAAAGGCAAATAATAATATTGGAGATAATACTGGTGCATTCTTGATTGAAATGATGCAATATAGATATGAAGCAACATAAGCAGTGGTAACAGTTCTGATTCTTTATGGAAGCTGAGCAACATGACATGCAATAACTTCAAAGGGCAACCAGTCATTCTCTTACTGGTTTACAAAAGCAAGATTTTCCCTGACACATTCCTTTAATTTTAGCTTTAACTATTAATAGATCTCTTACTGATGTGCTGATCTATGCTTAAAAATTCCACTAGGTTTTGTTAAATATGTCTATATGGAAATTTTCTCAATCCTTTTCAGTTCACTCTCCAGCATATACGACTTTTGGTCTCATTGGTCATTAAGTCTTTGGAAGACGTGGGCAGTAGTGCCACATGTTGCTGTGTCGTTTAGAGTTGTCCGCCAAGCTTGACTGAATGTGGTTTAGTTAACTTGCAGGCAACCTCTAGACTGTCTAAATATCTTTGCCACTGAGTGGTTCCTTTTTACTTCCCAGAGTGGTTTAAAATACAGTCTTTACCAATTAGGGATGCCTCACTGAGCCTTTTGCAGAGCTTTATTTTCTCAGATGGTCTGGTCACCTTCTCCACAAGGTTATGGGAGAAGGTCACAGTGGGAACCCCGATGCCCTCTGTGAACAGTTGCTAGCCAGTTCTTCAGCAGTTGGTCAGATTTCACACATGCAGAATTTAATTTACTACATTAGGAAACCCACAGGTTTTATGCTGATGTAGCAGAAGGGGATATGTATTTCTACCTTTTGGGCTTTTTTTCATACTAGGGTGGATAGCAGCGTGGTTGTGTTTGCCAAATAGCAATCTGAAGCTACAGTTTGGTCATAAGCTGAGTTGCTTAATTGGTTTTATAGCTGAACGATTGCGTTGGCTCTTCTTCAGATTTGCAGCCAGAGAAGAAATAAAGGAGGAGATGATAGGAGGGAAACCCCATCCTAATGGCCTGCTCTTGCTATTGTAATGAAGCAAGCACATTACACTTAATTTTAAGGACAGCAGTTCTTTCACATGCAGCTATTATTAGATCGTCCATGCATGCAATGATGCTTTCTTCCTGTTTAGCTTCCATAAAGTGTGTTACAATTTTTTTGCACATAATGAAGAAAGATGTTGAACTGACTCGCAATGTTTCCTAGGGCGTTCTTCTCTATGTGCCTGAAAAAGGTGAAGAAGGGGTAATGGGCTACCCAGGACAAAGGGTGAGTCATTCATTCCAGATAAAATTCACTCAGGTGAATGTGCAAATCCAAGCTGAGAGTTTGCCTTCAGGACCAGAACAAAGATTAATGAATTGTAGAAAAAAGAGTTCTTCAGTCAGCAGATTGTGACCTGCACTGAGCTGCCTGATATAGGAAAGTGAAAAAGCTGTGTTAAAAAGGTAGTGGGAGGAGGGACCCATGGGACTAACAATTATGCCTGTAACATCATTGAGAGGTCTTGTGAGTCTCTTACTAATGGTGTGGTCACTAACCACAGCTACTGTGCTGGTCTGTAGTTGCCAGTGTGAAGAACGGGCTCTAGGTCTCTGCAAGACTCAAGGTGCCTACCCAAATCATCTTTGTGCTTTGACTGTGAAATTGGGGGAGGTGGATTTATTACGACCAAATCAACAATCTATTAAGTAGCATCAGAGTTTCAGATAATGAATTAAGCTGACAGGAAAACCTACCGAAAGCTAGTCCCTGTGTGTTGCAGATTTACTCAAGTGACTCTCCAGCATCACCGTGGGGTGAATGGGATCTACACATCATAGACACAACTACACCTGACTTGTACAGAACACTCAGCAGGAACTATTTTTTGCATTAATTGGACATTTTTCTAGGAGTTGTTTGGTACCGAATGAAAAAAAAAGAAAACAACCCACAACCCAAGCTGCCAAAAACCAGTAAAGCAATGCTGTAGGGCTGGTGGTGTTCAAGGCAAGCACAGCATTCAGTCATCACAGCAACCTCTGGGAGAGCCTGTATGCAAGGAAAGGCTTAAAATCCCACGCTGATCTCCTTCAAGCACCCTTGCTGCACGCCAACCCACTCTTTCACCACAGCCATAAGGATGTGAAAGCTTTGGGAGGAAATCCGGACGGTCACCAGTTATTTGAATCCATGTGAGACACGAGTAGTTTCAGGGTACAAGAAGCATTTATCTGCACATCCAATCCTCTGCAGAAACAGAAGATGGAGCTGCCTTGGAATAAGACCACATTATTTATTAGGATGATAATATTACACAGTAAAGGTGTTCACCCAGAGAACATCATGGAAAGCTGACAGAAGCAGCCACAAGAACGACATCTCAAGCTATCCACAACCATCTTTGGCCTTTGCAGCTGTATTTTAAGTCTGTTGAGACCATGGTTAACAAACACGAGTTTGGGTCTGCTTACTTGTGACCACAGAAAGAAGCTAAATTCAGTGCTACTACCTTGAAGCATCTATAGATGCTTTTTTTTGGGGTGCAGTGTTTTGAGAGTATTTAAACAGAATGAGAGCAGTACTCAGCATACATTTGTAAAAAATCTCAGCCATCTTCAAAGTCTCCTTCGTCAATTTATGATGTATTGATTAAGAGAATCAAATACCAGCTATGATTTCAGGCCTGTTCTGTTTGCAGAAACTTTTGTTTGAATCTCACTGAAAAACTCTCTGAACTCTAACTACTGAGAGTTTTAAACTGTTAATTTATTTTATCTATGAAATAATAATGATTCTTAATCATTAGAATGTTAGGATGTCACTTTATTTTGCTAATTTCATTTTGTCTTCATAGGGACTGCCTGGAATCAATGGTTTTCCCGGACTTAGTGGAGATAGAGTGAGTATTTTGCACAAGGCTGTTGTTTCTAACACATATGTAGACAATCTGACTGAAAAATAAACTGTAGAGAACAAATTCTGCCTGTAATTAAGGCATCTGTAGCCTAACAAATATCACCTGGATTATTCCATAGTTGTAATTTGGGTCAGTTATTTTTCTTATCAGTGAGAAAAAAAAAAAAGCTCTATAATTAAAGTCTGGTTTGCTTAAAACCTGAGCGTGTGTTTTAAGAGCATTATGGAGAAGTGTAATTTTCACTGTTCCCATTACTGCAGCTACAATTTCTTTGAATTTCTTCCTACATGCAGAAACTTACTTTTTTAATAGCTTTCTGCAGATGTGGTTGAGATGTATGGATGTCTTGACTATTATAAAAGACGAAGAGGAGGCAACTGATAAATATACCGGTTAAATCCCTGTCCCCATGGAAACATCCCCAAATATTTAAAATACCATTCAGTCAGACAGAGAAGAGTTCAGACGTTCTGTTTGTTCTCACAAAAAGGCTTCTCAGTCAGCAGTAGAAATCCCTTCCATGAGCTATTCAAATAGCTGTGGGATGCGTGACATTTTTAGGTTTCTTCATCCTTAGTTGTTTAAGGATTTGTTCTGCCATCAAGGTACAATAATAGTGTGAAACACATAGGACATGAAAATATATGAAAACTGGAAAGTAACATTTGCCCAGCAATTCGGTCTGACCACAAAGCCTGGTGGTATGGAAGGGAATATGCTATCAGTGATATATATATGGAGAGGCTGATGCAAAACCCATTAAAGCCCACTGGATGATCTTAACATGTGTTCAGGCTCTAGTCAGAAATGTTCAGTGGCTTTTCAATAGAAAGCAAAGCTTGGCAACTATTTTAGCATTAAGTGCGTTAGTATGAAGGTTCAGCTTGGAGAAGAGAAGGCTCCAAGGAGACCTTATAGCGACATTCCAGTACCTGAAAGGGGGATGCTAGAAAGCTGGGAGGGTCTGTTTACAAAGGCTTGTAGTGATAGGACTAGGGGCAATGACTCTAAACTGGAGAGGGGCAGATATAGACTAGACAGAAGGAGGAATTCTTAACGATGAAGGCAGTGAGGCATTGGCACAGGTTGCCCAGGGAAGTTGCGGCTGCCTCATCCCTGGAGATGTTGAAGACCGGGTTGGATGGGACCTTGGGCAGCCTGATCTAGTGGGAGGTGTCCCTGCTGGTGGAGGTGGGTTGGAACTAGATGAATTTTAAAGTCCCTTCCAACCCAAACCATTCTCTGATTCAATGATTCTTGTATAACATTTATATGAGAGGGGACAGGCTACTTCATGTGCTGTTCACAACGACCTCCTTTTCGTTGATTTATGAGCGATTTGATTCTTAGGAAAGACAGAAGTCCTGCCTTCACCCAGATGAAGTCGCAGTTAGTTGGGAAGCTGCCGACTTCACTTTTAGACCACCAGCTCCACCTAGTGTAAAGAGATTTCACACCCGATTCTCAAAAATCTCCTTTTCTAGCAGTGTGATGTTCAGTTGCCATCAAGGAAAGGTTTTTGAAGCCAGTTTGTGACATCTTGGTGAGAGCTATGATGTTTGTAGTGCTTCAGAAGAGATCATATTTTCTGCATCAACGTCACTGAGATATGTGCTCTGTGAACTCCAGCAGCTAAATACACTCTTGTGTGACAGGATATATTGTTTTATCACATGTGTTTTAATCCATATGCTTTAGATTTCAAACCTTTTAAAAGTCAACCAGCATAAAGGGGATCCTGTTTCCCTTCCACCATCCTGCAGACTCCAAGGAGGTGGTGCAAGTGTAGATTCTCCTTCCATCTGCACCACCACTAGAAGTGATAGAACCTGCACCACAGCAGGTCCCTCTGGATTTTGACAGGAGTTAGGCTTAGTCCAAGAGATGGAACATCAAAATGCGATGAGACTTTATGGTATTACCCGAATTCCTACACCCGAGGGAGGCGAACTGCTTAGCTCTATTGCATAGTTTTTACACTACCATTGGACAAAGACAGCTGCTACTGAGTAAATTATTTCATTCTCTCTCTAATTAAGGAGAAATCAATAAGGGTTTTTTTTCTTTTTGTGTATTACAGGGGTTTCCCGGATCTGATGGACAACCAGGTGCCTATGGTCCTAGAGGAAGCAAGGTGCTACTTCACTTTAACTTTCTAGAAGCAATAAAACAGATACTACTTCCCTTCCCTTCCCTTCCCTTGTTTCATGGTCATATCTTTCAATTTTGAAAGAAATCCTTCAGTGATGTGCTTAGGTGTGATGCTTCAACTTCTATTAACAGGGGGAGCCAGGCGACGTCGGTCCTCCAGGACCAGTTTCCTATTTTCCTTCTCGCATTCCAAGGAAAGGTACATCTTCTTAGACTACATTGCTTATCTTAGCTGCATTTCACTACATTCTACAGAGATCCAAAGCATGAAATTCTGAGAATTGAACTCCTTAAAAGTGTTATGGTTTACTAAACTCTTACAGAAACTATAATTGCCTTGAACCACTGAGTTTACCGATATTGTTGAAAAACAGAGAGTCTAATGATAAATGGTCCCCTTCTTCCCAGAGAAAGAAGGCAAAAGGCCTAAAACGTTGTTCATATCAGGCTTTTAGGAGAAGGAAAGAGTGTCGAGAGGGGAGAAATACCTGAGCCCATGCAGATGCGTTTGGTTCCAGGGAGCAGAGGAAAGCTCATACATCTGTTGTAATGTCAACTTCTTGTAGAAAAAGGAGGGGCTCTCCTCAGAGAGTTAGGGTTTTTTTTTACTTCCAGGGCATATTAGTGAGAGTTGAGGGATATTCTCCTTCTTCCTAAGCTTGGTGGCTCTATACCATCTCTTTCTCAGGACATGCTCAGGTATTCAGGCTTTGCAGAAATCTCTCAAATATATTTCTTTATTCAGACTGAGGAAGCCTGAGGTAGCAGATCGTTGCATTTCAGAAGCTATCTTTAAGAAATGATTGCAAATTCTAATATTCTGAAGGCCCTGAATTTCATGATTTTCACTTGTCTAGAACTGAGAAATGACAATACAGCATTTATGGGTCACAAACAGTATCACACTAACAAACGTTTTGTGGAACTTGGGGTATATTTCAGGTGCAAGAGGTGATCCAGGTCTTCCAGGTGTTTCTGGACTACAGGGAGACCCAGGAGAAGAGGGAGATCCTGGGGAGCCTGGTCTTCCTGGATACTCTGATGGTAATATCCCAGCAACATGTACTCTAACAGCTTAACTTTAAAGCAAATTCCAACTGGAACAGGCTCAGGATTGGGGAAACACACGTGTGGACTGTCAAACTTACAATACAGAGTGGTAGATTACTCACTGCCCAGGCAAAAACTGAGAGGATCCTTTTACTTCAGCCTCAATGGGTTTCTGGCTGCCCAGGGAGGTGGTTGATTCCCCTTCCCTGAAGGTGTTTAAGGGACGGGTGGATGAGGTCCTAAGGGACATGGTTTAGTGTTTGATAGCAATGGTTAGACTCGATGATCCGGTGGGTCTCTTCCAACCTGGTGATTCTATGATTCTGGCAAAATAACTTTAGTAGGAATGGTGGCAGAGCTCTGCTTCAGCGACTGCTATTGATTTGCTGAAGTAAAAGGTGTAGTTGCCAAATTTGCTCTGTGCTAAATGCCTCTTATTTTTCATTGAGTGCCAGATGCAGTGGCATGAGCTTTCCCTTCTACATTCCAGTACCTGAAGGACCTCCAAGAAAGATGGGGAGGTACTGTTTACAAAGACTTGTAGTGATAGGACTAGGGGCAACGGGGATAAACTGAAGAGGGGAAGATTTAGAGTAGACATCAGGAAGAATTCCTTCACGATGAAGGTGGTGAGGCCCTGGCACAGGTTGCCCAGGGAATCTGAGGCTGCCCCATCCCTGGAGGTGTTCAGGTTGGATGGAGCCTCGGGCAGCCTGATCCAGTGGGAGGTATCCCTGCTCATGGCAGAGGGGTTGGAACTGGATGATCTTTATGGTTGGACTTGATGATCCGATGGGTCTCTTCCAACCTGGTTTTCCTATGATTCTATGATTTAAGGTCTGTTCCAACCCAAAGTGTTCTATGATTCTATGATTACAGCTCTTTGAGCAGCATCATTATGAAATTGTTCTGAAATTCTTCTCTGGTTCTCTTTCAGCGGATGGTGATAAGCCAGGTTTACCTGGAGAAATGGGGCCAAAAGGTGAAAAAGGTGAAATAGGATCGCCCGCTTATCAGGCAGGTCCACCTGGGTTTCCGGGCAAGCACGGCGCACCAGGACTCCGTGGTCCACCTGGTCCCGTTGGAGCCCCTGGTAAGTGCATGAAGAGTGATGGTGAGAACTGACAGGAATATCTTTGCTTCTTTTAATGGCAGCTGTGGTCAAGGAAAAGCCAGAAGATTAAGGGAATGAAATTAAATGGGTGACGGGAAGGACACACGGGAGAAGTGTTGTATGCTCATCAAGGAAGGGAAGGTTTGCATGGTTTTCAGACATTCCTGGCAGAAACTGAAAGAAAAGAACGTTTCTTTTGAGCTGGGGAAGGGATATGAGTGTCAAGGAGTGTCTGAGATAGCTGCATTTCTTCCTTAGCCTGGAGAAGTGAAAGCTAAGCTTTGATAGGAATGGTTGGACTCGATGATCCAGTGGGTCTCTTCCAACCTGGTGATTCTATGATTCTAAGGGGGATCTTACTGCTGTCTTCAGCTTTGAGGTTGACCCTGCTTTGAGAAGAAGGTTGGATCCTCAGAGGCCATAGCTGACTGAGATTATGCTTTGCCTCTGGGAAAAGTACCACTGTCCAGTGCAAGAGCAGGAGTGGGGGAAAGGATGTGCAGTAGGTGAACCAGTGGTGGTCTGTGGGACTGCAAAGTAGGTTGTGCTGAGAGAGAGGACTAAGGGAACTCAGGGTGATGGAGAGCAAAGAATGGCAAAAATCAGCTGCCACAGGAGATGGAAGTCACTGAAAACAGGTGTGGAAAACTGTGAGAAGAGGGAGAAAGGAAGAGACCGTGGGTAGATAATAACAGACTGGTTTAGACAGTAAATAATATTAGGGGAAACAGAAAAGGGCAAGTGCAATGTGGCTCAAAGGAATAGTGAGGACAGAGAAGAAAAGTAAATCTACAGTAGATTTATTTATATTTTTATTTAATGAAACTTCTAGGTCCTCTGTTTGGATTAAAAGGACTGGAGGGGCCACCAGGTAGATTTGGCATGCAAGGTTTCCCTGGGCAAAGAGGACGAAAAGGACCTAAAGGTTGGTTATAACAGATTGTTCAGTAGATGATCTGCTATTACGCGTTGTGTAAAACTACTATTTCATTCATTCTGAGTTTATTGAACTATTATCTGCTCAGGGAACAATGAATTTGAGCTGGGGCCAACACTGTGTTAGCTCCTTGTAAGAAAAAGTACTTTTCTGAAGTATTTAAGAAATTACTCAAGTGTTCTGAAATCTACATGTATGATGGGTGCAGCTGAACAACATCTTGTTATGACAAAGCATTTTTTCTCCTTTCCAATCTTTTCCTTAGGTGAAGAAGGG
The DNA here is from genome assembly GCA_033558105.1 of Coccyzus lansbergi. Classification (NCBI taxonomy): domain Eukaryota; kingdom Metazoa; phylum Chordata; class Aves; order Cuculiformes; family Coccyzidae; genus Coccyzus; species Coccyzus lansbergi. The sequence continues at coordinate 649,404 of JAUMJK010000220.1, read as the reverse complement.
GATTGCAGTAGATGCCTTCTGGGTGATGAACTCAGAAGGGGTCCTACTGGCCCTCCCGGCCCTCCTGGCTTTCCAGGAGCTGCTGGCCAGCCTGGGAGGAAAGGAGAACCTGGTGATCAAGGACCACATGGTAATCCCGGCTACCCTGGAGCAAAAGTGAGATACTTGTTTCTTTAATGTGAAGATTTATATGCCTGCTATGAAAAAAAAAAATTATTCTCTTTGGAAAAATGTCTAAAAGTAGGATTTATTTCTTTCAGTTCAGTACCTTTCAAATTGCTGTCTTACAGTGAAGCTGGTGAAGGGGCTGGAGAACAGGCCTTAGGAGGAACAGCTGAGAGAGCTGCAGGTGTTTAGCCTGGAGAAGAGGAGGCTGAGAGGAGACCTCATTGCTCTCTATAACTACCTGAGAGGAGGTTGTGGAGAGGAGGGAGCTGGCCTCTTCTCCCAAGTGACAGGGGACAGGAAAAGAGGGAATGGCCTCAAGCTCTGCCAGAGGAGATTTAGGCTAGACATTAGGAGGAAGTTTTTCCACAGAAAGGATCATTGGGCATTGGAACAGGCTTCCCAGGGAGGTTGTTGATTCACCTTCCCTGGAGGTGTTTAAGGCACGGGTGGACGAGGTGCTGAGGGACATGGTTTAGTGTTTGGTAGGAATGGTTGGACTCAATGATCTGGTGGGTCTCCTCCAACCTGGTGATTCTATGATTCTATGAAACCCAAAGTAAAACAATTTAGCTTAAATATCCTTGATCCATAGTCTTAGGCAGATGTAACTCTATAATTCCTTGAGTACATTCAACAAGTTACATAGTACCTGTACTATGAGGACAGGGTGAGAGAGTTGGAGTTGTTCAGCCTGGAGACGAAAAGGCTCTGAGGAGACCTGAGAGCAACATTCCAGTACCTGAAAGGGGATTCAAGAAAGCTGGGGAGGGACTTTTCAAAAGATTTTTTTTTCTGTGGAGGAAGAAATTAGAAACAGCTATAAAACAGTTCAAAAACACCTTTGTGCTAAATTGCATTTTATACATTTAAACCGATCTCAACATTTAGACTTGCAGAAATGTGATTGCCTGTTGTTGAAATGATCAGTAGCTGAGATGCAGTTTCCACGCATGCTTTTCACTCAAGAAAATCTTGGACAATATCAGTAAAAGGCAGTGATGCAAAAGACACCCTTTTAAATAACGTGTGGTTCAGGAGTAGTTTAAACAAAATATAAATGCATTAGGTACAAAAAATCCATGGTAAATGAATCCATAGCCTCTGGGCCATGGTACCTACCATGGGTTTGGTCTTGCGACTCAGAGTCTCTTGGCCCAAAACTAGCAAACCCACTTTCAGATGGGCTGTTCAGGAGGAGTATTCTGTGTTATACCAAGGGATCATGAGGGCCAAAATCTGGATATTAGCTTCACCACAGTTTGCCTTTGCAAGAGAGGAGGCAGGCAAGACCCTGAGCAGCCTGCTGTAGATGTGAGTGCTAGGCTGGACTGGGGACCTCCAACTGCCCCAGCTATCCAAAACCAGTGGTTTGGGTCAAGTCTCTTAATCATAGAAATGTAGAATCATAGAATAGTTTGGGTTGGAAGGGACATTAAAGATCCTCTAATTCCAACTACCCTGTGATGGGCAGGGACACCTCCCACTAGATCACTCTGTACCTAGGATCTTGTCTCTGATGAATGAAGTTTTTTCACTTTGAGCCCCTCAATAGCATTGTGAATCACAGCCCACTACCAGCTACTACGAGGTTTTCCTCTTTTGTAGTGGTGGGCAGGAAGAAATGCAGCTCAGTGTAACCCTGAGTTTTGTTACCACAGTGCCAAAGAGTTCCCTAGACCAATTTGCTTAACGCCTAATTCTGAGTAATTGCCCAGGGAGGGGGCTGAGTCACCTTCCCTGGAGGTGTTTAAGGTGTGGGTGGATGAGGTACTGAGGGGCATGGTTTAGAGATTTGTGGGAATCGTTGGACTCAATGATCCGGTGGGTCTCTTCCAACCTGGTGATTCTATGATTCTGTTCTCTGATTCTCTGTTTTCTCTGATGTGGTTCTGCATCTGCAGTCATCTGCAGGACTTTAATCCATGGAAAGCCTCAGCTCGCCCAAAGCTATCCTCATGCAGAAGCACCACTACTGTGCCACATAAACCTTGGTCCTAATTAGAGCATATTAATAAAGATTCAGGCACAAGAATGGGTTTACCAAAGAGGAAATAATTCATAGAAAATAACAGAAAAGTAGTAAAATTTAATGAGACACTTTTTTTTTTTTTTAAAGCAGGGCAGTGGATATAATAATTATTGTGCTTCTTTCTAAAGAGGTTGTTTCATTTTTTTCCAATGTGTGTAACACTAGGGGTTCTCTGGTCAAGATGGATTTCCCGGACCAAAAGGAGAAAAGGGAGATTCTTTCCACATAACAACTAAAGGTAGAGTAAAACTTCATGTCTTGTCTATTTTGCATTTATTTCCACCTTTCATGATAGATTAGTCTCACAATGAAAGGTCTTCTTTAGGCACCAAAGGAATCCGAGGAGATCCTGGACTACCTGGCATCAGAGGTGCAGATGGATTCCCAGGGAGAGATGGATTAGATGGTTTACCAGGACAGCCTGGGCTGCCAGTAAGTAGCAAATACAGCTAAATCATTTCCATCACACTCAATTACTATTACATTTAGTTCTGAAGGAGCTATCAGCTGGCTGTCCTTGTCTCTCAATTAATGCTTCACGACTAGACTGGCTTTGCTGATTATTGATATGTCAAATATCAGTTTTATTCTCAGGATATTTAGGACAATATTTACTTTTATGTCTCTTTTATTCAAACAACCAAGTCGTCATGCATAACTTTAAACAACTTGCTATTAGTGGTTAGTTTGTGATAATTAGTGGTTTATTAGCAACTCCTTCTAATGTTGTCTAAGAGAGATTGGACCACCAGGATACTCTTATTTGAAGATGGGTCAGAGCCATATAGTCCAGATTGGACCACAATGCTTTTTACTACCCATTAAAGATGGTGCTTTCTATTACTTCTGAGGATGGAAATGATTTCTTGTGATGTTCACAAGGTGCTGATACAATATTGTGGAAGTATCACTAGACTAACAGACAAGGAAAAAAAATCTACCCATTTGATCTCAATTGTTTTTCACCTTTTCTCAAGTTTGCTGACCTAAATGCCTCACCAGAACATCTCTAGCAGTGCGTGTGGTTTCCCCAAAACACACTTGCAGCTTTTCAGGAAGGGAAGAAGCTTCTCCACAACAGTGATTCATAGCACCTAAGTGCCACTCACTGACCAGGCTTTTTAGGGAATTGCTTCCTCAAGATTGCTTCTTTCGTGCCTTTTCTGCCATGGGGTATAAATTGAAAGTCTGATTATTTGAAATGTACCTTATTTGCAATGTGATTTAAAAAACTGGGATCCAATACCTGAGGAATTTCTGCCTATAAGGGGCAGCATGAGAGTTGTTCAACTGTTTGAGTTTGGTTTGATTCTCAACAAAGTCAGGATTGACCACCTCCATTCACTTCCCTCAGGGTGATGGTATCAGAGGTTTCCCCGGTGATCCTGGTTATCCAGGTGAATTAGGTCCAAAAGGCTTTCCAGGAGAAGCAGGCCTGCCAGGTGAAGGATTTCCTGGTCCAAAAGGGTTCCGTGGTCCTCCAGGTGTCAATGGACAAGCTGGAAACCCTGGACCTCCAGGTCTTCCTGGTCCACCAGGAGACCCTGGCCAACTGGGTAAGAGACATCACTCTGTCTTACATCAAAGTCATAGGAGATAATTAGTGTTTGAAAGGAATGGTTGGACTCGATGATCCAATGGGTCTCTTCCAACCTGGTGATTCTCTGATTCTATGATTACTGAATTGTACAGCATCATTGTCAAAAAGATAGCATCTGAGGGGAGGTTATATGGGTAAAAAGGATTTGCTTGTATTAGTTTTCCAGAAATCTTAAGGAAGGAAAAGGTTCAGAAGTCCCAGTAGTTTCATCTCAGGTACTAAAATAGAATGAATGAAGGCTTAGTGCCAGCAAGTAAACCTTTAATCTAAAAGATTTCAAGCCTTTAGAGGCAGTAGAGCAATGTCCTGTCATTGGAGTGCTCTCAGGTGGTTTTCCCACCACCAATGTAATCTTTTAATTGACCAGAGGATGTATTCATCCTTCAGAACTCTTCACACTATCTCTGCAGCTTTCCAAGTCCCTTCTGATGTAAGAATAACAGGACTATATTCACAAGAGGTCAGGATCAGAGTTTTTTGCTCAGCTTTGAGGTGCTTGGCGGAATAAGCAAGCCAGAGGTAGCCAGTGCATGGGACACAGCCTCCTGACTCTGCTAGCGTTAAGTTCCAGACTTCGAGCTAATTAATACATGGATAAAGAGTTTCAGAATGTTATAGCAAATTGGTTATGCATAATACATAAGAGAATACATCACTGACGTTGTTACAGACATTTTAGTTAGAACTGAGAGCATTTTACAATTTTTCTCTTTTAAATAATAACTGTCATCTCCCATTCTTTGCTCAAAGACTGTGGGCAGGTTGTTGAAGACTTTTCTAGAGGAGATGCAACCGAACCGATATGGTCAGGTACTGTACAACCAAATGGCTTGAGTAATGCTTAGACTTTCACTGCTCTTATGGCTTGATGAGGAGGAATATTTTCACTATGGGGATAGTGAGGCACTGGCCAGGGAGGTTGTGTCTGTCCCATCCCTGGTAGTGGTCAAGATCAGGATGTATGGGACCTTAGGCAGCCTGGTCTAGTGGGATGTGTCCCTATCTATTTCAAGGGGTTGGAACTGAATGATCCTTAAGGTCCCTTCCAACCCAAGCCATTCTATGATTCTATGATTTTCTTTCTGATGACTGCTTTGGATGCTCTTGAGTGTAAACTATTTGAATATCAGGTCACAAATAACCACACATATACTGTCCATAACTCTGAATTTAATCAGATTGAACATATTCTAAAATGATTGTGGTTTTAGCACTGAAATTCAGAAATTCTTTATTTCATGATTTCTGAGTGACAAAATACTGATTACCATGCAGTCGGTAACAACAGTCCTGAAGATTAGGTGCCCAAGAAAATTTAAGTAACTTTTTTTAAAGGTGAACTTTGAGCGAAGATTTTCAGTGCAATTTAACGCGTAAAGAAAATGCTCGTTTGTTTGCACAGAAAAAAATGACCGTCTTACTTCAGGAGTGTAAATTGCCCACTGGAAAACAAATTGTCTCTTTTATTGTGAAAAATACAGTCATCCATGAGGCTGGACTGTGCTTCCCATGCCAGTGTAAATGCAGCAGCCACCATGGACTCTGTAAAATAGACAGAAGAGCAGCTCTTGGGGTGGAGCTCAGCGGGGTGCTCCCTCAAAAATTCCATCCATGAGCAATTTGGGGTTTTTTTAATGCAGAATAATTTTTTTTAAAATTGGGTGTTTGCCTGTTAATTGCATTTACCTGCTTTAATGATGTCTGAACTGAAGGTGCAGAGCTGATGAGAGCAGCATATGAGGACATATTGCTCTCTACAACTACCTGAAAGGAGGTTGTGGAGAGGAGGGAACTGGGCTCTTCTCCCAAGTGACAGGGGACAGGACAAGAGGGAATGGCCTCAAGCTCCGCCAGGGGAACTTTAGACTGGACATCAGGAGGAAGTTTTTCACAGCAAGGGTCATTGGTCATTGGAACAGGCTGCCCAGGGAGGTGGTTGATTCACCTTCCCTGGAAGTGTTTAAGGTACAGGTGGACGAGGTGCTGAGGGACATGGTTTAGTGTTTGATAGGAATGGTTGGACTCGATGATCCGTTGGGTCTCTTCCAACCTGGTGATTCTATGATTCTATGATTCTATGGTATGGTGCAATTAACCATCTTTGTTTGCAGGCGCAGGCTGTGTGAGGCCACCAAAGGGATCCCAAGGCAGGCCAGGACTACCAGGAGCCACAGGTAATGTTTTACCATCACCTTATGTTTCCCACACTACCTTCTGAGGGAGATCTCACCAGCTTTATTAAAGTTGAGCCTTAGCTAGCAGCAAGTTTTAGAAAAGATGGTGGAGGTGGTTTGAAGCCAGCAGAGAAGTCGTGGATGCCCAGGGAAATTGAGGCTGCCCCATCGCTGAAGGTGTTCAAGGGCGGGTTGGATGGACCTGAGCAACCAGGTGTGGCAGGAGGTATCCCTTCCCATGGCAGGGAGCTTGGAATTAGGTGATCTTTAAGGTCTCTTCCAACTCAAACCATTCTATGATTCTGTCATCTAAGCAGTGAAGCGGCAGAGGTGGCTACATACAGAGGAAGTTTTTCACAGAAAGGGTCATTGGGCATTGGAACAGGCTGCCCAGGGAGGTGGTTGATTCCCCTTCCCTGGAGGTGTTTAAGGCACGGGTGGATGAGGTCCTGAGGGACATGGTTTAGTGTTTGATGGGAATGTTTGGAGTTGATGATCCAGTGGGTCTCTTCCAACCTGGTGATTCTATGATTCTATGATCATTCCTGAACTAATTCTGCCTTTGCTAATGAGGACCAAACATGAAATGAAAGACAGAAAGGACAGCCCAATTGCTCTTCTCTATGTGCAATCAAGTGAAAATGTAGAATCCACTTATTTATTGGTAAAGAGTATACTGAGGTCTCTCAGAGCAGAGCAAGCATCCTGTCCTCTGAAAGCAGAGTGATAAAAAGGTTGCCACGGAAGTCTGTGGCAGATACTTCTTAGTGTTTCTCCTCATGGAATATATAGAATCCCTTCAGCCACCATGAGCTTCAAGTCTTTAACACTGCTTGGTGTAATGGACTAGCTTGTCTGACACAATGTCATTGTGCTGTGTGCAACCACACACACCATCCTTGCAGAGTTGGTCCATCCAAGCCCAGAGGGACCATCTCATGATCCTGGGCCCTCCCAGCACTGAGAGTTCCCCACCATTTTCCAAAAGAAAGAAGAATGGGAAATAGAGACAGAGTCTAAAGAACTGTGTGAGATGGGAGTTGAAAGAAACACAGACATGGTGTGCTGAGCAGTCATAACAACTGACCTCAAAGAAGGAACCTCTCACTAGCATTGATAGTTCCTACAAGCTTATATACTTCCAGCCTAAGCCATACAGCTGCTTTTCAGTAAATCCCTCTCATTATCAACTGGTAAAGATACCGATAAAACCCATAACTGGATCTTTAAAGTTTGGGCAATCTAACATTCTTGATGCTACCGTTCCTGTGCCCTCTGTGCTTTAGCTAAGGTCAGAGCTCCAGACTATAAATTTTAAGGTCAAGCTTGCTTTCTTTGAGCACAAGTTTTACTATAGTATGCATGGATTGATTTGTCATGATCTAATGGATCTTAAAAGGGAATATTTTATCTGTCACAAGTTGATCTGTTTCTCTGATCTATGTTTCCTCAGTCCTAAAACCTTAACTTGTTGTTAGGATCAATGCTTCTGAAGGTTACTTTCTTTGCCATCCTTGTAATTTTTCTGAGTATGATGATTTGTTTATTCTTTCATTGACATGAGCTTGAAAGTTTTTCTTTCAGCAAATACACTCAGATTTAACTCTGAGCTGTAAGACAATTGTAACAAACTAATGCTGTTACCATCTGCATTGTTTTGTGCACTTGATTACCTCTTTAACAGACCTTTGTCTGTCTTTATCAGTTTATATCGTTTAGTAATTTTGATTTGTTTTGCCTCCTTTCCCTCCAAAAGCCAAGAAAAGTCCCTTGCTTAGCCCACTGCAGAGCTCTGTAGTGACCTGTTTTTAACCTGACGCAGTTCTGGACCTGGAAACTCAGCAGGAGTGGGACCTTTTACAACTTTTCATACCTTCTTGTTGCTGTAGTTGTGTCAGTCTAGTTTCTTGGAGCATAATTCCTACTCACATTCTCCACTTTAACACAAAAGCACTAACATTCTTTTAATCTATTTTCATTCTCTGCTTGTAGTAGTGTGGTTTTGTCACCAGGGTTTCTGAATGAAAACTGAACATGAGCCAGCAGTGTGCCCAGGTGGCCAAGAAGACCAATGGCCAGCAGGTCCAGGGAGGTTCTTCTCTCTCTGTACTCCACACTGATGAGACCGCTCCTTGAATCCTGTGTTCAGTTCTGGGATTCTCAGCACAAGAAGGATGTTGAGGCTCTGGAGCAAGTCCAGAGAAGAGCAACGAGGCTGGTGAAGGGGCTGGAGAACAGGCCCTATGAGGAACGGCTGAGAGAGCTGGGGGTGTTTATCCTGGAGAAGAGGAGGCTGAGGGGAGACCTCATTGCTCTCTACAACTACCTGAGCGGAGGTTGTAGAGAGGAGGGAGCTGGGCTCTTCTCCCAAGTGACAGGGGACAGGACAAGAGGGAATGGCCTCAAGCTCCACAAGGGGAGATTTAGTCTGGACATCAGGAGGAAGTTTTTCACAGAAAGGGTCATTGGGCATTGGAATAGGCTGCCCAGGGAGGTGGTTGATTCACCTTCCCTGGAGGTGTTTAAGGCACGGGTGGACAAGGTGCTGACGGACTTGGTTTAGTGTTTGATGGGAATGGTTGGACTCGATGATCCAGTGGGTCTCTTCCAACCTGGTGATTCTATGATTCTCCCAAGTGATAGGTGATAGGACAAGGGAGAATGGCCTCAAGCTCTGCCAGGGGAGGTTCAGGTCGGACATTAGGAAAAAATGTTTTACTAAAAGGGTCATAAGGCACTGACAGAGGTTGCCCAGGGTGGTGGTTGAGTCCCCACCCCTGGAGATATTTAAAATATGGGTAGATGAGGTACTTAAGTCTATGGTTTAGTGGCAGGTACATGTGGTTGGACTCTACGATCTCAGAGGTCTTTTCCAACCTAGTGATTCTATGATCATTGGTCTTTAAGTCAGGCTAAACTGTGTTTGTAAGACCACTTAGCTGAGATTTTTTGTTCTATAACTACTGCTAAAGAGCTACAGCATAGTAACTTTATATATATATGTGTATATATATAAAAATACAGTATAGTAGCTTTGCATCCAGAAACATATCACGATATTTACCATCACCTTTTCTTACATTCCATGTATATCTCTGGTTTGCTTGTTCAGATCACAGTTTCTTACTTTCTTTTGTATAATTTAGGTGCAAAAGGTGCAAGAGGATTCCCAGGTGATCCAGGTCCAATGGGATTCCCAGGGCTAAATGGTACACGAGGTGATCCAGGTCGGGAAGGATTGCCAGGTCCTCCAGGTATCTTGAAATAATTAGTCATTCTTTATATACTTTTGACCTCTTTACCACAGTCACTGAAACACACAAAACTTGATTCCAGTAAATTTTCACTTATATTTCCTACGACATTCAAACAAAAAACTATTGTACAAAACTGCTACTTTTCAAATCCAAAAACATTTCCCACAATTTCTGTAATGATAAAAAGTAACACAGACACTAACTCTTCAAAATCGGTTTTATAGTGCAAAACTATAAATGTGACAGTAAAAATTTGTGAAACTCACATAGAGACAAAGAAATTCAATAACAAGATACTTAAGATTCCAAGTGGAATGTTCATATAGAAAGGAAGGAAATAGTAATATATCTATTAATTATTTCCAGTATTAGTATAATTATACTGGACATATCAGAGGCAGAATACTTGCTACTAACACTCCCCATAAACGGTTGCGTCTTCAGCCAGAGTTTCCAAGTGTTCAGTGCCTGTTATATTTAATGCTTGTCTGTAATAGGTACAGATTATATCCCAGTGCTTCTGTAGCTCTCCAGAGGTTCCACAATACCCAAGACACATCAATTGATAGCATGGATAATTGGTCTTTTCATAGATAGTAAGTCAGATGAGCCTAAAGTACTGCCACTGCACACACAGATCAGCTGCAGTGGGGATGTTGATGGATCATCAGTCAGTCCAGCAAGAGTTACTACCTGAAACTACCATTTCTCTGTGGCTGACCAGGTTAATTTGGTCAGAGAAACGGACATTGAGTTTATTGCACAGCACGATTTGGAAACCATTGGTGTCAGTTAATTTAGGAGCTCTTTAAAATTCTCTCTATCTGTTTTTTTTCCCCAAGTCCTTAATCCTCACAGATACCCAAGTGCTGCAAACTTTCCCTAAGCCAATGCCTATGTGTTGCTTCACTGTAAGGCAGCACATAGCCTGGAAGTATTCTCTTGGCTTATCTACAGCATCTATAGTAGGAAAAGAGAAAACAAAAGAAGAGTTGGTGCATGGCCTGATCAAGAGGCAAGGGATGCATCATAAAACACATCTCTGGACAGAGTAGTACAGGACCATGAACCTACATTTCCCCTCCTAAGCCCTGCAGAGTGCTCTGAATGCTAAATTAGGGTTTCCATGCCATATGTCTCCGAGGCCACAGGGTGCTCAGCACTCAGACCAATTTTCTGCAGTCTCCCATAGTGCCTTTCACCAGCGCTTGCACTTAACTTCCAGTCCAGGTCTAGTTTCCCAGTCCACAAGAAGCTTTTCCCTTGTCATTTGTGGTACTGGGGGCTTGTCTCCCAGGACATTCACCTGTAGGGTGGAAGACAAGGACAGTGGCAATCCTTCCAAAAGCATGAAGTGATTGACATTAGCTCCTTGAGGAAGAGCAACAGCAATGACCCATCTGGAAAACTCTCTAGGTCTTCCCAGTTTGCCGCTAAACATTCACTCCTCATTTATTGTTTTCAAATTTGACTCCCTGAAATATTATATCCCTGCTGCATATCAGACCGGGGGTTGTGTACAGGAACTGGGGGTTTTTTAGTCCTTACAGAATAAGATTTTTATAAAATGCTGCAATAGTTACATCAAAAACCTTCACAGAAGTAACTGTGCCTGGAGCTGTGGGTCTTTTATCATCCAGGAACTGGGTGTCTTGAGGGGAAACTTGGTAAGTTCTACCAGTTTCCATATTTGATTGAATGTTCTTATAAACGCTACATGGTTTGTAAAACATTTATATGACACATTCTTGGATTTTACAGGTTTCTGCTAAGAACTATGGGAAATTACAATAATATAAAAGGCATCATGACAGTGTATTTAGTATTTGAACTCCAACATTTGTAGTGAACCCTGCGATATTTTTGACATTTGATAGGAGTGGTTGGACTCGATGATCCGGTGGGTCTCTTCCAACCTGGTGATTCTATGATCCTATGATTCTATGATAATGCCTGGTCTGTTTTATTTATAGGTTTTACTGGCCCCAGGGGAGACAGAGGCCAGAATGGTTTACCTGGACTGCAGGGACACCCAGGCCTTACAGGAAAATCCGGTGCTCCAGGAGAAAAAGGACTGAAGGGCATTCCTGGTGAAGTGTTAGAAGCAGCAGCAGGTCCTCCAGGGGATGCTGGGCTCCCTGGCTTCCCAGGTTTGAAAGGCTTGCCAGGAGATCAAGGAGTACCAGGAATTAGAGGTAACAGCTCCTTCAAATAGAGAAATGTTTGAGTGTGATGTAAATGTAGCCAAATTATAGAGATGTTGGCATAGCAGAAGACTGCATTAGAAAGTATTGGAGGTACTGATGACCTCAGCATTAAATCCCAGTGCCTGATGATCTTCCATCCCTTTCCCATCGACCTGAAGTGTTACAAAGATGCCTGGATCCTCTAAACACCTTCTGGAGATGCATTGCTTGTGACCAACACTCTGTCTCGATGCACAGGCATCACAGCTACAATATGACACCGAAGAACCAGATTTTGTTCACCTTTTTTGTGTTCGGATGTACTATTAATTTTTACCACCATAGTTAAGGGAATGATGATGTATTGATCATCTTGATTTTCACTTACATATACGATGATATTGATATTGTTTCCCCTCGATGAGATGATGCCTGGATAATACATGGCTTTGCAGAACAGGACGTAGCACTAGAGGAGAATTTTTCCATTTTAACTAAGAGGATATAGTGTTTAGTAAATGTTAATATGTCATTTTACCTGCTCAGTCTTTGGGCACTCAGAAACAAGAAAAAGGTAACGTTATATACTTCTTCATAACTTTAGGATGATCGTTTTATTTCATTATTTCACAGAGCTTAAAAAACCACATTAAACTCCCTATAGAAAAGAGAGGAAACAAAGTGGTTTTGTACAAAATCTGACACTGGCACTCTTTGAATTCTGCTGAGAGTTTCAGTAGCATTTGGACACATCCTTTAGCTTAGGAGTTCTGATTACTCCCTGGCCCTGTTGTGGAAGTGAGAAAGGAGTAATAATTGTGTGAGTAGCTCAAAGCAAGGATGTACATCACAAGAACCTGTTTTGGGGACTCTTCTTGTGATTTTCAATACAAAGAAAAATGAAAGCATCTTATGTGAGTTATTTGAAGTGAGGAGAGCTGTTTTCACCTTCAGTAAAACCCCAGGGTGAAGCAAAGGCATGAAGGTAGCTCTGTGGCACTTGCTGAGTTTCAGAAAAGGCAAAACATCACTAACACCTCTAGAAAGGGGAAGAAAGCCAAGATAAAAATATAGATTGAAAAGGAAAAAAATATATATGACTTTATACCTTCCTTGGAGTCCCCATCCCTGCAGGTGTTCAAAACAACCTGTAGACAGGACATGGTTTCATAGGCATGGTGGTGCTGAGCTCTGGGAGAGTTGGACTTGAAAATCTTAGAGGTCATTTCCAACCTTAATCATTCTGTGATTCTAAGCATTTCTGTAGAACTAAGTTTTTGGTGATAAGTAAAAATAAGTACAGTGAAAAGAAAAAGCATAATTAATTTGTCTGTTCCTGATTTTTTTACAGTTCTGACAGAGTGGCTCCCCAAAAAAAAGCATGTGAATTTCTGTATGAACCTTTTTTTTAAGGTTTAGTATGAAGTGTTTTGTGACTTGATTCCACCTAAACTAATAACCCTTCAGAGCAGAGAGCTAAAGCCTCTATTCTGTGATTGTGAAAACCCTCCTTATGTGAAAGTTCTAAAGCACGTTTAAGTACATTTAAGGCAGTGGACTCACTCAGCCAGGATTTGAAATGCCATATACTTTTGTGGTCTTGTACACTGCCACTTATCCAATCTGACTGCAAAGCATTACCTTTTAAACATTGGCACCTTCCTTTTCTCCTTTATCAGAGAGACAGAAATTTTCACCCGGTGCACTAAGTTGTGCAGAATCAGGACCTTTTTGCTTAGGAATTTGTATGAATCTTACAACAGTGCCATGTAATAACCTTACTGGATAATTTCTGAATAATTAACACAAAACCAGATCGCACTATCTGCCTTAAATGCTCCTGCCTACCACATTTTAGAAAAGATGTAGAGCATTATTTCAGTGTTTTTGTCACTGCTTGATGTGATGCATGTGATAGAGAATTACAGAGTTATTTGGTTTAAAAGTGGAAGAGATCTGCTCCATCTCTATTCAATCTAGTGCCAAATTGTTTCTACTCATTTGAAAGAGCCAGTCAATCTTTCCAGTGCAAATATTGAGATCAGTACTGGTAATGTCAATTGTTTTAAAGCTAATAAGTCGGTTTTTAATTTGCTTTTCCTGTTCTCACTGAATTTTCAGAGGAAAAACATAACCCTGAAAGTCTAGTGTATCTGCAGAAATGAGATGTAATAATAATCTCTCTATATATTTAAGCTCTCTAATGTATCATTGTGGTATTTTAGGAATGGATGGTAATCCGGGTTTGCCAGGATCCAAAGGACATCCAGGGCCACAAGGTCTCCCTGGTTTGATGGGATTGCCAGGAACACCAGGAATGCATGGATTCCCAGGGATGCCAGGAAACCCTGGGCCAGAGGGCAGGCTTGGCTCGCAAGGACCTGATGGTGAGGAAGTATTGTTGCCGTGTGTTACTCCTCCTGCCAGTTCTCTGTGGTTTCCACACTGGAAAGTTAAGCTTGGGCTTGTGGTACCCGCCGTGCTTTAGGTCCCAGCCAGGGAATTGGCAGTAGTAGTGCAGACACTGTGACTACAAATGCTCATATCACAAGTGGGAAGTAGGGGTGATGATGGTACTCACCGTGACAGCTGCTGCTTTTCCTTCTCTAGCCACCTCCCAAGCAGAATCAGAGATTGCTGGTGGCAGACTGGGAGAAAGGAGCTGCCAAATGGGACTAGTCTTATGGAAAAGGGGCTTAATTCTTGAACTGAAAAGGAGAGGAAGGTCCTGTTGGAGTTGGTAGCCAGACTGGTTTGCATGGATGAGCTGCTTTGTCTTTATAATAATTTCTGCAGTTCTTTGCTGAAAAAGAACATAATTCACCCCCATCCTTCAAAATGAAGCTGGTAGGATAGCAGCTTTCTCCTGTCTGTGCTACTTTGTATGATGTCAGGTATGTCCAAACGCTTTTTAATCTCCCTGTTCACATGGCAGGTCCACCTGGTGCTAGAGGAGAAGCTGGTGAACAAGGTTTTCCTGGCCCTGTGGGCATGAAAGGTCTCTCTGGTGACAAAGGTGAAACAGGTTTTCCAGGATTACCAGGTCTACCTGGTGTGTCTGGTCCCCCTGGAATAAGAGGAATGGATGGCTTTCCAGGAGATAAAGGTGAGCTCTGAAAAGCTGCTGTGAGAAAAGTAATGTTGCTTAAAGCTGCTCTGTGCTGAAATGAACAGGACATGTTCTCTGCTGGGCTACCTCTGTTTAAAACAGAAGAATTAAGGTCAGAGGTTTAATATATTCCAGAATCACTGTCTGTTTTCCCCTCTGTTGTGCTTGGCAAAACACTAACTTGTGACATGCAGCCCTATTCAGAAAGGCAATGTTTGTTTTATTTCTCCCTTTAAAAATTACATATTATTTACTCTTTTCTCTCACCAAAAGTCTTTCCCTTGTCCCAGTCCCACTGACTTTAGGTGAAATTAAAGAGATCGTTTTCCCAAACTTTTGCTTTAAAAGTTTTTAAAGCTGACAGTCATGTTCCAAGCAATGCCAGACACAAGACCTTGTTGTTGACTTTTTCCAGAATAATAAACCTATAGAGGAGGGGAGATTATCACGTGGCAACCATGAAAACACTATGTATAAAGCAAGTTGTCTGCATCAGTCTGCCAGTTTCAAGTAGATTCAACCCCATGTGAAGCCAAGTTAAACACAAAGCAGGGTTATATGCCTAAAGATTTTTGGAGACCAGTTACAAGTGGGGTTCCCCAGGGCTCAGAGCTGGGTCCAGCCCTGCTCAATGTCTTCATCAATGACCTGGATGAAGGCATCAAGTGCTCCCTTAGCAAGTTTGCAAACGACACTAAGCTGCGTGGAAGTGTCGATCTGCTGGAAGGTAGGGAGGGTCTGCAAAGGGATCTGAACAGGCTGGAGTGCTGGGCTGAGTCCAATGGGATGAGGTTTAACACAGCCAAATGCCGGGTCCTGCACTTGGGGCAAAACAACCCTATGCAGAGCTACAGACTGGGAGAAGCCTGACTGGAAAACTGCCAGGAGGAGAGGGACCTGGGGGTGTTGGTCTACAGCCGACTGAACATGAGCCAGCAGTGTGCCCAGGTGGCCAAGAAGGCCAGTGGCATCCTGGCTTGTATCAGAAACAGTGTGACCAGTAGGTCCAGGTGGGTTATTCTCCCTCTGTTCTCAGCACTGGTGAGGCCGCTCCTTGAATCTTGTGTTCAGTTCTGGTTGCTTCACCACAAGAAGGATGTTGAGGCTCTGGAGCAAGTCCAGAGAAGAGCAACGAGGCTGGTGAAGGGGCTGGAGAACAGGCCTTATGAGGAACAGCTGAGAGAGCTGGGAGTGTTTATCCTGGAGAAGAGGTGGCTGAGAGGAGACCTCATTGCTCTCTACAACTACCTGAAAGGAGGTTGTAGAGAGGAGGAAGTTGGGCTCTTCTCCCAAGTGCCAGGGGACAGGACAAGAGGGAATGGCCTCAAGCTCCACCAGGGGAGATTTAGTCTGGACATTAGGAGGAAGTTTTTCACAGAAAGGGTCATTTTGCATTGGAACAGGCTTCCCAGGGATGTGGTTGATTCACCTTCCCTGGAGGTGTTTAAGGGATGGGTGGAGGGGTACTGAGAGACATGGTTTAGTGTTTGATAGGAATGGTTGGACTCGATGATCCAGTGGGTCTCTTCCAACCTGGTGATTCTATGATTCTATTAAAATGCATGTTGTAATTTCATTGGTTGGAACGATAGGACTTTCTTCATAGGATAACTCTGCGGTGCTGATCAGCTCTCATTTGTGAGGAATGAAGATCTATTCATTAGCATGAAACATGTAAAACAGCATCCTCTTGTGTGGAAAAGTGGACTTATGGGAATTTTTTGTGAGAAAGGGCCAGCCAGTCCTAGAGTCATGTTTTGTATCTCTATGTATAGAAGAACAGGCTTACTAAAGATCTGCCATGGAACTAGGTACCCTTCTCTAGCTTATCTGTAGGAGGCAGGTTGAAATGATCTTTCAGAAGAAGCTTGTAAGTTCTGGTCATTTCCACAAAATCTTTTGGCCAGTTGAGGCTGTTCAGTGAACCCCTGCTGGTGTTTGCCTCTCAGAGAGCTTGGGTACCTGATCTAGAACTGTAGAAGGTCCTAAGCATCAAAGCACCAAAAACCAGGTACTACCACACTGAAGTTTTCATGCCACTCTACTTGTGTGTTACTGGTTCACATTTACTTAGTTTGCAGAAATCTGAGGGAGGTAACACTTCTCTTCCCCTTTTCTTTCAAGGCTCAAAAGGTTCACCTGGTGTTGGTGGTTTCAAAGGCATGACAGGCCTAAAAGGACGACCGGGCATCAAGGGACTCAAAGGAGAATTTGGCTCGTACGGGCCTCAGGGTGATAAAGGCGCACAAGGCGCACGTGGCTTTAAAGGTATTTGCTTACGGATGGTACCAGTGTGTTTGCTTTTCACATCTGGGACCTATTTTACAAGGACACAAAGACAAAGAAGGCGCATTTTTTCACATGGTAAATTTAGCTCAGACATTCCTCCACCTATTTCACACATGGGCCTCTGGCTGAGTGGCTTGGATTTTAGGCTCAGGGAAAGGTTTCTTCTTTTTGAATCTTTACACATTTAAGTTTGGAGACAGACATCTCATTAATCAGCTGAGCCCAGACAGAGGCATCTCTGGGCATGTACTTAACTCATCAGAGTCTTTTTCCAGGAAACGTTAAGGTTTAGGGGGAAAAGATTCCAATTTTCCTCCAGTTGCACTGTAAAGCCACTGAAATATTCAGAAAACGCAAGCAATTAAGTAGTAAAAACTCAGAACCATATTAGCTGGTATCATGATGAGTGAAATGAAGATGGTAACTCAGTCCTCTTTTCTTTGCATAACATTATCTTTAAATACACACTTTACCACAAGACCAAAATGCTCTTTCTAGTGTCCCTGCGACTGGTACTTAACAAAAACCAGTCTGCAATTCAAAGGTTGCAAAACAGGAGATGTCTGTGCAAGAAGTAAGTGTGAAAACAGCCCCTGTGAAGAAAAATGCAAAAATACTTCTTGGTGAAGAAGTATAAAGCACTTATAGGAGACAAGTCTGGGTGGTTGGCCTGTCTTTGCATCCCCCCCAAAACTAAAGACTGTCAAACAGTCTATTTGGGTCCTTGCATCAGAATATTATTTGCTGATTTAATCAGTAACCTTCAGATCAAAAAAAGGAACAGAATAACTGGTAATGAATCCAAACACTTTCTTCCACCCAAGGCTTTTTGACTGAGATTTTCACTTTTGCTTGAACTAAGCTACTATTCTGTGCCTTCTCCAGTGTGGGTTTGGAGTTTTTATAAACAGATGATAGCAAACTGATCTGCAGAGAGGTAAATTATCTATCACAGAGGAGTCTGGGTCCACCCCCCCCCCAGGATTGTATGTAAAAACGTATAACTTAGTCTTCATGTTTTCTTGTACGTGACTGTTCTGCTGCCATAAGTTACTTTTTTATGAAAGTGAATTTTCCATAGTTTGTCCACGGTTATCTATTAATCCCTATTTTGCTAAGCTCACCCTTCTGTTCTCTTTTTCCAACACAGTGCCACTGACAAGGCTTTTGTAACACGGTTGGCTTTTTTTTCACTCTTAGGTGACCGTGGGGACCAAGGCCCCCCCGGAGAACCCCCAAAGATCAAGCCCAGCATGATGATGGAAGTTAAAGGTGAAAAAGGCGATGTTGGAGAAAGGGGCTCAAAGGGATTCTTTGGTTTAAAAGGTCAGTGCTCACAAGAAAACAAAGCAAGCACTTTCAGGACTATGGATCAGTATATTTTCTCAGTTACCTAATTAAATATTTCCCACTGCAGCCACTCCAACAAAGTCTCTGACAGTGAAAGCTGAGTTCCCGGCTCTGTTTCAGAGAGATGCTCCCAAGGAAAGCTTTGTGGGGTTATGTCCCCAAGCACATCATGGTACCATGCATGGTTCAACCAGGCTGCCAGCAAGAAAACTTCTTACACACAAGCAACTTTGTGTCAGCCTTCCCAGCTTTTATAGCTTCAATCTCCTTTTTTTCCCTTCTTCTCCTCCTGCAGGTAGCAAGGGAATGCCAGGCTTTCCTGGAAAGACAGGAACTCCAGGGTCTCCTGGGCATCCCAGCTACATAGCTGGTGTGAAAGGAGACATCGGCGCAAAAGGAGTGACGGGTCTGAAAGGTTATCCTGGTCCAGCTGGTTCTCCTGGCATCAGAGGCTTCCCCGGCAGCACAGGAATCAGGGTGAGTTCATGAGTGTCATTGGAAACGAAGTCTTGCAATTGCCATGCTTTGCCTCCAGCAGAGACACTTGCCTCTTGATGTCCCTATTTGCACATCAGATCAATGAATCAGAGTATTTACTGGTCCAAAGTTGTTTGCACTGCTAATACTGTCTTCGCTGCAGCTTTAAATGCTACATCCCTGGTGTCACACAGCTCCAACTGTTTGTGCCAGCAATCAGCTTCTCCAGAGAGTGGTGTTCACTCCTTAAAATTGTGCTGAAGAGCTGCAGTGCAAAGATAAAAATGCAATAAAAACTGAATAAACACATCAAATATTTTTGCATGATACATCAATAATCAAGGGCTTTTCTTTTCTCACTGGGAGACATCTGAATTTCACACATCAGCTTTTTGATGAGGAGGACCCAGACATTCCTTCCAGGTCCTGGTCCTGTTGCAATAGCTGTTATTAAAAATTATTCTCAATTCTGGGCTTACTCTTCCTTTTCTCCCAGGACTGATGGTACCTCTGCCAAAAATTACCCACCGTCACTCATCTAACAGTAAAAGAGTCAGAGAATCTTAGCTCCTAGAGGGTAATTCATCATGATTCATTTTGACTGCAAAACAAGTTACACTGGAATTCCTGATAGTAGACTCGCAGACATCATTTATTTAAGAGAAGCGAGAACTGTGGTCGTTTCTCACATAGCTTTGGCCTCAGATTTCAGCAGGAATTTCTCCTAACCAAGGACTGCAGGACTTGCTGTCATATATATGTCATAGGATGTTTTCAATTTCAAATTGAAGTCTTTGCTAACATAATTTGTCTCTTGGTTTGTACTGGTTTGGTTTAACTGATTTCAGCCGTATGAATTATAAAGTACTATGAAAACTCAAAAACTGGAAGATTTAATACTCTTTTTTCAATATTTCCCAACTGTACTGCTTGAAAGGCTGAATCACTCCTCATCCTCATTTACTTTTGCCTATTTTCACTCATATGGCAGGGAGAAAAAGGTATTCCAGGAATTTCAGGCCAATTTGGTACTCCTGGCACGCATGGTGAAATAGGTGAGTTCGTTCTCTTATCTGAGTGCATTTTGTATTCATTGCCCATGAAACGCTTAGAGGGTCTTCGGTTTTAAAAAGTGTTGAATGATACTTTAAATGTGGGACATTGTGAAAAGCTTAATACTATTAATTTCATTCAATTTGTATTGTCCATGGATAAATCCATCCATGGCAGGGAGAAGACTTTGTTTTTCTTTCTGTAACTGATTCTTCTTTTTTTCTAGAAAGCTAGTAATCACAGAATTTTGCCTTAGGAGTAGCAAGTCCTTCAAAAAAATAGGGAATACTGTTTAAATTAAAGCATTACCTCTTGTGTTTGTTTTGGTTTGAAATAGGTGAGCGAGGAGAAACTGTGGACTTACCAGGAATGCCAGGCCTTAAAGGGGAAGTTGGTGTGCCAGGCTTAACAGGTATTAATTTTGCAGTTGCTCTGGAATTGGATATTTTATCACATATTAAAATCCACAGAGAAAGAGAGGGGAAGCTTACCGCGAGTTTTTGATGACTGTTGAACCTGTGCTGTCATCACAGCTCCTAAAGAAGTTCATCTTTTCTTTATTGAAATTAGTATGTGCTACATTTACGTCTTCAACTACAAGCACAGTTACAGCAGTGAACATCAATCACATGCAGCTCCAGTGAAACATTTTTCTCTCATTTTTTTTGCCACTGATGACAAAAGGAGCAGTATCAGACCACAATTATGGAAAATGAGATAGAGATTTTGGATTGGGCTGGTTAGGTAATGTATTAAAAAAAATGTTGGAGTTTCCCTGCACATAGAGAACACTTGAATACCAGTGTCATATTCAATATAATTTGGGGAGTACTTTTAAAAACAAATTTAATGATGGTTTGGCCAGCCTGCTATAGTTGACTCTTCATTCTGCCAGATGATGCAAGTGCTCTGACTAGAAGAATGTCATTATGTGCAAGACCAGGACCCATTCAACTTCGTATTATGTTTGTTAGCCTAGGGTCATATAGAGATTATTAAAAGAATAAACTGGTTTTGTGGTTTTCCGGTTTTCCAGGCTCAAGAGGAGGTGCAGGACAGAAAGGCGAAGGTGGTGATCCTGGTTTTCCTGGTATTGAAGGCCTCAAGGGCACACAAGGTGTCCCTGGCTCTGTGGGACAAGAAGGTAAAATAGTCTTTTATTCCAAAGAATAAAACTACAAAAGAAGAGCAAGACAAAATCTCTTTTCCCTGAAAGCAGTCATTAAGGTTTTTTTTAATATGTTGGCCAATCTGTAGGCTGGTAAAGAACAGTGAAAAGGATGTGGAAGTCATGGTAGAACTTTCTGAGATGAAATTTCAGAAGTCGAACTCCGCTTCATACCAGTTTTTCCTTTTATATAGAGATCACATGCCCAACCAAAGTGTTGTATTGCTGCCATACTCGAGTATTCTAATGCTGTCTCAATACAAGGCCATGGGCTTTTCAGTGCTCTTTTCTCCTATAAATGGAATTAATACCCACCAGGACCCAGTTGTGGAGTCTCTGAGCCAGGCTGGCCAAGAGTACTGGAGAATCAAAGTCTGGTTCAGCTCTGGCTGGATCATAAATTTAGGGCTTAAGAATATGTCTTATTGCAGGATAATCATTAAAATGCTCTTTCAGACCAGTTGCTCCACATTTCTCATATAATTATAGTGCAGCAGAAGGGGAAACTGTGGTACACATAAATGAAATCACTTACTGTTACAGGCAAAGAATTAAAAATTTCATTTTAACAGGAGGAACTCACTGTATTTCTGAGATTGTTGGGAACCTGAAATTTTTAAGGAATTGTTCTGTAATAGCTTGTCTATCCCACCTTTACTCTCTTTAATTTTCTTCCACTTTGATGAGTGTGCAGTGTCATACAATGACATGAGGAGGGGAAAGCCTTCATTTTGCTACCTGGGAGAATGAAGGTAGCACGAGTCCATATTTTGGGCTATTGGTTTTAAGGGCACTCATGAGAAAATATTCATTGTTGTCATGCAGGTTTGCCAGGACTGGTCGGCCCCCCTGGGCAGCAAGGAAGCCCTGGAGAGCCTGGATATCAAGGTGAAAAGGGAACTCCCGGCTGGCCTGGCTTACCAGGACAACCAGGTATTTATACAACTCTAACTATTTAATCATTTCAGTGTGAGCACTTGCTATTGTTCCCCTAGAGTGCAGAAGGAGAAGAAGGAGAAGGAGAAGGAGAACAAGAACAAGAACGAGAACGAGAACGAGAACAAGAATGAGAAGAATGAGAAGAACAAGAAGAAGGAGAAGAACAAGAAGGAGAAGAACGAGAACAAGAAGAAGAACAACAACAATGAGAAGAATGAGAGGAAAAAGAACGAGAAGAACGAGAAGAAAACAAGAAGAAGAACAAGAAGAACAAGAACAAGAACGAGAAGAACGAGGAGAAGAAAAAGAACAACAAGAAGAACAAGAACAAGAAGAAGAAAAAGAAGAAGAAAAAGAAGAACAAGAAGAACAAGAACAAGAACAAGAACAAGAAAACCAAGAACAAGAAGAACAAGAACGAGAAGAACGAGAAAATAAAAGAACAAGAAATAAAAGAACAAGAATAACAATAACAAGAAGAATAACAAGAAGAATAATAAGAAGAAGAACAAGAAGAAGAACAAGAACAAGAACAAGAACAAGAACAAGAACAAGGCTTTTTGCAGCTCAGAGTGGCAGAGTCCCCCTCTAGTAAATATTTATTCCAGTCCAGGTGCCTTAATGAAGACCCACGTACTTGCTTTCTGATTTATGGCTTCTGAAGGACTGGTGGCTACTCAGCTCACTTTAACTGCTGATGACCTCTCTCAAAGCAGAAAGCTTTCATTTTTCATGACAGATAGGGAGGGAAAAAAACAACCAACCAAAAAACAATACTTAAAATGCAGCAAGAGTAGTGGTATCCACTGTTTTACAGTATGATAATAAGAATAATAATAATACAGAATATTATAAAGTGTCATTAGATAGCAAACAATATACTTGACCTACAGTGTCATCAAAAACTGTGACCTGGAAGTGCAGAAGGCCAGGTTGGATGGAGCCTTGAGCAGCCTGGTCTGCTGGGAAGTGTCACTGCTCATGGCAGGGAAGTTGGAACTGGATGATCTTTGAGGTCCCTTCCAGCCCAAACCATTCTGTGATTCTGTGATTCTATGATTCTACGATCCAATGTCTAGTGTTAAGTGTAAATGCCTTATGGTTCAGACAGAATTCTGCTACCAAAATACAGGTGGCAGTTTAAAATGAAGCTCTTTCAATCACAGGATACAGAATTTTATTGGTTGTCACCTAATTCCTCAATACATTAAGCAAGCACATAATTTTCTCCAGTACAGCCTGAAATTGCCCTGCTTTTAGTAATTTTAGGCTGTCTGAATCTGCATCAAATCAAAGATAATCCCCTCTACTCTGCCCTGGTGAGGCCCTACCTGGAATACTGTGTCCAGTTCTGGGCTCCTCAGCTCAAAAAAGACAAGGAATCACTGGCAAGAGTCCTGTGGAGGGCCATGAAGATGATATGGAGACCAGATTGCTGGGGTTGTTTAACCTGGAGAAGAGGAGGCTGAGGGGAGACTTTATTGCTCTCTACAACTACCTGAAGGGAGGTTGTGGAGAGGAGGGAGCTGGCCTCTTCTCCCTAGTGACAGGGGACAGGACAAGAGGGAATGGCCTCAAGCTCTGCCAGGGGAGGTTCAGGCTTGACATAAGGAAAAAATTCTTCACAGAAAGGGTCGTTAGGCACTGGAACAGGCTGCCTAGGGAGGTGGTTCACTTGCCTTCTCTGGAGGTGTTTAATATGTAGGTGGATGAGGTATTGAGGGTCACGGTTTAGAGATTGGTGGGAATGTTTGGACTCAATGATCCACTGGGTCTCTTCCAACCTGGTGATTCTATGATTCTATGATTCTTATGAGGAAAGGCTGAAAGACATGGATCTGTTTAGCCTGGAGAAGAGAAGACCGATTGGGGTTCTTATCAGTGCTTATAAATATCTGAAGGGAGGGCATCAATAGGATGGGGCCAGACTCATTTCAATGCCCGGCAACAGGGTGAAGGGTCATGGGCACAAACTGAAGCACAGGAAATTCCACATGATGGTGAGAAAAACCTTCTTTACTGTGAGAGTGATGGAGCATTGGAACACGTTGCCCAGAGGGGCATCTGCTTCTGTGGAATCTGCTTCTCTGGAGATATTCAACTCTATGTGTTTCTGTGCAATCCGCTCTAGGTGAACCTGCAGTGGGGTTGGACTAGATGATCTCCAGAGGTCCCTTCTAAATCCTACCAGTCTGTGATTCTGTAGTGCAGTTATGAATACCACCTTTGTAGAAAGCAAAGAGAGATAGTTTTGTGAAGGTTGAATTGTCCTCCAGAGCTCTTGTCATTGATTAGAGATACTTGTCTAGCTTGGACATGATGCTTAACACTTTGACAGGTTCAAATAAATGGAAGAAATTTTCCCTGTGACAGCTATTAGACATTCCATTAGGGTTTTGTTGATTTTACTAAATGACACAGAATGAATTTCTCTTGAAGAGAGCTTCATTATTATTTTAAAGCCTAAAATTATACCGCAAATATCTTGGTTTGAGGATTTTGGAAACCTATCAAAGTTTATTAACAAAATTGTGGTAGTAAGACTGGAATCAGTGATGCTACCAGATGGATCAGAGATATTTAAAATAGAATTCTTATAATGAGGTTATTGGATAATAAGAAAATTTGCCAATCATATAATCATGGTGTAGTAAGCTTATTGTAATGAATGAATTTGCTTATAATAGACAAGATTTTAATACAGAATTGCATTTATTGAAGGATTTTGAGGTTTTTGCCTAGGATTATATGCAGATTCATAGAAACTATTATGATAATCATGAGGTAATTTTACAACAGGTTCGCCTGGCTTAAGAGGAATCAGTGGACTGCACGGTTTACCAGGCACTAAAGGCTTACCAGGATCACCAGGTAAGTGAGATTTTTATGATGCCTACACACAGACATAACACTGTATTGGCTGCAAGTCTGGTTGGTGAAATCTGCGTAATGTGACTTTCTTCATTATATCATCCAAAGCACAACATGGAATTTGCCTCATTATTGTGGACTATGAACACCAACTTCATGGCCAATGTGTTCATACATCTCTCCTGCCACACAGACGAATTAGAACACAACTTCAGATCATGATTATTTTCCTTTCATAATGTTAAAGCCTCAAGGCCTTTCTTTTTTTCCCACTGAGCCATTTTTATACATGTATGTTAGCATGTTCATGTATTATTATATTTGGAAACATTCCAGCTTTCTTCTTTATTTTGAACCATTCCACAACAGGTCCAGATGGCTACGGCTCTGCGGGTTTCCCAGGTCCAGCGGGTGACAAAGGGGAAGCAGGAGAGCCAAGCAGATTGCAAGGCAGCCAAGGACCTCCGGGTCAGAAAGGAGACAGAGGTGTTCCAGGTTTGTATTCCAGAGAATGGGATCTACTTAGTATTTATTTCAGCTGTGGGTGTTACAGAGGTTTTTCACAGGAAGGGTCATTGAGCATTGGAACAGGCTGCCCAGGGAGGTGGTTGATTAACCTTCCCTGGAGGCGTTTAAGAGATGGGTGGATGAGGTCTTGAGGGACTTAGTTTAGTGTTAGATAGGAATGGTTGGACTAGAAGATCCGATAGGTCCCTTCCAACCTGGTTGTGCTATGATTCTATGATTCTATGAAAATGTGGTGCTGTTGCACAGGAGAGCTCCCGATGCAGTGAAGGTCACTGGACTTGGTGCTGCAGCTCAGCCAGCTCATGCTCAGAAACAGTGATTTGTAATGCCCAATGCTGGCCAAGCCAGTCACTCCAGTACAGCCTGGGTCCTTCCCCATGGCAGCGGCATCTTGTAGCACCCACTGAGCTCAGCACAAATGCCAGAGATCACTCTCACTCATCAGCTCTCCAAATATTTTTAATGATGCTCCAGTTACACAAAGTATATGGCTTTTCTTTCTTTTTTGTGTCTTGCAAATCGATCAGTCTTTACTTTTCTTCTGAAAGCCTCACTGTCCATCAATGTGTGATCATCCTGCTGGGCTCTGTTCCCATTCACAGTGCTGGATTTGTGCTGTCATCCCTCATGTAGTGTCAGCATGAAGCTTTATAGCTCAGACCAACTTGATGTAGCAGGCTGCAATTATCTCAGTATGATTCACCACCAATTCTTCTGCCATCAGGAAGCCACTGGACTGATGTTATGGACGAAACAACTCATTACAAAGAGTTTTTTTTAAAAAAAAATCCAATATTTTTGCTCTAAAATGATTAAATGGCTTGTATCAGAAACTGTGTGACCACCAGGTCCAGGGAGGTTATTCTCCCTCTGGACTCGGCACTGGTGAGACCGCTCCTTGAATCCTTTGTGCAGTTCTGGGCCCCCCACCACAAGAAGGATGCTGAGGCTCTGGAGTGAGTCCAGAGAAGAGCCACGAAGCTGGTGAAGGGGCTGGAGAAACAGGCCCTATGAGGAACGGCTGAGAGAGCTGGGGTTGCTTATCCTGGAGAAGAGGAGGCTGAGAGGAGACCTCATTGCTCTAAAACTACCTTAAAGGAGGTTGTGGAGAGGAAGGAGCTGGGCTCTTCTCCCAAGTGACAGGGGCCAGGACAAGAGGGAATGGCCTCAAGCTCCGCCAGGGGAGATTTAGGTTTGAGATTAGGAGGAAGGTTTTCACAGGAAGGGTCATTGGGCACTGGAACAGGCTGCCCAGGGAGGTGGTTGATTCATCTTCCCTGGAGGTGTTTAAGGCACGGGTGGACGAGGTGCTGAGGGACATGGTTTAGTGTTTGATAGGAATGGTTGGACTCAGTGATCCAGTGGGTCTCTTCCAACCTGGTTATTCTATGATTCTATGATTAAGGATTGGGA
Source organism: Coccyzus lansbergi (assembly GCA_033558105.1). Classification (NCBI taxonomy): domain Eukaryota; kingdom Metazoa; phylum Chordata; class Aves; order Cuculiformes; family Coccyzidae; genus Coccyzus; species Coccyzus lansbergi. The sequence continues at coordinate 622,793 of JAUMJK010000220.1, read as the reverse complement.
TATATAAGGTACCAATCATATCTTGGGCTGCATCAAAAGAAGTGCGCCTAGCAGTGTGAGGGAGGGGATTCTGCTCCTCTAATCCACTCCCGTGAGACCCCATTTGGATTACTGTGTCCATTTCTCGAATCCCAAACAGAAGAAGGGCGTGGAGCTGTTGGAACAGGTCCAGAGGAGGCCACAAAGATGATCCAAGGACTGGCTGAGAGAGCTGGGGTTGTTCCGCCTGGAGGAAAGAAGGCTCCAGGGAGAACTTAGAGCAGCCTTTCAGTACCTGAAGGAGGCCTCCAGGAAAGCTGGGGAGGGAGTTTTTGCAAGGGCATGGAGTGACAGTACAGGGGAGAATGGCTTTAATTTGTAAGGGGAAAGATTTAGATTAGACATTAAGAAGAAGTGCTTGATCATGAGCATGGTGAGGCACTGGAACAGGCCAGGTTGGACAGGACCTTGGGCAGCCTGGACTAGTGGGAGGTGTCCCTGTCCATAGCAACAGGGTTGGACCTGCATGATCTTTAAGGTTCCTTCCAACCCAAACTATTCTATGATTCTCTATAAATAAAACCTGACTGCCTTTGCCTACTTGGTTCAAAGGTTCATTCCTATTACTTTATGTTACGCTTTGTTGTTACTAACACACTGTGAGTTCTCAAACACTATCCAGGGATTTATTATCAAGCCCTGTAAGAAACGGCTGTTTCAGTCACCTCCTTCATGTTTCTTTGTCAGAATTAAATATTTTTTTTAATACATAAACAAAAAAGGGGTTGTTGCTACCTGACAACTTGAATCCTCTTAAAAGTATAATCTGTTATTGTTTAGCCACATTTTTGACCATTTCACATTTTTCATCTATACAGAACTTCTTGGACTCAGATTTTTGGTTTTAACTGACCCCGAAAAACTCATGTGTCTGTGACTGCTGATACCTCAGGACACAAGTGAACAAAGTTGCTTTCTTATCTGCTTCGAAATACTTAGGATATTTTGAATACATCTATCTTGAAATAATAGTTTACCTGGCAGACACAACATTATGAGCGCTCCACACAATGATATGTAATTAGCTATCCAGAGAGTTTTGCCACAGTTCTTTTAAGAAAAATCTCTACAAAATCATCTGAAAAAAAGTTCATAAAATCAATGGGAACCGCAGGTGTTTTCCGTTTTGAAAATCCCGTTCTTTGTACTTAGTCTACAGTGAGTTCTTAGAACTGCATTTATGCCTTTTCTTTGCTGTACTGATTATTTCTTCTCTTCCTTTCAGGACTCCCAGGACCCTTTGGCATTCCTGGGCAGGAAGGATTTCCAGGGCCTCCTGGGATTTCAAATATATCAGGATATCCTGGTGATAAAGGCTCCCCAGGTCTAGACGGAGTGCCAGGTAATTCATGCCTTGTTCCCCTCAGACAACAATGAAAGATTAAGGACAAGGTTGTGCCCTCAGACAACAATAGAAGATTAAGGATTGGGTTAGCAACAGCAGTCACTGTTATTTTGATCCTGATCAGTAAAGTATCCTCATTAAATGCAGCACTAGAGTGCAAGAATAAGCTGAACAGAACTAATGGTAGATGAGATAATATGGACAGACATAATAAAAGCAAAAGGCAGTTCCTCCAGGTTGTCTTGATGGAAGAGTTTGATTTTCATGCAAATAACAGATTTAATCTTCCAGAATTCTCTTAATGTTTTTCAGAAGAATTATGCTAATTTACTACTTCAAAATCTGAGGTTTGTGGCAGACTTGCAACCATACAGAATATTTTCTTAATCATTTAAAAAAATAAGGTTGGAGCACCTCCCATAGAAGGACAGGCTGAGAGAGTTGGGGTTGTTCAGCCTGGAGAAGAGAAGGTTCTGAGGGGATCTTAGAGCGACCTTCCAGTACCTGAAAGGGGCCTCCAAGAAGGCTGCGGAGGGAGTGTTCACAAAGGCTTGTAGTGATAGGACGAGGGGAAATAGGGATAAACTAGAGAAGGGCAGATTTAGACTAGACATAAGGAGGAGTTTCTTCACCATGAGAGTGGTGAGGCACTGGAACAGGTTGCCTAGGGAAGTTGGGGTTGCCCCTGGAAGTGTGGATGGGGTCTTGGGCAGCCTGATGTAGTGGGAGGTGTCCCTGCCCATCGCAGGTGGGTTGGAACTGGATGTGCTTTAAGGTCCCTTCCAATCCAAACTATTCTATGATTCTGTGATTTACAAATATTCCTAGGAGCAATTACCATGCAAACTAAGCTACATTAGGAAGAACTAGCTCTTCTCTCTACAAGTCCACTCTATGAGCCTGCTTCTCTCACATGTATGAGCAAGTCACCCTTTATCTCTCTATATTTAGTTTCACATACCAATTGCTTATTGGACTGTACAGTCATTTCAAACTGCAGTGCCACTGTGAAGAGCTTGTGACAAAAGTTGCAGGTGTCCCACAATCATCTGTATATGAAGCACAGAAACTCTGATGTAAGCTTAGCAAAAACTTAGCAACAGGCAAACTAGCTGAATACCAACAAAATATATAGGTTTCCAAATGGAAAAAGCACCTTAGCTGGCCAAACTGCATGGGTTTTCCCACTTCCCAGGCAATCATTAGCCAAGAAAATAAGAATAGAAGCAGTTAGGAGACTGGGAACACAAACACCAGCTCCCAGCCAAATGGTGAGGTAAGCAAGGTTTGCTCTTAGATTGAGTTTCTGGAGCGTGTCCAGAGAAGAGCAACAAAGCTGGTGAAGGGGCTGGAGAACAAGTCTTAGGAGGAGCAGCTGAGGGAACTGGGTTTGTTTAGTCTGGGGAAAAGGAGGCTGAGGGGAGACCTTATCACTGTCTACAACTACCTGAAAAGAGCTTGTGGAGAGGTAAGTTACAGGTGATAGGACAAGAGGGAATGGCCTCAAGTTGTACCAGAGGAGGTTCAGACTGGACATCAGAAAAGATTTCCTCACCAAAATGGATATCAAGCACTGGCAGAGGCTGCCCAGGGAGGTGGTTGAGTCCCCATCCCTGGAGGTATTTAAAAGATGGGTAGGTGAACTGCTTATGGATGTGATTTAGTAGTGGACAGGTACAGTTGGGCTTGAGGACCTCAAAGGTCTTTTCTAGCCTAGTGATTCCATGATTCTACTTTGCCATCTGCATCTTGCATTCATATCCACATGTGATGTGACTTCAACAGGCAGCACGAGACATGCCCCAGTTGACACCCTAGTTAGTAAATCCACCTCTTCTCAGAAACAAAGTCCAAATTACTTCTTAGGCAGCAGTGGTAACTGAACAGAAACCTGGCCAGGTTTAGCTTCAGGCAGTGTGTCATTCTGGAAAAAAGAAGCTGTTCCCGTAATTCCCAAGACAGCATGATCAATAGGATCCAGATGTTCAACTGAAGCACGAAGATACTCAGAACATGAAGTCCTTGGCTTGTTTACCACCTGGCACTGAGTCAGGTGCTTGCTATTGTCTGATTCCTCACTACTTACTTAGAGAGGGAGGAAGGGAGGGAGGGAGGCACACAGTGAAATGGGGCATTTGCTGGGGAAGGGATAACTCATCTAAGGCTGTATCTCAGCAAGCCCCTTGAGATGACACTGCTTTGAGAAAGCTTCGTGCTCTTAATTCCTCTGCCACTGCAGCAGAAGGTCATGCCAGCCTGAAAGCAGGAGCACTGAGTAAGCTAACCATCAGCTCCCCACTTTTAATGGAAAGTAAAAGGAAGGGGAAAGGAAATAAAACTTGTTTGGATACAGTTAAATCGTACTGCTATTTTTCCCTGTGCCCAAGTCTTAAATATAAACAGATTACAAGCTGTATGCACTCTCAACAGGTTATCCAGGACGACAGGGGCAGCCTGGAATACCAGCTCCACCAGGAAGAAAAGGAGAAAGCGGACAACCAGGTGTGAGTGGAGAATTTGGCCAAAAAGGAAGTAGAGGTGATCCTGGATTACCAGGGAGACCAGGCATTCCTGGGTACCCTGGACCAAAAGGTAAGGGTGGGAACTGCTGATTTTAGCCACAGGGCAGGGGAACCTCCTAAGCTTTAACAACGTGACTTTTGCACTCACACGATCTGTGTTGAAAAGTAGTAATGCCACCTGTCCTTTTGCATTAAAGGTCCTAAGGGTGAACAAGGTGTCGTCGGCTTTATGGGCCCAGCAGGATTGCCAGGTGATTTGGGACCCATCGGACCGAAGGGGGATAGAGGAATGACTGGTGAGTATGTGCAGTCAGACACATGACTTGTTTCTAAATTACTCATTTTGCAGCTTCACAGAGCCTGACGTAACTGGCTGTGCTCCAAGCAGGAGGTCGGGCTGCATGACCCACAGAGTCTGCACCAACCTGCATAACTCTGTGGGACCCCTGGCAAATTCCAGTGGACAAGTGCCTGAATTTAACATGAGCAGTCAGCTTTTTGCCTTTATGAATTTATTTTGCATGAGGTGTCAACTCCAAATTCAGAGCCACTTTTACAGTAAAAAAAAAATAAGAAAAATTCCTGATATAAATTAATCCTGTTGAGTAGATGTACTGGGTATTTTGAAACAAATATTTAAAACCCTTCACTCCATCTGTGCCATCACTTGATTGTGTCTCCAGAAGCTCACTAAAACATGGTGTTGCCCCTCAGACAGCTGTTGGATATCTGGGGCGAGCTTTTAATTTCTTGTGTCGTAAATGCGGGAGCAGCATCATTTGTTTCCTTCTGATTATCTGATTATTCTGATTAGCAAGCAGTGTGCCCAGGTGGCCAAGAAGGCCAATGGTATCCTGGCTTGCATCAGAAATGCAGGTCCAGGGAAGTTATTCTCCCTCTGGACTCAGCACTGGTGAGACTGCTCCTTGATGGACATGGTTTAGTGTTTGATAGGAATGGTTGGACTTGATGATCCGGTGGGTCTCTTCCAACCTGGTTATCCTGTGATTCTATGATTGTGCTCTCCTCATACTCAAACACATTTTGCCAATATAATAAAAAGAGCTGCTGTATCTGAGGCAGTGAGTTGCAGACAACAGTCCTCTCACACATGCAGCCAAGGAACACCAGGAAATTTGTAGACGAAAGCACATTAAGCAAAATACGCGTGTTTTTATTAATCAAGCTATCTTATCTTCTTTCCAATCACAGGGTTTCAGGGCCCTCCAGGCTCTCCTGGGTTGCCCCCTCTTCCTCCAACGCTGGTTGCTGAGCGAGGTTCACCAGGTCCCCGTGGAAATATAGGACCTCAAGGAAGCCCAGGAGATATGGGATCTCAGGGTCCACCAGGCGATCCAGGTAGTAATCACACACTCAGAGTAAAAGCTCAGCTTCCCTTAGCAGAGTGAGGAAACCAGAGCAGAGCACTGCTTTGGCTCTCTTCTACTTTAAATTCTGTTAGGCCAGAAAGGAGAGTCAAATTTCAGTCTTTCAGAGCTGGGACTTGGCTTTCCTCCTCCTCCTGGCATTCAGAACAAAAGCATAACAGGTGCTTCAACAACACTCATATAACCAAAGCAACATTAGATATGAATCTCACTTAAATCCAGATTGGACATCTTTGATGGAACTGTGCACATCCTTGTGGAAGTGCTATCAACTCAGGGAATGTAGTGTTAGTGATATGTGGACCTGATCTGATGATCCTCGTCAGAGATGCATGATGGTAGCATGAGAAAAAGATGAGGATTGTGGGGCTCATGTACTCTTGATCCCAGCAGCCTTTTCCAGTGAAGTCAGTGTTCTTTGCCTGAGCAAGAACCACAAGATCTCGCCTTTAGTGTAAATTGGTAACCCTGGCACCAAACTCTAGCCTCTGGCCTAGACAGGCGCACACTCTCCTGGGTGCAAAACTGGTTGGATGGCCGGGCCCAGAGAGTGGTGGGAAATAGAGTTAAATCCAGCTGGAGGCCAGTTACAAGTGGGGTTCCCCAGGGCTTAGTGCTGGGTCCAGCCCTGCTTAATGTCTTCATCAATGACCTGGATGAAGGCATTGAGTGTACCCTTAGCAAGTTTGCAGATGACACTAAGCTGGGTGAAAGTGTCAATCTACTGGAGGGTCAGGAGGCTCTGCAAAGGGATCTGAACAGGCTGGACCACTGGGCTGAGACCAGTGGCATGAGGTTTAACAAGGCCAAATGGCGAGTCCTATACTTGGGGAGCAACAACCCTGTGCAGCTACAGACAGGAAGAGGTCTATCTAGAAAGCTGCCTGGAGGAGAAGGACCTGGGGATGTTGGTTGACAGCCGACTGAACATGAGCCATCAGTGGCCCAGATGGCCAAGAAGGCCAGTGGCATCCTGGCTTGGATCAGAAACAGTGTAACCAGCAGGTTCAGGGAGGTTATTCTCCCTCTGGACTCGGCACTGGTGAGGCCGCTCCTTGAATCCTGTGTTCAGTTCTGGGATCCTCAGCACAAGAAGGATGTTGAGGCTCTGGAGCAAGTCCAGAGAACAGCAACAAAGCTGGTGAAGGGGCTGGAGAACAGGCCCTATGAGGAACGGCTGAGAGAGCTGGGGGTGTTTATCCTGGAGAAGAGGAGGCTGAGAGGAGACCTCATTGCTCTCTACAACTACCTGAGCGGAGGTTGTAGAGAGGAGGGAGCTGGGCTCTTCTCCCAAGTGACAGGGGACAGGACAAGAGGGAATGGCCTCAAGCTCCACCAGGGGAGATTTAGTCTGGACATTAGGAGGAAGTTTTTCACAGCAAGGGTCATTGGGCATTGGAACAGGCTTCCCAGGGAGGTGGTTGATTCACCTTCCCTGGAGGTGTTTAAGGCACGGGTGGATGAGGTGCTGAGGGACATGGTTTAGTGTTTGATAGGAATGGTTGGACTCGATGATCCAGTGGGTCTCTTCCAACCTAGTGATTCTATGATTCTGATTCAAACCTATGCAAGTCGAGCATGTTTACCAAGTGGGTAGCATGTTGATATCTCTGCAGTCACTTATAACTCTTGTTGGTGCAAGGTTTCAGAGGCTCACCTGGAGGGCCAGGGCTCCAAGGCAGGAGTGGCATCCCAGCTCCTCCCGGCTCCAGAGGTGAACAAGGAGCAACAGGGTTTCAGGGTCCCGTGGGATTTGAAGGTAAGAGATGTTCCAAAGCACTTCTTCCCTCTTCTTATTTCACTGCCACAAATTTTTCTATAGTTACTACATAACTGGATGGGGAGGACAAATGTAGAGTTTCTTCACAGCTTCTTCACAAGGGAGAACTAACTTTTAATAGAGTTATCTTAAAGCAATATTTTTGGAATAAGTTTTGATAGATGCAGATGTCAGTCCACTCATGTGAGTGAGTTTGGTTTGATCTAAGAATATTTTCATATTGGTTGTCTCCAAGTATTTCAGCCTCATGTTTTAATAGAGGTTACATCCCTGGAAGTGAATGGTTGGGAGGTGATATTTGGAGAGGTGATGGAGAACTTATTTGTAAAGTAAATACGTGTGTCCTTATCTAATCAAAGAGCAGAACAATTAACTATATTAATTAGCTATGTACACAGAGAGAAAAGGTATTTGCAGAGCATAGTTATAACCGTATGAAGCAGATGGAAGCAATTAAAAAAGCATTGGTTAATCTTGGACTAAGAAAATGTTTTAAAGGAAAATACTCTCATCTGTATTGTGCAATGTATGCTCAAATTCATCAGAACTTGTATGTGACTTTCTCTGCCTCTGATAGTGAAATCCATAATCTTAGAAACCAGGGAACCTCATCCAGCATGACTCTACTTCAAAGTCAACTGCTTTAATTCTAGAACTACAGTTCTTCTGACAATAACTTACCATAAGAAGAGGCATTAGGCAATCAAGCTTTGTTCATCAGCAGCTTAGCTGGAATATCAGCCAACATGAAAGCATTTGTGGGAACAAAGAGAAGACCTCATTGCTCTCTACAACTACCTGAAAGGAGGTTGTGGAGAGGAGGGAGCTGGCTTCTTCTCCGAAGCGACAGGGGACAGGGCAAGAGGGAATGGCCTCAAGCTCCGCCAGGGGAGATTTAGGCTAGACATTAGGAGGAAGTTTTTCACAGAAAGTGTCATTGGACACTGGCAGAGGCTGCCCAGGGAAGTGGTTGAATCACCTTCCCTGGAGGTGTTTAAGGCACGGGTGGACAATGTGCTGAGGGACATGGTTTAGTGTTTGATAGGAATGTTAGGACTCAGTGATCCGGTGGGTCTCTTCCAACCTGGTTATTCTGTGGTTCTATGAACTAAGTTGTATTATTTCTTTACCCTCCCCCTCCTAAGGTCAGCCAGGCCGCCCTGGTAGCCCTGGGCTGCCAGGCATGCCGGGTCGCAGCGTTAACATGGGCTACCTGCTGGTGAAGCACAGCCAGTCTGAGCAAGAGCCAATGTGTCCTGTTGGCATGAACAAACTCTGGAGTGGATACAGTCTACTGTACTTTGAAGGACAAGAGAAAGCACACAACCAGGACCTAGGTATGTGCAGGTGTGGCTGGTAGCAGACTCAATTCCATCACTGAAAAGGAAGAAAAAAAAAAAAAAAAAAAAAAAAAGGAACATAGAGAAAGCTGAGACTTTAGCAAACAGGCTTAGGAAGCACCAAAAAGGTACTTTGCTCAGGGACATGGTTTAGGGGCAGATAGGAATGGTTGGACTTGATGATCCAAGAAGTCTTTTCCAACTTGGTGATTCTATGATTCTATGAAAATGAGAAGTTTTAAATTGTCTGTCTTCACAGAATGCCCTTGAGAGAGCTCCTGCAAGTCCTTAGTGGTGTTTGAGGGGAGCTGTAAAGCCAATGAAACATTCTGGACTGCTGAGTTTTACTGATGTGTGCTTGGAGCAGGAAACTGAAAACATGCCTGTCTGGGACAGGCTGCCCAGGGAGATGATGAGTCACCTTCCCTGGAGGGGTTTAAGGCATGGGTGGACGAGGTGCTGAGGGACATGGTTTAGTGCTTGATAGGAATAGTTGGACTCGATGATCCAGTGGGTCTCTTCCAATCTGGTTATTCTATGATTCTATGATTATGTGCAAATGATAACCCTCGTTTCTCTCTTTTTTTCCTTTTTTAACAGGGCTGGCCGGCTCATGTTTGGCTCGTTTCAGTACTATGCCCTTCCTCTACTGTAACCCTGGGGATATTTGCTATTATGCAAATCGCAATGATAAATCCTACTGGCTGTCAACTACAGCTCCTCTTCCAATGATGCCAGTGGCAGAAGAAGACATTAGGCCATACATCAGTCGCTGCTCGGTTTGTGAGGCCCCAGCTATGGCAATTGCTGTCCATAGCCAAGAAGCTACTATTCCTCGCTGCCCTGAAGGCTGGCGCAGTCTGTGGATAGGATATTCCTTCCTTATGGTATTTATTTTCCACTATCTGATTTTACGACGCGCTGGGTTTGGAGTCATAGCTACTAGGAAGGCTGTTCTGTTTTAGAGCCAGCAACATCACAACCGTCGATCATACCGGGGAACCAGGGAAACACAAAACTAGGAAGCAGAAAAGGAGAAACACGATTTCTGTGAATTGCAGAGGAAATTACCTCTTGCCAGAATAGCTGTGCTTTACGTACAAGATAGTGCTTCAGAGCAGAACAAAAGGACAGCTGCGGATCAGCAAATAAAATTTCAGTGAGGTGCGACAGTAGCCTACAAAACATTATCACAGCTAAAGATTGGGACTTAATTATGTACAGCGCTAGGTTCCTTCTTTTGAAACCTTAAAACCATTGATGTTTCATCAAAGATTAAGAAGGCAAAGTCTTTCACCTAGGGCACTGAAGTGTGGAGCACATCCAGAGAAACACAATGAAATTGGTGAAGGAGCTGGAGAACATGAAAGGCAACTGAGGGTTGTTTAAACAACTGGGGTCATTTAGCCTGGAGAAAAAGAGACTTTCTATCACTGTCTACAACTACCTGAAAGGAGCTTGTAGAGAGGTGGGTGTTGGTCTCTTCTCCCAAATGATAGGTGATAGGGCAAGTGGAAATGGCCTCAAGTTGCACCAGGGCAGGTTCAGTTTACACATCAGGAAAGGTTTTCTTCACTGAAAGGCTTATCAGGCACTGGGAGAGGCTGCCCAGGGACATCTCTGAGCCCCCTCCCCTCCCCTTTAAAAGCCAAGTAGATGAAGTGCTCAGTGATATGGTGTAGATAGACATGGACGGTTATGGTTGGACTCGATGATCTCAAACAGCTTTTCCAACTGCGCCTTTCTAGGGTTCTGTCTTGTTAACTCATTAAAGACTGGACTGAATGCTGAAATAAGGTTGAGGAAAAAATGTAGGATTCCTCTGCCAGAAAACATCACAGAAGAAAACAGTCAATCTTACCTGCAAACTGTTAGTGAACAGCCAAAAAGTTAATTTTTTTCAGAAAATAGGATAATCTCATGTTTTTCATGTAGTTACAATAAAAAAAATACTGTAGGATAATCTCATGTTTTTCATGTAGTTACAATAAAAAAAATACTTTGAGAAAAGGCAGGCTACATTTTTGACCAGCCCTGTTTGACCTTTCTTTTGGTTCTATAAAAAGCCCTGATACCAATCTCATAGTTACTTCACAAGGATTAATTAAATATTTGTGAAGTCCTGTGTAAATACTGAGCATTGTTGAGAACAAAGTTGTCACCTTAGCAAGAACTCTTTGCCAGGACAAAGTCTGCCAGCAGCAGAACAGGGAACATTTTCCCAGCCAATGTTCAGAGCAAATGAAGTGTTTAGTGTTCACTCAGGCAACTATGGAAGAAGTACAGCACACTTGTGGTTATCTCAGAGTACATACTGGTTAACTTCCTTGGCTTAAATTTGTCACCTCCTTCCCCTGGGTAAGGCGCAATCGTGATGGGAGTCATCATGGACTCGTGCCCAAACAGACTCTGAAGTCACTAATATTTCATGTAGAAAGGGCACTTCACTGTCACGGAGCCTGTAAAAGTAGGGAGGGCATAAGCATTCATAGATTTATATAATCACTAGGTAGGAAAGGACCCACTGGATCTTTGAGTCCAACCATTCCTATCAACCACTAAACCATGTCCCTCAGCACCTCATCACCCGTCTTTTAAACCCCTCCAGGGAAGGTGACTCAAACCCCTCCCTGGGCAGCCTCTGCCAGTGCCCAATGACCTTTCCCATGAAAATTTTTTTTCTGATGTCAAGCCTGAACCTCCCCCGGCAGAGCTTAAGGCCATTCCCTCTTGTCCTGTTCCCTGTCACTTGGGAGAAGAGACCAGCTCCTTCTTCTCCACAAACTCCTTTCAGGTAGTTGTAGAGAGCAATAAGGTCTCCCCTCAGCCTCCTCTTCTCAAGGATAAACAACCCCAGCTCTCTGGCCAGTACAACCCCAGCCATGGTCAGTACAAGAAGAGATGGCAGAGTGGGTTGGATCTGGATGATTTTTAAGGTCCCTTTCAGCCCAAACCATTCTTTCATTCTATATTATAGGCACAGAGTTGGAGCTTGCACACTGAGCATCACCAGTGCTCATCCTGAGGTTATCAACCTGGTTTGCTCCCAAGCCTGAGCTCAAACTGCATGTGCAGGTTTTACAGGCTACTTTCCAGCTCCAGCTGCAAAGGCCTTAGAGCTAGAGTTTATGCTGCTTCTTACCAACTTTGTTCTCATAGACGAACACCAGAGCAGTTTGCTTCTGAACTCAATAGCTTAGTGAATCTTGCAAATTTGTAAGACAACTGCGAGCATTGGGGTGGAGGCTTTTGCAGAAAGCGAGTTGTTTTGTTTGTTTGTTTCTGAAAAACAACTATCTAGACCTCAGCAACATATACCAGAGCAGCCAAGGATCAGAGTTCTTTGCGCCGTTAAAAGGTGGCCACTTCTGATACTCATATGAACACTGTGGGTCTCTCACAGCAAAAAGCAAGCCAGTTACAGTTTGCACTTTTTAATATGTTGTCTATTAAAAAATAAGCAGGCAAATGTATTGGATCTGCCCAGATTGCTGTGAGGATAGGCTGAGAGAGTTGGGATTGTTCAGCCTGGAGAAGAGAAGGTTCCAGGGAGACTTTAGAGCAGCTTCCAATACCTGGAGGGAGCCTCCAAGAAAGCCAGGGAAGGACCTTTTACAAGGGCATGGAGTGACAGGATGACAGGGAATGGTAGAATTGGAAGGGAGAACATTTAGTTTAGACATTATGAAGAAATACTTGATGATGAGGGCGGTGAGACACTGGTCCAGGGAAGTTGTGGGTGCCTCCTCCCTGGAGATGGTCAAGGCCAGGTTGGATGGGGCCTTTAAGTTTGGATCTTTAAGGTCCCTTCCAACCCAAACCATTCTATGATTCTATGAAAACTATTTAGTGACTTTGTTTTCCAGCTACTTTCCTTTATACTGCAAATTCCTGCAGTTTTTAACTGAAAATTAAACAGCTTCTCCTAAAAACACAGCAGTAAAACTCCTCAAGGGACAGAGGAAATGTCTGTTTCATTAGCAATGCCTTTGAGAGAACAAAAGTAACATTCAGTCTGTTACCACAGTACAGGTCAAAGGTGATGCGAAGATGCATTTTTTGGTGGAATTTGCTGCCAAAGAATATGCCATAGAAACTTTCTAATTAGGGAAATTCAAGTTAGATGTATGGTGGAAAGTTCTTTTCATTGAAGGTAATCAAACAGAGGAACAGCTTGCCCAGAGAGGTTGTAGAAATTCCAACCCTGGAGGTATAAACAACTCAATTGTGTCCTGAAGCGAACGAAAAGAGTTTTGAAGTTGGCCCTGCTTTGAGCAGAGGACTGGCTGAAGTGACCTCCAGTGGGCCCTTCCACTTAAATGATTCTCCAGTTCTAAGACTTCTAACAGTGACAATCTCAACTATACAAAAGATGTTTGTTAGAAGAGTTTAAAGTGGCATCAACACATGAGCTAGTTCCTCTGTATGGCTAGAGCATAACCAAACCCTTACATAATTACAGGATTAGCTGACACTCTGCTCTGGAGAGAAGAATCTGCAGCAGTTCTAATGTTTTTTCTCTTTCTCCATGTGTAAGTTTTTGACAGCACTGCCTAAGGTTGTGCTCTAAACGCTGCCCTCCTTGTCTCATTTAGCACACTGCTGCTGGTGATGAAGGTGGAGGACAATCGCTGGTTTCTCCTGGGAGCTGCCTGGAAGACTTCAGAGCGACTCCTTTCATCGAATGCAATGGCGCACGCGGAACCTGTCACTACTTTGCAAATAAATACAGCTTCTGGCTCACTACGATTGACCAGCCCTTCCAAAGCAAACCCTCAGCAGATACACTTAAGGCAGGACTCATCCGAAGCCACATCAGCAGATGTCAAGTCTGTATGAAGAATTTATAGAAGCCTTTCACAGTGTAAGGAACCTGCTTAGCATGTGGGTCTTATACAGTGGAACCTTCTCTGATGGTTAAAGCAGTTGAATAAATCATGTTGGTGCTTTTTTTAACTTATTACCTCAAAAAGCTGAATGGAAAGTTAATTTTTGAAAATGCTTGTAAAAGCAAATTAAGTGTAACACAAGTCAATTCTAACTCACGGATCTAGTGCTATACAGTATATATATATATTTTTGCTAGTCTAACATATCATTTGCCAGATGATACAAATACTTGCAGCTTTGAAACATCAAAAAGACTTCAGCAATAAAAGGTCACCTTGGTCAGATATGCACTGCATTTACTTTATGACAATATAGATATCTTTTCTTTTTACTGTATTTGTCACGACAGTAACCACTAACAACTGCAGTTCCATAAAAAATTAACACAGGGTGATCGAAGTGCTAAATCCTTGCCAAATACTGAAAATACCTTCTGTAAAGTGCTTTTTTATGTCGAGTATTGAAACCTAATTTTGATGTCAGTATTTTATGCTTAGGCATTTCCAACACACCCAAAGCAAATCAGCTTTTTATAGTATTTGGTTTTTTCAAGCCTCACTGTGCTTTATCATTTAACTGCTGGTAACAGCAGTGAAGCCCCTAGGCCTCCAAAAATTAGTGACCACAAAATGCAACTCTTCCTATTTTGATTAGGAGACTAAACGATGAAGAAAATACCATTTTACAAGCTTGATGATTTTTCTAGACATATCCAAGGCCAAGGGAACATTAGAAAGCTCTCTTGCTCCACTGTTGTGTGAATGTTTATCTGTGTCACACTGCCCATATGGCAGTGGCACCAAGTGGATTTTGCATTGCAGCTTTTCCCTTCTGGAACTAAGCCTCTCATCACAATTAGATTTTAACTGTGTGTTGTTGGAGCAGCCATCGCATGTAGGGTAGGTTTTGCAGGTGAATGTATTGCTCGATGCCACATAATCTTTGAATATGGAACTTCCAGATCTGCCACCTGTCTGTCTGTAGGCATGTGCTCCTGGCAGCTGGGGACATATGGAAATGCGATGATGACCATGCCAAAGCAAAGGGGAAACAGGCAGGATATTTATTTGGCACCATCTTTTCCCATATAAAACCACATCATTCTATGCCAGGCTTGATAAATGGTCAGAACAGCTCACTCTTCCCTTCTGTAAAAAGAAGTGATTTAGCCCAGAGATGTCTGTCACCACTGCAAGAGGTGGGGGGAAGAATCTGCTGCAAATCACTCATTTTGTTCCTATTCCTGTAGTCTGATTGTACATCTGAACACTTAAAACTGACACCAAAGACATTTATAGCAATAACAACTGATTTTTCAACAGTTCACCTCACTCTTGCTTCAGGTGCTTCTTGGGTTATGTACTTACATTCCATCCTCTCTGTATCATAAATAAAATCTGGTTTTTTTTCTACACCTCTATTTGTTGATGATTTCCATTTTGTGAACAGTGGTTTTCTATACAATGTGTATAGACTGGGAGGTGGTTGACTCACCTTCCCTGGAGGTGTTCAAGGTGCAGGTGGATGCACGTACTGAGGGGCATGGTTTAGAGACTGGTGGGAATGGTTGGACTCAATGATCCGGTGGGTCTCTTCCAACGTGGTGATTCTATGATTATATGTTTCTATAACTACCCTGTGGAATTAGTTTGCACATAATGAATTAAAGAAGCACAAGGAGAAGTCTCACTCAACTGAAGTTCAAACTCTTCAACCAGGTACACGTGGCACTCAAAAAGATCCAAGAAGCTGTTTGTGTTTGTAAAATCGCTTGTTTAAGCTGAACTAGACATAAGACTAGACGTAAGGAGGAACTTCTCCACTGTGAGAGTGATGAGGCAGTGGAACAGGTTGCCCAGGGAAGTTGTGGCTGCCCCATCCCTGGAGGTGTTCAAGGTCAGGTTGGATGGAGCCTTGGGCAGCCTGATCTAGTGGGAGGTGTCCCTGCCCATGCCAAGGGAGCTGAAACTGGACGATCTTTAAGGTCACTTCCACCTCAAACTATTCTATTATTCTATGAAGTACTGAAAGAGTGTTTCATCTGTTGTTAAGAAGATCAATGTAAGCCAATAAAATACGTGGGGCAGATTAAAGCAAGGTATTATTCATACTCTGCAATGTTCAGAAAGCCAATATCAGCCAAATTTGACAAGTGCTATCTCCATGAAAAATATAAAGCATAAATTAAGTAAAGTTCTTAGCTAGCACACTGTTTAACCTAGATTAGTTGTGCATATAATTAGTTCTATCCATAAATAGAGACATCACCTAAGCTTGAAATGAACTTTCCAGCCATGCTGTAGCTCTGAAAGGCAGCCTTTAAACAAATTAATCCCACTGGCATTGCTTTGGCTAAATCAAATACTTAGAACTGAAAACACTGCAGTCAACATGAGCCGAATCTCTTCCACATTTGCCAGTTCAATTAAATTGCACACAGCAGTAACAAACACCCAAGAATCAGTAATCTACCTCTTCCAAGTGTTGCTAGACATCAGTGGTTGTGGGATGATCATACAGTTGTGATTTTTACAGCATGTCACTCTGGCAGTGCAGCACATTCAGTGTTAAGAGAATTCAGGTGGAGGTTATACAAGTCCAAAAAACAAGTCAACAACAACAGCAAACAATTTGGATTTTCATGGCTAATCCATCGCCTAATCTTCCTATGCAGCTAATTTTTTTTTTTGCATGAGAAATTTTAGTAGATAGATCTCCCTCTGACACTTACTTTGCCTCTTAATGACATCACATTTTCTTAACAAATTTGTTCAAGGCAATATCAGCACAGCATTAAAAAAAAACCAACCCCAAAACCCCACAAGGTGCCACTCAGACTTGAACTTTTGTACTTTGTTTGTGAAGATCATGTGCTTCACGTCTGTGTACTCATGCCCATGTTTCTCCAAAGCTTGTGTAATTGCTGTTTGAGAATGGGAGGGAGCTCATGCGTGCAAACACGTGGAATACTTAGAGCAGCCAGAGGATTTCATCTGGTGAGTTTACCCAGAGCACAGAAAAGAGGGGAACCGATGTTCAAACTGCCTCTTTGCTGCAAGTTTACCTCCTGTCCTCTGAATAAAGGCTGAGAGAGTCGAGGCTGATCGGCCTGAAGAAGAGAAATCTCCAAGGAGACCTTATTGCAACCTTTCCGTAATTAAAGGGAGCTTATAAGCAAGATGGAGAGAGAACTTATACGAAGGCCTGTAGTGCCCGGACAAGGGGCAAAGGTTTTAAACTGAAAAAGGGTAGTAGATTGGACAGGAGTAGTACATTCATTAGGATGAGAGTTGTGAGACACTGGAACAGGTTGCCCAGGGAAATTGTGGCTACTTCCTCCCTGGAAGTGTTTAAGGCCAGGTTGAATGGGGCCTTGGGCAGCCTGACCTGGTGGGAGGGCAGGGTAGTTGGAACTAGATGATCTTTAATGTCCCTTCCAACCCACACTATTCCACAAGTCTGTGATCCCTGAACCCACTTCCAAGAAGATAAAACATTTTTATACTGGAAAAAAACAATTGCAGAAAAAAAAAAATCAATCTTTTTACTGAACTATAGAGCTCCAGCCTAGAATGTGAAAACTACAAGTGTGTCACGTGGGTTTGACCAAGTCAAACCTTTTGCGTTGAAGTGTCCTGTTTGCTTCCTGCACTTTCCTGTTAGAAAACAGGCTGAAATATAACATGCTGCTGAGCCTGGAGAAGGTAAACAACATTATATTTCCTTTCTGTAGGTAACAGAGCATCACTCTGTCAGCACAGAGTGAAGCCAACATAGCAATGTCAGTTGACACCAATTATTTCCTCAGAGTCTATCAACCAGATCAGCTGAGTTTGCTCACACCCTGTGTGACTGGGCTTGTTCACAGCTGCTGGGAATAGAAAACTAGCAAACAGCAAGTGCTAAGTGTGACCCTGCCACAAAAGTCATCAGATTGCTGCTAGAAGAGAGGCTGGGGAGTCACTGCTGATGTGCTAATGGTGCCCCAGTGCAGTCAGCAGCAACCCCTGTCACCACAGAATGGCATCCCCAGCAAGATGTAAAAACAGGCAGTGGTTCTTCCCACTACAACATGGACAAGGGTGTAATTGAGCTGAAGCAGGTGGCTCAGCAGCTCTGCCTGCCCCACAGATATCCAGGGGGTTAAAGCTCCCTTCACGATCCACATAGGGGAAGCCTCCTTTGGGTTGCCAGGAGCCAATAGTGACCCTGATTGTGCTCCATATCTATAAGTTTGATCTATAAGTTTGGAAGAACAGAAGAGTTATGGGGATGAAAGGTCCACATATGGCATCATCTGTTCTATAGTTGCTATGTCATACTACGTATGTAGATACATTGACATTTATTTGTTCTTGTTCTGCTTTCTAAATTGTACGAACTGAGGCAAATTACAGTTTCTGTAATAAGCTCCCTCTTTTCACAGAACAGATTTGTGAATATGTACATATGACTGTATATATCTTAAAAAGGAAATGTCAGGCTTCTGAGGTACTGAGGGGCGTGGTTTAGAGATTAGTGCAGCATTCTCACAGCATTCTGCTGCGGAAACTGTCAGCCTCTGGCCTGGACAGACACACACTCTCCTGGGTAGAAAACTGGCTGGATGGCCGGGCCCAGAGAGTGGTGGGAAATGGTGTTAAGTCCAGCTGGAGGCCAGTGACGAGTGGTGTCCCCCAGGGCTCAGTGCTAGGTCCAGTCCTGTTCAATGTCTTCATCAATGACCTGGATGAGGGCATTGAGGGTACCCTTAGCAAGTTTGCAGATGACACAAAGCTGTGTGCAAGTGTCGTTCTGCTGGAGGGTAGGGAGGCTTTGCAGGGGGACCTGGACAGGCTGGACTGCTGGGCAGTGTCTAACGGCATGAGGTTTAACACGGCCAAATGCCGGGTCCTGCAATGGGGCACAACAACCCTGTGCAGAGCTACAGACTGGGAGAAGTCTGGCTGGAAAACTGCCAGGAGGAGAGGGACCTGGGGGTGTTGGTCGACAGACGACTGAACATGAGCCAGCAGTGTGCCCAGGTGGCCAAGAAGGCCAATGGCATCCTGGCTTGGATCAGAAACGGTGTGACCAGCAGGGCCAGGGAGGTTCTTCTCCCTCTGTATTCAGCACTGGTGAGGCCGCTCCTTGAATACTGTGTTCAGTTCTGGGCCCCTCACCACAAGAAGGATGTTGAGGCTCTGGAGCAAGTCCAGAGAAGAGCAACGAGGCTGGTGAAGGGGCTGGAGAACAGACCCTATGAGGAGCGGCTGAGAGAGCTGGGGTTGTTTATCCTGGAGAAGAGGAGGCTGAGAGGAGACCTCATTACTCTCTACAAGTACCTGAAAGGTGGTTGCGGAGAGGAGGGAGCTGGGCTCTTCTCCCAAGTGACAGGGGACAGGACGAGAGGGAATGGCCTCAAGCTCTGCCAGGGTAGGTTTAGGCTGGAGATTCGGAGGAGGTTTTTCACGCAGAGGGTCATTGGGCATTGGAACAGGCTTCCCAGGGAGGTGGTTGATTCACCTTCCCTGGAGGTGTTTAAGACATGGGTGGATGAGGTCTTGAGGGACTTGGTTTAGTGTTAGATAGGAATGGTTGGACTAGAAGATCCGATGGGTCCCTTCCAACCTGGTTGTTCTGTGATTCTGTAGTGGGAATGGTTGGACTTGATGATCTGGTGGGCCTCTTCCAACCTGGTGATTCTATGACTCTCTATGACTATGACTCCATTAGTGCCTGCAAGGAGCAGGACGGAGCTTTCCCAGCCAGCCTAGTACTTGCCCAGCCTGACTAGTGGCCCAGCCTACAGCCGAAAAGTACATCAGCCACAAGGCTGAGAGGTTATTTAGAGAACAAGAGGTAGAATGAGCGTGCACCAGTGCAATTCCTGTGCTGCCAACCCTACTCTGCACCTCCACTGCTCCACCGTGTCAGTAAGCTGAGCTGAATTGATCCAGTAAACTCATGTAGGACAGGACGGGGAAACAAATGAGGGGTTTGCAGTGCTGGGCATCAAGATGCACCTGAAGAACCAACAGGGAAATTAATGCATGTATGTTAGGATACTTAGTGACTATATCATACTGCTCCTCTGCAGGAGGCTGAGGAGAGACCTTATCACTGTCTACAACTACCTGAAAGGAGCTTGTAGAGAGGCAGATGTTGGTCTCTTCTCCCAAGTGACAGGTGATAGGACAAGAGGGAATGGCCTCAAGTTGCACCAAGGCAGGTTCAGATTAGACATCAGAAAAAAATTATTCACCGAAAGGATTCTCAGCCACTGGCATAGGCTGGCCAGGGAGGTGGTTGAGTCTCCATCCCAGGAGATATTTAAAAGTCTGCTTCAGGATATGGACATGTACTTTGGGTAGTGGACATGTACAGTCAGACTTGAGGATGTGAAAGGTCTTTTCCAACTGAGTCATTCTATGATTTCTCCTGTGCCAGTTTCACATCAGAAAATGCCAATCCTCACCTCCTTCCAGGTAGATGGCAATGTCAGGCAGAGCAGCTAAAACTCAAAGCTGCAGCTTCACCTGGGCACAACTAAGCAGGAGGTGGAAGGGAGACTGAACACAGGTCTCCAAGACTAAGGTATCATATAGAATCATAGAATAGTTTGGTGTGGAAGGGACCTTAAAGCCCATCTAGTTCCAACACCCCTGCCATGGGCAGAGACTCCTCCCTTGACCAGGCTGCTCAAGGCTCCACCCAACCTGGCCTTCAACACCTCCAGGAATGGGGCAGTCACAATTTTCCTGAGCAACCTGTGCCACTGCCTCACCACTCTCACATTGAAGAAATTGTTCTTCCTGTCTAGTCTAAATCTGCCCCTCTCCAGTATAAAGCCATTGCCCCTAGTCCCATTGTTACACCAGAAAGGGGTTTCAAATTAAAAAAATAAATGACAGAAGAAAAATGAAGGAAAAAACTTCCTCCTGCAACTTGCATTTACGGCAATGATGATGCAATGGTGCATTCTAGTACCTGAGAGCCCACTATGGAAGGAGGATTCAAATCAATGAAGTCATTGAATGAACAGTACATATCCACAGTGATTTTAATAGTACAACTTCTGAATCTTACACTGTCAGATCTGACATAAAAAGACCATAGTTGATTTATTAGCTACAAATATAAATTATACCTGGATGTTCTGTTTGGGTTTTTTTTTTCAAGAATAAAAAAAGTACCATGTGTTCAGTCTTTCAGAGTTAGAATGACAAGGGTAAAGATGATAATCTGTGAAAGCTGTCAAGAATACACAAATAGACCATTTATACGCAACATGAAATAGCGAGTCATGAAAAATCAGACTCCTTCAAAACTGTTCAAACAATTGTCATCATCAATTGTACTAACAGACCATTTGTCTTGGGAGGCCTCAGAAGCCGGCAAGTCTTCCTCCATAATTTCACTCTCATTCCTATTGTCACAAGAATAGCATTCCAGAAACTTTTAATGGTCAGATTTGTTTTTTTTCACATACACTATTCCATCTATTTATTCTTTGACCTTTTCTCTCAGGTGAACTGCAAGCATTTCTTATTCCTCTTCAGTCTTAGTCTGCTGGAGCAAGCAATCCCTCCCCTTTTCTTAAGTCGTGTCAGTGGTTCAAGCACAACAACTAGATTTTGTCCTTTTTGCTGGCTTGTAGTCAGTAATGTCTACAGTTTGCGGTGGCCCCTCAGCTTTCTGCCGCACAATTATTGGGACTACCATGTCAAACACAGTTTCAAAGAGGTAGTCCACCTTGTATCCCGTTTTTGCACTGGTCTCAAAGCACATTTTCTCAGCTGCTGGCACATCCTTCTCATCTAGCATTTTGTATTTCAGTATCTTTTTATACAGAGCGATCGCATCCTCTGCATGGACTTGTTTTCGCACCTTTGAGCCACAGCTGGCAACAGACTTCTCAGGTCTATTTTCATCCGGCGGTAGAGCACAGTCATCAGTGAGGTCAACTTTATTTCCAACAATAGCAAAAATGCAGTCAGCACTCGCACTGTCTGTCAGTGCCAAGAATCTTTCTTCCAGCTCTGTCAGGCTTTGGAGGCTGTTCACATCATACGTGAGAATCACAGCAGCTGCTCCTCTGCAGTACATAGACCCGAGGCCATGGAACTGCTCCCGTCCTGGCAAAGGTTTAAACACAACAAGTTAGTCTGCTGGAAGCTATGTTATTAACCAAGTAAAAGAGTTTAAGCAATTTTAAGCCAATATCATAAGTTTGGGTGGTGCGGTGAAGGGAAAAACACATTATTTGTAGCATTTTCAGATTTTTTTCCTTCTGCTTTTTCCTTTGGAGTTCAAACAGTGCCACAGAACAGCTCAGCTTGCTGCTTTCTCAGTTTTAGAAGAGGGAATCTCTACAGATGAGTGAC
The DNA here is from genome assembly GCA_033558105.1 of Coccyzus lansbergi. NCBI lineage: Eukaryota > Metazoa > Chordata > Aves > Cuculiformes > Coccyzidae > Coccyzus > Coccyzus lansbergi. The sequence goes on along the minus strand of JAUMJK010000220.1, from coordinate 601,123 downwards.
CAAGCAAGCGTGACACGGCATTCACAGTTGCAGAAAGCAAAAAAAAAAAAAAGTACTTTTTATTAAGTCACATACTAGTTTATGTCACATGAACAATGATGCTGCTCACATCCACGGATCGCATGTTCCGCCTATTTAACATTTTATAAACAGAAAATAAGCTCTACTGCTTGAAATTCAGCTAGGAGTTTTTGCTCCATAAATTCGGTACACACTTTCAAGTACATCCAGTTCAGAAATCTCAATTAAAGTCAGTAATCCACTCTCTACCTAAGTTTTGAAGGATTTTGTAAGCAATTTAGCCCTGTGATACATTGCATTTACAGGAAAAGACCTAAAGCCTGTATCGATATGCATCAATAGATATAAGGATGAATTTTTTTTACTACAAAGTTGACTATGAAATTCTTTGCTTGAATCGGTTGTCAGAGAAGCTGAGGATGCCCCATCTTTCCAAGTGCTCAGGGCCAGGCTCAACAAGGCTTTGAGTAACCTGATCTAGTGGAAGTTGTCCCTACCCTGCAGTGGGGTTGGAACAATATTTTCCCTAGGGTCTCCTCCAACCCAACCCATTCTATGGGTCTACAAAGCAGGTAGAGGCACTCAGAAGTATGTAAAACTTTCGCATGAGGAAAAACTGGGGGATCTCTCAGGCTGGTGAATAATTGGAAAACGTTATGAAAAGATCTCTATAAGTTCAGGCCCAATACTGAGAAAGTTACCCAGAAACAACTTTTTACTCTTTCTCATAAAGCAGGAAATGAGGATTTTCCATCAAAACAATCACATAGGTAGTTCAAATACTTTCCTACACAGTGAAAATGGGCAATAAGTGTTATAAGACGCTGCAGAGGTCGAGCGTTCAATGAATGGTGCTAAGAAAAAGTATAAGGTAAAGTTTATGAAGAACAGTTTCTCTGCAATTTTGTATAATCTCTGATGTGTGAGCAGGCCAGTGTTCTCATACTTTTTCCTCCCATCATGTTCAAAGTTGTGGTTTCAGTCACACTGCAAGTGAGTTTTCAAGAGTCTCCAGTTTTTCAGTAGGCGTTTATGCTGTGACCTATTTTGTTTTTATCCGAATCCTGATTATACTGCGGTCTGGAAACCACAATGGAACATATATCCTCCCCCACTCCTCCACTTCAGATGCCTAAAACATAAAATACAGCCTCCAAAATCATTTGCTACAGCAACTGAGCACTAGAACAATCCTATGACTTGTTTTATGGAATTTGTATGCTAATCTAATCTTGCACAGCATAACAAACCATGATATTTTTCCACTCTAAACTGGCTACTTCTACAACTAATATATTGTTGAAAAGGGGAAAGAGTAAGAAAAATTTCGCTTGCATAAGGGATTAATTATGTCAGAGGAATTATGGATAGTTTCTCTCACTCACCCACACAGCACAATCTATGTGCAGAAAAAATTGCACAATTTCTTTTTGCAGCGCAATTTCCTTGTACAGACCACTTCTAGCACTTAAGGGCTGGAACAATCCAAGATGTGGAAATCCCCCAAAACTACTTCAAGTATTTAAACTAATATCCTACCTCTGCTCCAGGGTGTCAGGAAAAAGAATATCAGACATTACAGTGAAAAACTTATTGCATGAAAAGAATGCCCCTTTCTTACAGCCAGTTATTGCTTTCTCTGGACTTGTCTGCTCCCACAATAATCCTGTGTCTTTTTACAAGTTAGATAAATGATAATATCTTCATCAAAGATACAGACTGCAAGATCAAGGGTACCCCAAGCAAGTGGTGCAGTTGCCACACCAGAACAACGGGACATCATCCAGAGGGACCTGGACAGGCTGGAGAAGTGGGTCTGTGAGAACCTCATGAGGTTCAACAAGGCCAAGTGTAAGTCCTACACCAGGCTTCGGACAATCCTCATTTTCAGTACACGATGGAGGATGATGTGATTGCGAGCAGCCCTGAGGAGAAGGACTTGGGGGTGCTGGTCAATAAGAAGCTCGATATGAGCCAGCAATGTGCACTCACAGCCCAGAAGATCCTGGGCTGGATCAAAAGAAGCATGGCCAGCAGGTCAAGGAAGAGGATTCTCCTTCTCTATGCCTCTTGTGAGACCTCATCTGGAGTGTTGTCCCCAGTTCTGGAATTGTCAAGAAGAAGGATATGGCGCTGTTTAAATGGGTCCAGAGGAGGCCACAAGGAGGGCTGGAGGACCTCCTATACAGGGGCAGGTTGAGAGAGTTGGGGTTGTTCAGCCTGGGGAAGAGAAGGCTTCCAGCAGACCTTAGAGGGACCTTCCAGAACCTGAAGGGGACCTCCAAGAAAGTTGATGATGAACTTTTTACAAATGCTTGTAGTGATAGCACTAGGGGAACGGCTATAAAACTGGAGAGGGGCAGATTTAGACTAAGGAGTAATTTCTTCACGATGAAGGGGGTGAGACATTGGCACAGGTTGCCCAGGGAAGTTGTGGCTGCCCCATCCCTAGAGGTAGAACCATAGAATCACTAGGTTGGAAAGGACCCACTGGATCATCGAGTCCAACCATTCTTATCAATCGCTAAGCCACGCAAAGGCGTTCAAGGCCACCTGATCTAGTGGGATGTGTTCCTGCCCATCACAGAGGGGTTGGAAGTAGATGATCTTTAAGGTCTAATCAAACCCAAGCTATTCTATAATTCTATTTGCAAGCAAAGGAATTGCAAGCACCAAATCGGTCACAAAGGCACAACATTAGGGAAACTTCTTAAACTCAAGTGACTAAAACTTAATTTCCATTTTTCTTCTCATCTTTATAATTTGCCATACTTGCAGCAGGTTGACCACCTTACAGACGTATCACTGCCTGCAGCACCATTAGCTTTTCAGACATTCTTCCAGTAAATGTATGAAGTCCTGTTGAAGACTTCACCCACCCAGGAGCAGCACGGCCAACAAGCATTTTCTAAGTCCTATAATGGTTGTCAAAGAAACCAAAGATTTTTGAGCCAAATGGACTTCAGTACCATAAAGTTCACAAGAAACCCAAGGAAGAAAAAAGAAAGGAAAGGCAGACCTTGCAAGAAGTCTGATAAATAAGCCAAGTTTGATTTAAAGTTTGCTGAGACTTGAACTTAAGCCGTAGAGTTTGGTCTTGCCAGCCTCCTACAGCACCCCAACCTCTCAGCTGGAAGGCAGCAGACCACGTGAATGCTTTTCTCTAAGTGTGACCACAGCCTGAGTAACCCTTTCCCTATCGAGCTCCCAGTCGTGGGATCCACTCACAGCAGCAGCGCTAGACACTGCCTTGGTCTCCTCCTCGGGGCTCTCCTCCTGTCTTCCATCCCTGGGGTGGTATCCAAAGCAGTCTGTGAAGTTGCTGTTAATGTCTGAGAGCAAACTATTTCCTCCAGCCAGATTTGAACACTCCACCATCTATCACCTCTTCAAAGGCTTTCACCACAACTTAAGTAACAAATTCCCACACACGCATTCTTTCAATGAATCCTTTAGTGGAAGAACAAGTTTTAACCTTCTCAGTGCTGAGCATGCACAAGAATGCAAAACTGGCTGTTTCATTAAGTCTTGAGGGAATAAAACACCACAAATACTAAAGGGTTAAAAAGGTCTTCCAGAAAGTACTGAAAAATAGTACTGTCATTACTCTGATATCACAGTCTGAGTGGGGTCCCCCTGAGATCCTAAAGTAAATATATAGTATGGAAAAGTACCTGAAGGGGAGCAATAAATAGAAACACACTAACATTACATTAAAAATGAACAAGAGTGCAACATCGTCCAGAAAGTTTTCTTCATAAACCAAGTATCTTCCAAGGATTTGCACTATTACTCAATCAGGACTGTAATCTGAACAGTAAGAGGAATTAACACAAACACAAGGTATCAGCCAAGTCTTGTCTTTCAGAATTGTAGTGATAGGACTAGGGGCAATGGATATAGACTAGACAGAGGGGCAGATTTAGACTAGATATAAGGAAGAATTTCTTCCCCATCAGAATGGTGAGACACTGGCACAGGGTACCCTGGGAAGTTGTGGCTGTCCCATCCCTTGAAGTGTTCAAGGCTGGGCTATATGGGATCTTGGGCAGCCTGATCTAGTGGGAGGTGTCCCTGCCCGTGTCAGGGGTTTGTAACTAGATGATCTTTAAAGTCCCTTCCAACCTAACCTATTCCACGATTCTAAATTATACTTCTCCATTATAAGAATGAATGAACTCGAGTGCACATGAAGAGAGACAGGAACTGTGCCCTAAAGAAACAGCCTAAACGGGAAAGAAAAGAGAAAGCGTCACACCCATGAGAGCACAGACACCGCTATCAGAAAGAAATGAGTTGAGAATTCAGCTGGAGTGGATGACGGTTCAAAGGGTGACCTTGATGCTCTTGAGTTACCTCAGCGGGAGCATCCGCGTGATCACAACTGCAGACAGAAAAACTCCTTTTTCAGGAACAGCATTTCCTTGTGTTTGCAGACAAAGCAGTAAAGTTATGACCCTTTAAAGGACATGGGGAAACAATTTTGCTGGGAACTGAGACTTTGGTTTATGCACGTGCACCAAGATACATACTGACTGTCAAAGGACAAACAATAAAGCTTCTGAAAAATTCCCTGGCCCACATCTTGGTCAGATTGTAAAGTTTTGACACTGATGAAGTCAGAGTTCTTCATTACCTTGTTCAAGATTGATATTTGCTTCCTCTAGGTGGCTTTATCGCTTTTCCTTTGAACTAAGGAATTTTATTAAATACCTGACTATGCCTGTGGTTACTTGAGGATAAAAAAAAAAAAAAAAGGTTCTCCACCCCAAAGGATTATCATGGAGGACAGAAGTAGGAATTAATGGAAACAAATGAGTGACAAAGCACTGGAGAGGTCAACTTTTTACACATCCAGGAGCTGTCTAAATACATTCCCTCTCGATCCATTAGAAAAATGCCAGCATTTGGTTTTCCTCCAAGACAAAATTCCCTATAGAAGTCTCTGGGAGGAGAAGGAACAAAAAAAAGCAGCTACCACAAACCTCAGAAAACCCCCAACCACTAAAACAATTACAGTTGAGCAACTAGAAAATTCATTTATACTCCACCTTCACCTAGGATTATACATTCATAATTCTGCATTACAGAATATGCTTGTGTACACTAAATTCCAGAATTCAACAGGCCTCTAGCTCTACCAAAAATCAAGATTGCATTTATTTGTTTATATTTATTACTTAGATATGAATCAACATTCAAGGCATGAACTGTGCCTTATTTCAGGAGCTTCTATTTAAGTTATTAAAATTAGATATGGATGTCATGGCCAAAGTAGAACATAACATAAACACAGGAAAATACTAATCTTAATACCCAAAGGGCTTCACTTTCATGCTTTAAAGTAGAACACCTACACATGTGAGAAGAAAATAACAGTCACTTAACAGGATCAAGTGAACAGTGAACAAAGAAAAATTCTTTAATATAGCTTTTCAAAGAAAATACATAAGAAACAGTCAGTCAAGGAAGTGGACTCAACATAATATAAGATTGGGACAAGCCTACTTCACTCCTAAACACAACCTACTCACAACTGCCAAGTCAGGTATCTCTATCTTATAATAAAAGAAGATTAATAACAACAAAAAAACCCACACCTCTTGCCTTAAATCCTTTTGATAGGAATGGTTGGACTCGGTGATCCAGTGGGTCTCTTCCAACCTGGTGATTCTATGACTCTATGAAAACTACGTATTTGACTTAATGAAGACTCCGATTCCCAGGACCCTACAAACAACCCCACTCTACAAACATGAATCATACAGAAAAAAGCTCTTCTGCAAAGCAGCAGTTCACAGTGTGAGCAAGGCAGCCACGTGAGAAGGAGCAATCACTCACTTCTTGCTTAGGCAAACAGCCCTGTCCATCAGTCAGCTTTAATTACCATGCTAGGAATATCAAACCCCTGGACATAAAAATGGATCACTATAAAGCCTAGAATGTAGCCCCTGCATAACCATTACCTATGAATTACGTAAATCCCCTCAGATTTGGTCTCAGAAAATGGGGATTATTCAAAAACAGTTTTAAAATAAACACAAATAATTGGCATACAGGCATAGAATAGGTTGTGTTAGAAGGGACCTTAAAGATCATCCAGTTCCAACCCCTCTGCCATGGGCAGGGACACCTCCCACTGGATCAGGCTGCCCAAGGCCCCATCCAACCTGGCCTTGAATGCCTCCAGGGATGGGGCAGCCGCAACTTCCATGGGCAACCTGTTCCAGTGTCTCACCACCCTCATCATGGAGAAACTCCTACTTATGTCTAATCTAAATCTGCCCCTCTCCAGTTTATCACGATTGTTCCTATCATTATAAGCCTTTGTATCAAGTCCCTCCTCAGCTTTCTGGAAGCCCCCTTCAGGTGCTGGAAGGTCGCTGTAAGGTCTCCTCAGATCCTTCTCTTCTTCAGGCTGAACAAGCCCAACTCTGTCAGACTGCCCTCGTGTGGGAGGTGATCCAGCCCTCAGATCATCTTTGTAGCCCTCCTCCAGACCTGTTCAAAAAGCTCCATATCCTTCTTATGTTGAGGATTCCGTAACTAGGCACAATACTCCAGATGAATGTTACGATGATGAACATAACTTCAGTCTGTAAAGCATTTATCTTCTCGCTCCAATGTAAAATCTAAAAACATGATTAGCATTACCAAGCACAAAGGCCTATTCAGGCTAGACATAAGGAGGAATTTTTTCACCATGAGACTGGTGAGGCACTAGAACAGGTTGCCCAGGGAAGTTGTGGCTGCCACATCCCTGGAAATATTCAGTGTCAGACTGGGTGGGACATCGAGCAGCCTGGTCTGACAGGAGGTGTCTCTGCCCATGACAGGAGGGCTGGAACTGGATGATCTTTAAGGTTCCTTCCAACCCAAACTATTCTACGATTCTATGGAAAAAAAAAAGTAGAAAGCAAGAAAAGATGGAAAAATAATTATAAGTTTTAAAAGAGCACAAAAACAAAGAAAAAACCCACCAGTCCCTGTACCCTGTATGAGGTTTTGCTTTTTGCTTGTTTTAATATAAAGGCAACATATGAATTCAATTCTGTGAGTTGAAACCACTCATACGACTGGGAAAGGAATCTGTTTGGAATCTTTGTAAACAAATAGAATCACTTTAAGGCATCTGAAATAAAGAAAAAGTGGGTGCTTATTTACGGGAAGTGGAAGTTTCTCTATACTCTATACCTTTATAGTTTATACATTTAATGGAAAAATAGCTATATTTACATCTCTTTTAGTCTGCTTCTTTACCCTCCCCTTTAAATATAATAAAAAACTAACATAAATAATAGAACATAATAAAAACTAACATAAGAAAAATAACAAATACCATAAATTAGGATTGCAGGACATGTTTCAGCAGAATCAAAAATATTTAGTATGTAAAATACTATGGCTTAAAATTCCAGCCACTTCACCTCCCTTGTGAAAGATGAGCCTTCCCTTAAAAGGATTAATAGCTTTGCTAAAAGAAATGCTTTATGTATTTTTTTCAGATTCATGGTTATTACTAGTTTACAGCATTTTCAAAAGCAAATTCAACAGTCATCTAAAACAAACGACAGCAGCAACTACTATTAATATGTTTGTTCTTTATGGCTGTCATCACTAAAAAATACTCATAAATCTATTTTGGCTCTGTTTCCCTTTTAAATTTTTTGCTATATACACCCAGAGCAATTATACCACAACCTATTCTAGGCATAAAGAAGAATTTGTTCACCATGAGAATGGGAGGCACTGGAACAGATTTCCCAGGGAAGTTGTGGCTGCCCCATCCCTGGGGGTGTTCAAAGCCAGGTTGGACGGAGCCTTGGGCAGCCTGATCCAGTGGGAGGTGCCCCAGCCCATGATAGGAGGGTTGGAACTGGGTGAACTTTAAGGTCCCTTCCAACCCAAATCATTCTATCATTCTATGAAAGACATTCACTTCAATAAGCCTTTTATTGTTAGGACAGAGAGCGCACTGAGAAGTTATCACATGTCAAACTCCAAAAGATGTGGTTAGCAATCTACAGGATCATCTAAAGATGACTACTCGCTGTGATATGCGTTTCTTCAGCACAAGGGCACACAGGAAAACCTGTTTAATAAAAGCAGTGAAACCAAAAATAATGAAAAGTTTGCTACACAGCTAATTTCATATCCTCCAACAAGGTTATCTCTCTAGGCACCTGCTGGAACAAGCTTCAAAATAAACGCCTAGTCACAACATTTTTCTGATGTTCCGAAGAAATTACTGAAAAGAAATACAGCTTCAACTCGCAACACACCTTTAAAGAACCCACAACTGAAACGTGTGCAAAAAATTGCTATGCTTTTTAACAGTTAACTGTGCGAGAAGTTCACGGAGAAAAGTGCTTTTAAGTAAAAAAAGTTTCACTTTCTAAAGGCAGCGGATGCCTAGCAGGTTACGCTGGTGCAGATGAACCGATTGCTACATCCAGAAAAGCTGATTACTGCAGATGAATCACTCGCATCTCAATTATAATAAATGTCCCTCAGTTACCTTGTGAAATCTGGTATTATTCAGTCATGAACTAGTTTAGATATTCCAATAAACTTTTTTTAATGATGTCTTTAAGAGCAGTTTGTTAATTGTAATTCCACAACTGGTAGTGAAGGTTTGCATTACTGGTTCTCAAAGATGAGTCTATGGGACAAACTCACAGGTAGAGGAGATCAACTTAACAACCGAGAGAAGGGAGCAAGGAATCACAGAGCAAGGTCAAAGTTAAGTGTAACCCTTTCTCCTCATTTGAGTCTGATCTGCTCTGTAATTAATTAGTTAAATTGCACTCAGACTTCATCTCATGACTGAGGATTTTGTATTTTATAGAGCAATCAAAGAAAGAGAAGTTAGTATCTCACAAATCAGTTTCCCACACTTCAGCTTTCAGACTCTTAATTTGGGTAGCTTTTCAGTTTCATTATGTATCCTTTTTAAAAAGGGACTTTGTAGAAAAGCATGTAGTGATAGGACTAGGAGGCAATGGGTATAAACCAGAGAGGGACAAGTTTAGGCTAAGCATAAGGAAAAATGTCACCATAAGGGTGGTGAGGCATTGGCACAGGTTGCCCAGGGAAGTTGTCGGTGACACATCCTTGGAGGTGTTCAAGGTCTGGTTGGATAGGGCCTTGGGCAGCCTGATCTTGTGGTAGGTGTCCCTGCCCATAGCAGCAACATTGGAACTGGATGATCTTTAAGGTCCCTTCCAACCCAAACTATTCCACAATCCTATGAAAAGGAAAAAAACTGCCATACACACTCCCAAAAAAACCCCAAAATTAAAATTACAGAAACCTCCTACTTTCATCTCTAAGAGGTATTCCTCTACGTCTTAACCCCCTTCTTGTCAGGCCAAAGAAATCAATATTTTTTTCATATTCAGGCTCTTTGCCTCTGGCAGATTCCTCTAAAACATTAATCATCCTTGGAGCTCTTTTCTCCAACCCTTCCAAATTATTCCACAACCAAGACTGTAAAGGAGATTCACTGAATCCATGAAGTTAGTTAAATTCTTTACAACTTTCATCCCTCCCAACACTAGGTATACTTTTCAGATAGCTTATAGGCTTTGGGACTCCACAAGGTATCAAAAGCTGTCTGTCATCTACTACCAACTCAGTGGACCTTGCAAAACACATGTTGCTGCTGAAATGAATCTAGCTTAACCTGTTAAGCTACCAGCACTCCACACCATTAGTCTGTCTTCATTTGCAGATTTACAACTGTTTAGTCTGCATATTTCTAGGTGCAATCATCTTTTTATAAAGAAACTTAAAAACTCGGTGTCTTTGGGCTAGATGCATATTTATGGTAACTCTTCACTAGGCAAAGCAGCTGCACAACTTCTACATAAAGGAGAAGAAACACTATCAGAGAAGATCTCCATTATCTACAAGGTTTAGCCCATGAACTAACTTCAGCTTTTCTGGGACAAAATAGTATCTAGAATTTATTCTGTTGCATAAAAACCAAGTTATTCTTCTTTCTGGTAAGACTAAATCAAAACTCACCAGTGTAATAATGAAAATAAGCCTAAGTTTATAAACTCACAAGAATTCTAATTTCACAGTCAAAGTGGTCATAGAAACCCAAATTTCACTCCACCAATTTGCTTTCTAACCAAAGTTTTAAACGTAATGATAATATTTCAAGTAACACAAACCATGTGTTGGAATGGTTGGACTCGATGATCCAGTGGGTCTCTTCCAACCTGGTGATTCTGATTCTATGTTTTAGAAAAAAACTCCCAGCACACTACCTAACATGATTTTGCCAACGGAAGTTTTGGTTAGATCTAAAAAACAAAACCCAAATCACCACAAAATGTAATTGCAGCTAAAGATCCCACTGACACCTCTACAACCCTGAACAATGTTTTAATTTAGACAAGACTAGGTAAAACTTACATTTTAAAACCACTCATTTTGTTTAGGTCTCTGATCTACAGTGTTTATTTTTAGGTGAAGAAAATCAGACCAGACCCTTCAAGCAATTCGTGTATCTTTCAGCTGTATGGAAGCTTAGTGCCTTGTAAAAGAAGAGAATTGACCTTACCCCTGCCAGTCCAGCAAGCGTATCTTGAATTAATCTACAACACAATCTAAAAAAGAATATCAGTATTTATCTTTTTCCTGTCTGAAACTTCAGAGTTATATAGGAAGAATCATAGAATGGTTTGGGTAGGAAATGACCTTAAAGATCACCCAGTGCCTAACCCCTTTTCATGGGCACGGTCACCTTCCCCTGGATCAGGTTGCTCAAAGCCCCATCCAACCTGGCCTTGAATGCCTCCAGGGATGGAGCATCCACGACCTCTCTGGGTAACCTGTTCCAGTGTCTCATCGCCCTCACCATAAAAAAAAAATCTCTTCCTAATATCTAATATAAACATACCCTGTCTGGCAAAAAAATAAAAAATAAAAAAAAAGAAGACATGCCAGACTTATGGGATATGATCATCCTGTCCATGAGTGAATGCTCCACTCAAACTCCAGCTGAAATCTAGCACCAACACTCTACTGAAAAGAAAACACAGCATGGTGCTTGCAAGTTAAATTTATCAAGCTCCTGGATGCCTGTACTGAAATGGAGCAAGAGTGCAAGGATGAATTTAGAACCTGGAATCTAAGCAAAACACAAGTATGGATTTGAAATTCTTCCGAAGCTTTGTGTTTAAAAGAAAATTTTAAACCACTGCTTAAAGAGAAGTGGTCTTTTGGCAGATGATCGTCTTAAAGAAAAATAAGATTGGAAAAAACTACAAGGAGGGGAAAAGCCCTTCAGATTTACTTTGGAAGAGACCTGCGTGAAGCAATAGCGCTGAACACTCACGTGCAGCAGCAGAGCTTGATGGTCAAATACTGCTCAGCAGTGGGTAACAAACCACCCTGTCTGCATAAGACACTTGCCTTTTGGGTTGTGTAAGAAACATTTTGGTCATAAGGATGTTGAGGCTCTGGAACAAGTCCAGAGGAGAACAACAAAGCAGGTGAAGGGGCTGGAGAACTGGCCTTATGAGGAATGGCTGAGAGAGCTGGGGGTGTTTATCCTGGAGAAGGGGAGGCTGAGGGGAGACCTCATTGCTCTCTACAACTACCTGAAAGGAGGTTGTAGAGAGGAGGGTAATGGCCTCTTCTCCCAAGTGACAGGACAAGAGGGAATGGCCTCAAGCTCCGCCACGGGAGATTTAGGCTGGACATGAGGAGGAAGTTTTTCTCAGAAAGGGTCATTGGGCATTGGAACAGGCTGCCCAGGGAGGTGGTTGATTCACCTTCCCTGGAGGGGTTTAAGGCACGGGTAGACGAGGTCCTGAGGGACATGGTTTAGTGTTTGATAGGAATAGTTGGACTTGATGATCCAGTGGGTCTCTTCCAACTTGGTGATTCTATGATTCTATGATAACGCCCACCAGAATACCAATCCAGCTCCTCCAAGAAGAGCCCAATTCATTTTCCACAGGCTGAGTTCTAAAAGCAGGTTGTTTTTATTTACAGTACCTGAAAATTAATACTTTTTCTTTAAATGTACAATTCCCTTCTACAGATGTACAGACACTGCAGATGATCCATTTCTCTATGAGGTTGCTAAGCTGAGGCTGTTACGAGGTCCTTATCTTCAGAGTCACTCAGAAAGATCTTCAAAGGCCACACTCCCTCCCAAAGTTTGCTTTTCCAACTCAGAAGCAGGTCCTTAGCTCAGACAGGAATGCAGGGCCAAGTGTATTTTAGCACAGTTTGACTGGCGCAGTGAGGCCGGGAGGTCACTCCACACACACTGGTTATTTTGTCTTGCTCAATAAGGAATGGGCAAGTTAACTTGGACTCCAGTTCACTTGAGCAAACATTGATGCAGGTGTGGGATTTTTCAAACTTAAAATAAATAAATGCAGAGATGGGGAGGGTTAATTGAGATTGCCTTCCTAACTGTGTGTCAATAAGCACTCTAAAACGCTAACACTGCTCAGGCATTCCTGCCAGCTCTCAATAGTCAGCAAGTTAGTATCTGCCCAATCCTTCATAGACAAGAAATGCTTCCTGTTTTTCTTCATTTTTATTCCTGTCTTAAGTTTACTTAGAGTCAAAATCCTCATTAGTTGTTTGGCTTTTGCCTTAGATGTCTTTATAACTTTCCTTAGTTTCTTCTTCCTTAAATAAGAATTCCCTGTAGGCCTTTTTGCAGAAAGGGCAACTACATGCATATCAAGTCAATCTATATAATATCCCATACCGTTATTTAAGAGAGGAAATACCATGAACTTAATAAACATCTTAAGGACAGCAACATTCTACAGAAGAAAAATAGTTCATTGTTATTGATTGCAGATCCCCTTCAGATTAATAAAAATCAAATGGTATAATATATTAAAAGCATTCTTTTTCCATAGAAAGTCAACTGTATCCTGGGCTGCTTCAAAAATACCATAGTCAGCAGGGCAAGGGAAGTGATTCTGCCCCTCTATTCTTCTCTTGTGAGACCTCACCAGGAGTATTGTGTCTGTTTCTGGAATCTTCAACAGAAGAAGAATATAGAGTTGTTGTTAGAACGTGTCTAGAGGAGGGTTACAAAGATGACCACAGGGCTAGAGCACCTCCCATGTGAGGACAGGCTGAGAAAGTTGGGGTTGTTCAGCCTGGAGAAGAGAAAGCTCCCAGGAGACCTTAGAGCAACCTTCCAGTACCTGAAGGGGCTACAAGAAAGCTGGGAAGGGACTGTTCACAAAGGTTTGGAGGGATAGGACACTACTAGGTATAAACTGGAGAAGGACAGATTTAGACTAGACAGAAGGAGGAATTTCTTCTCCCTGAGGGTGGTGAGACACTGGAACAGGTTGCCCAGGGAAGTTGTGGCTGCCCCAGCCCTGCATGCGTTCAAGGCCAGGTTGGGTAGGGCCTTATACCAGAAGATTCACAAACACATCTAATTATTTACTTTCTTTGAAAAAAACAATGTTAAGAAGGTCCCTTCTAGATCTGCCTTTTTCCACACCCAGGCTGGTTAGTAGAATTAGGAAATCTTGTATGCTTCCTGAGTTGGTTGTCCTAATGGATGCAATCCTGGATCTCCTGTAGTAAAGGATGTCATGTTGTGGATCTATTCCAATTGAGAGCAAAAAACTCATTTCCTTTGACCATCTCTGCTCTCTGCAGTAATGCCTGCATAAGCTAAATTTAAATCACCAAATTCTAATCTCGCTTCCTAGTCCTATCTTCAGATGCTGCATATGAAGTTATAGTTAATACAATAGATGTAGGAAAAGGAATTTATGCCTTTTGATCAGTCCCAGGATGTTCTATCCAGTGCTCACCTCGAAGAAAGCACATAAGTCAGATTTCAGAGAGAAAATGATTCTTTCTATTCTATAATTTTTAATGGCTTCAGATGTATCCACCACAGACTCGGCATCTTTCTTGACAGAGACCCAAACAAAGGTTATTTGTTCAGATGTTTTGCAATAGCACAATGTGACTTAAGACATAGAATTACCAAGGTAACTCTCAATTCACCCACTGAACCCTGTTTGCCACAGGAAAAATAACTCAGAAGCTCACATGGCTAGTGGCTTCAACACAAGACAGTAACTGTGGTGAAACAAACAACTCAACTACAACATGAGATGTGGTTACAGTGTGAAGTAAAGATACTTAAACTGGCCTCAGTATCAGCAACAACTCAGTCAAGGTACTGTGAAGCTGGCTATGAGACTCCCTGGTTTTGACATTTGTGCACCATAGCGTATATGTGAGATGAAATATCAAAAGCACTCGCCATACATGAGTGCTCAAAGAAGTAATTGTAAAACCATACAGATAACAACTGGCTACCTGCCCCTTACTTGGATTTCATGCACCATCACCTTCCTTCTGAAGGAAAGGGGAAAAGTTCATGGCATAGTCTATAGAAAAGTCACCACATTACACCTAATGAGGCTTTCTACTGCTCCCTGCAATGCTGCTTACTGAGCTAGAGACAGAACTACTGGGGAAACAAGTACTCTGTCTCATCCTTTCCCTGTGTTCTCCCCCTCATGCCCAAACTTTTGAATCACAGAATGATATGAGTTGGAAGGGACCCATGAGGATGATCAAATCCAACTCATGCCTGCATGGGACAACCTGAAAATTTACAATTGCCCAAATGCTTCTTGAATATTGTTGAGCTTGGCATCATGACTGCTTCCCTGATTTCCAGTGAGCCACCACCCTCTGAGTAAAGAACCTTTTCCTAATATCCAACCTAAACCTCCACTGGCACATCTTCCCCATGTTCCCTTGAGTCCTATCACTGGTCATCAGAGAGAAGAGGTCAGTGCCTGCTCCTCTTCCTTCCCTTGTGAGGAAGCAGTGAACTGCTCTGAGGTCCTCCCTCAGTCTCTTCTCCATCACCACAAAGAGACCAAGCAACTTCAGCTGCTCCTCACATGACTTCCCCTTCAGACCCTTCACCAACTTTCTGGCCCTCCTCTGGACACTCTCCTGTAGCTTGATATCCTTTTTATACTGCAGTGCCCAAAACTGCACACAATGCTACACATCATTTCTTAGACATCAGGTATACAATTCAGAAACACACAAGACAAGCTAATGAGTGCAACAATGCAGTAATAACACCTATTTAAATGTTTGTATGTGTCATAGAATCATAGAATTGTTTGGGTTAGAAGGGGCCTTAAAGATCATCCAGTTCCAACCCCCCTGCCACAGGCACGGACACCTCCTACCACATCAGGTTGCCCAAGGTCCCACCCAACCTGACACTGAACACCCCCAGGGATGGGGCAGCCACAACTCCCCTGGGCAACCTGGGCCAGAGTCTCACCACTCTCATAGTGAACAATTTCTTCCTAATGTCTAATCTAAATATTTCCCCTTCCAATTAAAGCCATTCCCCTTCATCCTATCACTACATGTCTGTGAAAAGTCCCTCCCCAGCTTTCTTGGACACCCCCTTCAAGTACTGGAAGGTTACTCTAAGGTCTCCTCAGAGTCTCCTCTTCTCCAGGCTGAACAACCTCAACTTTTTCAGCCTGTCCTTATAAGAGAGGTGCTCCAATCCTCTGATCACTCTTGTAGTGCTCCTGACTCATTCCAACAGCTTCATATCCTCTTTATGTTGGGGATTCCAAAACTGGGCACAATACTCCAGATGAGGTCTCACAAGAGAAGAATAGAGGGGCAGAATCCTCTTCCTCGACCTGCTGGTCACATTTCTTTTGATGCAGCCCAGGACATGGTTGGCCTTCCAGTCTACTAGGAGACCTGTTTCACCAAAGCAAATAACCTAATTCTTGGACACCCTTCTGAAATTTTCTATAATTTCTCCCACACGCTCCCTTACCCACCATGAAGATGAATTTCCACACGTCTGCAATTTTTGTCTGTAGCGTTTACGTAGTTTAACTAACCATTTCTCTCATTCATGCCTACCTCTCTGGTATTTTTAGTATTGTTACAAAGAAGAGAGTGGAGAGTCAACGTTTCAGCTTTCAAGTCAATTTCGACAGATATTTAGAAAACATGCTTCTTCCTTCACTAAGCAGAGAAAGAAAGAAACAAGGCAGAAAGTCTTCATTATGAAAATTCTCAGTATTGCTAGGATGTGGGGCTTTAAAAAATAGATTTAAAGTAGACTCATTCAATCAATTAAAGGACTTGTCAAACTTTTGTATTAGCCAAAGCTGAGAAGCAAACTTTTCAGAGTAAAACAAGAGTACAGGCAAGAACACACCAAAGACTGGACAAACCTATATTTTTGTTTTCCCTTCCACTGTCCGCTCAGATGCGCTTGAAAAATGGTCAATATTAAACCCTCTGCCCCCTTTCACAGCAGGAGTCTCAAATTTAGGCCTCACTCCAGACTAAAATGAGAAAGCAAAGACAACCTCTTATGTCTAGGCTAGACATAAGGAAGAATTGACTAGACATAAGAAAGAATTTCTTCAATGTGACAGTGATGAGGCACTGGAACCGGTTGCCCAGGGAAGTTGTGGTTGCCCCATTCCTGGAGTTGTTCAAGGCCAGGCTGGATGGGACCTTGGGCAGCCTGGTCTAGCCCATGGCAGAGGGGCTGGAACTAGATGATCTTTGAGGTCCCTTCCAACACAAACTATTTTATAATTCTACGTTACAGAAGCTGAGGTTCTACTAAGGACTCCAAAGGTGTTATTGTTCATCAAGCTGCAGTGATGTGAGACTTCAACCAGATGCAGACCCCAGCTCATTGATGAGAGTCTCTCACTGAACCATCAAGTAGTTTCCCACTTAGGCTAGAACAGCACAGTCACTTTCCACATTATTATTAAATACCACATGCAAAGTGGGGATTTGACATGGGGGCTGAAATACATAAGTTACTACAGAGGTTCCACAACATTTATCTTGCCCTGCATCAAGTACACACAACAAATAAGCAGATTACCCTCCTTATTAGCTTTTCTCCCCAAGAGCCAGTACTAAAATTATGCATTAAAAACAACAATCCTCCTTCAATAAGGTGTATTTGTCATAGCTGAATAAACAAACGGTGTTAATTTTGTCTCCCATTTTTTTTTTATTCATATGTATTTTTCCACAATTCCCTCTGAGGAAGTATTTCCAAACTTCTATCTATTTGGCATACAAAATCACTTTCAGCAGCAGTGAATCTGCCATCCTCGACTTTGCTTGTATATCATTTTATTTTTAATGTGTAGGGCATGGAAAACAGAGCTTCCTCCAGGAATTTCTCCAGATAATTCATTATTTCGCCATATTTTTAATCACTT
The DNA here is from genome assembly GCA_033558105.1 of Coccyzus lansbergi. Lineage (NCBI taxonomy): Eukaryota > Metazoa > Chordata > Aves > Cuculiformes > Coccyzidae > Coccyzus > Coccyzus lansbergi. Next base: position 583,823 of record JAUMJK010000220.1, on the reverse strand, counting down.
CTCGAGTTACACTGCTTTTTTCAGAAAACATTCATTAGAGAAAAAGGTCATCTGTTGCACTATTTAACAACAAAACTATGCTTTCAGGGGTGGTCTTAAAGCCAAACCTCTACTACCACATTCTGCTTTAGATATGTACACAAGAGATTTTTCTAAGTTGCTAATCATACAGTCTCTTTGAACCTCAACTCTTATTTCCTTTTCAAGATGTGGAGACTATAACCATACACAGTAATCCCAGGAAAACCATGCTCTTTGTGTATGAAGCACTGGTCCCGAGCTGTCATTGCTTTACATGCAGCAATTACAAACAGCTAATAAGCAGAGGTCAACATCATATTCTGCAGGATAAACATCGTAGAAGCAAAAAGAGAAAAATCAAAGCCTTTTGGTGACAGCTGTCCCCTTAGCAGTGACTCACCAGCTACAAACTCAAGGTGTTCTGTGTAACTTCTATGTTGTATCTTGTTAAGTTCCCATCTCCTGAGCACAGGTACACACTCAGCAACTTTCCTCATTAAATGATCTCTGGAGCCCACAGCACTTTTTGAGGCAATACTGCCTAAACTCTTCCAATCGGCAACCTCCTCAATTAAAGATACCTCATTACACATCCAGCAACACCCAAATCCAGCTGCTTCTCTGCCTCTATTTCATCAGGTTCAGAAAGGCTTTCCCAAGTGAATGGGATGATCTTTAAGGCCCCTTCCAACCCAAACTATTCTATGATTCTGTGTGTCTGGGTCCTCCTCTTTGCTTTGACTAACCTACCTAATCATCTCATCTGTAGTTTCTTTGCCCCTATTGTAATCCTCTATTTCACAGAATCATAGAATCACCAGGTTGGAAGAGACCCACTGGATCATCGAGTCCCACCACTCCTATGAAACAGTAAACCATGTTCCTCAGCACCTCGTCCACCCGTGTCTTAAACACCTCCAGGGAAGGACACTCAACCACCTCCCTGGGAAGCTTGTTCCAATGACCCTGGTGGAGCTTGAGGCCATTCCCTCTCGTCCTGGCCCCTGACACTTGGGAGAAGAGACCAGCTCCCTCCTCTCTACAACCTCCTTTCAGGTAGTTGGAGAGAGCAATGAGGTCTCCCCTCAGCCTCCTCTTCTCCAGGCTAAACAACCCCAGCCCTCTCAGCCGTTCCTCATCAGGCCTGTTCTCCAGCCCCTTCACCAGCTGTGTTGCTTTTCTCTGGACTCGCTCCAGAGCCTCAACATCCTTCTTGTGGTAAGGGGCCCAGAACTGAACACAGGATTCAAGAAGCAGTCTCACCAGTGCCGAGTACAGAGGGAGAATATCCTTCCTGAACAATAGAGTAGCTCCTAACAGTCTTCATTTGCAAGGAAATTGTGCCATATAATGCAAGTCTTACCTCTGTTTCAATACAATGGAGGACCATGTTTCCCCCTGCCTACAGCCAACACGTATGTTGTTCACCACACATGGGAACATTTGCCTCCAAGGCAGCAGGCAGCCTAGCCTGCCTGGGCTGATCTCATATTTCACGAACTGAGTCACACCCCATTGCAAGTTTGCCCTGAGAACTTCACTGGGTCATAGAATCATAGAATGGTTTGTGTTGGAAGGGACCTTAAAGATTATCCAGTTCCAACACACCTGCCATGGGCAGGGAGACCCTCCACTCAACGAGGTTGCTCGAAGTCTCATCCGGCTTGGCCATGAACAACTCCACAACTTCTCTGGTGCTTCACCACCCTAACAGTTAACAATTTCTTCCAAATATCTTCTAATCTAAACCTCCCTTCTTTCAGCTTAAAATGATCCCCCCCCATACTATCACTGCACTCCCTGATGAAGAGCTCCCCAGTTTTCCTGTAGACTCCCTTTAAGTAATGAAAGGTCCACTTCCTTCGCAGGAGAAGAACTTGCAGAAGGAAGCCTACAGCTACACAGATAAATTTTGAGTAAGAAAAAAATCCTCAAAGACTAACTGAGCAAGCGAGAGAGGAACCAAACACTTTTTACCAGCTGAACACTCACACCTAGCCCAAGAAAGCTCAGCACAGGCACTGGCCTGTACTGCCTCCAATGAAACACTGGCAATCAGAAACTGTGAGCAGTTCACACACACTCACCAGCACAAATCCATCACACATCAGCAAACCAGTCACAAGAGACATCAGCAGTCGTTATTCAGATGCACTGCAGTTGACCCAAGCCACAGAAAAGCCTTTTCCAGGCTATGTTTTTCTCCTTTGACTCTATCGGCTCCAAGCAAAAAGTCACGAAAAAAAAAATCTGCAGGTGCAAAATAAAGGGGTAGAGAGTGTAAAAATATGAAGTGAGAGCTGAATACCTACAGAGTAAAACAGCTTAATCAGTTCTTGCATGCAGACAGCTGGCTTAAGATAAGAGGAAGGAAAAGAAGGGAAGTTTGCTTTCCCAGTTAACCTTTACATAATTCTGCATGACTATCTGTTGGCAAGTTCAAAACCCAGTTTCTTAAAAGAGAATCACAGGATCATGAAGTGAACCATGTAAAATACTTGTCATTAACTTACCAGTCAACTGCTCTAATCCTAAGCCAGCAACACAGAGGACACAACCACCAGGAATAAAGAAACCTTGCAGCTAGGGGTACCACTTATGTGTCAGGTGAACAAATGCCAACTTAAGGAGACTGACACGTAACATACAAATGAGTTTTCCCTTCTGAAATTTTAAGGCACTAGAAAATATGCCTGCACACCCAAAAGACTCCCACAACATCGTTAGCTGCAGCCACAGCTAATGAGCATTCCAGGTTTAGAGATGCAGCAGGACCAAGACACTCAGAACTTCAGGATGTGTTTGCCCTGCCAGAGATAAAAGGCTAGATGTTAGCTTGGAGCTGCGTATCATTAACACCCAGCAGGAAGTTTTGGTTTACTCCACAACTGCTGTCAGCACTTTCTAAAAGACAGATAGGGCTATTTCTAGAAGACAGAAACGGGGCTGGAGCACCTCCCACATGAGGACAGGCTGAGACAGTTGGGGTTGTTCAGCCTGGAGAAGAGAAGGTTCCAAGGAGACCTTAGCACGACCTTCCAGCACCTGAAGGTGACCTCCAAAAAAGCTGGGGAGGGACTGTTCAAAAAGGCTTGTAGTGATAGGAGTAGGGGCAATGGCAATAAACCAGACAGGGGTAGATTTAGACTAGACACAAGGAGGAATTTCTTCACTATGAGAGTGACACTGGAACAGGTTGCCCAGGGAAATTGTGGCTGCCCCATTCCTAAAGATGTTTAAGGCCAGGTTGGATGGAGCCTTGGGCAGCCCGATCTAGTGGGACATGTCCCTGCCCACAGCAGGGGGGTTGGAAATAGATGTGCTTTAGAGGCCCTTCCAACCCAAACTATTCTATAATCCTATGGTAATACAGCAGCCACCATGCTGAGTCAGGCACAAGACCACCTATCCAGGCCTCTGATAACAGAGAAACAGTTAAAAGCAGTTAGCTAGGGGTTAAAAAAAAAGGCATAAAAACATGGCAAGCATATGATACCTCTCCCAAGTATGCTTCCATCTGTGGCTTATTTGTTTTCCTGAGTTGAACGCAAGTTCCAAATAACTTCTTTGATAATCATCAGATGGGAAAACTGGAAGCGTGGAATTATTTGCTGTACACATTTACATAAAAAAATAATCAAGTCTGACAACTTCTGCACACTCATTTCACCAGATTTCCAGATAAGAATATGAAAGATTTAGACTAGACTAAGCAGCTGATTCTTCCAAGATAAGGAGGGGTGTAAATGTACAGAAAAGAGAAGACTCCTCTCCAGAATAAATGATTTGCACTTCAGATCTAACTTGGTAGTACAGGTCAGGTGTGCACTTCCGTGATTTATCAAGTGCTAACAACACAGAAACATATATTTTAAACACTTTGGCAAGCAAATTTAATTCCTCCTGGAAATAACGTGAGATTTTTTCTGATTAACAGAGTGAGAAGTAATGCAAGATCAACCGAGTGATGTGTAAAAACTGACACATTTTAAATAATTCAGAAGATCAGCAATTAAACTGATGTACTACTTAATATCCATGCATACTTAACTTTTGATCCATCACTGCTACTGCAGATGGACTCATCAATCACTGAAGTCAAATCTGGTAAAACCAAAACTGTATTACAGGAACACTGCTCCAGTGTATCAAGGTTTAAACTGTTACAGCCAACTGCTTCATCAATACTAGAAAAACAAATAACCATCCAAACTGAACTAAAAGTAACGTAGAGAACACTTCTATGATAACAGTCCCCAAAATAATGCTGATAAGGAACAACAAAAATAAACACACATTCCCAAACATGAACCAAGAACATTAAAAAAAGAACATTCATTCCAGTTAACTTTGTATAAATGTTTATTTCACACGAGCACTGAATTAGTGTAGTAGTTACTAATAAGTATCCTCTCATTTTCTAAGCCAAATCTTCCATATTTCTGCATTGTACATGCAGCAATGTACTACTGGGGTATTAAGAATCTATCATAGAATTGTAGAATAGTTTGGGTTGGAAGAAACCTTAAAGATCACCCAGTTCCAAGCCCCCTGCCATGGCAGGGACACCTCCCACTAGATCAGGCTGTCCACAGCCCCATCCAACCTGGCCTTGAACACCTCCAGGGTTAGAGCAGCCACAGCTTCCCTGGTCAACCTTACCAACAACTCACCACCCTCAGCATGAAGAATTTCTTCACTATGTCAAATTTGAATCTCGCCCCTTCCAATAGAAAGTCATTACTCTGCGTCCTATCATCCCATGCCCTTGTAAACAGTTCCTCCACAGGTTTCTTGGAGGCCCCCTTCAGGTACTGAAAGGTCTAAGAGTTTCACTGGAGCCTTCTCCAGGCTGCAGAACCCTAACTCTCCCAGCCTATCCTCACAGTAGAGGTACTCAAGCACTCTGGTCATCTTTGTAGTCCTCCTCTGGACCTGTTCCAAGTGTTCTATATCCTTCCTATGTTAAGGATTCCAGAACTGGACACAATACTCCAGATGAGGTCTCACAAGAGAGGAATAGAGGGGCAGAATCACCTCCCTTGTCCTGCTGGACACACTATTGTCAGGTTAATTAACCAACAAAAAAAGTATTTTCACAGAATCACAGAACAACCAGGTTGGAAGGGACCCATCGGATCTTCTAGTCCAACCATTCCTATCTAACACTAAACCAAGTCCCTCAAGACCTCATCCACCCGTGTCTTAAACACCTCCAGGGAAGGTGAATCAACCACCTCCCTGGGCAGCCTATTCCAATGCCCAATGACCCTCTGCGTGAAAAACCTCCTCCTAATCTCCAGCCTAAATCTCCCCTGGCGGAGCTTGAGGCCATTCCCTCTCGTCCTGTCCCCTGTCACTTGGGAGAAGAGGCCAGCTCCCTCCTCTCCACAACCACCTTTCAGGTACTTGTAGAGAGTAATGAGGTCTCCTCTCAGCCTCCTCTTCTCCAGGATAAACAACCCCAGCTCTCTCAGCCGCTCCTCATAGGGTCTGTTCTCCAGCCCCTTCACCAGCCTCGTTGCTCTTCTCTGGACTCGTTCCAGAGCCTCAATATCCTTCTTGTGGTAAGGGGCCCAGAACTGGAAACAATATTCAAGGAGCGGCCTCATCAGTGCTGAATACAGAGGGAGAATCACCTCCCTGGACCTGCTGGTCACACTGTTTCTGATCCAAGCCAGGATGCCATTGGCCTTCTTGGCCACCTGGGCACACTGCTGGCTCATGTTCAGTCGGCTGTCGACCAACACCCCCAGGTCCCTCTCCTCCTGGCAGTTTTCCAGCCAGGCTTCTCCCAGTCTGTAGCTCTGCATAGGGTTGTTGTGCCCCAAGTGCAGGACCCGGCATTTGGCCGTGTTAAACCTCATGCCGCTGGGCATTGCCCAGCGGTCCAGCCTGTCCAGGTCCCCCTGCAAAGCCTCCCTACCCTCCAGCAGATTGACACTTGCACACAGCTTTGTGTCATCTGCAAACTTGCTAAGGGTACCCTCAATGCCCTCATCCAGGTCATTGATGAAGACATTGAACAGGACTGGACCTAGCACTGAGCCCTGGGGGACACCACTTGTCACTGGCCTCCAGCTGGACTTACTAGAAAAATTCCAAGCTTGCTTGGTTGCCACCTGGCAGAGATAAGACAGTGGTAGCATAGAGACATAAAAGCCACAGACCAAGGACTGCAGACATGCAGTGTGGTATGAGGTCTGCACAAAAGAAAAATAGACAAACAAATAGATAAATAACACAGGTTTTTGAATCCTTTTGTTGACTTGACATCAGAATTGCCGTGTCCACAAGATCCTTCCCTTCTTCACCAAGACATGAGAAAGTATATGTATGCCCTGGGAGCTGCTATTTCTTAGAAGATCAACAGGAGTTGTTAATAAACCAGAGTCTATAGGTCCCATCACAGTCTAGCCCAGTCTTTGCAACTTCCATCATTCAACAGAATTGCAAGTCAACAGGGAGATGGTGCAAGTGTTCAGACCTGCCTCTGAAAAGCAAGAGAAGGACGCTTGGCTTGACACTAATTCCAGCAAGGAAAATAGAGTAAGGAAGATGTATTATGCCACCATCAATACAACATTTTTTAACCGGTCCTCTGCAAACAGCTTCAGTACTCCCGATACAGAAGTCCTACCAAGGCCTGGGAAGCAGAGGGAGCTGCTAGGTGAGGCATTGGAACAGGTTACCCAGGGGAGTTGTGGATGCCCCAACACTGCAGATGTTCAAGGCCAGGTTGAATGGCATCTTGAGCAGCTTGGTCTGGTGAGAGATGTCCCTGGCCATGACAAGGGGGGTGGAACTAGATGGATCTTTGAAGTCCCTTCCAAACCAAACTATTCTGCGATTCTACTGTGGTGCTATGCAGACAGTAGCATCGGCAATGACCCTGTTCCAGGGTGCAGAGGGAGCTCCAGTCATTAGGAAGGTGATAAGCTCCAAATGCTTGCTCTTTCCTGAGACAGGCATCACCTGAGTGCTTCACCTGGTACAACCACCTCGAAAGCTTTCCAGATGCCACACAGAGCTGGAAGCCAAATTCTCAACTAACACTGCATAAAGTATAGCAATAAGAATAAACAACTGAAAAAAAAGCATTCTAAAACCATAAGACAAAGCCTTGGAGGGACTTATTTTATAGTATGTGCTAAGGAGAAAAAAAAATAATGAGAAGAGTGTAAGGGAAATCACCATGGAACAATCTGACCAAGATAATTCTGCTGAAATGAAGTTCACTGCTGATCACCCACAGGGCTCTGACTTACTAGAAACAAGCACCAATTGCCCACAGGAGACTCCCCACAGTAAAATATGTTAATTCTAAAAGTAAAGCAGATTTTTTTAAAGAAACACTGCAAAGGACATAGAAAGTGCAGTTAAGACAGAGCTACACCTACTCATACCAACAGATTAAGAAGTGCAAAAGCTCTGAAACATCTCCTTCCCCTCCTTCAAAACAGTGTGTTTCTGCATAACTTGGGTAGTTTCTTTCCCCCTCCCTGTTCCCCCCCTCCCCTTCCTTGTTCTCAAATCCTGAGACAGGAAAAGCCATTTGAGGGTAGCTTGTGACATGAAGTGACACAGCAAATGAACTTCCCTCGACACCAAATGGAAACTGGAATATTGCACGATGCTGTAGCACCCCAAGTCTCACAAGAAGATATAATCTGCATCCTTCATATTGCCACTAACGTATTTTAATGCAATTCAGCTAAGTGTGAAAATAAGAAAAACATTTAACAAGGTATTTCTCCCACGACCAGCTTAACAAACAAGAACATTTGTAGATGTCATCTTTCAGGGTAGTCTGGCTCTCTACATGACAGAGCAGAGCGTCTTGACCTGATTACCAAAAGCAAGATACTCATATGACTAAGACCACAAACCACTTATCCAGTCCATACCCTCCCACCCCAGGACTCCAAATCACAACCCAAAGTCCTTCCTGCATCCCAGAGGTCACACCTGCCACACCAGCAAGCTGGGCAGCCCCTTGCTGCTCTCCCAGACGGAAACCACCTGCAGCCCATGCTCTCCGACTACTAAATCCTTCTGTGCAGGAGTTCATCACTGCAGTGAAAGAGCAAGCCACATCTGAATGCTTTGTTAGCTGCGTGTCTTTGAAAGTCTGAGTCTGACACCAGCTGATTTCGATCAGACATCCAACAGTGTGCAGTGGGAAGTGAAGAACAGAAGTTGGAACCCAAGACCCACCTGAAATTGCAGTTAGTAGCCACATCTCGGGCAAAAGAAAGCAAATTCGTCCCAATTGCCTTGTACACCCACATTTTGCAAAGCAGGTTCAAGAAGTACTAGAGGTAAGCACTTGTAAAGCCCCAAAAATTTCTTTTCAGACTTTACTGCCATAGCATTTGTTTTAAGTAACCAGCTTTACAAGAGGACTGAAATAACGCGCTTGCGTGCCCACAGAGGGTTCCCAGGGAAGACATGGGGTACATCTTTGTCTCCTGTAATCCAGGTTTTTGGGAAGGCAAAGCTGTCCCAAGCTGGGTCACCCCACCAACAACAGCCTTTACATTAGGCAGATGCAGATTTAAGGAAAACATAGGCTCTGGGATCACCTCACAGAGGACTGATAGAACATGCTAAACCCCAGGTACCCACTGGGGATGCCCAGGGAAGATGGGGGGGCACATCGTTATGTTCTGCACCCTGAGTTTTAGGGAAGGCAAGGTTGTCCCAAGCTGGGTCACCCCATCAGCAGCAGCCTTTACATTAGGACAGACCCAAATTTAAGGAAAGAAAACCCCACAGAGGCGCTGGAATCCCCTCATGGAAAGGGTCAGCGGGTAGTTCTCGCCCAAGCCGCGTTCGCCAGAGAGAAGAGAGGCAAACTCGCAAAGAGCTCGCAAGTTTCCAGCCGGGAAGCCCCGGGAATCCTTCCCCCGAGCCTCGCCGAGCCGGAGGTCCCACCTGCCGTGTCCCAGATGGAGATGTTGTAGGGCCCCCACTGCTTGAGGTAGAAGGCGCCCCCGACGGTGCTGACGGTCTCCTGGAAGCGCCTCTCCATGTAGCGGTGCAGCAGGGAGGTCTTGCCCACGTTCATGTCCCCCAGCAGCACCACCTTGCCGTCCGGCTTCTTCATGCTGCCGCCTCCCCCCCGCCCGCTGTCCCCCCAGGGCTCCCGGAGAAGCCCCGGAAGCGGCGGGACCGCAGCAAAACTTCGGCGCTCGGCCGCCACCCGGCTCCTCCCACCAGGGGAGGGGACACGGGGGAGGCGGCCGAGGCTCGGGGAGCCTGCTAGGGCTGGGAAGGGGCATTAAAGCCCTTCCAGCTCCAGCCCCCCCTGCCCCTGGTGGGCAGGGACACCTCCCACCAGACTAGGCTGAGCAAGGCTCCATCCAAGCTGGCCTGGAACACCTCTAGGGATGGGGCAGCCACAGCTTCCCTGGAAAACCTGTTCCTCGCCATAGAATAACCAGGTTAGGGAAGAGACCCACCGGATCATCGAGTCCAACCATTCCATGCTGACTTTTACACCACATCTCCTCCCATCAGCTCAGCCCAGAGCTGCTGTGCCAAGTTGCAGGCCCAGCGCTGGGGACAGAATGCAAACCCCAGGCTGCAGAGAGCGGCTACCACTTAAAAGACAAACCCAGCTGCCCCCAGCACCCGTTTTATTGCTGTAAGCTGCCTTTTTACCAACTGCATGGAGCGCCCAGGCCAAACATTGTCTTCATCAATGATGTAGATGAAGGCATTGAGGGTACCCTTAGCAACTTTGCAGATGACACAAAGCTGTGTGCAAGTGTTGATATGCTGGAGGGTAGGGAGGCTCTGCAAAGGGACCTACAGGCTGGACCGCTGGGCAGTGTCCAACGGCATGAGGTTTAACACGGCCAAATGCTGGGTCCTGCACTTGGGGCACAACAACCCTATGCAGAGCTACAGACTGGGAGAAGTCTGGCTGGAAAACTGCCAGGAGGAGAGGGACCTGGGGGTGTTGGTTGACAGCGACTGAACATGAGCCAGCAGTGTGCCCAGGTGGCCAAGAAGGCCAATGGCATCCTGGCTTGGATCAGAAACAGTGTGACCAGCAGGTCCAGGGAGGTGATTCTCCCTCTGTACTCAGCACTGGTGAGACCGCTCCTTGAATCCTGTGTTCGGTTCTGGGCCCCTCACCTCAAGAAGGATGTTGAGGCTCTGGAATGAGTCCAGAGAAGAGCAACGAGGCTGGTGAAGGGGCTGGAGAACAGGCCCTATGAGGAGCGGCTGAGAGAGCTGGGGTTGTTTATCCTGGAGAAGAGGAGGCTGAGGGGAGACCTCATTGATCTCTACAAGTACCTGAAAGGAGGTTGTAGAGAGGAGGGAGCTGGTCTCTTCTCCCAAGTGACAGGGGCCAGGACAAGAGGGAATGGCCTCAAACTCTGCCAGGGGAGATTTAGGCTGGAGATTAGGAGGAAGTTTTTCACACAGAGGGTCATTGGTCATTGGAATAGACTGCCCAGGGAGGTGGTTGATTCACCTTCCCTGGAGGTGTTTAAGGGACGGGTAGATGAGGTCCTGAGAGACATGGTTTAGTGTTTGATAGGAGTAGTTGGACTCGATGATCCGATGGGTCTCTTCCAACCTGGCTGTTCTGTGATTCTGTGAAACAGGTGAGTTTATTTAAATAACTCATCAGGGCTACAGAGTTTGCTAAAAAAAAATAACACCCATCACTCAGTCAAAGCCACATAAAACATATCAAATTGTAGGGTGAGCTTTGGAGGAAGGTGTCAGAGCCATCCCAGCAGTACCATTGCAGGAGGCTCCCTACAGGGAGTTGGGGCTTGGATGAAGAGGTGTCCCTCCAGCTCCCTCCCTACCCCAAGGAACAGCTGCTCGCCTAGGCAAGGTTGGATGCTTCTTTCTTTTAAGAGGCCAAAGCCCATTCTGGTTTGCTTTCTACCCTGGGCAGCAAAAGTGTGGACCATGATTTGTTCCCATGATGTTGTGAAGCTGCTGAAAGGCAACCACAGGGCTCCACTCTGATAAAAGGGTCTCGCAGTCGTTCATCCAAGCACCTGCCCACCCGCTCAGAGGCACCTTAGAGGCATTACACACCACAAGTCTTTGGTTTGGTTTCCCCCAGGAGGGTTAAAACAGAGTTCAAGGCGAGAGGTCCTTGGACTCCAAGTTAAGAGCACTTGGTGGGCAAAGGAAATCGAACTGTATAGCAGGAATCCAGAAGACCAGGATCACCTGGAAAGGGCTCAGCCACTCTCATTATGAAGAAATTCCTACACATGTCAAGCCTAAATCTGTCCCTCTCCAGTTTAAAGCCATTTCCCCTCGTCCTATCACTACAAGCCTTTGTAAGCAGTCCCTCCCCAGCTCTCCTGTAGCTCCTTCAGCTACTGGAGGGTCGTGATAAGATCTCGAAGCCTTCTCTTCTCCGAACTGAACAAACCCATCTCTCTCGGCCTGTCCTTCTCTGGGAGGTGCTCCAGACCTCCCATCATCTTTGTAGCCTCCTCTGGACCCATTCCAACAGCTCCATCTCCTTCTTATGTTGAGGATTTGGGTCCCTCACCACAAGAAGGATGTTGAGGCTCTGGAGCGAGTCCAGAGAAGAGCAACGAAGCTGGTGAAGGAGTTGGAAAATAAGTCTTATGAGGAGCAGCTGTGGGAACTGGGATTGCTTAGCCTTGAGAAGAGGAGGCTTAGGGGAGACCTTATCACTCTTTACAACAACCTGAAAGGTGGTTGTGGAGAGGAGGGAGCTGGCCTCTTCTCCCAGGTGACAGGGGACAGGACAAGAGGGAATGGCCTCAAGCTCTGCCAGGGGAGGCTCAGACTGGACATAAAAAAAAAAAAATAAAATCACAGAAAGGGTCATTGGGCACTGGAAGTAGGCTGCCCAGGGAGGTGGTTGATTCACCATCCCTGGAGGTGTTTAAAAGACTGATGGATGAGGTACTGAGGGACATGGTTTAGTGATTGATAGGAATGGTTGGACTCAATGATCCGGTGGGTTTTTTCTAACCTAGTGATTCTATGATTCCCGAACTGGACACAATACTCCAGAGGAAGAAAGGAATAAAGGGTCAGAATAACATCCCTCACCCTGCTGGCCATCCTATTTTTGATGCAGCTCAGGATACAGTTGGCCTCCTGAGCTGCAAGCACACATTGCCGACTGATGTCAAACTTCTCATCAACCAGCACCCTCCTTCTCCTCAGGACTGCTCTCAATCACATCAACCTCCATCCTTTATGGAAACTGGGGATTGCCCCAACCCAGGTGTAGGACCTTGCACTTGGCCTTGCTGAATCTCATGAGTTCAGACAGGCCAACTTCTCCAGCTACTACTGAAATGTAGTTCTTTAGGGTGTTCCAAACAGCTATCAATAGTTTCTAACAATGATATGGACATGTTATGTCAGAAGACAGTTTCAATAATAGCATTAAAATGCAACTGAGATTTTAGGTTTTGTTAATAGTTAATATGGACATTAGAAAGAGAACACCATTCCCTTCACGGATGTTTGTCACAGTTGCTTAAGCAGGTGCCCACATCCCTACATATTTGTGTGCATTTCCAGCAAGCAGCATCAGCCAAGGGATTTAATTAGAAGTGTCACCAGCCAACTTTTCACTGGTGGCAATGGATTAGTTTAGTACATTCACCACAGCCTATGAGACAATGCATCCATCAGGTCCAGTGTTTACTTGGACCAGGTACCACATCTAACAAATCTGACACAGCCAGGGTTGCATATTATCCCACTACAATGACCTCTCGTTCACCACTTAAAGGATCATCTTTGTTCATAGTAACCTACCCCTACTGATCATAGAATGATTTGGATTGGAAGGGACCTTAAAGATCATCTAGTTCCAACCCTCCTGAGATGGACAGGGACACCTCCCAATAGATCAGGCTGCTACCTGTTTATAGCTTTTGCAGTGACCTCATGCCTCGTGAAGAGGTGCAACAAACAAACCACTGGAGTGACAGGAAGTTTTGAGGACTAGGAATAAACCTCTTTTGCTGCCCTTCTTTTTGCTTCCAGCACCTTGTCTAGGATTCACTAGATATCCGAGGTACATGCCTCTAGTTTATGGATTCATCTAGGTTTAAAAAGCAGCGTGTTTGTTTCAGCAGTTTGTACCTCCTTTATCATTACCAACAGTCCCATCAAGATCCCTCTGTGGTATCTCCAGAAAGCCCTCCTCTGGTCATGGAGGTTAAACATCCCATAAGACACAGACACTGCCAGAGGAGGAAAAGAAAGACAGATTGAGGTATGGGATATATACCATGACATATACCTTCAACCATGACATATGACATATATATTCAACCACTTAGATTAACGGAATGGTTTGGATTGGAAGGGACTTAAACGATCATGCAGATCCAGACCCCCTGCCATGGTCAGGGATACATCCCACTAGACCAGGCTGCTCAAGGCCCCATCCAACCTGGCACTGAGCACCTCCAGGGAAGCTTCCCTATGTAACCTGTGTCTCACCACCCTCATTGTGAAGTATTTCTTCATTATGTATAATCTAAATCTTCTCCTTTACAATTTAAAACCATTCTTTCTCGTCCTATTGCTCCATGCCCGTGTACAAAGTCCCTTGCAGCCTTCTTGGAGACCCCCTTCAGGTACTAGAAGCTGCTCTGATGTCTCACCATAGCCTTCTCTTCTCTAGGCTGAACAAGCCCAATTCTCTCAGTCTGTTCTCAGATCAGAGGTGCTCCAGCCTGTATCGGATGCAATAAGATGGGAGAGTAGTGTGTTTCAGATCCTTGGGGGAATTTAGGAAAAGGTTAATGTGGACAGGTTCCAGGTATATAGAAGGACTCCTGAGGTAAACCCTTAAATACTCAAGGCTGTGGAGTCCTCAGCAGTCTGAGCTTCCACTGACCTCAGGAGAACGTGTCAACTAGCCACAGCGCAGCGTGTTGGGTTATTACTGCCGACGTCTCCTTGTATGAGTGCTCTGCGATCTACAGTACACAATTGAAGTCACCTGTTGTTAAAGTAAAATGGCTCATGTTAGTCTGTAATGCAATACAGATAATAACAGAGCATATGTCAAAATCTTCGGGAAAACATTAAGAGCCTGTAATTTGCCTTCTAGCCCTCAGATGCACAGGCCTATTGCAAGATACTTTCCACAAACCACTGAGCTGCCTGTAGCAGGAGATCTCCTCTGTATTAAGTACAGGCATGAGGAATGTCAAAAGTTGCTTGATAGGAAGGAACATGGAATATTTTACTGTCGGGGTAGTAAACTGCACACATTGTCTAGGGTTCATTTGTTTTTCATTTTAGAGCACCCGAGGACACCATTTAATTACAGGGAGGTTGCTCATTAGCCTTCCTGAAAGCATGGCAATGTGGTCACTGTAATTGGTCTCTAGATGTTCTGGAATTGGGCTGTCTGACAGGGGTGGACAATGCATTAAAGTTTCCTACTGATTCCTGTGCTAGAGGATAACCCCAGAATGGCTTTGTCAGCCCTGTACTCCAGATAAAAACCTGTGCTGATAATGACTACTGGCATCAGGGTAGCTGAGCCTTTCTACTCTCCCATAATATTAAAGATGCCTGATTTTGCGAAAATTAGACCCTGTTTATTTGCTTCCTTGCCAGCCTTCCCGTGGTATCTGTATACCTTTTCCTGCCTATGAGCTCCACTTGGTTTCCAGGCTAGCAGTATTTTTGTAAGTTCACATGGGCTGGAATGTCTGCAATAGAACAGGGTTGATTTTTGCTGAGCTAATATTCTTTTAGAGACAAATTGAGCAATCGCAACTTAGTGAATCCTCCACTCTGCTCTCGTGAGACCCCACTTGGAGTATTGTGTCCAGTTCTGGAATCCTCAACATGAGAAGGATATCGAACTGTTGGAACAGGTCCAGAGGAGAGCACAGAGATGATAGGGGTCTAGAGCATCTTGCTGTGAGGACAGGTTGACACAGTTGGGGCTGTTCAGCGTAGAGAAGACTCCAGGGAGACCTTAGAGCAGCTACCACTACCTGACAGTGGCCTCCAAGAAAGCTGGGGAGAGACTGTTTACAAAGTCATGGAGTGATAGGACAAGGAGCAATGGCTTTAAATTGGAAGGGGCGAGATTCAAATTTGACATGGTGAAGAAATTCTTCATATTGAGGGTGATGAGACATTGGCAAAGGTCGCCCAGAGAGGTCGTGGCTGCCCCATCACTGGAAGTACTCAAGGCCACGTTGGATGGAGCCTTGAGCAGCCTGATCTAGTGGGAGGTATCCCTGACCATGGCAGGGCGGTTGGAACTGGATGATCTTTAAGGTCTCTTCCAACCCAAACCATTTTACTAATCTAAGTGGTTGAAGATATATGTCATGACAGCTACTAACTGCTGCTTCCCATGTGTCACAGGTTTGCTGTGGCCTTGGTGTTCAGCACTTCAGTCTCTCTCTGTTTTCCTCCTCTGGCAGTGCCTTTGTCTTCTGGGATGTTTAACCTCCATGACCAGAGGAGGGCTTTCTGGAGATACCACAGAGGGACCTCAATGGGACTGTGAGTAATGATAAAGGAGGTACAAACTGCTGAAACAAACACGCTGCTTTTCAAATCTAGATGAATCCTTAAACTAGAGGCATGTACCTCAGATATCTAGATGAATCCTAGACAAGGCATTGGAAGCAAAAAGAAGGACAGCAGAAGAGGTTTATTCCTAGTCCTCAAAACTTGTTGTCACTCCAGTGGTTTGTTTGTTGCACCTCTTCACGAGACATGAGGTCACTGCAAAAGCTATGAACAGGTAGCAGTTTGTGAAACATGGCAATTTTTCATTTTGTTTCTGCTCATTGCCTTCTTTTATGACTTCCCTCTTCTGAATGAGCAAATGAGTGTGCATGCTCATTAAGCAGAAATATTTGCAGTCATCATCGTCCAGACAGCCCTAACTACAGCTTGCTCTCAAGGCTACAAACCTGAAAGAGCTATGCATCATGTTGCTACCTCTCTGTCTACATATTTATCCTTATATAGACTAGGTTCTTCCTCTTTACCCCATGCATTAGTCCACAACCTAGATGCCCTAAGCTAGGGAAAATGTCCTGCACTTTAAATCAAGAGTTAGTCTTCTTTTTCTAGGGTTGCAGTTCCATCCCATTCTCCCCCTCCTTTTCCCATCCCTTTCCCCATGCTGACCCTTCTGCTTGACCCTTCCCCATACTAATTGAGCTTGATGATCCAACAGAAAACTAGCTCAAGGGACTCAGTAAGGAGTTTTCTGCCTGCTTTGTGATCAGCCCAGAGGATGCTGATGAGGCAGCCTGCGGTTGGGGCACTGAGCTTCAGTTCTCTTGGGCTTCAGCTGGGAAGCACTGGCTGCTCATGTCAGCAAGGTGAGCTTTTCTTCCCCTCAGCAGGTGTCCCTGCTGTACCCTCTCTTCAACCTTGCAGCTCTTGGAACACCTGGATTATAGTTCTGTTTCCTTTCACCAGCATTGAAAAAGCATATTGCTGTATTACTTCTGCCTGGTAGGTGTTTGACTCACAGTACACTGAAAATGAGATGGATAAGTCCAACATCATGTAAAAGCCTGACCTGGATGATTAGAATTTACCTGTGTGATAGACAACTGAAAAAAAGGTCCTAGATAGAAGCCATAAGGCAACCTGAGTTCTAGCTGCATCCACTGAGCTGTAGTAAACTCTTCCCCAATGCATAAATGTTAGAGGTGCACATGAACAGAGAGGCTCAGGAGGACTCCCCCGCCCAGGTCTTCTTTAGCCAATTAGACTTCTTTCCAGGCTAGACAACTCCAACTCTCTCAGCCTGTCCTTGTATGGGAGGTGCTCCAGCCCTCTGATCATCTTTATAGCCCTTCTCTGGACCCGTTCCAACAGCTCCATATCCTTCTTACCTTGGGGATTCCAGAATTGGGCACATAACTCTTATGTGAGGTCTCACAAGAGCAGAGTAGAGGGGCAGAATCCCTTTGACCTGCTGACTGCACTTCTTTTGATGCAGCCCGGCATATGGTTGACCTTCTGGGTTGCAAGCACAAATTGCCAGCTCGTGTCGAGATTCTCATCACCCCACATCCTTCTCTATAGGGCTACTATCAATCACATCATCCCTCATCCTGTACTGAATCCATGGATTGCCTTGATGGAGGGGCAGTTGGAAGAACTTTATTTTTATTCAGAAGTTCAATAGTTTCATCATGCGAATCATTAAGAAAGAGTCATATACAGAAGAATAAACCAGTGTTTTCAGTTGAGGCCACCTCAGCAGTATTGACATTCACGCGTATCGTGTGTCTTCTACATTTTATGCCCTGATTCAGTTCTGTAGGCTGTGAGCCATAACTACTCTCTATGAATAGATGCACATAGTGCCATGCTTGTCAACGTTGTTCCTGGTCAGGAAGAAAAGGCCATTGGAGTGTCACAGACAACTTTGCCTCAGGGCAAAATCACATCCAGTCAGGAGTTATACTCCTTCCTGCCTCCAACCATGTTACTACACTTTTATTTCACCTCTTGGCTGGATAAGCCATTGTGATCTCCTTTTTTCCTCCTTCTTTGAACTCCTCCCTACCCATATCAGCAGTATGCAGGGAGAAGGGGGACTTCTCCAGGCGCTTGCTAAAGGTCAGAAGAATTTGATTGAATTTGGCAGTAAAGAAGAGCCACCCTCTTTTTATCACCTTACAACAACATTGTGATCTTCAACGTGTAAGCTGAACATTGCAAAATAAAATTTATCACAAAGATTTCTCTTAAAAGCATGGAACCCCATCATGGTCTGTTGCTTCATTAACCTATGTCTGGCCCTTGGGTGAGGGATGCATCAGCTATCAGCAAAGAATAACATTTATTTGGAAAGGAAATGTTAATGCAATGAGGACTGTAGAGACAGTCTTGATGTAATTATATGTGTGAAGATGAGACCTGGAGATTAGGGGTGAAGAAAGGATGATCAAAGTGGGATTTAGAATGTGCAAATGTACCTGATACCAGCATGTGTTTGGACAATAACACTGGAAATTTTTGCATATGTTTGTAGTCTTCAAATCAGAGACTTCCTGTACAGAATTTTCAAGTCCTTTTCTAGTCCTAGTTTAGAACTAGAGAACACCAGTGTCTTTGTTAGTAACAGTCACGTCTGTAACAGAAAATCGTTCCCTCCTAGAACATGAGTGAAAAGGGACTTCCTACTTGCTTTCTAACTTGTATAAAGAGCCAAATAGCTAGTCAGAATCATAGAATCATAGAGTAGTTTGGGTTGGAAGACATCTTAAAGATCATCCAGTTACAACCCCCTTGCCATGGGAAGGAAGACCTCCCACTAGATCAAGCTGCTCAAGGCCTCATCCAACCTGCCCTTGAACACCTTCAGGGATGGGGCAGCCACAACTTACCTGGACAACCTGTTCCAGTGCCTCACCACGGAAGAAATTCTTCCTTATGTCTAGCCTAAATCTGCCCCTCTCCAGTTTATGCTCATTGCCCCTAGTCCTATCACTACAAACCTTTGTAAACAGTCCCTCCTTAGCTTTCTTGGAGGACCCCTTCAGGTACTGGAAGGTCCCTCTAAGGTCTCCTTGGAGCCTTCTCTTCTCCAGGCTGAACAACCTTGACTCTCTCAGCCTATACTGGTATGGGAGGCATCCAGCTCTCGGACCATCTTTGTAGCCCTGCTCTGGACCCGTTCCAACAGCTCCATATCCTTCTTCTGTTGAGGATTCTAGAGCTGGACACAATACTCTAGATGAAATCTCACAAGAGAGGAATAGAAAGGCAGAAGTTAGTTGGACTTTCACTGTAAGGCATTATATATATGCACTAAGCCTACAAAACACCTCTGAATTTATTAAAATAGCCTCAAACTAAGCATAAGGGTAACAACATTACATTTGAAACATTGCAATACTTTTAATATCATGCAGAGATTTTACATAAAAGTGCTACAGTGAGAATTAACTATTTTTTCTGTCTAACTACAACTAAAATAAAGTGGACCCTTTCCCAGTGCACCTCTTTAAGTCACAGTGTTTCTGGGAATTCATTTCTGTGTCATTCTTTAGAGCACATTTTCAATTTCAGTATTTAGAAATCAGCTGTTGATGAATCTTACACAACCGTTCGGGCTTGGGTTTGCCGTTTCTTTTGTAATAACAAAATTTTGCTTCATTAGTCACCTTGGGTACCTGACTGGAAATCTTAGTGAGATGAATGGAACTACTCATAGCTAAGGTATAAATAAGCATTATGCAATTTGACCTTCAGCCACTTCAAGAGATATTCTCCCATCTAATTGCATAGACAGAAGGCTGCTCTAAATTCAAGAGCAAAAATACTTCAAAATCACCTTCAACAAACAGTTTCCACTGTTCTCAGCTGAAACTGAACCTTTTTTTTTACTGCTATAATACAATTATCCTCTACGTAGTTCTCTTATGGGAAAATTTGACACAAATATTGCTTGCAGAAGCAGTATGGGTTTGGGCACTTTTCTGAGTTGCTATGAACTGCATGCTAACATTTTGATTTCTTTCCAGACTGTAGATGCTGCTGTGTTTCTTGGGTGCCTGGGAAGTCATGTAGAAATGAAATCTGTTGCTGATTCCCTGTATAAAAGCAAGTTGCTGAAATCGTTACTTTGGAACCTCCTGTAGTGGCTTCAGCTCTGAAAATATTATTTGAAAAATTGCTTGCTTGCTTTTCTTTCTGTTTGAAATGCCAAGTGGGAGGTGAACAGAATTGCAGATTGCTTTTACTTGTCTCTTTAGTTATTAGTAATACTGATATTTTTAATGACATTTTCATCTTCAGAACACTGCAGAAATGGGGCACTATGTCCTGTGCTGATTTACATTTATGCCACTTTTACAGAAACAGTGCTTAACTTGCTTATGGGAGCAAAGCTGTTCTGTGTTTGGCCTGACACATCACTAATCGGTTCAATTGCCTCCGAGTATAATATATTCCAAACCTTCTTAACACGTGGGGTAAGTAAAGCAGAGAAATTATTTAGAACCATAAAGGATGGAGGAAGGAAAATGCTCAAGGAAGAAGTTACAGAATCACAGAATGACCTGATTTGGAAGGGACTCACAAGGATCATTGAATCCAATTCCTATCCCTACATAGGACAATGGCAACATTCACACCAGGTATCTGAGGGTGTTGTCCAAATGCTTCTGGAACATTGTCAAGCTTGGTGCTGTGACTGCCCCCATGGGGAGCTGTGCCAGTGCTCCACCACACTCTGAGTGAAGAACCTTTTCCTAATATCCAACCTAAACCTCCCCGGTACATCTTCCTGCCACATCTTCCTGCCACTCCCTTGGGTCCTATCATTGGTCACCAGAGAGAAGAGATGAGCGCCTGCTCCTCCTCCTTCCTTTGTGAGGAAGCATTAAAATGCTGAGGTCTCCCCTCAGCTTCCTCTTCTCAAGGCTGAACAGACGTGTTACACGCTGTCATATCTTTATTTTTATATTTGTCCTTCTAAGACACTGAGAAAACAGCTGCCATGAGGTAAAGGAAGTTGCAAAAATGATTAATGCTTGTTGATATTTAACCTAAAGCCCTAATTTAAGCAGAAGTGCTGGGTGAAGCTCATTCCAGATTCAACATGATATTGGACCCATTCCAACAGTTCCATATCCTTCTTATGTTGGGGATTCCAGAACTGAACACAGTACTCCTTGATCTATCAGATAGCATTGGTAACTTATTATTCTGATCTTTGCCTCTTCCTCCTATCTGGTCTTCTATTTCTGAAAGAATTTTTTGTTCAGCTCTTTTATTAGGTCTCCCTGACAAGGCAGGTGGCTTCTCATGCCCCACTTGTTTCATATCAGAAATAAAATTGAGCCACAAGGGGCTACAGAAAGACATGGTTCATATTTTTGCTGTGCTAAAATAAACATTAACTCTAAGCCCTCAACTGTTTTCATGAGATCTGACCCTGTTAAGTATTAACCAGTAAGTGAAGGCTGGTTTGGTCACATTCTGTGATCAGCCATTTCCAAGGAATGAGAGGATTCATGACCTTGACAAACTGGGTTTCTGATTGCAACAAAAAAAATTAGCCTCTTCTGAGAAAGGAGTAAATTGGCATCTAGTGTTCATGCAGATTAATTTTACTGATATAATATAATAATAAATGTAGCAGTAAAAATAACTGTTCACCAAGGAGGATCTCGACCATCACAAGAAACATCCTGTGGGAAACAAATCATCATGAATCCTCAATAGAAGAAGGAATCTCATGGAATCCTCAACATGAGAAGGATATGGAACTGTTGGAACACGTCCAGAGGAAGGCTATGAAGATGATCACAGAGCTTGAGCACTTCTGCTATGAGGACAGGCTGAGAGAGTTGGAGTTGTTCAGCCTGAAGAAGAGAAGGCTCTGAGAAGACCTTAGATCAGCTTCCAGTATCTGAAGGGGCTTCCAAGAAAGCTGGACAGGGACTTTTTACAAGGTGTGGAGTGATAAGATGAGGGGGAATGGCTTTCAATTGGAAGGGGAAAGATTTAGATTGGGCATTAGGAAGAAATTGTTCACTCTGAGAGTGGTGAGGCACTCGCACAGGTTGCCCAGGGAAGTTGTGGCTGCCCCATCCCTGAAAGTGTTCAGTGTGAGGTTGGGTGGAACCTTGGGCAGCCTGGTCTGGTGGTAGGTGTCCCTGCCCATGGCAGGGGGATTGGAACTGGATGATCTTTAAGGTCCCTTCCAACCCAACCATTCTATGATTCTATGAAACTGGTTGGAGTAGAAAATATTTCCACAGCACAAAGGATATGATCTACCTGTACACAGATGCCATGAAGGCACCCTGCCAGTAGCTTCATGTCTGCCTAAGTTCATCACCTCCATCTGCATCTGAACTGCCATGGATACATGGTGTACCTTGTACTGTTGCTTTCTTTCAGCCTGTCAGCCACATTTCTCTCTCATATTTCCCAGATAGAAGGATTTAGGCATAGGCTGTACTGAAAATGAAGAGAGGTGAGTTTGAAGGTCTGCTATAGGAGACCTTCTCAGCCAATGTAGGTGTCCCCAGGGTAATTATTTCTCATTTATAAAAATTAAGTTCACATATTGTGTTACCCCTTCAGTTTAACACAGTTAAGACTCTAAATATCTTCTTTGTGTGTTCTGGACATGGGTTAATGCAAGAACTTAAAGCAGGAGGGATAACTTAAGAGAAGAAAAGGTGAGCAAGTGGAGAAGGTTGATGTCTAGGTTCCTTCTGTGGTCAGTGAAGAGAAACAGGAACCTCACCACAACAATCTACTCCACCTCAGAAAGGGAGTGGGGTGAAACAACTTGCTTAGACAAGGCATGATAAGATGGCCAGTGTTAGAAAAATTAATCCCACACACTGTACACTTTGTGAGTTTCCTCATTCAGCTTTGCTCTTTAACTGACTTTTGTCTTCTTTTATTTTACATATCAAACCATGACATAGCTAATACTGAAACCTGAGACAACACAACTTTCTGTCATCAGGAAGTGTCATATTAATTTCTAATATGTTTTCCACTCATCAGCTCTATTTTTGATCCATAAATCTCACCTTGGATAATCTTATCTCCCTTTTTGATTGCAGTTCTTCAAAATGCAGTTTCTAAGCAGGAGAAAAAAAAGACAGTACAGTTTACCCAGTTTTTTAAAAGGCTTTAACAAGACTGGCTGTATGAGGCTATCAAAAATACTGACTAGCTCTGGGCCAAGTCTGATTAATATAGTAGGAGTTTTCTCAATTTCTGTTGTGCAATTTTTCCTTTGAAACTCAGCGTTTCCTTTTCTCACTTGCCAGATATTTTAGTTTAAGATAGTAGTTCAGAATGACTTAAAAATTTGCATGTGATGCTACAGCTGGATGCTCCTGGTCATCTCCTTGACATCTTCTCTGGTAAGTAAAACAAAGAAAAAAATCCTTTCCATTTGACCCAAGTTATGTCAGGGAAAGGAGAGCTGAGTCAATGTATCTTTACCTCTTACTACTGCTAACACAGCAGAAGCCTGTGGGTGGGAATTACAATAGTCTGAACAACTTGGAGTTGTAGTCATGAATTTGGCTGCAGTGTAGGCATAACCCACAGAGGTGTTACTATTTTGGCTGAGAAAATGAGGATTTTAATGTGTTGCATCAACATCCTCTCTGTGACTAAGAACACGTTTCATCAGAAGACGAAAGCAAGAACTCTCCGTTCAAACGTGCAGTTCCTGGTAGTTGCTTTACAATTCACAAGATTTTGCCCCACGTGATTGGAGTTTGATTACTGTGACTCTCACTCCCTCTGTGATGATGTGGAATTACAGACCCACAGACAAGAAATGCTTCAGCTGATGTTTCAGTTTCTGGACTTCCATGGGATTTGTAGTGATTATCCAGAGAAGATATCTCTTCTAAGAGAGACAGCCTTTTTGGAAGACCTCCTGGAAGAACATACAATGTAAGCTGGTGCTTAGTCTCTTACATGGGAGTTCTGTGGATTTGCATTGTCATGTATTGAAACATGAACTACTCCCGTCACAAACAGATATTCAGGATATGACTGTATTATGAGGCATGGAGGCATCTCTCTCCTGCCAAATGTGGATGCTTAAAACCTCACATCCAGATTTCATGCTCGAAACACCATACCTGTCCTTTTGCTGTCCTTTTTTCTCCATGTAAAAGAAAGCTTAATGTTCAGGCAGGAGGGAACATGTTCAGTCATGGGCAGCTGCCTTTAGCTGGATTAATCCCCCATGGCAGCAGGTTTGGAAGCGGATGATCATTAAGGTCCTGTCCAACCCAAACCATTCTATGATTCTATGATTCTACATTACAAAGTAGAATAAAACATGCTGGATATTGCATATTCTCCATGTTCTCTGCCACAGTCTACTACTACGTTGAGAATTGGAATAGGCTGCCCAGGGAGGTGGTTGATTCCCCTTCCCTGGAACTGTTTAAGGCATGGGTAGATGAGGTGCTGAGGGACATGGTTTAGTGTTTGATAGGAATGGTTGGACTCGATGATTTGATGGGTCTCTTCCAACCTGGTTGTTCTATGATTCTATGATACGTTAACTAAGAATGGCCATGAACCAAGAAAAGGAAAGGTTTAGGGGACACTGCTGAAATGAAAGACACAAAAGAGGATATACTATTGTTTAGACCATTAATAGAATAATCAGTTGATACATGATTTCACTTTTATAGTACAGCAGGCACCATAACCTGCTTTGTGACACCCAGTGGGCCCCAACATCCTTTTATGTCCAATAAGGGCAGATGTCACAGAACCAGAGAACGACTTCACAAACCAAGCTGCTCAAGGCATCATCCAAGCTGGCTTTGAACAATTCCAGGAAGAGGGTACCCACAACTTCCCTAGGCAGCTTGTGTCAGTGTCTCACCACCCTCATCATGAAGAATTTCTTCCTAATGTCTTATCTAAATTTTTCCCCTTCCAATTTAAAGCCATTCCCCCTCATCCTTTCCTTCCATGCCTTTGTAAAAAGTCCCTTGCCAGCTTTCCTGTAGGATCCCTTCAGGCACTGGATGCTCTAAGGTCTCCCCCGAGCCAGCTCTCTCAGTGCGTCCTCATAACAGAGATGCTCTAGCTCTCTCATCACCTTTGTCTTCTGGACCCATTCCAACAGGGGAGTTGGAACTGGATGATCTTTAAGGTCCCCTCCTACCCAAACTATTCTGTAGTCCTATGATTCTATGATGAGGGAACAAAATAATTAAAGAATTGTCTAAAACCTACATCTTCTTAACAAGCTCATTATATCCAAAATGCTTGACTCTCCATTTCATCGCACATTTTGTAGTGTGAAATTTAAAAATGCAAATCAATTGGACACCTTCCTTTAACATGTTATCATCACACATAAACCACACTGGAAAGAACCATTTGGAGTGGGTTCAAACCATGAGTCAGGAAAACAGAAGAGCTTTAGTGCCCACAAAGAGCACATTTCCAAAGCGTATACCGCCCTCCTGTGCCCAACTCAGTTTTATCATCCACAGTTGCAACCTCCTCAAAAAACTCGGAGTAATGTGAGGCTGTGGTGTCCCAGATGATGGATGAGCAGAGGTAATATCCTGGCACTAGAGAACAGAGTGAAGGGACAGCTCTGGCCTGGATTGGTAACCCCAGAAATGAGCAAAATCTCATCATTTTCACTGGTGTCCAGCTGTCTTTTATGAAAAAAAATCCACTGGTTCCCTCTCAGCAGAAGCCAGGAGAGGTGGTTGATGTGGAAGGCTCTGCAGCCCTCTTTGTCATAGGCAAATAGGAAATCACCCCCAGAGCTGGTTCCTGATCCCACATCCATGCGTTCCTGAACCCAGTTCATGAGCTCAACTCCCTCTTAGCCCTGGATCCATTCTCTCGTGTCTGCCCTACAGTATTTGTGGTCATGTAGTAGAGTCATCGAGGGGTGAGGGCATTATCTCATACACTTCTATGTATTTTATTACTTTCTAGTTATTATTATTATTTCATTAAAGCTGCAGTTTTAGTTTCTGATTCACAAGTCTCCTCTCATTTTCCTTTCTTCTTTCCCAGGAGAGGAGGGGAGGGGGATTGAGGAGCTCAACCGCATGGTTTTAGCTGGTGAAATTAGCCAGACCAGGGCTAAACCGTGACAGGGACATTGATCAGGAATGATGTATGGGATGCTTGATGAGGGTGTTTTATGGGATGTTGAGCAGGGAAGGTGTAAGGCAAGCTCAGCTGGGTTGGTGTAAGAGATGCTGAAGGAGGTTCTCATGCAAGATGCTCATAGTGAGCTGGGACGGTGTCAGATTTATGGGATGCTGAGTAGGGATGGTGTATGGGATGCTCAGTAAGGGATACTGAGCAGGTTGGTGTGTTTGGTGCTTGGTGAGGATGTTTTACAGGATGTGGAGCAGAGATGGCGAAGGCAAGCTCAGCCAGGATGATATATGGGATGCTCAGGATTTTATGGGATGCTGAGTGGGGATAATGTATGGGATCCTGAGTGGGGATAGTGTAGAGGATGTGGAGCAAGGATGGTGTATGTATAGGATGCTCAGCTGGGATGGTGTATGGAATGCTCAGTGGGGATGATTTATGGGATGCTGAGCAGGGATGTTTTAAAGGGTGCTCAGCAAGGGATACTGAGCAGGAATGATGTATGGGGTGCTTGGCGAGGATGTTTTACAGGATGTGGAGTGGAGATGAAGGCAACCTCAGCCAGGATGATATATGGGATGCTCAGTGAAGATTTTATGGGATGCTGAGTGAGGATGACATATGGGATCCTGCGTGGGGATAATGTCTAAGATGTGGAGCATGGATGGCGTAAAGGATGCTGAGCTGTGATGGTTCATGGGATATTAAGTGGGGCCAGTGTATAGGATGTGGAGCAAGGATGATGTATGTATGGGATGCTCAGCGGGGATGGTTTATGGGATGCTGAGCAGGGATGTTTTAAAGGATGCTCAGCAAGGGATACTGAGCAGGAATGGCATGTGGGGTGCTCGGTGAGGATGTTTTACAGGATGAGGAGCAGAGATGGCGAAGGCAAGCTCAGCCAGGATGATATATGGGATGCTCAGTGAGAATTTTATGAGATGCTGAGCGAGGATGATGTATGGGATGTGGAGCAAGGATGGTGTAAGTTTGGGATGCTGAGCAGGGATGGTTTATGGGGTCTGAGTGGGGATGTTGGACGGGATGCTCAGCAAGGGATACTGAGCAGGAATGGTGTATGGGATGTTGAGAAGGGGTTGTTTATGCGATAGTGAGCAGGAATGGTTTATGGGATGCTGAGAAGGGGTTGTTTATTGGATACTGAGCAGGGATGGTTTACGGGATGCTGAGTGGGCATCATGTATAGGATGCTGACTGTGAGTAACACCCACTTCACAAGCTGTGCTACAAATATGGGGGTATCTGTGAGGAAATAGAGAAAGACTGCAAACAGAAGTCAATGCAGAAAAAGATACATCAGTTCAGTACAGATCAGACTTGAGAGGTAACAGTGTCTGGAAAAAAATACTATTTGGGACAAAAAATGCTACAAAAATCATGCTACCAGAGAGACAGTCTGTCTAACTCTAAAAAAATACAGTGACTCGGATAATATAGCTCTCTTTTAGCTTAAATCAAAGTTTTCCACTCTTTGAAACAGGAACTACTTTTTGCGTCATCACCCCCTCATCCTCGCTCCCTCCGCCGCCTCAGCCGCGCTCCCTCCGCCCCCTCAGCCGCACTCCCTCCGCCCCTCAGCCTCGCTCCCTCCGCCCCCTCAGCCGCACTCCCTCCGCCCCTCAGCCTCGCTCCCTCCGCCCCCTCAGCCTCGCTCCCTCCGCCCCCTCAGCCGCCCTCCCTCCGCCCCTCAGCCTCGCTCCCTCCGCCCCTCAGCCGCACTCCCTCCGCCCCTCAGCCTCGCTCCCTCCGCGGCGCCTCGCGACGCCCTCAGCCGCGGCCCCGCCCCGTTGCTAAGGAAGCGGCGTCTCTGGTTGCTAAGGCGGCGGAGCGATCCACGCCGGGGGCGCTGAATGGAGCCCAGCGTTAAAGGCTGGGGGGCGGCGCGGGGGCAAAGCGACCGCGTTGCTATGTATCCTTCCGCGGGGACTGGGATTGGGGTCCCAGTTCTCAGGGGGTGGGGTGGGAATGGGGCGGGGGGGATGAGGCAGCCCCAGCCCAGCCCTGAGATCAGGGATCACCTCAGGGCTGGAGTGCAATAAAGCTTGTGTGTTGTGGGTTTGAGCTGATGTAGAAAAGGTGACTTCTCGGGCAGCTTTGAGGTTTGGGGGACAGGATGTCATCCAGAGGGACCTGGACGAGCTGGAGAAGTGGGGCTGTGAGAACCTCATGAGGTTCAACAAGGCCATGTGCAAGGTTCTACCCTTGGGTTGAGAAAATCCACAGTTTGAATATAGGATGTGGGATGATGTGATTGAGAGCAGCCCCGAGGAGAAGGACTTGGGGTGCTGGTTGATGAGAAGCTCAACATGAGCCAGCAGTGTGCACTCACAGCCCAGGAACCAACCTTATCCTGGGCTGCATCAAAAGAAGCGTGGGCAGCAGGTCAAGGAAGGGGATTCTCACCCTTTACTTTACTCTCTACCTGGAGTATTGTGTCCAGTTCTGGAATCCCTAAAATAAGAAGGATATGGAGCTGTTGGAACAAGTCCAATGGAGGCTACGAGAATGACTGGAGGGCTGGAGCACATCGTGTACGAGGACAGGCTGAGAGAGTTGGGCTTGTTCAGCCTGGAGAAGAGGAGGCTCCAAGGAGACCTTTAGAATGACCTTCCAGTACCTGAAGGGGCTACAAGAAAGCTGGGGAGGGAATGTTTACAAATACTTGTGGTGATAGGACTAGGTGCAATGGCTCTAAACTGGAGAGGGGTAGATTTAGACTAGACAGAAGGAAGTATTTCTGTATGATGAAGCTGGTGAGGCACTGGAACAGGTTTCCCAGAGAAGTTGTGGCTGCCCCATCCCTGGAGGTGTTCAAGGGCAGGCTGGATCGGGCTTTAAGCAGCCTGAACTGGTGGAAGGTGTCTTTGCCAGTGGCAGGGGGCTTGAACTGGATGATCTTTAAGGTCTATCATTCTATGATTCTTGTTTTCCCTCTTCTAAGAGATACTGCAACTGGGAATTGTATTTCCCATGCTTACTCAAGGATCCTTGCAGTCTTGAATTTAATAACAAGAACTACAAGTTCTAAGCTGTACTTAGAGGGTGCTACTAAAATCATTGCTTAAATGAGGCAGGGCTGATCTTGCACTGTGGAGAACTTTTTTTCTCTAGCAATATTAACGAATTTCAGTTTAAACAACTAATCCTTTGGATTGCGAGGAGGTGGGTTTTACTACAAAAACATTTTCCTTGTGGTAAATGTTTCCATGTGTTACAGATTTAGGTAACAACAGAAAGATATATCTTCAAATTTTGATAGGAATGGTTGGACTCGATGATCTGGTGGGTCTCTTCCAACCTGGTGATTCTATGATTCTATGATTCTATGATTCTGTGAAAGAAATATAATAAAAGGGAAGGGTCTGTACCACAAGTGTTCTGAGGTGCAGCTGAGGGAACTGGGGCTGTTCAGTCTGGAGAAAAGGAAGCTGAGGGTAAAACTTATCACTCTCTACAAATACTTAAAAGGAGGTTGAAGCAATGTGAAGGTTGATCTCTTCTCCTAAGTGACAGGTGATAGGATGAGAGGAAATGTCCTCAAGTAGTGTTGGGAAAGGTTTAGATTGGATATTAGGAAAAAATTCTTTACTGAAAGAGTGGTGAAGCATTGGAAGAGGCTGCCCAGGGAAGTGGTGAAGCCACCATCCCTGGAGGTGTTCAAAAAGCATGTAGATGTGGCACTTGGTAACCACAGTGGTATTGGGCTGATAGAATCATAGAACAACCAGGTTGGAAGGGACCCATCGGATCATCGAGTCCAACCACTCCTGATCCGATGGTTGGACTCAGTGATCCTGGAGGTCTTTTCCATCTTTAACTATATGATGATTCTATTTGAGATTTTTCATCTGGTGCTACCCTGAAAGGCAAGTGCAAAGCTCCCGTTAAAATCAATGTACATAAAGTCAATCAAATAGGCTGTTTTGTCTTTTAATGAGCTGTTTGATACGGTTTCCATTGTCCTTAATACCATACTAGAGATAAAGATTTAACGTCTCATCTTGAATGGGACTTAGAAGAAGAACGTCGGGCATTGAAAGCAAATCAAAAAATATGTCGGAGTAGAGCACAGAAGTATTTGATAGAGACAAACAGAAGAAGAAAGTAAGTAATGAGGGTTTCTTTCATGGGAGTTTGAAAAAAAAAAAGTCAAAACCTTAAGGCAGCTCAATATATTTCTGTTTGCATATTTATGTTATTAAATAGCCTCACTGCTTTGTTCTGGTGAAGGGGCTCGAGAACTAGTCTTACGAGGAGCGACTGAGAGAGCTGGGGGTGTTTAGCCTGGAGAAGAGGAGTCTGAGAGGAGACCTCATTGCTCTCTACAGCTACCTAAAGAGAGGTTGTGGGAGATTTAGGCTCAACATTAGGAAAAAAAAATTCACAGAAAGGGTCATTGGGCATTGGAACAGGCTGCCCAGGGAGGTGGTTGATTCACCTTCCCTGGAGGGGTTTAAGGGATGGGTGGACGAGGTGCTGAGGGGCATGGTTTAGTGTTTGATAGGAATGGTTGGACTTGATGATCTGGCGGGTCTCTTCCAACCTGGTGATTCTATGAATCTAGGTTGAAAAGTTTCACCCGTCCAATTTATTGCTACAGGACAAATAAAATATATACCAAACAATATTCTGAGCTACTCACTGCTTTTTAGAAACTCACTGTAGTTAACTCTTACGATATAGAGTAAAAGTAAGTAGTGCTTTCATCTTGTGGCTCTGATCTGCACCTCTAGTATTGTCCTGGATTTTATTAGCTTCAACGGATGTGTAAAAAAAATGCTCCGATGAACAGCAGGCTTGTTATTGTTGTCTTTTGAAGTGTGTAGTACCTCCCATGTGAGAGGTACTACTTCTGGAGTTCCTCCCATGTGAGAATAGGCTGAGATAATTGAGCTTGTTTAGCCTAGAGAAAAGAAAGCTCTGAGGGGACCTTAGAGCAGCCTTCCAGTACTTAAAGGTGGGGCCTACAGGAAAGGTAGGGAGGGGCTCTTTATCAGTGAGTGCAGGGATAGGAGGAAGGGTAATGATTTTAAGCTGAAAGAAGGCAGATTTAGATTAGATTTTAGGAAGAAATTGTTCATGGTGAAGGTGAACACTGAAACAGGTTGTCCAGTGATGTCACAGAAGCTTCATCCCTGGAGGTGGTCAAGGCGAAGCTGGATGGGACTTTGAGCAACCTGATCCAGTGGGAGGTGTCCCTTCCCATGGGAACTGGGTGATCTTTAATGTCTCTTTCAACCCAAACTGTTCTATGACTCTGTAATCCATCTGTGTGGCAGAGCAGCTGTGCAGCCCCACCTGCCTGCTGGGGCCACCTCCCAATAAACACAAGGCAAAATCTTTCTAGTGTTGGGTTATATTAATTATAAAGTTATTCTGCATTAGCTTTTTAAACGGAGCCTTGAATATTCTGCCTTTCTGCTTACGTGACAGTATAAATTCATTAAATATCCCGTGACCAAGGAATTAAGTTAATTATACACTGAGATGTTTTAGTTAAGTGCTATAAGTAGTTCAATGGGCATAGGAGACTTTTCCCTCGCATTGAGATCATACTTGAACACACAGGAGACAAAGTTCTGTGTATGGGAGAGGCAGATGGGCTCCTCCCAAGACGATCGAAAGGATTCCTCAGCCTCAAACCAGGTTCCTCTGCCTGATGTTAACTTGTCAAAGCTCATCTCCCATCATTCCCATATCGGATGATTTCTGCAGTACAAAGCTTACTTATTGAAATATGTTGATAATCATAGAATTGTTTGAGTTGGAAGAAACCCTAAGGATCATCCAGTTCCAACACCCCCCACCAGACCAGGGTGTTCAAGGCCCCATCCAACCTAGTCTCCAGCACCTCCAGGAATGGGGCAACCTTCCCTGGGCAACATGTGCCAGTGTTTCATCACCCTAACTGTGAAGAATTTAATCTTAATATCTAATACAAATCTTCTCCCTTCCAATTTAAAGCCATTAAATAACTCATAAGACAGTAGATGTTGCTTATACTGACATTGTAGCTTGACAGTACATCTGTCAGCTTATGTTTTGAAATATAAAGAAAAATGGAAGAGGAAGTATAATCACCTGGGAGTGGTTAAAGACATAGTGCGACCCATAACCTTTGCAGATAATAAACTGAATCTTAGCTGAAACATTAAATATCTTAGTTTTACAAAACAATACTACTGTAACACTACACCTCTAAGATGAATGCTGTTTATTGTATTACTGGTCTTGAAATATTATAGTTCAGTGTAAAAGCAAATATCAGACAGTCTGTTTATTTTTGATAGACTGGTATAGTTGAACTAATACTCATTGATTCATAAATACATTTCCACATGAATTTCATTGCAGCCTTAAGAAACACAGTATCAATCCAAGTGAGTCAGGTGAGCCAGTTAAAAATTTAGGTACGGCATTCATGAATTGAAATTGGTTCCATTTGTGATAATTGAGACTGGCATCACTATAAGCATAATAAGCAGTTCAAATGGCAGCGTGTGGTGACAAGTATTCCCCTAATAACTGAAAAGGAATTAGTTGTCTAATGTTAGAAAGATAGTAAGTGCATATGGTATTAATAAGCTGTGAAACAGAACTCAAAATGAAGTGTCATTGAATATATGGGTGAAAATAATTTGAAAATAACATGTTCCTTTAAACTGAATATCTTTTTTTCCTGACAGTTACGCAAGTCAGAAGTGATTCATCTTCTAATGGATCAGTCATGAGGTCATGTTTCAAATCTGTATACGAGCCAAGATCTATTAGCTTTCATAGAATCATAGAATCACCAGGTTGGAACAGACCCACCAGATCATCGAGTCCAACCATCCCCATCAAACACTAAACCATGTCCCTCAGGACCTCATCCACCCGTGCCTTAAACCCCTCCAGGGAAGTTGAATCAACCACCTCCCTGGGCAGCCTGTTCCAATGCCCAATGACCCTTGCTGTGAAAAACTTCCTCCTCATGTCTAGCCTAAATCTCACCTGGCGGAGCTTGAGGCCGTTCCCTCTTGTCCTGTCCCCTGTCACTTGGGAGACATGTGAAGGTGTTAGCTATGATGATGATTTCTCAGAGGTAGCAAGACTTCCTTAAGCTCCACAATGTCACCTAGCAGCACCCTAAATTCTCCCTGACAGAGCTTACAGGCATGTATCAAAAGTTATTCTTTGCACTGCTCTTCTATAATTTCAGGGCTGAAGTTGTTTCTCCCATTTATTTTTTCTTTCAAGATATAGAGTGTAGACATAAACGTGTTGTGAAGTATGAGTCTGTTTTGTGCTTCTCACCTTGACAAAGAACAGCTGAGGTTGGAAGGGAACTCTCAAGGTCAACTGATCCAACCTCCCTCCTACAAAAGAGCCACTTAGAGCTTCTTGCCCAGGGCCATGCCCTGATGGCTTTTGAGTATCTCCAAGGATGGAGACTCCACAACCTCAGTGGGCAACCTGTGCCAGTGCTCAGTCATCTTCAAAGTTAAAAAAAACAAACCGTGTTTCGTGATGTTCAGAGGAAACCTCCTGTGTTTCAGTTTGTGCCCATTGCCTCTGGTCCTGACACTGGGCACCACTGCCAAGAACCTGGCTCTGTCATCTTTGCACATTCTCTTCTGGTATTTACATACATTAAAAAGATTCCCCACATACTTCTCCAGGCTGAACACTTCCAGCTCTTTCAGCCTTTCCTTTCAGGAGAGCTGCCCCAGTCCCATCATCATCTCTGTGGTTCTCTGTTGGACTGTTTCCAGTTATGTCCATGTCTCTCTTGTACTGCAGAGCCCAGAACTGGACGCAGTACTACAGGTGTGGCCTCTGTAGTGCTGAATAGAAGGGAAAGATCACCTCCCTTGATCTGCTGGCAATACTTTTCCTAGTGTATCCCAGGATACCATTTGGGTTTTTTTGGAGCAAGGGTGTGTTGCTGGCTCTTGTTCAACTCTGTATCTGCCAGGACACTAAGGTCCTTTTCTGCAAAGCTGCTTTCCAGCTGGCTGGCCCAGAGCACATATTGGTGGCTGAGATTGTTCCTCCCCAGCTGTAGGACTTTGCACTGCTCCTTATTGGACTTCATGAGGTTCCTTCCAGCCCATTTCTCCAGCAGCTGAGATGCCTCTGGATGGCAGTACAACCCTCTTGATACATCAGCAACTCTTCCTGTCTTTTGTCATTTGCAAACTTACTTAGGGCGTTCTGTGTGGCACCCATGATCATTAATGAAGATATTAAATAGGACTGGGCTGAGGATTGACTCCTGATGTACATCACTAGTTACTAATCTCCAACCAGACTTCACATCACTGATTACCATGCTCTGGGCCCAGCCATTCAGCCAGATAAGGGATAAGGTCTCCCCTCAGCCTCCTTTTCTGGAGACTAAACAACTCCAGTTCTCTCAGTTGCTTCTCATAACACTTGCTCTCCAGTCCTTTCACCAACTTTACTGCCTGTCTCAATAGGATGTTATATTCCATGTTCGTATACCGAGTACTTTTTAAGTACCAGCTGCTGATTTGCTGGTGTTTGCAACCATCCCACTGTTATTGCTCGATGCAAAATGTGTATCATGTTTTACTGTGACACTACTGGCTGCAGTAGTTGGTTCAGTCTTGAAATGCAGTTGTCTATGTGTATTTTTAAATAAGCTTTACATCCAGCTAGCTTGATTTGCCATTTCAAGTTACCTTGAAATCTGAATAACTAATCATCTGTCATAACTGAGGAAGGAAAAACTTCCACAGTTTACCTCAATCTCTGATCTATTCCCATTACTGCTTCTTTCTATAAAAGTACTTTTATAACATAAAATAAAAATGGAGCATGTCCAGAGGAGGACCATGAAGGTGATCAAAGGATTGGAGCACCTCTGCTACGAGGATACACCGAGAGAGTTGGGTTTGTTCAGCCTGGAGAGGAGAAGACTCTAAGGAGACCTTAGAGCAGCCTTTCACTACGTGAAGGGGGTTGCAAGATTTCTGGGGAGGGACTTTTTACAAGGAGATGGAGTGATAGGATGAGGGGGGTGGCTTTAAATTGGACATGGAAGATTTAGCTTAGATATTAGAAAGAAATTCTTCACACTGAGGTTTCATGAACAGGTTGCCCAGGGAGGCTGTGGCTGTTCCATCCCTGGAGGTGTTCAAGACCAGGTTGGATGGGCCTTGGGCAGCCTGATCAAGTGGGAGGTGTCTCTGCCCATGGCAGGGAGTGAACTTTGAGGTCCCTCCAAGGCAAACAATTCTATGATCCTACACTCCTATTTTCAACGTATGCACAAGGTTTGCGCTCCATCTACTGGCTGATTATCATTGATTATTTAATAAAAAGACTATAAATAATTCATCAGAGTTGTTGACGCAGAGCAAAAAGCAGCCTAGTGCCAGAAATGGAAGAAAAATGTTGGCATTTGGTAAAGAGAGGGTAAAGTGTTAAGAATTCAGTCTTGCTTTCTACATCAGAAAGAAAACGTGAAAAGTAGTGGTCATAGAATCATTTCAGTTGGAAAAGACCTTAAAGATCATCCAGTTCCAACCCCCACTTTAACCACGTAGAGCTGTAATCCATTATTGCCATTCTGGTAATGCGCTGCAGGACAGATACTTGCCAAGCTTGCTCTCTTTGAACTTCTCTTGACCTGTCCACTGCTTTGTTTTGCTCAGTTTGGCTCTATCAGCAATTTCTCTCATTAACCACAGGTGTCTGTGGCTAATTTATTTTGCTATTGTTTATCTTTTTATGGTAAGATTGTTGTTTTATATAGATAGCAGTAACAAGAAGTTGTTCTATGTAGAATGGGATATTTATGACTCCAAGGTAAGGATGAAGTATTGAGAAATAGAGGACTGGTACAATTGCAGAGGTCCTGAGAACTGTAGGTGCAGAGTGTGGTGCAGAGGAGTACAGGCAGGGGATGGTAAGACATGGCACAGAGATTTGGCTCTGGAGACCCTATGGCTGTAAACAACTCACCAACAGTCACTTAAAGAAAGGCAGACCTAGATCTGACAAAACTGGCTTTAGGGGTGATAAAGAGAAAAAAAAGAATACTATCTAACATATGTAAAAACCACCATGTATGAGATATTTTGAGGTACTGTGGAGCTGCTGCTTGATGAAAAGAGACCTAAGATGTAAAAGCATAATATAAAAATGATTCCAAGTGGTCCTAGTGGGAATAATAATAAGAGGGCATTAATGTGAACATCATTGCTCCTGGAGAAGGGACTCTAGATGCTGACAACTCCAGATGCTTTAACACCCCAGCACCACCAGAATGGAACGACCAGCCCTGGGACGCAGTAAAGCAATGGAAGTGTGAGAATCAGGAAAAGCAGTAGAAGCTCCAGGCCAAGTACCTGAGTTGGGGCAATCCCTGTTTTCAGTACATGATGGGAGGTGACGTGATTAAGAGCTGCTCTGCAGAGGACTTGGGGGTGCTGGTGGATGAAAAGCTCAACGTGAGCTGGCAGTGTGTGCTTGCAGCCCTGAAGTCCAAGTGTGTCCTGGGCTGAATCAAAAGAAGTGTGGCCAGCAGAGTGAGGGAAGGGATTATGCCCCTCTATTCCCCTCTTGTGTGACCTCATCTGAAGTACTGTGTCCAGTTCTGGAATTCTCAACATAAGAATGATATAGAGCTGTTGGAGGAGGTCCAGAGGAGGGCTACAGGGATGATCCGAGAGCTGGAGCACCTTCAACGTTAGGGCAGGCTGAGAGAGTTGGGCTTATTAAGTCTGGAGAAGAGAAGGCTACAAGGTGATTTTCCAGTACCTGAAAGGATCCTACAAGAAAACTGGAGAGGAACTATTCACAAAGTCCTGTAGTGATAGAACAAGAGGGAATGAGTATAAACTGGAGAGGGGCAGATTTAGACTAGACATTAGGAATAATTTCTTCACCATGAGAGTAGTGCCAGTGTGGAATAGGTTACCAAGGGAGGTTCTGGATGCCCCATCCCTGGAGGTTTTTAAGGCCAGGTTGGATGAGGCTTTGGGTAACCTGATATAGTGGGAGATCCCTGCCCGTGGCCGGTGAGTTAGAACTAGATGTTCTTTAAGGTCCCTTCCAACCCTAACTATTCAATGGTTCTGTGAAGTCAGAGGCTGAACAACAGTTCAAGTTCTATTATCACTATTATTCAGTCTTTCTCTGTATAGAAGTATTCTAACTATATTATTGTTTTCTAGTAACAATTGTATCCAGATTAATAGGATTTATACTCCTAAAATTTTAATTATGCTAACAAAAAAAAACCTTCTTGGCTTTATATAAGGTTTTTTACTTTTTGCTGCTAAATAAGGTCTGGTCTGTAACTACTGGTGGGTAGCATGGGCAGCCCTCTGGCATTGTAAGAGTCAATAATTTTGAAGCCCTTGCAGCAATTGAGGGTTTTCCTTCTGTATTTGGCAATAATCAAAGGTGAGGGAATAGAGTTTACATGCATTCCTATGGTCCTGATAAGTATCTCGCTTAAAGAAAAAAAAGTTATTCATGGGCAATGTCTGTAGATGATTTTAAGGATATAAGATCCATTTCCTGTTTGGCCATGAAGGGGATTTTGAGTGTGATACCCTGTTCTAGCCTTTTTTTGCTGCAATCATTAAGTATACAAATACCCTCCTACTTCAGTTTTAAAATTACTGTGCACTAGTTTGCAAACTTGAGATGGCAAAGGATGAATATCAGCTCAGTATCAGAAGGTTCATTTCATAGCATTCCATGTGAACAGAATATATGCCTTTTTGTGTTTTCTTCCAAGGTAAGCATTTAATCCACCTGGGAATGTGGCATCCCATCACTTCACTGTGAAGATAATTTAATAAAACCAACCAGGAAATACTTCCACCGTCTAGTCATACTGGCTTTAACATAAAAATACCTTCTCCATAATGTCTGTATATGTGAAACTGCTAAATATTTTAAGTTTTGTATTCCAAATTCACTATAAACATTTTGGCAGCCACTTCAAAACTTGCTGCACTGCTGGGTTGTTTATAGTAGACAGAAAAACTGGGTTAAAAAAACACTGGTCAGGAAATTCTTCTGCTAACTCTGCATCTTAAAGCCGTACTCTCTTGCCAACGTTACATCTGTGATATGAACCTAAGCTGATGGCTTAAGGAGACTGGAAGAACAAACATTTGCTTTAACTGCTTTTCCGTAAGATATCAATGTGCATTTGTAAAATTATTTATTTTACATAATGCATCTGGGTGTCACAATTTACATTCTGCAAGGTCAAGAAGTCAACGATTCACTGAATATCTTGAAAGCATTTCCTTGCATTTAAAATAAGATCCTTTTTCTCCCTCATGTCTTAGTCCAAACCAAATAGGGATCAGTGGTGAAAAAGACCTCTTGCATCAGCAGTTGGAATTGCCCATTTCCAGGTTTTTTTTAATGGCAGTTATTAGGAATGTGCAATAGTGCAGTTAAGTCATACTCCAAAATCATTAAAGAAAAGCAAAATAAATAAAGACTCTGTCAGAATTTACTCTTTCCTTTTTGGAGTTACACGCTGGAATTACTCCAGGTGCAAAGTTGTAGAATTTCCCACGTGTCTGAATTTAACAACTACAGTTCAACTAAAGGCCTCTTTGGGCAGCTTCTTGAAATATTAACGGGATCAAGAAGAATGTGTTTAAATACTTACTAGGATAGGCAAATCTGTTTTCCCCTACTGTGATTTTCCGATTTCTAAATCTACTGTGATTTTCCGAATTAAAGATGTAAAATATTCCAGATTTCTGCATGAGATATTAATTTGAGAGAAATACAGGAATGCTGAAAGTTGAGGGTGAAGTCTAGTTTGACTTTTTTAGTTCTCACTTCTGGGTTGTACAAACAATTAAAGTTCCTGTGAAATTTTAAACAAATTCCAATAAAAGAATTGATGTGGATAGAGTTCTCTGCAGATTTTTTTCTGTTTGGGGATAGCTGCTTGTCTGGCTTCACCTCATGCCTCCTAGAAGAGGAGTTATCTTGAATTGTAAAACTTCATCTGGACTTTTGGAAGTGCAAATATTGTGTCATTTCCAGTAAACGTGTTGTTAAAAGAAAACATAAGCTACCATCTTCCTTCATACCTGATATACCTTCAAACCAGATACTGGAAGAGGATCTACAAGAGAGCTGGAGAGGGGCTTTTTACAAGGGCTTGGATTGATAGGATGAGGGGAAAAGGCTTTAAATTGGAAGGGGGAAGATTTAGATTAGACATAATGAAGAAATTCCTGATGATGAGGGTGGTGAGGCACTGGAACAGGTTGCCCAGGGAAGTCGTGGCTGCCCCGTCCTGGAAGTGTTGAAGGCCAGGTTGGATGGGACTCTGAGTGGCCTGGAGGTGTCCCTGCTCATGGCAGGGGCATTGGAACTGGATGATTTTTATGGTCTCTTCCAACCTAAACCATTCTATGATTCCGTGACCTAGCTAACGTTAGCTGACCTAGTGGAAGTTGTCTCTGCTCATGGTAGGGATTTGGAACCAGATCATCTTTAAGGTCCCTTCCAGCCCAAATCATTAGAGGATTAAGTTACAATTATTAGCTGTGTACATTACATGTTGTAGTCTCAAGCAATTCTTGTGATCCAAGACTATTGTGAGGAATATTTCTACTGGGAGATCCAGTGCTATCTGAGAAGAAAGTACTTCCATCACTGAAGCAATAATTGCTCATGTTATTCACTGGCATTTTGATTTATGACCTAGGAGGACATTAGTCCAGAGTGCTACATGCATTAGCAAAAGCAGTGGATCCTGTTGCACATCTTGTCTCTCTTCTAGCTTTTGTTGTTTTTTGTATGTTCCACCTCTATCTATCTTGAGCTTAGCATAGCAGTGCTGGAGCTGTAGTGTTGAAAAAAGGAAGATCAGATGTTACACCACTTTCAGTTTTCTGTCATGATACAGGGAGGAGTTTTAAGATGAAATCATAATGATGGCATGAATGCAAGTATGTAGTATTTATGATATAAGGCTTGAATAGCTGCATGGAATCTGTTTAAAGTGCATTTTCACTTACTATCTCTTGCTGAGGGAAGCTGTGGCTGCCCCATCCCTGGAAGTGTTCAAGGGCAGGTTGGATGGGGTCCTGAACAGCCTGATCTAGTGGGAGGTGTCCCTGCCCATGGCAGGTGGGTTGAAACTAGATGATCTTTAAGGTCCCTTCCAACCCAAAGTATTCTATGAATCTGTGATTCTAAGTGTAATAATTTATTCATAAGATTTGGATACCTCAACCATTAGTATGAGTATGCAATCACGTACACATGAACTTTCAAGATAGTGAAGGTTCCTTATGTTTCTCCCTACTACGCTTTGGCTTCCAAGTGAATTAAAGTGGATATTCTTGTCAAAGTGTGTACTGGGCAATGAAACTGATTCAGTTAAGGAGTAACTCTTTTAAATTGGGCATTGGAACAGGCTGCCCAGGGAGGTGGTTGATTCACCTTCCCTGGAGGTCTTTAAGGCATGGGTGGACGAGGTCCTGAGGGACATGGTTTAGTGTTTGATAGGAATGGTTGGACTCAATAATCTGGTGGGTCTCTTCCAGCCTGGTGATTCTATGATTCTATGATTCTATGATTCTATGATTCTATGAAATAGGACCTTTGCTGCATTATGGCCTCAGGTTGCACCAGGGGAGGTTCAGAAAGTGCATCAGGAAGATTTTCTTTACCAAAACCCCCCATCCCTGGAGGTATTTCAAAGATGTTTAGATGAAGTGATCTGGGATATGGTTTAGTAGTGGACAGGTATGGTTGGACTTGGTGATCTCAAAGGTCTTCTCCAACCAAACAATTCTGTAATTCTATGATTAAGCAAGATCTATGAAGCCATTGCCAGTGAAACAATCTTTACTGTGATGAGAGAAACAAAGAACATATGGCTAAACATTACCACCTTTCTTTCCACTGGCTAGGAGCGGGATGCTACTTAGTGTATTAGTAACCTGTCGGATCATATTTTCGAACACACAGAGGTCTTAAAGGCTGTGTAGCTTCCAGTTGCAGTGAACCTGGCATGTCTTTAGAAGTTTAACTTGAAGAGTACTGCTTTTACGGTATTTCTGTATTCAGAATAGAATGTTTCTAGGGATGAGGCACCTACCACCACTCTGGACAACCTGTTCCAGTGTTTCGCCACCTTCATTGTAAGAAATGTTTTCTTTATATCTAGTCTAAATCGACCCTCTTCTAGCCTAAACCCATTATTTACCTATAATTTACCCACATAGGCACTGTACTAATAAATTTACTGGATATATTTCACTCAAGGAGTTTGTTTAAGTTTGTCAGCAAAAGTTGATGGGTTTGTCAGCAGAAAGAAAAATTCCACACAGCTTCATCAAGCTTGTGCCTGCTGAAGGAAAGCTTTGTGATTATGGTTGTTTTTAATTAGATCCTGCTGTGCTTTCCAGTAAGTAGAAGGACACATTTAATATATTTGATATTAACAATCAATTCTGGCAATCATAACTTCACATTACTATTTTATCCCATTTTGTGCTACTGATCTGATTATCCTCCAGGAAGCTTCTCAACAAGTAGAAGTTGATATTAATTCTTACATATTTATAGGTAAATGATGTAGTTCCTTTGTGTTATTTTGGAATAACAGCTTTTAAACGGTTACTATTTCACCAATAACTCATGAAAGGCGCACACTCAGAACATTTGTGGTTCACCTTCCTATTGAGCTGCCTCGTGTTGTACATTTATGTGGTAATGTAGAGACTGTGGTGAAGGTCACAGTAGTGACAAAAACTGGTTGAGTCTGCGTATTAATTCACATATAAGAAAGAATCAAATCTCTGACTAAGGCTAGAAAATAAAAAGTTTACGTTGTGTCTCCTCTTTACTGCATACCATCCCTTCTATGTTCAGATGGACCTTAAATATCTGGCTGTCTTGAAGTCTGTAGAATTTAATTTATGGATGAGCAAGCATTTGTAATAAAATTGCAGATCGATAGGCAAGTATGTTACTAATAGTTTGGTAAATGTTATTGGAAAACAGAGGGATAACCTACTTTTGCTTCTTAAATACAGAGCCTTTGAAGAAAGACGAAAGCAAGAAGCAGAGAAAGAACAAAGGCTTAGAAATCAAGTTCTGCAGCAGAGGAAAATTAAACTACAGGAAATAACTGATAAGTTCCAGCGTGCTCCTCTGCCTTTTTCTCAGCACAAGAAAATAGGTTTGTAAACTAAAATCCTAACAATACAAATGTTTTTCTATTAACAGAGCATATTTAAGGCAAACAGAACAATTGACTTCATTCAAATTATTTGAATTCATATAAGCAAAACTTAACTGACAAGAAACTCAGATCTGATACATACAACAAAATTGGATAGAGGGAATTATAAAAACAACTTTTTTCCCCCTTAAAAATTGCATTTTAAATTATTTCATTATATTCTGGTCACAGTAAGTACATCATCTCCTTGTGATATTATGGCTCCCTGAGTTTTCTCTCCTTTTTTTTCACTGCAATGTGCTTATTGCTTACAACATTTTGCTTTCACACCTGGGTGTGAGGTGTTACAAGGCCACCAAAAGTTACTAGGGTAGTATAATGATTTGCTTTTTGAAGCCTGAATATTCAAGATTGTGAATCATGGAATCATAGAATCACTAGGTTGGAAGAGACCCACAGGATCATCGAGTCCAACCATTCCTATCAAACACTAAACCATGTCCCTCAGGACCTTGTCCACCTGTGCCTTAAACACCTCCAGGAAATGTGAATCAACCACCTCCCTGGGCAGCCTGTTCCAATGCCCAATGACCCTTTCTGTGAAAAACTTTTTCCTAATGTCCAACCTAAATCTCCCCTGGTGGTGCTTGAGGCCATTCCCTCTCATCCTGTCCCCTGTCACTTGGGAAAAGACCCCAGCTCCCTCCTCTCTACAACCTCCTTTCAGGTAGTTGTAGAGAGCAATGAGGTCTCCCCTCAGCCTCCTCTTCTCCAGGATAAACACCCCCAGTTCTCTCAGTCGTTCCTCATAAGGCCTGTAATCATTAAGTGATACAAAGTCCTGAATCATTACATTAAAGCAGTCCTCACATATATATTAACATATTGCATAACTTTTGCTGAATTAGTCAGCTTTTTATAGGCCGTTCTCTTGCTGCTGGGAAGTAATGATCCCTTCAGCTCCGTCCCTGCTTTCTTGGAATCAGTGTGGATTGGCAGGGGTTTTTAATAACATCAGCCAAGTTTGATTTCCAGTCAACTTTCCAGTGTTGAAACCCCTAAGATATGGTACACTACTTAGGTATTCTTTAACAGATTTACTCTCCCAGCTGCAGTTGTGCCAGCTGTGAGGTAATGTCTCTGACTTCAAGATCAAATGTCATATTGAAATAACAAAATAGAACAGGATTAGTTCAGGGCTTCTTCATAGTTCTTCTGACAGCCCAGATTGTGTAGCAATATGTAGCAATTTTTTTTTATTATTTCATTTTCCTTTATAACAGTTCTGCCTCTGCCACTTTATACCCTACTTTTACTTGAAAGAGGCAACACCTTGTGCCTGTCTGGACTCTTTCCTTCTCCGCTGATTCAATTATTAAGTTACAATTTGGCCTCTTTAAAATATCTGCAAGCCACAACTTTGGCTTAGTGCACGAGCGGAATAATCATGAGGTAGAAACAAAGTTCGTGCTGGAATTTTAACCTCCTACTTTTTCAACAATGCAGTCTAAAAACAAATAGCAAAACTGTTAGATACATGTGTTACTGTAAACACTTAACTAGACTGGGATTTCATTTCACAGGAACTAGAGATGCACCAGCATGTCTAATGATACTAAACCACTCAGTTTATTTTAACAGTCTGGATTTAGGCTTCCAAACTTCAGAAACTTCACCAAACCATTTATGGTAAAATATTCCTATTGAAAAATATTTTTTTTCCATTGTGTTTTTTATTCTAATCCCTTTAGTCCAAACCAAAGCAGCTTTTCAGTTAGAAGAAGCTCTTAAACAAATTAAAGGATCAGTTTTAACACCGGGATTGTGCTTGGCCAGCAGAAACAAAGCCAACTTCAGGTAACCATTCCTGTTTACTCTGATGATCAAAGGAAGTAAATTGCTTAGTGTATTCAATAAACAGCAGACAATTACTCTTTAAGAAATTGTAGGCCATTTCTCTTGTGGCAAAGAAAGCATTTCTATGAACTCTTCTAATGATACGTTACGAAACATCCTTGAGTTGTGTTTGTCCATTTGGTAAAATAACAGAGGAGATGACATAAACCTTTTCCCTTCAGCAGAATTCTGGGAATATTTGGGGCTAACCCGGTCTCTGTTCAACTATAGCCTGACTCAGATTGCCATCGTTATCAAACCATCTGCCGTTCTGTGAATTACAAAGTATTCTCTCTAGAGGATTTCTTATTTTCATCCAGATTTTTTCCTTTTGACATTCAAGGATAGTTTAGTTCTTATATTCATGCCGTGTTCTTATCTTCTCTCCAATTGTCATTCCTTTAAAATTTCTCATCCTCCATATGTATATCTCAAATATCCTTATGATTATTTCACCTGCTATTTCATTTTATATCACATACAATTTAAATTTCATACTGTTTGCTCTACCCAAGCACATATTCTAAGATATTTTGACTTAGCTTTTAAGTGTTGGACAGTTTCTGGTAGTGCTAACAGCACCACCTGTAGTTACATCTAATCATAGGACCACTTGGTTGAAAAAGACCTTTAAGATTATTGAGTCCAACTGTTCCTGTCCACTACTAAACCATATCCCTGAATACTTCATCTGCCTGGCTAATAAACACCTCCAACAACCTCCCTGGGCAGCCTCTGCCAGTGCCCGATAACCCTTTTGGTGAAGAAATTTTTCCTGCTGTCTAATCTGAACCTCCCCTGGTACAACTTGAGGCTGTTTCCTCTCATCCTATCACCTGTCACTTGGGAGAAAAGACCAACACCCACCTCACTACAATCTCTTTTCAGCCTGTTGTAGACAGTGATAAGGTTTCTCTTCAGTCTCCTTTTCTCCAGGCTAAACAACCCCAGCTCTCCCAGCCGCTATAATATAGCTGTCCTTTACTTGCCAAGGATTTATTGATAACACATACTTTTTGAAATGCACATGTTTAAAAGTGTACAGTTGACAGGTAAAAATAAACCAAAGTAATAAGTTAATTGCTTGT
Organism: Coccyzus lansbergi; assembly: GCA_033558105.1. Taxonomy (NCBI): domain Eukaryota; kingdom Metazoa; phylum Chordata; class Aves; order Cuculiformes; family Coccyzidae; genus Coccyzus; species Coccyzus lansbergi. The sequence goes on along the minus strand of JAUMJK010000220.1, from coordinate 538,961 downwards.
ATCAAGAACCACAGATGACACTTCATCCTCGCCAGCATCTAGAAATGGTTCTTTCCATCGGAAGCAGATTTCAGCAGTGGCTACCTGGGATAAAACAACACAAGAGGTCATTAGAACAAACATGGATAGTAAGCAACTCTTCCAGAAAAATCTGAAAGAAATGCAAGAGCTCCTTGAAAAACATCATCTCAGCAACTTGGAGGTACGATATTTTTATGTGATTCATTAAGTGATGCTTCTTAACTCTAATAGAAAGTTTCTTTAATGTGATAAAAATTAAGTAACTGTTAAACACACTTTTCCAAGTAGGCAATAGCTGATGACACACTGTCCTATGCCTTATCAACAGCTTATTTATAGTAAAAATATACATAATTTTCAACAAGAAACCAGAGATCATTGAAAACGTTTGTAAGGATATTTTCACAGATTCTTCAAAGATATCTGCCCTGTTGTCTCTCTTTCTGTTAATATAAGTTTCTTGGCACTGAAGCACCTTGCCATCAGCCTATCACAGCAAATTCCTATCTCAAACTGGTAGCTTGCAGTTTGCACTTAAGCTGCTTCTTGTCTGATTGCTACAGCTCAGCACAAAATACTATAGCAGCACAGTACTCCTCTCACAGCCTGGTCTGGTGGGAGGCATCCCTACCAGTGGCAGAGGAGTTGTAACTGGATGATCTTTAAGGTCTCTTCTGACACAAACCATTCTGTGATTCTACGATAATTATGATAGGTCAAATGGGTGGAAGGAGGAGAATAGTTTCTTGCGGTTTTCCCAATGTGTGATGATTCCTTAGGGCCTGAATTCAAGTCTTGTGAGATCTTGTTTTGTCATATTTGGAATAGATGCAAGTGTTAACAAACCCATTAGCTTTCTGACCAAACTAATTTTTAACTAAGTTTCGCGAGTCACCTTAGAAGCACAGTGAAAATCAAGAACAACCAAGCTCCAAAGCAAAGCAATTTATAGTAACTGCACTTTTAAGTGTGATTTTAGGTTTGTCAGTGTTGTCTTGGATTTTGGAAATATTGTCTTCTGCATTACATTTTTATCATGGCATCACAGAATGATTTGGTTGGAAAAGACCTTTGAGATCCTTGAGTCCTTGAGCCATACCTGTGCACTACTAAACCATAGCCCTGAGCACCTTATCTACCCGCCTATTAAATATCTTTGGGGATGAGGACTCAACCAACTCCCTGGGCAGTCTCTGCTAGTGCCTGAGAATCCTTTTGGTGAAGAATTTTTTCCTGATGTCTGATCTGAACCTCCCCTGGTGCAACCTGAGGCAACTTGAAACAAGAAGATGTAATTTTGGACTCATTCTTTTATAACAATGTCTACTGGTATCTGGACCTGTGGGATCTGAGATGACTTTGTCCTATGAAGCATCATCCCTTTATATTGGTGATGACTGGAGGCATGAGATCATGCATGGCAATAGAGCAAGTTCTTTCCTTTTAATGCATGTGCATGGGTAACTTTTGGAAGACTGTACACAGTTCAGATGTATTTTGAGTTCTTTGAAATTGATGTTTTCAGGCATGTTCATCTCTGTCCGTGTACCTCCTTTGTTCTGATGGATGTTCATGAGCATCTTGAGTAGCTAATGGCTAACATGGAAAATCTCAATGAAGTAAATTTCAAACAGGTTGAGGAGACAGAAAGTACAGGTTGTGCTGGCAAGGTTGTTGATTAGTGTTCAGTCTTATTTCCAAGCCTAAAAAAGAAGAGCTAATGCAAATTTATATTAAACAGCTGATTAAAATGAATTCATAGAATCATAGAACAACCAGGTTGGAAGAGACCCATCGGATCATCAAGTTCAACCATTCCTATCAAACACTAAACCAAGTCCCTCAGCACCTCATCCACCTGTGCCTTAAACACCTCCAGGGAAGGTAAATCAACCACCTCCCTGGGCAGCCTATTCCAATGCCCCAATGCCCAATACAAAAAGGTCTAAGTTTTTTTTTTTTTAATACCACTTCATGTGTTTCATTGCCATAGTGTTTGCAAATCACTCCAGAAATGATGATGCTGAATTTGGTGGTAGCTGCATTAGGACATCTTAGAAGTAGAACACAACCTATATGAGGAGCGGCTGAAAGAGTGGGGGTTGTTTAGTCTGGGGAAAAGAAGACTGAGGGGAGACCTCATCAGTCTCTACAACTACCTGAAAGGAGGTTGTAGCAAGGTGGGGGTTGCTCTCCTCTCCCTGGCAGCTAGAGACAGGACAAGGGGAAATGGCCTCAAGATGCACCAGGGGAGAGATGAGTTAGCTAGTTGGAATTTCTTTACTGAAAGGGTTGTCAGATTTTGGAATAGGCTGCCCAAGCTGATGGTTAAGTCACCATCCCTGGAGGTGTTTAAAAGAAGAGCAGATGTCGTACTTGGGGACATGGTCTAGTGGCAGGTTTAACAGGGCTGGATCAATGTTTGGATTCAGTGATCTTAAAAGTCTTTTCCAACCAAAACTGTTTTGTGAGTTCGGAAAAAAACATAACCTTTCTGAGAAAAAAAAACCTTAAAATATTCTTAATATATTGTAGTGTTCATTATAATTTTTTATCAATTATCACATTCTAACTGAATTCTAAGGAAAAACTGCCATGAATCATGCATGATTTTTTAATTATAGTTTATTCTAAATTTTATCATTAGCTTTGGAAGCTGCATATAAAGTTTGCAAACACAAATTAATGAACTTTTGAAAATGCTTTGGTCCTGTAAAAAATTTTGGGGTTTTATTTTTAGAATCTATTTTTCTGCTACCACTAGGGGTTGCTCAGCTTCTTCCCTCTAATAAGTAATTACGAATTATAAATATTTATATTTAAAACATTTTGGCTTCCTTTCTTAAAATTACATGTTTGGGCCTCGGATGAGAAAAATAGTTGAGAAAGCTATTGTCATTGGTCTAAGTTGGAGTTTTGGAAGTTTAAATAGATTGTGCTGGTGTGCATGTGCATTGTGACTTCCTGTGATGCCAAATAGTATTTATAATAGCCTTACTAATAAAATTTATAATTCATAATTGTTTAAAATACTCTTCCGGACAGGAATAGGCTTCAGTCGTCTTGTTTCTGTCTGTTGTCCACAGTTATTTCAGCAGTACTTACCTTCCTGAAAGTAATGTCAAAGTATTTGCCTGTGCACATGCTTTGCAGTCCAACCATCCATTGAGATCCCTTGACCTCTCTTTGCTTCTGTTTTTACAGACCCAGCAGGATTATGAAGATTCCTAATATTCTTTTCTTTCCTACGGGGCAGTAAAGTTCTCTATAGCCCCATGCCAGTAGATTTGGTGTGTTCCCTGCCTTCCATCCCTAAAAATTTGTATGGTTTCAGCAGCAAGCCGAGGTTTTTAGTGTCCCTTCTACCAAAATACTAAAATATTGAGAGCAGTAGGTTTTATTTTTTGCTATTGTTACTCTTGAGCCAGTAGATAAGTTATTGTTTCTTATGTGTCCATAAGTATGCCCTGTTTTGAAGAAATTAGTATTGTTCACTTCATTTGCAATCAAAGGTTTTGCTGCACAGTCCTTTCCTGATTTTATTGCAGGCATAAATGACATCTTTAAGGTGGAGCTGGTAGCAGAGTCGGTATCTAAGGCTGCCTGCAGCGTTTTACCAAAAAGACGTTACTCCCATGTGCTTAAGATTTTTGTAAATTCTAACTGTTTATGTTGAAATTTTCCTTTGATCCATTTCTATCCTATTATTTCTGTATGTTCCATTGAATGAATCATAGAATAGTTTGGGTTGGAAGTGACCTTAAAGACCATCCAACCGTCCAAACCTCCTTGCCTTGGACAGGGACACCTCCAGGAACACCAGGCTGCTCAAGGCCCCATTGAACCTAGCCTTGAACACCTCCAGGGATGGGGCAGCCACAACTTCCCTGGGCAACCTGAGCCAGTGTCTCACCACCCTCATTGTCAACAATTTCTTCCTAATGTTTAATCTAAATCTTCCCCCTTCCAATTCAAAGCCATTCCACTCATCCTACCACTCCACGTCCTTGTAAAAGGTCCCTCTCCAGCTTTCTTGGAGGCCCCTTCAGGTACTGAAAGGCACTCTAAGGTCACCCAGCGGTCTTTTCTTCTCCAGGCTGAACAGCCCCAACTCTCTGCACCTGTCCTCATAGCAGAGGTGCCTCAACCCTCTGATCAGAAAGAAAGAATTATCTGAGAAACAATTAAGTGTATTTTATAAGTGATGTTCTACTAAATGAAAGCAGTAGATACTTCAGGCACATAGATTGGTCGTTGGCTTACTTTCATGAGTGAGCTGACCTGTATGACTGTCAGCTGTTTGTCGTGCTATGCATCAGACCTCAGTGCCAGGGAAAGTCATGGAACAGGTGATCTCGAGTGCTAGCATGAAGCACATGCAAGTGAACTGTGTGATCAGGCCCAGTCAACCTGGGGTCACAAAAGGCAGGTCTTGCCAAACTGACCTGTTCACCTTTGATGACAAAGTGACTTGGCTACCGGACGGGGAAAAGGTTGTGGACGTAGTCATCTTGGACTTCAGTAAAGCCTTTGACACAGTTTCTCACAGTATCCTGCTACAGAAACTGTCAGCTCTGACCTGGACAGGCACGCACTCTGGGTGGAAAACTGGTTATATGGCTAGGCCCAGAAAGTGATGGGAAATGGAGTAAAATCCAGCTGGAGGTCAGTGACAAGAGGAGCTCCCGAGGGCTCAGTGCTGGGTCCAGCCCTGTTCAATGTCTTCATCAATGACCTGGATGAAGGCATTGAGGGTACCCTTAGTAAGTTTGCAGATGACACAAAGCTGGGTGGAAGTGTTGATCTACTGGAAAGCAGGGAGTCTCTGCAAAGGGATCTGAACAGGATGGACCACTGGGTTGAGTCTAATGGCATGAGGTTTAACAAGGCCAAATGGCAGGTCCTGCACTTAGGGCACAACAACCCTATGCAGAACTACAGACTGGGAGAAGTCTGTCTAGAAAACTGCCTGGAGGAGAAGGACCTGGGGGTGTTGGTTGACAGCTGACTGAACATGAGCCAGCAGTGTGCCCAGGTGGCCAAGAAGGCCAATGGCATCTTGTCTTGTATCAGAAACGGTGTGACCAGCAGGTCCAGGGAGGTTATTCTCCCTCTGTACTCAGCACTGGTGAGACCGCTCCTTGAATCTTGTGTTCAGTTGTGGGCCCCTCACCACAAGAAGGATGTTGAGGCTCTGGAGCGAGTCCAGAGAAAAACAACAAAGCTGGTGAAGGGACTGGAGAACAAGTCGTTTGAGGAGCGGATGAGGGAACTGGGATTATTTGGCCTAGAGAAGAGGAGGCTGAGAGGAGACCTCATTGCTCTCTATAACTGCCTAAAAAGAGGTTGTAGAGAGGAGGGAGCTGGGCTCTTCTTCCAGGTGACAGGGGACAGGACAAGGGGGAATGGCCACAAGCTCTGCCAGGATAGGTTCAGACTTGACATCAGAAAATATTCTTTTCATGCAAAGGGTCATCGGGCACTGGCAGAGACTGCCCAGGGAGGAGGTTGAGTCACCATCCCTGCAAGTATTTAAGAAACAGGTGGATGAGGTGCTGAGGCGCATGGTTTAGTGTTTGATAGGAATGGTTGGACTCGATGATCCTGTGGGTCTTTTCAAACCTAGTAATTCTGTGATTCTGTAATCTTTATGAAATGGAGATGTTCCAGGTAGCAGATGGAAAATCTGAATCAATTTTCAAATGCGTTTGTAGTATGACTGGAATGAGTTAAACAAGGGTTCCTTTTGCAAGGTGTATTGTATCAGTGTAACTCTTAAGCGGCAGAGACAAGATCAGCATGGAAAAAAGGAGTGTCTGTGTACAGAGTCTCTCCCAAATGTCAAGAACTTGACAGCTCAGGGCTGATTAGTAGGAAAATAGACTCTTAAGGGGAGTGTTTCAATAAACTGTCACTGGAACTGAGATCAGACTTGTGTTAAAAGAGACCATTTAAAGACTTGAAATACGTTTCTACGGTCACCTGAAATCTAGAAACATTGACCATTTTTTACTTTTAACTGTGAATATTAGCATATTCTGTGTTGAACACTTACATTTTTTGATAAATTCAAGTGACTTCCCTAATTATTTTCCTTTTGACAAGATCGGGGGGTTTCAGGTTTAATTGGCTTTCAACCTCTATGACAACATACCACTATCTTCCACACTATTTCACTAATACATAATTCCTATAAAAGCATATTGAAAGGTATCTCCAGACAAAATTATTTTACTCAAATATTCAAGCTTGTTTTGATAATCCTCCAAAGTAGGGATTTTAATGTAAAATAGTTGTTTATGCCAAACCTGTGCTGTATACAATGGCTTTACACACTTCATCTCTGGCAATCTTGTTCAGTCTTTTGAACTGTCTTGCCTCCGTTCAAAGTCCTGCTTGAACAGGTGACAATAAAGGATTAAAGCTGAAACATTTTCACTGCAAAAGAGTTTGTTTTGCAGATAGAGCAGTACGTTAATAAGACATTGCTTGTGAATGTTAACTTGGCTATGCATATAGCATAGCTCCTAAGCCACAGCAACAGGGAAATCAAGAACTGTCATATAATACATACCTGCACCTCCTTTAGAGCATATACTTTTTCCTAAGATTGACCCTACATTTTAACATGGCTCTGTTTTTGGTTTCACATCCATATCCATATATCCATATATCCAAATATCCATATAGCCATATAGCCATATATATATATGTATCTATTAAATATATATATATAGCTCTGCACTAAATTAGTTCTACCATACTTCACAGCTATTTTTAAGTGGTTTGCTGATTGATGAAAAGCTCAACATGAGCCGACGATGTGCTCATAGCCTAGAAGGTCAACTGTGTCCTAGGCTGCATCAAAAGAAGTGTGGCCAACAGGGCAAAGGAGGGGATCCTCTGCCTCTACTCTGCTTTTATGAGACTCCACGTGGAACACTGGGTCCAGTTCTGGAATCCCCAACATAAGAAGGATTTGGAGCTGTTGGAACAGGTCCAGAGGAGAGTCACAGAGGTGATCCAATGGCTGGAGCCTCAGCTATGAGGTGATGCCGAGTGAGTTGGGGTTGTTCAGCCTGAAGAAGAGAAGGCTGTGGGGAGACCATAAAGCAATTTTCCACTACCTGAAGAGGGCTGCAAGAAAGCAGGGGAAGGACTTCTTACAAGGGCATAGAGGGGCAGGACAAGGCGAAATGGCTTTGGATTAGAAGGAGGAAGATTTAGATCAGACATTAGGAAGAAATTCTTCACAATGTGGGTAGTGAGGCACGGGCCAAGTTACCCAGGGAAGTTATAGCTGCCCCATCCCTGGAGGTGTTGAAGGCCAGGTTGGATGGGGCCTTGAGTGGCCTGGTCTGATCTAGTGGGAGGTGTCCCTGCCCATGGCAGGAGCTTGGAACTGGATGATCTTTAAGGTCTGTTCCAACCCAAACCATTCTACAATGGTTTCTCTCTACAGAGACCTGGTAGGAGAGTTCCTCAGCTGAACTAGGAATTGATTTAAAAATTCTATTCACAGACTCTATAGTTGTGGGTCTTTTCATAAGTGTTTGCTTTATAAACAGTAGTAATATTTTTTTTCTAATATTACATGTTCAGCTCATTCAAATATGTCAACCCTAAGGCTTTACCATGTTTTTATATTTTACATCAAAATCTAAATTGGTATAAACCAGGAAAATTGCTTCTGAGTTTTCTGGAAGACTAAGAAATGCTTTCCTTCGTTGATTATTCTTTCCATCTCTCTCCATAAATCAGACGTTGTTGGAAAGCTTTTCTGAAAGGATAACTTCAGGACTTTGAGTGTCATCATTCAGATCTTAACCTTCAGTGAGAGGAGGGATTATTTCTTTGCTTTAAAATTGAAAAAAAAAATTCTCTTGAGAATTTCCTTTTCAGCTATTTCTAAAGGATTGTCTGGAAATCCTATTGTCTGGAAATCCACCTACCAGATACTTTTTAAAATATAATTTCTCTCACAGTGTATGGTTAAGCTTTAGCTGATTTTCTTTCTCCTTTTTTGGGTGGATAACCAAAATGACATTGAATATAGATTGTAAGTAACTTTTAATGTCTCATTATATAATTAGAAACATTAAAATGATTATTAGGTAAGCAATTAAGATAAAAACTTCTAGAATTACTATTGCATAGGCATGCCTAATTTTTCTCCACAGTTATTTGCCTTATGGTAAATATTTGATTTTGAATTATGCAGTCTCATACTACTTGTACATGAAATTGTCTCTTAAATGTGCAGGGTAGATGGTGCCTGCTCATAACAAATTGATTAATGAATTAGCAGCAAAAAAGTGAGTACTGCTTTGTGGTGCTCAGTGCCTCAATATTTGATCATCTAGTAATTTTAATAGTATTTTGAAACGAGCATTATGAATTCTACTTCTGGAGCTTTATCATAGAATCATAGAATGGTTTGTGTTGGAAGGGACCTGAAAGATCATCCAGTTCCAACTCCACTGCCATGGGCAGGGACACCTCCCACTGGATCAGATTGCTCAAAGCCCCATCCAACCTAGCCTTGAACACCTTCAGGGCTGGGGCAGCCACAGCTTCCTTGGGTAACCTGTGCCCAGGTTTCACCACCCTCATTGTGAACAGTCGGCACTTCTTTTGCAGAGAATATCAAATATACGTATCCATACGGCAGCTCTTTAGTGTAGGAGTGTTCAGCCAGAGTCCTTCAACAGAAAATTCATTTTTCAGGTTCTTTTAAAATTGTACTTTTTCATAGAATCACAGAATCATAGAACAACCATGTTGAAAGAGACCCATCGGATCATTGAGTCTAATCATTCCTATCAAACACTAAACCATGTCCCTCAGTGCCTCATCCACCCATGCCTTAAACACATCCAGGGAAACTGAATCAACCACCTCCCTGGGTAGCCTCTGCCAGTGCCCAATGACCCTTTCTGTGAAAAACTTTCCTAATGTCTAGCCTAAGTCTCCCCTGGTGGAGCTTGAGGCCATTCCCTCTTGTCCTGTCCCCTATCACTTGGGAGAAGAGCCCAGCTCCCTCCTCTCCACAACCTCCTTTCAGGTAGTTGTCGAGAGCAATGAGGTCTCCTCTCAGCCTTCTCTTCTCCAGGCTGAACACCCCCAGCTCTCTCAGCTGTTCCTCATAGGGCCTGTTCTCCAGCCCCTTCACCAGCTTCATTGCTCTGTTGTGTTGTTTTGTATATACGTCAAATATACGTATCCATATGGCACCTCTTTAGTGTAGGAATGTTTAACCAGGGTCCTTCGACAGAAAATTCATTTGTCAGGTTCTTTTAAAATTGTCCTTTTTCTTTCATATCCCTCACAAACGATTTCTTAGGCTCCTGTTTTCCCTTTGGTTTAGTGATTTACTGGAATGAAACGCTTGACACAGCTGCTCTAAGTCTTAAAAGATACAAGTGATCTCTTGAACGCCTCATAATTATTCCCTTTCTTAAAACACCAGTTACATGGACAAGCTGGGTTTAGATGTCATGCATTAGGGCATAAGATAATTCAGACAACAGACGATACAATAAATTGTATTTATATAACAGAAACAATATGCAAATCCAGAAAATAAAAATAGTACTGGAAGCCATGAACATTTTTATTTCCTTATCATCTTATAATATTCTGGTGCATTAAATCAAATTAAATCATTGGGGTTTCCAGGTTTATTTCCCTGTAACTACTGACCACTAAATAAGAACAAATGGTTGCTGATTCGTTTTTGAAATCTGCAGAAGTAGTTCTAGTTGTGGATTTCTACAAGAAAATGCGACAGTCGCTTTTGTTATAGGATAGGCTAGAAAAGGAAGTAAAATACGCAAATATTTTAATGAAAATGATAAGTATATTTAATGTGTGAAATATAGAAATTGTATGATGCAACCAAATAAATATAAATTCACTAAATTTGCATGAACCAAGTAAAAGTGAGTATGTGTTTAAACAAGAAAGCCTTTTTAATTCATTAGTTGCCTGAAGAATAAGTGTTTTCATTCTCTGGGACACAACTGGGTAGAACTTTTTTAATTAATTTTTTTCAAATTTAACTTTTTTTTGCATCCTCCAGTTTTACCAGTTGAAGGTACCTGCTATTGGAAAAGGTTTTTTTAAATAATTCCTTACAAAATTTTTCCACTATTCAACTTATTCATTTTAGAAACATCTGTTTAGTTGTATTTGGCCTGGTACAGAAAACTGAGTAAATGCCTTTTCCTTCTTTGGTGAAGTTCAAACAGAGGTTAACAATATAATTTAGCCAAACACAAAGGTTAATAAATAACTAACAAAGCATTTTGTATTCTTTTCCATTAGAAAGACACTGGGGTTTATAGCTTTAGTTTGAAAATTTGCCCTTACAGGATCTTTCCCTACATTTGGTTCTTTGTTCTTCTATTTAGTTTCTTTATCTCAGTCTATAACTCTAATGGAAGACTGCACCCCCCTTCCAACATTTAGTGCACGATAAGATTTAATTCAATCACAAAAGTCTTTCAGGACTCACTACGCTTTTTATTTTGCAATAGAAAATACACTAAGCAATAGTATTAGAATAGTATAGAGTAATAGAATAGTATAGAGTACAGCAATTTTATTAGAATTAAAAAAAAGTTTACTAGAAAAATATGTTCTTGTACACTCATGAATTTTATGCTTTCTTTCATAAGTTTTCAAAACGTTAATTCTACTGTAATTGCCAGGGGATATATAACTACTTACCTAGGTTAACAGATTTTGCTGCTTGAAGGATTTTCCGTTTAAAGTCACTCATGGAAAAAAAAAAAGAGCCTTCATTGCATAAGATTGCATACCTAATGCAGCTTCTCTTAGTTTTTCCATACCAATTTTTTTCAACATATCACTTTAAAATCACTTTGCTGCTGAGCTGTGTGGAAGGGAACAGCAGAGAGAAGGTGCACGCGATGATTGTGAAAACAGATGATGTGATTGTTTTCGTTTATGTGTAGTTTGACAACTTGTACTTAAAAAAAATGTGTTTTCAGCTATGTCAGGCATCTCCATGTCTGGATGGAGAAGCAACAGTGAAGACAATATCTGTAGTATATACATAAAATTGTCTCAGTGGTGATTCAGGTGGTGCCAGTTGCTCTTCTTTGTCACTACATTAAAGTTCCACGAAGAAGTTGGGGGACTGGATGGGATTCCCATATGCCCTTAGACCTGATCTGTCCTTGTAGATCAGATGATATTTTCTTCATTCTGAAAGATGAGAAGAGGGGATTTCACTGGGGGAAGGTGTTAATCTCTGCAATTATGATAGTGGAGAGATGTTTTCTCTGTTTGCCATTACAAGGTTTAAATCCTCATCACATGTAGCACTTCATCTGAAAATAAACATATTCGGTCTAGTATTATGGAAAAAAATCCATTTTGGCAAAATCTGCTGTTAAAGCTGCATTTTTATGATTTTCTTTAATTTTGTAAATTCCTTTACGTATTGAAGTACAAAGACCACCCTGTGCCATAAGTGCAATGCAGAAACAGTAGTGTTGTTTAGACAAATCTCATTCCTTTTTGATATTGTAGAACTGATTTAAAAATTCGGATTGAATTTGTGGCATCTCTTTCCTCTGAATTTCATGCCAAAACCACATAATTTTTTTTTTTTTTTTTTGCAGTTGAACACAGGTGAGCTTTGACTGGATGGTAACAACCATGGTGTTGTGACCCCAAGATGTAAAAACACAAGCTCAATATCGATTGTATCTTAAGCTAAGGTCTCATTAATTAAGAATTAGCATAAAACTTTTCTGAGAAATCTAACAGTCTGGTTTTATGCCTGTATTTCAGAATTTTCATCAAGAAGTCCAGAAAACAGATGATTCAGAAAGCCTGTCAAGCTTTGACAGTCTTGAGGCTGGAGAACAAAATGGAAATTGCACAACCCAGAGTGAATCATCTTTGACTACAGAGTGTGACTGTGCCCTGTACCGTCCAGAAAAGTCACAGACTACAAATAATGGTTTGCTTTATACGGCTCAAATGACTTCTTCTAAAAATATGCATCTAAATAATTGTCTGAGAAATGTAGATTCACGAAACAACAACTTACCTATTCACGATCTTTTAGCTAAACACAATGTTCTAACTCCCGCTGAACGTGTAAACAATTCAGAAGAGAAGTCATCTGCTTCTTGTGGATCTGGAAAAAAACCTGCAGAGTTCTCTACCTCCAGTAAGCAAGAAAGCTCTGTAAGTAAAGCATTTGGTTTTCTACAAAATATAAAAGAAAGAAGCAAGCCTCTTTCTGGACTGGCCAGCACATTAGCCACTGGCCATCCTATTTTCAATCCTAGCAAAGCCTGGGCCAGCCCTGACTCTGTTCCAGGAGGAAGAGTTCATAATCTGGTGCAAGATCAGAGTTTTCAAATGACCCTGCAAGAAAGAACTCTATCTGTGCAAACCTCCAGTCAACCTATTGCAACATCTACAATCTTATTTCCTAATCTGGGATGTTCCACTGGCATTCCCAGCACAGCTGATCTGTTACCAAAGGACAAAAACATCAGTACAGAGTTTTCAAAAAATACCTCAGGAAAAATGACTGAAACAAAAGAAGAAACTATTGAATGTATTGATGACATTAAGTCCGGATCATCTTTATTTCAGGACATACCAAATGCCTCAGTTCCGTGCGATGTTAAGCGACAGAACAATAGACAGGAAGAAAAGGGAAATAAAGTAGAAACTGTGTCACTGCTGTCTGATACGGAGTTAAATTCTGGCACTCCTGCACAGTACAAAACCCTGAAAAACAATACTCTTGAAAGTAAAAGAGCAAGATTATTCATAAGTATCCTAAAAAAGGAATCTAAATACGAGCCCAGTCATTTCAAAGATGCGGTTATGAATCACGGGATTGGTTTTGGAACTCGACCCATCTCTTCTATCAGAGACAGTGTAGAACTGGCAAAAATGAAAAAGAAAAGTGCAGGAAGTGAAAAATACAGTAGAAAGATAAGATGGTGTGATCAAATTAACCAGATAAACGTAGAAAATAATAACAAATGCTATGAAAAAAACACCAGTGAAATATCTTCTGCACAGCTGCGATATGTTCAAGCTACAAATAATGCTCCTAAGACTAATTTAAGTATTGTTGCTCAACATTCAAACCCCATGTTCATAAAAAATCATCAGGAAGACTTTCATATATCAAAACCAAATGTTAAAACCAAAGAAACAAATGAAGAATGTGCGTCTCGGAACGTATTTATGCCTACTGGATCCTTTTCTACTAAAAAAGCTTGGATGGTATCACAAGATGAAGAAAGCAAACCTTCAATATGTAGCAATAACTCTAAAATTAATGAAATTAAGGCAAAAATAACTAGACCGATATCTGTAAGAGCTCAGCCAAGTTTTATGCTGGAGAAGAGAACAGGCACTACGTTCCGACTGTGCTCAGCCTCTGAAGCAGATAAAACTTTAAAAGGTCCCGGGAAATTGCTAGCACCTCACCCACCATCCGCACTTCTGGTGGGAAACAGAAGTGGCGAAAACACAGCCAGCCCTGGGTGTCACCCACTGCTGCCTTCAACTCGGCAAGCTACGAGCAGGAATGATTTAAATGAAAGGCATGTTTTGTTAGCAGATCAGGTTTTAAATAGAAATGGTACCGAAAACAGTGAGAGAATTACTTTTAGTTCAGGCTTGGCCACTGCAGTACCTCCACCTGGCTGCCACGTGGCCAAATGCAGATCTTTGGGAAAAAATACTTGTTCTGCAAATAGCACTGGGACAAGTGCCTGTCAAGATTGTCCAGTAACCTGCGCTGAAAGAAGACCTCCTAATGCAGAAAATGGATTACATCTCTATCCCATCCCAGCAGCTGTGAAAACAAGGACCTCCTGGCAAGGAGCACGTACTGCCCAAGCTCCAAAAGATTCTGCTACTGGTGAGGGTCATGTTTCTGGGTTTGGGGTGGGGGAATGTTCAGACAAAAGTCTTGTTCAATTACATCACAAATTTGTTTTCAGTTAAAACATCCAGCCTTTCATCCACTCGCACATTACAGCCAGTTTTAACAAGTTTTCACCATTTGTCATTGTCGTTTCTATCCTAGTGGTGTCCAGAGGCCTCTCAAATGTCGATTCCCACTTTTAAGAGCTCTCTACGATATTACATGAAAAGGAAGTATTTTCCCTGAGATTATATTCCTGACTAATGAGCAGATGTGACAGGTGGTCTCAGTAATGATATCAGAGGAAGTGACTAAGTTTGTATGAGCAAGTTTTACAAGGTAACTGGGGGTCAAAGCTTGTAGTCACTGCCACCTGAGTGTGAAGGAAATTTAGATCTATCATGTTCTTGAAATGCTGATACAGTAAATGCTGAAAATTATTAAGTTTTACGTCCCAGTAATACAATTAATGCTCAAAAAACCTAATTGTAATTTAAAAATAAAAAGCCTCTGCTAGACAGACTCAGTTGTGCTTTGAAGTATGTCTGATTTATAAAGGATTTTAAGACATTTTAGGACCAATTCTGCATTTTATTAAAAATTAACCTTAAAAGCAATATCATACAATCATAGAATTGGTTGGTTGGAAAAGGCCTTTGAGATCATTGAGTCCACAAAGAAAATTGTTTTCACAGAAAGGGTCATTGGGCACTGGAACAGGCTACACAGGGAGGTGGTTGATTCACCTTCCCTGCAGGCGTTTAAGGGATGGATGGACAAGGTCCTCAGGGACATGGTTTAGTGTTTGATAGGAATGGTTGGACTCAATCATCCGATGGGTCTCTTCCAACCTGGTGATTCTATGATTCTATGATTCCAACCATACCTGTCCACTGCTAAACCATGTGCCTGAGCACTTCATCTACCTCTCTTTTAAATACCTCTATGGATGGTGTCTCAGCCACCCCCCTGGGCAGCCTCTGCAAGTGAATATTAAGCAGAGATTAATTGGTAAGACAGGGGAAGGATACATAAGAAATTTGGGGAGAATAAACATTCATCTCCACGGGTTTACATTTCAAAGTATAGAATCATGGAATATTTTGAGATGGAAGAGACCTTAAAGATCATCCAGTTGCAAGCTATGGGCAGGGACACCTCCCACTAGACTGGTCCCCATCCAACCTGGCCTTGAACACCTTCAGGGATGGGACAGCCCCAACTTCCCTGGGCAACCTGTGCCACTGTCTCATCACTCTCATAGTGAAGAAATTCCTCTATATGTCTAGTCTAAACCTGCCCCTCTCCAGTTTATACCCATTGCCCCTTGTCCTGTCACTACAAGCCTTTGTAAACAGTCCGTCCTCAGCTTGTTGGCCCCTTCAATTCCTGGAAGGTTGCTATATGGTCTCCTTGGAGCCTTCTCTTCTCCAGGCTGAACAAGCCCAACTCTCAGCCTGTCTTCATGGCATAGGTGCTCCAGCCCTCAGATCATTCTTGTAGTCCTCTGCACCCATTCCAACAGCTCCATATGCTTCTTATGCTGAGGATTCCAGAACTGTTTTATGCATTTTGATTTACCTTATTTCTCCTCCACAGCCTGGTTATATTCTGTGCCTCGGGCACTTGTAATTTGTACATTGTCTACTGGCTTGCTTCCTATTGAGGGTCGCAGCTGGAGGCAGAGTTCCTGAGGCTCTAAACCCTGCTTTCAGGTTCAAGCAGTATCCAAACTGCTTTATGTGCTGGCAACATCCTAAGGATTGGAACTGCAGTTTTGAAACAAAATAACTAATTCCCATATATTAAAAACCTAAATTTCTAATTTTATCTACAGTAAGACATAATTTTATCTATCGGAGTGATTCAGTACAATTCTGTTGTATAACAGTAGAGGAAGGTGAATACTCTTGGCCTAAAGCAGGGGTGGGAAATGAGAAATATTATCTGCTTGTCCATTCCAGTTCAAAGTCAAACAGATGAGTTTAAGATATGTGTGACTTAAGTCAACCTGTTTGATGTTACATTGGAAATGAAGTCTTGCATTACCCTGCTTTGCCTCCAGCAGAGGCACTTACCTCTTGATGTCCTCATTTGCACATCAGATTCATGAATCAGAGTATTCACTGGTCCAAAGTTGTTTGCACTGCTAATACTGTCTTCACTGCAGCTTTAAATGCTACATCCTCAGTGTGACATAGCTCCAGCTATTTTAGAGAAAGAGCTTAGTAAACTCTTAAAGTTTGGGTGAGTGGTCCTCTCTCAGTATCTACTTAGATTCTGAGTTTTGAAAGGTTTCTTTTTCTTGGCACAGATCTAGTATATCCTGCAAACTAATTAAAGTTGACGCATATCAATAGAGCAACTGAGGATTTTATTTTTCAGAGAAACACATTACGTGATCACTAATGCAACAAGGGGTTTTTTTCTTTGCTTCTTTTTAAATTTTCCTCCATATTGAATGTAATGTGATCACATTGCCTTTTTTTTTTTTTCAGGTGCTATTCAGCACCATATGTCACATTATGATCCCCAGGTAATTTAAATATCCAACATAAGAAGGATATGGAACTGTTGGAACAGGTCCAGAGGAGGCCACAAAGATGATTTTAGTGCTGGAACCTCAGCTGTGAGGGACAGGCTGAGAGAGTTGGAGTTGTTCAGCCTGGAGAAGACAAGTTTCCAAGGACACCTTAGTGCAGCTTCCAGTACCTGAAGTGAAGAAATTTTTCCTAATGTCCAATCAGAACCTCCCCTGGCACGACTTGAGGCCATTCCCTATCATCCTAATGTGTCATGATATTGAGGCATTATAACATAGAATCAAGTTTCATTTGATCTAAGGAGAAATTCTTCATGCTGAGGGTGCTGACACACTGGCACAGGTTGCCTAGGGAAGTTGTGGCTGCCCCATCCCTGGAGATATTGAACACCAGATTGGATACGGCTTTCAGCAGCCTGATCTGGTGGGAGGTGTCCCTGCCCATGGCAGAGGGATTGGAACTGGATGATCTTTAAGACTCCTTCCAACTCAAACTATTCTATGATTCTATGATTATTTGCCAGCATTTTCTGTGTCACCGGTCCCTTCCAAGCCAAACCATTCTATGATTCTATGATTCCTTCTATTCCTGTTTGTAGTTCACTCTGTTTCAGCTGTATCATACGTATCTGTGTGATATGGACAGGTGTAGCTTGCTTTGATTACATATTTCCAATGTCAGTAGAACTTGCTCTGGTTCCAGCTGTAAGGTGCATTAGTGATCTTAATTATTTCATTCTCCAACATATCATGCTTCTTGACTTTGCCACTTTTTTTAAACTTTTCATGTCTTTGTGTGTTTCACAGACCTAGAGTAGTAAAAGCAAAGAGCAAATTTAAATGTCCTGAGCTCTCCTCATTTGACGTTACCCCTCTAATCACTTCAGTTTCAGAAAGCACAGCTCAGTTTCTTCTGGCAGAAAAGCTAGCAAGTATGCCAGTTGCAGAAGATGAAATCTTGGCAGCGATGGAAAGTGTGCAACCAGCCAGACAGCCCTTGCTGCCCAACAGAGCTCCATGCTTGGGCACGAGTGCACTGTCAGTAGAAGAAGAAAAGATTCTCCAGTCTCTTGATCATCTCAATCAAAGGCTACAAAGTAAGTTTGATAACAAACCTGATCCTACATCATAAGTGATTAAGTAATTCTGTATTTTCATAGAATCATAGAATCAGAATCATAGAATAGTTTGGGTTGGAGGGGACCTTAAAGCCCATCCAGTTCTGACCCTCCTGCCATGGACAAGGACATCTCCCACTAGATCCGTCTGCTCAAGGCCCCATCCAATGTGGCCCTGAACACCTCCAGGGATGGGGTAGCTATAGTTTCCCTGGGCAACATGTGCCAGTGTCTCATCACCTTCATCCTGAAGAATTTCTTCATAACGTATAATCTAAATCTTCCCCCTTCCAATTTAAAGCTATTCCCACTTTGTCCTATCACTCCATGCCCTTGTAAAAAGTCCCTCCCCATCTTTCTTGTAGCCCCTTTCAGGTATTGGAAGGTCACTATAAGATCTCCTCAGAGTCTTCTCTTCTCTAGAACAACCCCAACTCTCTCAGCCCGAATGACGTATACGGGTTAAGAAAGTAGATATGAAAAGGGAAATACAAGAAAACAGGAATGAATTGCTGTATAAATTCCAGAGAAATAAAGACAAAGGTAAATACAGCAAAGGAACTGGGAGCAAGAAAGCTGAAGTTTGCAAATGGTGAAAACTGTGAAAACTATCAGAAAAATACAACACAAATATAATAGAAACAATTGAAGAATCAGAGGAGTTAAATGACAGCAAATGACGTAACTGTGAAAATTAATGTGACACTACATAGATACCTATCTTAGAAATTTAATTAGCTTGCCCAATTATTTGGAGATTAAAATTAGTAATAAGAAGCTGTGAAATTTTACAGGAAGACATTTAAGTGCGTGTAAGTATGTACTTGTAAGTAATTTGTGTTGTAAGTGCTTATGTGTCATCTAAGTACATTGCTTTTTAAAACTGTGACCTTTTTCAAGGTCAGGGGGTTAAAAACACTTGTTACAGGAAGTAATACACTTGTTGCCACACTGAGTGTGTAAAATCATGTCCCTTCACCATCGTCTTTTTAATGAGTAACAGTTAATCACTAACCAGACTGAACCTGGAATTTTTATTCGTAGAATGATAGAATATAGTTGGATTGGGTTGGAAGGAACCTTAAAAATCATCTAGTTCCAACCCCCCTACCATGGGCAGGGACACCTTCCACTAGCCCAGACCGATCAAGGTCCCATCCAACCTTGTCTTCAACATTTCACATTTCAAATTCAGAAACGGTGTGACCAGCAGGTCCAGGGAGGTTATTCTCCCTCTGTACTCAGCACTGGGGAGACCGCTCCTTGAATCCTGTGTTCAGTTCTGGGCCCCTCACCACAAGAAGGCTGTTGAGGCTCTGGAGTGAGTCCAGGGCATTGGAACAGGCTGCCCAGGGAGGTGGAAGCCTCCAGGCTTCCCTGGAGGTGTTTAAGGCACAGGTAGACAAGGTTCTGAGGGACATGGTTTAGTGTTTGATAGGAATGGTTGAACTCGATGATCTGGTGGGTCTCTTCCAACCTGATGATTCTATGATTCTATGATTTCTAGGGAGGAGACAACCTGGACAATCCGTGCCAGTGTCTCTCCACTCTCAGCATGAAGAATTTCTTCCTAATGTCTAACCTAAATCTTCCCCCTTCCAATTTAAAGCCATTCCCCCCCCAGTGCTGTCACTCCATGTCCCTGTAAAATGTCTCTCCCCAGCTTTCTTGGAAGCCCCCTCCAGGTACTGGAAGGTTGTTCTAAGGTCTCCCTGTAGCCTTCTCTTCTCCAGGCTGAACAACCCCAACTCTCTCAGCCCGTGCTTATAGCAGAGGTTCTCTGGATTAGAGTCACTGCCATTATTTTCTCTAGCTTTAGATTTCTTTATTGACACTAAATGTTTTGTTCACGTAATAATATATAGCTGCAAACTTTAAAAATATAGATATAACAGCTGTTATACCTATCTGTGTAACAGCAGCTGTTGGTAGGGAAAAAGAACAATGCTATTAAACTACGTTTCCACACTCTTCAGGAAGTTTCATCTTAAATATTTGACTGTGAATCATATTTCTATTGTAGCATTTGGTTTATATAATATTTATGATATACTTTTGTGCTATTTTTAGATGTTCGAGAAGCCGTTAGCAGAAACCCATCTGCTTCAAAAATTTTGCAGATAATCAGCCCTCCGGTAAGTATTTCATTTAAATACGTTCAGTTTTAATTCCTACAGGCTGGCTTTATGGCTTATTTTATAGTAAAAAAATAATTTGAAATATTGACATCAAACTGTTCATTTGGCTTGCCAGATTTTCAGATTTCTATTTATGTAAAAAATACACATATGAATTTTATACACATAAAATCTTTGTACGTATATGAACTTTATAGTTGTATAAATAGGCTTTAACAGTTTATACCAGACTGCCTCATCCTCTGGCTTCATTTTCCCTTTGCAATCTGAAGAAACTTGCAGAATGAAGGAATTTCCAGGAACTTTTAAGAAGCAGTAATTTAGCAGGGTCCATAAGAGCTATATATAGCTCATAATTAATTTGTGTTTCTTAATAATATAGAGATGAAAGGGGAAATTATGCCTGGGTAGTATGTAAAATACTTGGTGATACAGTTAATTCATACTTTAACCTGCAGATATCTATGTTTTATAAATGGTAACTATTACCTTTATTTAATAAGTGTTTGCATTTAATTTCATTTATTCCAAATCTTGTCAGTTTGAAACAAAATAATCATGATACTTGGAATGTAAAGAACTGAATAGGCAGATGAACATCCAAAGCGCAAAATCTATATTTCAAATATTCACATTATGATGCAGGAGTTAGTATTTAAAATTCTGTATTCTCAGTCTCCTCCTTTACTATATATTTGCACTGAGGAAAAAATATAGACAGATACATAGCTACCTTTATTGGATCTAATTGTGTTTTACTAAAGTATTTTTGAGTTTTTATGTTCTCTGAGACTTTCTTGATAGACCCAGCAATGCATTTTCATGACTTTCAGTAGTCAGACTTCTTCACGGGCTGGTCTGTGTCAAAGCTTTCTCCTTCTGATTCTTTATCTACAAGATTTCTGTTCCATGATTAAGATATAAACACTAGACATTATTCAGCCTGTACAGTCTCTGGAACCATAAGCTCTCTGATGGACATTTAAGACTCTTCTTTACCTACTTAAGCATTTAAACAGGTGTCCAGCCATAGATATACAGTAAGATCTCAGGCACTGGTTTGGAATTCTTCTTGATAATAAGAGTGAACAACTGTCACACAAGATTCCAGCTGCAGAAAAAGTATAGATGACTGAGATTTCACCAAATCTTTAGAGAAGTGATGGGGTTTAAAATTTTTACTTCACCAAGAGAAGAACCTGCTTCAGTTCCTGTAGTTTCAGAGCACCAATGTAAAGTGTGGATATTCATTAAGTAATTAATGTGAATCATAGAATGGTTTGGGCTGGAGGGGACTTTAAAGATCATCCAGTTCCAACCCTTCTGTCATAGGCAGGGACACCTCCCACCAGACGAGACTACTCAAGGCCACATCCAAACTAGTTTTCAACACTTCCAGGGATGGTGAAGCCACTACTTCGCTGGGGAACCTGTGCCAGTGTCTCACCAAGACATCAATAAATCAATATCTTCCACTCTCCAATTTAAAGTCATTCCTTCTCATCCTATCACTCCATGCCCGTGCAAAAAGTCCCTCCCCAGCTTTCTTGAATGACATCGTACCCCGTAATACCAACCTCTAAATCCAGATGAAGCTCCACAGTTGTTTATATAATGGCAAACAGATCACAACATCATCAAATGATGTTTCTTGAATGTTAAGATATACAGAATCACATTTCTGTTTATATCCATGTACATCTCATTATTCTCAATTTATTATAGAGTATTCAGCAATGTGTAGCCTCCCCTTCGGTGGACACCATGATAGCCTCGCAGCAGTACCAGAGTGCTTCAGCTAGCAATCGATTGCAATTGTACAGGAGATATTGATATTGTCTGCACCAGGATACTGCAGTTTTATGTACTTTGTGTGTAATGTATTGACACTGTAAAATTAGCAACAAAATAAAGATGAATGCAGTAGCTCAAATCATGGATCTCAATAGAATCACTCTGTTGGAATAGACCTTTGAGATCATTGAGTCCAACCATATCTGTCCGCTACTAAACTGTATTGCTGAGCACTTCACCTCTTCATTCTCTCTTTGCCCATATTCTAAATATCTCCAGGGATGGGGACTCAGACGCCTCCCTGGGCAGCCACTGCCAGTGCTTGAGAAACCTTTCACTGAAGAAATTGTTCCTGATGTCCAATCTGAACCTCCCCTGATGCAACTTGAGGCCATTTTCTCTCATCCTGTCACTTGGGAGAAGAGACCAACACCCACCTCTCTACAAGCTCCTTTCAGATCGTTGTAGACAGTGATAAGGTCTCAAGAGGCTGGTAAGGATTTTTAGGATAATTAAGTCTTTTTTTTTTTTTTAAATTTTGCACTGTCCTGTAAAATTAAAAGGATGAAAACACCTGACCTTTTTAGTGAGTTTATTGTTTGTGCAAATTTCATGTAGCCATAATTGAAATGAAAGGTAAATAAATATTTTGCTGCTTAGACTATGTGTAAATGTCTATGTCCTCGAGCTTTCTAAGATTTGCTAAAAGATTGTTACAATTGTAAAATATGTATTTTAATATTATTTGTATCAGTACATAATATACGGAGTTTCACCTTTTATCTTTATATTGGTGGTTGTATTACAAGTTACTTCAATGTGTTGCCCTTATTCAGAAGCTACATCTGAATGACTCTAAAACTCTCTTGTGCTCCCAACCTCGTACTTCTTGTATGTGCTCCAGCAGATCTTTTTGAACTTGTCAGAGATTCACATTCCCGAGAGTTTCCCCACAACATTTATCACCACTTGCAATTAAAAAGCAGTTCTTCCACAACCCCTCATGAAAAGAACCTCAGGCTGAAACTGTCAGGAAATTAGGAAAATAGATGCCTCAGGAGGAACCATACAACTAAAGGTATGTAGAAGCACATAGGGAAACTTTTTTACATCAATGTCAGCTTCAGGCTAAATCCATTATTCTAGAAACAGATCAAACATAGAATCATAGAATAGTTTGGGTTGGAAGGAAACTTGAAGATCATCCAGTTCTGACCCCCCTCCCATTGGAAGGGACACCTCCCAGTAGACCAGGCTGCCCAAGGCCCCATCCGACCTGGCCTTGAACACGTCCAGGGATGGGGCAGACACAACTTCCCTGTGCCAGTGCCTCACCACCTTCATTGTGAAGAATTTCTTCCTAATGTCTAACCTAAATCTTCCCCCTTCTAAATTTAAAGCCATTAAATACATGTAAAATTCCCACCAAAAGGCATGTGTGTATCCTCAGAACAAATGAACAAAGACCTTCTGAGATGGAACTCAAAATTGGTTTGCACTGAGAATACTGAGCCCTCACATCTCTGTTTGTATGCAGTACACTGCGACATTCCAGTATGACAAGGATTTAATAATTAAATAGCAAGGAAAATTTTTCCCCACAGAGATTAAGAGAGGGGAAAGTAAATAATCCAAATACCAGAGGCCAGGGATCAAAACCAACACTGCTAGTCAGCAAGACAGAGCACCAGCTTAACCGGGTTTCTTTTCTTGTTAATATGTTTAGGTGGCAAAAGCAAAGCCCATCAGTCAGCTTCCTCTCCTAATTACACGAAGAGATTTTTTTCAAAACCTCACCACCCTCATCATGAAGAAACTACGCGTTTCCTCCCTCAGTGCTTTGGTGTAGTTTGATGTTGTGAATTTAAATGCTGCTCTTATCTGATGCTAAATTCCTGTTGTGAGAATTATGGAAAAAATCATAGAATCATAGAATGATTTGAGTTGGAAGGGGCCTTAAAGACCATCTAGTTCCAACCCTGCTGCCATGGGCAGGGATGTGTCCCTCTAGACCAGGCTGCCCAAGGCCCCATCCAACCTGACCTTAAACACCTCCAGGGATGGGGCAGCCACAACTTCCCTGGGAAACCTGTTCCAGTGCCTTATCACCCTTATTGTAAAGAAATTCCTCCTTATGTCTAGTCGAAATCTGCCCCTCTCCAGTTTATACCTATTGCCTCATCTAGTGGGAGGTTTCCCTACCCATGGTAGGGGAGGTGGAACTGGATGATCTTTAAGATTCCTTCCAACCAAACTATTCCATATTATTCTATGATTCTATGATTCTATGATTCTGTGAAGTGCAGCACAGTGAACAGAGAACCACCAGCTATTAGGACTGGGGTTTCCTAAAAGCATTCAAGACTAAAAGGCTCACTTGAAAAGTGGATTTACCTGTATTAGGCCAATGATATAAGAAGGAGTTACTGTTGCAAGAAGTGGAATAGTTTTTATTTAAGTTAAATTCGAGTCAAGTTTCATCTAAGTAACTATGTTCTTTGAAAGTTAAACAGAATGTCCCTCTGATAGCATGTTTTCTTCCTCTAATAGCATGTTTTATTCTTCTGTTAGCGTGTTTCTTTCAGACAGTGTTTTTCAGGCAATGTTCATTCATTGGAGATGATTATTACTTGTGTGAGGTATGATATGTGCAAAACAGATGTGTCTTCTGTAATCCACTCTGTTTGCAGTATTTCTCTATCTCAAATGCAAGGTCAGGCAGAGAGCTGCAGCCACCTCCATATTAGCAAGAGTTTTGACTGATGGGAAGTTCATAATAACATTAAAATTAGACCTTGGAAAGTAATAGAATTTGCGTAAGATTTCTGGGAAAAGTTATACACATGCATGTGAGTGGAAAATATATTCTGTTGTGAGCTTTTGTCTTGCTGTACATGATTGATAGAGATCACTCAAGATAAAGGATACTGGCTTTCTAAAACTCCAAACTGAGTCTTATAGAGTCTTACAGAGTTTTACTTGCCCCCATCCCTGAAGGTGTTCAAGGCCAGGTTGGATGGGGCCATGGGCAGCCTGATCTAGTGGGAGGTGTCTCTGCCCATGGCAGTAGGGTTGGAACTGGGTGGTCTTTAAGGTCCCTTCCAACCCAAACTATTCTATGCTTCTATGATTATTTACCAGCATTTTCCGTATCACCGGTTTTTAGTATACAAGTCTTGAGTTGTGTGGCAGAAGACGTGGTGAAGGTCCTGATTTGGAGGAGATCCTGCCTGATGTAGTGAAATTCTGCAGACAAAACAGAAATTACAATGCACATTAGAAAAGAAATCAGAAATATATAAGCAAATTGAGTATGTGGAGCGACATCTAAAGTGTGGCTATTGGTGCATGGGAATAATCAGACTCACTTATCATCAAGTCCACTGAAATCCGCTAGATCAAGTAGAGAGGAGATTCCTTATCTTTTAATCATCCTTATCATAATATTCATAAAAGTCTGGCTCATAATGATTCCTGCTCTAACACCACTGCTTGTATAAGAGACAATTCACCCAGGGTGTATTTGACCCTACATAACGAGCTATGACTCCACAATGTGTTTGGAATTGGATTTCAAATTGCAGCCGCAGGATTCCTTCAATATTGAATATAAAACCCAAGCCAGCAACAATGGTGGCAATGATCCAGGTGACAGAAGCGGCTGTGGGTGTCACAAATCTACATATAAAGTCTGTATTATTGTATATATGAATTTTGTGTTTGTTTTGAGGAGAAAGGAATTGTTCAACATTTTTATTTAATTTGGATCCAATAGTTGGTTGTTTTCAGAGTGGCAGAAAAAGAAAGAGAAGAAGAAGATGAAAAAAGGGGAGGGGGGGGAAGAGGAAAAGGGGAATTGGAAAAAGGGAAGGGGATAGAATCATAGAACCATAGAATGGATTGGATTGGAAGTGACTTGAAAGATCATCCAGTTCCAACCCCTTTGCCACGGGCAGGGACTTCTTCCATCAGACAAGGTTGCTCAAAGTCCCATCCAACCTGGCCTTCAACAGCTGCAGAGAGGGGACAGACACAGCTTCTCTGGGAAATGTGTGCCTGTGTCCCACCACTCTCAGTGTCAAGAATTTCTTCCTAATGTCTAATCTAAATCTTCCCCCTTGTAAATGTAAATATAAAGCCATTCCCTCTCGTCCTATCACCTCAAACCCTTGTAAAAAGTCCCTCTACAACTTTCTTGTAGACCCCTTCAGATGCTGCAAGTCTGCTCTAATATCTCCCCAGAGTCTTCTATTCTCCAGGCTAAGCAAACTCAACTGTCTCAGTGTGTCCTCCCAGCAGAGGTGCTCCAGCTCTCGGATAGACTTTGTGACCCTACTCTGGACCCATTCCAGCAGTTCTATATCTGCGTATGGGGCAAAGGATGAGTATTTACACAAACCACTCATGATTCACCTTTTAACAGTAAACAGAATTAGGGAGACAGAATCACAGGTTGCTCAGTGTGAACCTTTGTCCCGTCCTGGCTTGTGGACTGAGTCCTGCTAGAACTGAAAGGTCACTTGGCTGACTAGAAGGATTCTATGTTTATTGCATGATGACCTATGTTTGGTGGACCTGAAGAATGAGCTTGGGATTCCTTAGATGGCTCCTAAGCCAGTAATAAATATAATAGGTCTTTCCTCTTTTTTTTTGGATTGCTAGAAAGCTGGGTGAAAACGTGAAAACAGTTATGTCCTTCAGAACTCTCAAAACCACTGCACCATGTGCACTCTGTGATTAAGTCCCTCTCTCTGACTGTCTGAGAGCATCAGAAGGGATCAACATTCCAAATCAAAATGTGCAGTGAGGTCTTGTGGGATGGCAGAGGCTTTGCGCCCACAAGACACCTTTGTAGACACAAACTACACTTTCCAAGGTGTAGGGGAGACTTCATTGCTCTCTACAACTACCTAAAGGGAGGTTGTGGAGAGGAGGTAGCTGGCCCATTTTCCCAAGTGACAGGGGACAGGACAAGAGGGAATGGCCTCAAGCTCCGCCAGGGGAGGTTCAGGCTAGACATAAGGAAAAAATTCTTCACAGAAAGAATCATTAGGCATTGGAACAGGCTGCCCAGGGAGGTGGTTGAGACACCTTCCCAGGAAGCGTTTAAGGGATGGGTGGACGAGGCACTGATGGACATGGTTTAGTGTTTGATAAGAATGGTTGGACTCGATGATCCGGTGGGTCTCTTCCAACCTGGTGATTCTATGATTCTATGAATTCAATGGTCTTATTACACAGATAAGTCTTTGTTTACTGAAGGGATTGAGATATACAGGGTATATATAAACAAATTCTTAATCCTTAGTAATTAGCACTGCTTCTGAGGGTGACAGACAAAATACCTTTCTCCTTTAGTCTGTAAATTTCAGGATGTGATGCATTGTAATGCACATTTCTGTGTTGTTAGCATAAAAATACTCTGCTGCAAGCAGGGTGGGATTTCTCTTCATTTGAGGAGGGGGAGGTTTAGACCAAATATGGTCCAAGCCTGTTTGATAGTTCTCTCATAAATGAAATGATGACAATCCTCTTGTGACTAGGAAACATTCCAGAGCCGGAGTGTAGGGTTACACAATGGTACAGTGTCTTGTGCCTGATTTATAATTTGAGAAGCAGATTGCATTCAGACAGAATGTGAGTCGAACAATGAAGTTTCTAGTCCTGATCTCATTAACAGAGATTTATACCAAGAGGCTATTGTATCTTGTTCTTTTGGTTTGCTATGCCAGCAAACATTCATAAAGTTATTTAAAAAAAAAAAAGCTTCTGTCACACACGCTTAGGTCAGGAAGTTCTCAGGAAAATCGCTAGTCAAAAGTAGAGTGGTCTCAATCTGCATTTACTATGGCTTATGTTTCTGGCCTTAATAAGTCTCAGAACGATTACTGGATCAAACGTCACTCACGAGCTTATTACATGTAAAGACTTGTGGAGACAAGGCTTAAAATGCCCTTTCACATATTTATGTGAATGGCTGAGTCACTCTAAAATAGTTTATTACTTGCAAATCATACTTAATCACCTAAAGAACGTTCTTCCAGTGCAGTGCAACCATTAGTAGGTGGAATAATAATAATACCCTAAGAGCTACTTTCCCTCCTGCCGCCCCCAGAGCCTCTGTGCTAAATGAAAGGTCATAAAGAAATGGCCCAGAACCTGCTCTTCATTGACGGTTGAGTAGTCATTGTGCATGTAGAGGAGGATGCACAACACTTTAATTAATGTTTCAATCAGGCTGCCAGGCAATTTGGCCTGACCACCAGTAAAAAGAAAATGGGGGATCTTTTCCAGTCTCACCATGCTAGAAAATAGCCTGACCCAGGCGTGTGTGTTGACAAAGCAGCTCTGAAGCCCGCAGACCAATTCTGCTACCTCAGCAGGAGGCTGTCTCAGAGAGCCACGGCA
This sequence comes from Coccyzus lansbergi, assembly GCA_033558105.1. Classification (NCBI taxonomy): domain Eukaryota; kingdom Metazoa; phylum Chordata; class Aves; order Cuculiformes; family Coccyzidae; genus Coccyzus; species Coccyzus lansbergi. Next base: position 511,004 of record JAUMJK010000220.1, on the reverse strand, counting down.
AGAGATGAAGTCACACAGAGCACAGCAAAATCTAGCCCGACTCTTAATGGCTTAAAGGACAGTGTATCTGCAATACAGGAGGCATCTGGCTTCAAAGTAACCAAGTGCCACCGAGCTGTCATCACCACTTTTTCATACTCCTGTGAAACACAGTCAGTTTATCATTATCCAGGCATGTGACTTCCTAATTCCACCTGCACTGACTTCTGTGCTGTTGTTGATTTAAATAAGCATGCAGTGTGATTAGCCTGTCACTCACAGTTTTGTCAAATCATAGAATCATAGAATTGCTAGGTTGGAAAAAACTTGGAGATCATCAAGTACAACTGTACCTGTCCACTACTAAACCACATCCCTAAACAATCAATCTACCCATCATTTAAATACCTCCAAGGATGGGAACTCAACCACCTCCCTGGGCAGCCTCCACCTGTGCATGAGAACCCTTTCAGTGAAGAATTTTTTTCCTGATGTCCAATCTGAACCTGCCCTGGTGCAGTTTGAGGCCATTCCCTCTCATCCTGTCACTTGGGAGAAGAGACCAACACCCACCTCGCTACAACATCTTTTCAAGTAGTTGTGGACTGTGATAAGGTCTCCCTTCAGCCGCTCCTCATAAGGTTTGTTCTCCAGCCCCTTCACCAGTTTTGTTGTCTTTCTCTGGATGCACTTCAGCCCCTTTAATGCCCTCCTAATGAGGGGACCAAAACTGAACACAGGATTTGAGGTGCGGTGTCAGTAATGCTGAGTGCAGGGGCGCAATCACTTGATTATTACAGCCCTTGAGTACTGTAATAATGTTCTATGTTCTCCCAGACAACAGATGCATGTCAGATGAGAGGCCACTCAAACTTAGATTCGATGGCCAGTTTACATATCCTAAACATCTGAGAGTAGGTGAGGAGGCAGGGTGGCCGAAACAAGTCAGGCAAATCATAGAATCACCACCAGTTTGGAAAAGACACAGCGGATCATCGAGTCCAACCATTCCTATCAAACACTAAACCAAGTCCCTCAGTACCTTGACCACCTGTCCTTTAAACGCTTCCTGGGAAGGTGAATCAACCACCTCACTGGGCAGCCTCTGCCAGTACCCAATGACCTTTTCTGTGAATTTTTTTTTCATAATGTCCAGACTTAACCTCTCCTGGTGGAGCTTGAGGCCATTCTTGTCCTGTCACTTGGGAGAAGAGCCCAGCTCCCTCCTTTCCACAACCTCCTTTCAGATAGTTGTAGAGAGCAATGACATCTCCCCTCAGCCTCCTCTTCTCCAGGACAAACAACTCCAGCTCTCTCAGCCGTTCCTCATAAGGTCTGTTCTCCAGCCCCTTCACCAGCTTCATCACTTTTCTCTGGACTTGCTCCAGAGCCTCAACATCCTTCTTGTGGTGAAGCAACCAGAACTGAACACAGGATTCAAGGAGCGGTCTCACCAGTGCTGAGTACAGAGGGAGAAGAACCTCCCTGGCCCTGCTGGTCACACCGTTTCTGAAACAAGCCAGGATGCCATTGGCCTTCTTGGCCACCTGGGCACACTGCTGACTCATGTTCAGATGCTGTCAACCAACACCCCTAGGTCCTTCTCCTCCAGGCAGCTTTCCAGCCAGACTTCTCCCAGTCTGTAGCTGCACAGGGTTGTTGTGTCCCAAGTGCAGGACCCGGCATTAGGCCTTGTTCATCTTCGGATGGCAGATGACTCCACATCATGGAAAACTTTCCCTGAATAGCATCTACTGTTGCAAAGAGCGTGGATCAGCCACATCACACATGGAAAGTAAGAGTAACACTATGCAGGGCGGGGGCATGGGAAAAGTGGGTGTTGGGAAGACCGACAGCGTTATCTTTGTTCAATTTACTTTGTGAAAACAGGACACGTTTCTCCTCAGTAATGATACCACAGCTGAGCCTTTGCATGTTGAATTAGCAACAGAGACCATCTTTACATCCTACTGTGGGACCATTGCTAGAACCTTAGAATCACTAGGTTGGAAGAGACCTCTTACGTCATAGAGGCCAAACTGTCCTTTTGGTCTTCTTTGACTGAAGTCCTAGTAAATATTAAAAGAAATAATGCAACATCCTCTGAATCAAGCCCTGGCCTCACTGTCACAGAAGAGAGTTTCACAGTATTTTTAACCTTTGTTGTTTTAAACACGTTTTGAAATGGATTCAGGTTATCTCAGCTTCATATCATGTCCCTTTGCTCTCTGTCGAGCCTGGGGAAATAGGAACATCTTGCTCACTTTTTCTGTGTCATTCATTGTTTTGCAAGCTTTTTTCCACCAGAGTTCAGACTGGGCTGCAATAGCAGCTTTTCTATCTTGCTAATGACTTGTCACTGAATGCCAGACAGACCAAATATGGAATAATTAGGATGGTAATGGATGACATTTTCTAAGCAATATGTGAATGATAAGCTTTAACTAACTTTGGCAGACTTTGCCTTAATCTGTACCTTTTTTCTTTTGGCAGAGTGTTTGGTGTTACATGACAGAAAAATGTGAACTGTTCCTTCTTTTTTTCCCCCCCAAATGTATTAACTATTCTTTATCTCCAACAATAGCCTTACCTCCCATAAATCTTATTTTCCACCGAGGAAGTTTGCCTTTACAAGCTTCCTGTCCAAGTGTGATTGATTTCAAGCATTTTGTTTCCTTTAGTATGAAAGGCTGGAAGACATCCAGAGAGTTTATTGTACGCCGGCTACCAGAGCTCTGTCAAAACACAATGATCTAGGGCAATATTCAAAATAATGAATCCTTTCCTGTATCTTTGAAACCAAAAAAACATTTTCAGTGTTGTGGGCTCTCTCTCAACACCTTTCACAACTTCTTAATGTGGTACCTAGCCTTCCATCAGAAAACAGCCCTGTTGATGCTTTAGCTCCAGAGCAGGAAAAGCAGGGCTGGGTTTATGCAGGAGAATGCTATGCAAAAGCTTCTGGCCTCACCTTTGGAATCATATGATGGATTCTTAAATCACAATTTGTATTCACACACTCCATCAAAATGATAAAAGAGCTACATCATTAAATCCACATCCTTCGATTTTGAAAAAGATCACTTTGATGGGAAGGCTCCTATTGGTAAGAGAAAATCTTTATGGAAAACTCACTGCCTGAGGGACTGTTCTGACCATTAGACCTCGTCACAAAAGGCAACCAGAGCCACCACCTCCACCTCTTAACTTACTGTGATGCCTGATCCATGGACCTGCATGTATTAAATGTGCTTTAAGTGCACTTTATTTTTTTCAGAGCACATATACTCAGGGACTTGTAGATTTGAGCTCTCAAATGCCTTAAACCTAGAACTGAAGAGGTGATAGGATAAGGAGGGAATGGCTTTACATTGGAAGGGGAAAGATTTATATTAAAAATTAGGAAGAAATTCTTCACGATTAGACTGATGAGGAACTGGGACAGGTTGCCCACAAAAGCTGTGGCTGCCCCATCCCTGGAGTTGTTGAAGAGTAAGTTGGATGGGGCCATGGACAGTCTGATCTAGGGGAGATAGAACTGGATGATCTTTCAGGTCCCCTCCAACCTAAACCATTCTATGATTCTGTGATATGTGCCTTTCATTCTGAATGAATTCTTCAGAGAACCTCTAGTCACTCTACTATATGAACCAATTATCATGGCAGTAGTGCTGTCTCATTATCTCAGTAAATTAGGGTAGAGAAAAGGAAGATGAGAGAATTCTCAAACGTTACAGAGGTTACGTCCCGTTTTTGTAAACATACAGCTGTTTCTGGAGTCTTCCATTGCCGTGGTCCAGTTGCATGGTCCAACCCCAGTGCTGTTGGATCCCTGATTAGGCTCCTTGCTCACAAGCTCTGACAACTGATGCTGAGCCACTTCAGGAGTCACAACCCTCATTTGCCCATCCTCCCCACATCCAGAGCTTTGCATCCCCATGTCTCAGCTCCACTTCACAGCCCAGAACATGTCAGTTAATATCTGGGGCTGAGGCATGGGTCACCTTAGGGCTCTGACACACAAGTCTCATCATGGATAGCACTGTAAGAAAAAGACAACAGTGCTGTTGGGTGAGCTATCTTTAAGTCATATTATACAGGGGACATTCAAAGAAGAAGTAATTGGATAAAAAATACATACAAAAGACAGAGTCCCTGTATGTTCACAATACCCATCTCTCTTCTGTTCCTTCCAGGGACCTGATAGATTTTTCATCTTCTTTCTGGCCATGAGTTCATGACGAAAAAGGAGAGGAGATGGCATTGTAATAAACAGCATACAGAGACCACTCCCAAAAAGGAAACTACACCTGGTACTGCCTGTTCAAGTCAGTGGCTACACAGATGCATAGGTGGTGGCTACAGAGATTAATATCTTGAAGGTTTCTGTTTGCAGTTAAAATATAGAATCATAGAATCACCAGGTTGGAAGAGACCCACTGGATCATCAAGTCCAACCATTTATCTCAAACACTAAACCATTTCCCTCAGGCCCTCATCCACCCGTGCCTTAAACACCTCCAGGGAAGGTGAATCAACTACCTCCCTGGGCAGCCTGTTCCAATGCCCAATGACCCTTTCTGTGAAATTTTTTTTCCTAATGGCAGAGCTTCAGGCCAAAATATGCAGGTTTTAAATTTTTTTTCCCATTCTGGTCTATTCCTTTTTTTGTCCTTTCTGTCTTATTGTCTTTAAATCTATTCCTAGATGAATACCCAAGGAAAATGGTTTCAGGGAGGTGTTTAAGGGACGGGTAGACAAGGGACATGGTTTAGTATTTGATAGGAATGGTTGGACTCGATGATCCAGTGGGTCTTTTCCAACCCGGTGATTCTATGATTCTAGGGCCAGAAACAGAGACTTTTTGATCCAAGCTTTAGCATACAGGGAAGGAGAAGAGGAAGGGTGGAGGAGCTGCAAATTGAGCTAAGTAAGGACATAGAGACAAGGTGCAGAGCTTGCTGAAAGCCACCTGAGCACACATGGTAATTCCAACATCTGCATCTATTGCACTGCCTCCAGCGTAGCTGTGGTATAAATACATTACTTCATCCATCATATAGTCTTCAATGTAACACGTCTTTCGCGCATGGAGAGAGCATATTGTCCCTACCATTCTGCTACTTTTTATTGGCATTTATAGCAGACTCAGTTTCATCTTTCACCCATTTCCAGAGAATGTTATGGGGTACATATTGTTTGAGAGATTCTGTACAAATACAACTCCATGATTTTGCATTGTAGCAAACCAAACAAGAGCAGCACCAGTGCAAACTTTGCCTGAATAACATAAAGAATATTATGCTGAAATTGTTTTGAGAGTGTCTCGTCTCCAGTCTTCATCAAAAAGAAACTTTGAGACCAGCTCTAAGTTGTTCTGCATCTGCTCTTAGTGAAGGAACAGAGACACCATGCAGAAGAGTGGAATATTGTGTCCAGTTAGAGTATTGTGTCCAGGTGGAGTATTGTGTCCAGTTTGGGAATCCTCAACACAAGAAGGATATAGAGCATTGGAATGGGTCCAGAGAAGGACTACAAAATGAGCAGAGGGCTGGAGCACCTCCCATACAAGGACAGGCTGAGAGAGTTGGGGTTGTTCAGCCTGGAGAAGAGAAGGTTGCAGAGAGACCTTAGAGCAGCCAGTGGATGAGGTGCTCAGGATCATGGTTTAGTGATTGATTTTACGATTTCTAGGGAGAGGTCAGCCACAACTTCCTTAGGCAACCTGTGTCAGTGTCTCATAGAATCACCACCAGGTTGGAAGAGTCCAACCATTCCTACCAAATACTAAACCATGTCCCTCAGCACCTCATCTACCCATCCCTTAAACACCTCCAGGTAAGGGGAATCAACCACCTCCATGGGAAGCCTCTGCCCGTGCCCAATGAGCCTTTGTGTGAAAACCTTCCTCCTAATGTTGAGCCTAAATCTCCCTTGGTGGAGCTTGAGGCCATTCCCTCTTGTCCTGTCCCCTGTCACTTGGGAGAAGAGCCCAGCTCCCTCCTCTCCACAACCTCCTTTCAGGTAGATGGAGAGAGCAACGAGGTCTCCTCTCAGCCTCCTCTTCTCCAGGCTAAACACTCCCAGCTCTCTCAGCCATTCCTCATAGGACCTGTTCTCCAGCCCCTTCACCAGCTTTGTTGCTCTTCTCTGGACTCGCTCCAGAGCCTCAACATCCTTCTTGTGGGGAGGGGCCCAGAACCGAACACAGAGGATTCAAGGAGCGGTCTCACCAGTGTGGAGTACAGAGGGAGAATAACCTCCCTGGACCTGCTGGTCTCACTACCATCATCAAGAATTTCTTCCTAACATCTAATCTAAATCTTCCCCCATAAAATTTAAAGTGATTCCGCCTCATCCTATTACCCTGTGTCCTTGCACAATGTCCATCCACAGCTTTCTTGTAGCCCCCCTCAGGTATTGGAAGGTCACTATAAGGTCTCCCCACAGCCTTCTATTCTCCAGGCTCAACAACCCCAACTGTCTCAGCCTGTCCTCGTCGCAGAGGTGCTCCAGCCCTTGGATCATCTTCATAGCCCTCCGCTTGGATATTGCATCAGTATCGTTACATGTATTGCATGTTGCTAATCATGTCATTACATTCTTATTTTCATACTGATATCTTCTAGAAGATGAAAAGCCAAGAAAAACCTTGAGTTCTGTGGTTTGCTGCATGGAGCCAGGAATATGGAAAGTCTAGGAGGAATTTGCTTTCCGTTTGAATGTAAAAGCTAGGCGATTCTGCAGAAAGCAGTACTAGTCTATGCAGAATGCCTTCATTTGATTTTTGGTTTATTGATAAAAATAGAAATTTAAAACAAATATGTTGTCCTGAAATCAGTTTTAAAAGTGCATTATTTTTAATTTTGGAAGGAAAACTGACATAAAGTATTCAGCATACTGAATGGAATAAGTTTTTGGACAATAAAATAATAGCCCAAGGCTTTAAAAGGCGCTTTCAGAAGCTTTTTGCGGCACCTGAAGTGACAGAGTTCAAAGTTCCAATTCATTTTAATGGAAATCAAGTATCCGCAATTTCCTAGCAGGTCTGAAAATCTCAGTTATGACATATAAACAAAGTACAATCACAGAATTTGAGCAGGACCTTTCCCAAGAAAGGGCCATAAATGTGCAGAGCACACTGCAGCTGATCAACGTGAAGGCAATGGAAAAGACTCACTGAGTTCCTGCATAGCAAGGTGTAAATCCTTTCCAGAAGTCATATCGAAGAGACTTAAAAAAGAAAATGATTCTTAAAATCATTCAGATTTTTCTGTCTGGCTGGGCCAGAGTTCTCTTTCAGTGGGACGTAGCTGTCAGCCGTGTTACCCTTCCCCTGAGAGCTGGCTACAAACACGTCACTCCAGGGCTCAGCACTTACAGTCTTGGAACAACCCTATCAACTTCGTTTGGCACTGCATGCAACATCTGGCCCATAATTAATATGGCATTTTAAAATCCTTCTGGAACTATTAAATGCAAGGTACATTAAACCAAATGAGTCTAAAAGTTATCCTTTTTTTTTTTTTACTTTACTTTTTTCCCTTTTCTACTTATTTTAAGTAGAACATTGGGGAAGAGAAAAACTGAAGGGTTAAGGAAGACAGAGTTATTAACATATTTCAAAAAGCAAGAGTACTAGATTTCACGTCTCTTCCTGTTCCTCAGATCTCTTTTGTCCTTAATAAGACATAAGCGTGTAGGGTATCAGATGGCCCTTTTGTGCTTATTCATTTCCTATGAAGAACGTAAGTGCTGTGGCCGCTCATGTTTCCTTTGGCAGCTGACTAGCCGGAGCTTTAAGATGCTGTAAATCTGCAGCTGTAGCAGAGCCCAAGTCCCATCAGGTCCATGGCCACTGTGTTTGCCACATGCTGAGGAGAATCCCCGAGGTGTCCCCCCACCCAGGACACCATGTGTCACCCATATCCCGCTGTGGTCTGCACCCCTTCCCATGTAAGGACTGGATGGAAGACAAAGCCTACCCTTTGTTTGCTTACAGCTGTTGTGTGGAGATTTATTCAGAAAGATTGAAGAAAAAGTTAAAAATAATTGTACCGTACCATTGTAGACTGAGGAATTAGAAGTTTTATGCCACCTGTAGATGTGTAGAAATGATTATGCTTCCTTTATGAGGACCAAAAAGAAACAGCTAATTTTGAGGTACGATTCCCTTGTCCTTATATGTCTAAACCAGGTAAAATTAATTAGTCTAGGGACTGGATATCTCTAATGACTTGGAAGAGAGTTCAGACAGAAGCACCGTGTAGAAGGTAGGTGATATAAATGTCACCATAGACAAACCCAGAAGAGGTCTTGATTTCTTCACCTTTTCTCTTGGCATAATGTTTTTTGGTGGTTTTCTACAACTAGATCTCAAGTTGAGATTACCCAAGTTAGCTATGACGTATTTGGAGAATGTGGTCATCACCCTGTGGCATATCCTGCCTAAACTGGTCATGTCCCTACACAAAACTTTGTACACTTAGAATCACAGAATCATAGAATCACCAGGTTGGAAGAGACCCACCGGATCATCGAGTCCAACCCTTCCTATCAAACACTAAACCGTGTCCCTCAGCAGTCCTTGCAGTCCATTCTCCTTTATCCAAGTAAGTGAAGAGTTGAGGTGCCACAAGAAAATTTAAAATGTGGTTCCCAGCCTAAACCAAGGAAGTCTGAAATCTCTGCATCCTAGTTTGTCCCTTGCAACTGCTGCACTGGGTGTACAGAAGCTAACCTGACTCTGTATAGATCACTTTAGCTATATTTTTTTCAGTAAATAAAATAGACCAGAGCCAGTTCTCTGGCTCCAAAAGCAAGTGACATGCTACAGCTTGAAACCACACAGCTGAATTCTCTTTCCTCCTAGAGCAAGTGGGTTTGCTCATACCGGATTCAGGAAGATTCTCTGGACTGTGCCAAGCTTGGACATTGTCTCGGAAACTGCTGGCCGCACAGGCCATACCGTGCCAGGGACACTGCCGTGAGTTAAACTGTACAGACCATTAACAGTGCCTCAACTCATCCCCTGTGTTACTACATGTTTCCAATGTAGTTATAAAGGTGGTTTTAAAGTCTAATAAAACACATTGGCTCAGACATACTGCTACACAAATGTGGGTTACAGTTTCCCTCAGGCAGCCAGATCATATGTCTCTGTGCCTAGGGTATGGTTTAACATCAACAAAGACAACCTGGACAAAAATATTGGACAATTGGCTATATTTTCAAGATCACATTTTAAGCGTATCAAGGAAAACCAATAAGCTGCAGTAGCATGCTCAATATTAAACTGGAGAGTAGTTTTGATATTACGTTTTCTTAGTCTCTCGATTCCATCTTTTAAGGTAGAATTTTGAATGTCACCTAAATAATTCTCCAAATCCAGCCTGACCAACTCTACTACAAAGGTTTGAGTTAGTCTAGATTGGAGATTTAAAATGTAGGAAAAAAATTTTCAAAATTTGTAAACAAGACATACATCTATACTGTCTTGGTGATATCTGCTAGAGTTTTGTGCCCAAGTTTTATCTCCTGAATGTCCATGCTGCCTCCTAGCTTACCCTCAAGCTCCATTCTGGAGCAAACTTAGTTGTTTCTGGGCTCGGAAGAACTAGGCAGAGACTAAAAGATGGTGTGTGCTATGTGCCACCCCTACGTTGCGTGAAGGTGCAGTACAAGTGTGAGTCACGTTGCATTTGTCTTCTCCCAGTCTAACCAGTATTTCAGCAGGCCTCTCAATGGCTTCAAGTCCTAAGCCACCTTTGGTACTATATAACAAAAAGATGTATCTGGCAGCCTGCAAAGCAGATTCCCAAGAGCAGCCCAGGGCAACGTCTTGAGACCACTCCTTGAATCCTGTGTTCAGTTCTGGACCCCTCGCCACAAGAAGGATGTTGAGGCTCTGGAGCAAGTCCAGAGAAGAGCAACAAAGCTGGTGAAGGGGCTGGAGAACAGGCCTTATGAGGAACAGCTGAGAGAGCTGGGGTTGTTTATCCTGGAGAAGAGGAGGCTGAGAGGAGACCTCATTGCTCTCTACAACTACCTGAAAGGAGGTTGTGGAGAGGAGGGAGCTGGGCTCTTCTCCCAAGTGACAGGGGACAGGACAAGGACAAGAGGGAATGGCTTCAAGCTCTGCCAGGAGGTTTAGGCTGGACATTAGCAAAAAAAAAATTTCACAGAAGGGGTCATTGGTCATTGGTCATTGGAACAGGCTGCCCAGGGATGTGGTTGATTCACCTTCCCTGGAGGTGTTTAAGGGACAGGTGGACAAGGCACTGAGGGACAAGGTTTAGTGTTTGATAGGAATGTTAGGACTTGATGATCCAGTGGGTTTCTTCTAACCTGGTGATTCTATGAGTCTATGAGTCTATGATCTAAAACGGACCACACTCTAATCAATAGCTCCATTGCTGGTAAGATTCCTTAGCATCAATTTAAAATTATACTGAGTGCCATAGTAGAAGCTGGTTTTATAGAAACTAGAGGGCAATGCTTGTTCTATTTCATATACTTACGTGTATACTTATGAACGTATGATTTTTTTTCTACTCTATCTATGTGGACAGGCATATATGCAGAAGGGATAACCAGGCCTTGGGTGCAGTCAGGTGTAGTTGCCAACCCTATACCAAGGTGCATCTAATCTTTGTAAGTGCAGCGACAGTAGAGTTCTTCACAATCAATGATTGTTATTCTGTAGCCATGTTCTTGAGAAGCAAATCTCTGCTTTGCTTTCCTACATATTAATATTACTGACAGTCTCAGGGAGGAGACCTCTTTCTAGGCTGTCACATGTACCCCTATATACTTACACATCTCCTAACAGATTCATATAATCATAGAAGGGACCTTAAAAATCATCCAGTTCCAATCCTCTGCCATGGGCAGGGACACCTCCCATCAGACCAGGCTGTTTGAGGCAACCTGTCCCTGAACACCTCCAAGGAGGAGGTGTCCACAGTATCCCTGGGCAACCTGTTCCAGTGTCTCACTACCCTCATCCTGAAGAATTTCTTCCTAATGTCTAGTCTAAATCTTTCCCCCTTCCAATTTAAAGTCACTTTCCCTCATCCTATCACTCCATGCCCTTGTTTCATTGCCATTGCTGCACTGGTTACTTTCTTTTTTAGATTTCACAGCAACTGGATATTATTTTTAATTTAGCACACAGCTATACTGCTAAATGACAGACGACCAGGCAATGAGCTGATGCATTTGCACTTATTGGGACACTGCTTGATTCTCAGCGCTATCTTTGTCTCTGGTTTGGACCACTCCAGTCATCACTAAGTTAGTTGTAGAAAGAGTTGACCCTGTGGAGTGTGAACACAAGCCAGTCCAAGCTGTTCAGCCTCAACGCTTGAATCAACTCAGCAGTATAAACACAGCCAAACAGTCTGTATGTCCAATGAGATGAAAAGGATCAAATGGTTCTGATTCCAATTAATGCCAATTTGGGGCTATTAACACCAACTTTCCCTTAAGTCAAGCTGCTGTATTGTCAAACTGAGGGGGTTTGTGGGATGATAGGATGAGAATTTGAGGAAGCTGTCTCTTCTGACAATGTTGCAAGGAGTGTTCAGGTTTGCTATGGGTGCTTCACTAGGACATAGTCAACATGTTTATTTTTGTAAAATAAAAGGCTGGAATAAGACAGACATTCAAAATAAACAGGATCCTATGAAGGACACTCACTTTAATTGTATGTTTATTTTTCCCCAGAGGGGAAGAGGTAGAGCTTGCCAGCCTTTCAAGTTGGTTGCTAACTGCGTAATGAATGAGGATAAGTTAACTCTGACTATGTTTTCAATTTCCTTAGGGAATCAGACACCAATACGTTTGAATTTCTTCTGTAAATATCTGACTGCTTCTATGCAGGGACCACCTTACTTATCTAACTTGACCTTCAGTGATTCCATCTTAATCAAATTTGTCTTACGGTCAAATTTACCAGAATTTCAGTTCACGGGATACTTGGCATCAATGAACTTATTTCTGAAAAAACAGAGGATATGAATATATTGGTATAAAAATTCGTTCCCCAAACCCCTTGTTTATTCCTTGAGTACTCTGCTGTTCCCTTATTAACTCTCAGTGTGTGTTCTAAATCCAACTAAAGTACGTTCTTTAAAATTATATGTTAAGATGGAAGACCTGATTATCCACCAAGACTGATAGGCTTGTGTCTCAAGATATACGCATATGAGTAGTATGTGTGACTCCAGTCCTTATGTTGATGAATTAAGAGGTAGAACTCAATAAGTGCAGTGGGAATAATACATGAAACATTTTCAGGGACCTAAAATGGAGAAGAAAAAAAGACCTTACAGCCAATTCCAGGCTCGTCAAGCATTATAAGTTCTGTTAGAACAGTCTTTCAGAAAAATCTTTGTATTTATCTCTTTGTGTTGATGGATTAAGGAAATTCTTAGAAGTTCTCTGGAAGATTAAATAATATTTTCTAAAACATAAAGAGATCTATAGATAGAATTATAAAGCATCAGCTTGTGTACTGTTCTTAATGCCTTCAAAAGATGATTTTGTAAGCTCTAAAGGAAGTTATGAATATATCAGGAGCACCTTATCCTCCCCCTACTTGTTGTGTCTTGGGTACAGGCTTGAAAATCCTTCATTTCTCTCCTTCAGTTACAAACTCTTTCATAGTGTGCACGTCTGGCACAACTGGACTATATTTTGGCAGAGATCTCTTGGTCTATTGTTATATAAATAGTTTCTCTAAATGTTGCTTTCTTTATCCACTTTTTTTTGGAGAGGGTCTTAATACCCAAACATTTACTGCTTTAGTCTAAATATTCCTTATCTGAACTACCACACAATTAGGAAGACAACTGCGATTTTAGAGAAAATGGTAACGATCCCATTGTTCACTCTAAGAGCCAAACCAGGCACTGTAAATCATGTATCCAAGAAAAAGACCTCCCATCCTCCTGTTAGGACTTCTGATTTTGAAGTTTGTAACTTGAAACCTTGAGCAATCACTTCTCAGCTCAAGATCTTGGCAAGGAGACTTTTAATTTAGACACTGAAATACAGAAATACAAAAATCAAAAGCAAAATGTTGTCACTTCTTTTTCAGGTTCATTGCTACGGAATAAAAGCCGATTATCCATTCTCCATCATGCCAACTGAAAAGGAAGGGCAATATATTTTCAGGGGATAAAATGGATTGGTTTCCATCAGTTTTATAGTTTGTGGCTCAATTTGGCTTCTTGAATAAAAGGTATGCATTCTCAGAAACACTTTAAGAAAGCATTTGAGTGTTATTTTATTTAACTGATGCTGTGCAGAATAACAGACAAGTGAGACTCCTACTTGGCCTGTATCTTAGAATGTATTTGTCATTTCCTCATCAGGACAGTGTTGCTTTAGTAACTGAGCCATATGCAGTCATGTGGACGGCTCTGAAGCTCATCCTTTTTAGCCTGATTCTTTCAGAACGGAGTCAAAGGGAAGATGGGACTGATGCTGAGGTTCTATCTACACAGCACAATTTGTAGAACTCTGGAACTGAAAGGAGAGGGAAACACCTGGTGGGAAAGACAATATAAGAACAGATTCCAGAAGAGCTTTCTGTACTGGCATTGTGCAAAAATACTTACTGCGCATCTGCAGCAGATTTTTTGTTCAATAGTTTTGCAAGTACAAATTTATTCTCACCAGATAAATTATAGAAGCAACCCAGTGTACATATCTTCTTATCTATTGGCATCTGTACACTAAATAGTGAGCGCTCTGATTTGTTTTCCTACCAGAGGACATTCATAAGATTTAGGTGTCACATTTCATCCCCATAAACAAGAGCTCCACACACTCCTTACAGTCTTGTGTCTCTATCTGTGAAGAGGAATTGCTTCTTTCAACATAGACTCTAAGGCAAAGGGCTGTCAGGAAATCAATATTTAACATTGCACAGTAAATCACACAGCAGCTTAGAAAAGAAAATAGAGAAGAAAACCCCAAGCTGATCTAGGAGGTGGAGTCTGTAAAGAGAACGTAGTAATCACATTCTCTGATATGTTATTTTATTCTGTTGTGTAACTGGAGGTTTTGGATAAGCAGGTTTGCATTAGATAATCTCGATTTGTATGAATCAAAACCAACTTCAACAAAACCCATGCAGAATTCTGAATAAAAACCCTCCTAGTTTCCTGCTACCAAAAAAAACACTGCTTGGGAGGAAAATTATGAGCTTGGTCTTCCCTGGTCTGTGAATTCAAGACAGATCTATTGTGCAGATAGACCTGGATTTCTAAACTCTGTATTGTTGTTCCCAGAGCTTAAAATTTCTAACTCTAAAATAGTTAGAGTGACAGGGCTCCCCTCTGTCACTGAGGAAGAAGCCTGGACGTGTGGTGACCTCCACATCTTAGACTTGCAGCTCTGCCATGAGAGACTCCACGGGGTTTTCATGACTAGAAAACCTGTAGACTTCTCCAACATTGACAACAAGCCCTGGATTTGCCAACAGGCGAGAATTAACCACAGAATTCCTGGAACTCAAACCAAAATGATTACCTGCTTCCAAACCTGCTGCTTCCATGGGAGATGTAGAAATGTTAATTTTTTTTCAGACTGGGTGGCTGCTTTGTTTCAACAGCCAGTGTTTCCCAGCTTGACCCTGTAGTTGTTGACTTTAGGCTGTGCTACCTTAATGCAGCCAAGATATCCTTGAGAGGCTACCCTCACTCTTCAATTAGTTCTGATTGCTATAGCCTGTCTCTTAGGTCGAGTAGAATAACAAGACATCTTTTCCTTCTGACATTTACATGGGAGCCAGTCTGCTTCTAGGTACTTATTATCCCCAAGTCCCTAGACATGTTTGCCTGTCCTAGAGTTGAATTTGCAGAGGTGAACAAAGACAGTCATAGTGCCTGATGCTTAGCAAGGAACTCATTATCACCAGCTCTCTGGCAGAATCTTAATCTCACTTTGAGTAGGTCAAAGCACATCAAACATCTCTCTTACTCTACCTTTTCCATGACAGGAGGTACTGGCATTACTACTAGAAATAAATGTCTTGACCAATAGTCTGTTGGCTGCTGTGGAAGTCATAATTACTGTTAATGTAATAAATTACATTAATTTATTTTTCGAGCCTACAATGACCTTAATCTTTATGTTGTGGAACATCTGCCCTACACCTAAGTAGCACCAGGATTCAAAGTGTAGACTTCCCTCCTTCATGAGACCTTCCAAGTCCTATTCAGTAAGCATTCCCAGAGCAGTCCTCGTAGGTAGAATCCTGCACAGAACAAGAGAGCCAAGGGCTGTGTTACTCTTATCCCTTCATCTGTGTGGGTAAAGCTGGATATCACAGGGGAAATGTGTATTTGTGCATTGCCTTTTATAGCTACCAGATCAGAGGGCAATATAGGATAGAAATCTGTCAGTCTTGCTGCTGAAACTGTCTCTGTTAGTGTAGAAGAGTAATAGTGGTTGAGCTGAAGAGCATAAAAATTACCATAGAATTAGTGGCTGGATTATTCAACTAAAATCAGGGAGACTTCAATCTAAGGTTGCACCTCAGTTCTCATAACTCACAGGAAACTTCTCCTTTTGTCAGACACTGTTTCCCAGTGCCTGGTTCAAGCACCATTGTGCTTAGAGTGGGGCTTGTAGGAGGATCTCCGTAACTATTCACATTTTGATGTGGTAGCCCAGATGCATAATTAAGAATCTGGATCTTGATGAGCCTCTCAGCCCACCAACGCTACCTTCTATGTCCTTTGTGGGTCTAGTGCTAAATTACTTGCTTACATTGCAGTAGAGGTTTTGTGGTCACATTGGGAATGAACTTCTGTTCTCCAAAGACCAAAAGAAGAAATTAACAGTGGAGCTCATCTTTTCCTCCCCTTTCTAGAAAGAATAGAACAGACTAGATTTCCTAGCAAGATTGAAAACAATAGCAAGAAAAAAACCATCTGCATAAGAGTTTAGACTAAATAATTTAAAATAAACCCCCAAACATAACTATTTTTACAAAGGTCATAGAGAAAATACTGCAGTTCAGCTAAGACCTCATCATTTTAGTAAACAAATAAGAAAACAGAAATTTCTCTACTCTCCCAGACTGGTTCAGCGTTTAGATTATCAGCCTCTCAGATGGTTAAAATTCATGACTATGCACTGAAGGATGCTGTCAGACAGAATGGAAGGCAACATTTGGGTACCTTACTTTATAACGCTTCGTAAACTTTGTTAAAGCAGTACAAACAGGAGACAAAGGAAACTGGATTTTGCAATAAAAGCTATTTTTGTGAAAGTAGGAGTCACATGACCTCTTACCCAGCTTTTAGGAGAGCAACAGAACTTGCTTTGCCTGCCAGTTCTGAAAAAAGATTGAATTTAATGTCAAAGACAGAGGTCTTGTTAGGCAACAGTTCCACATTCCAAATCTTACATGTTTATAGCTTGCCCCCTTGCCTTAACCCCACCCTCTTGATGAGAAAAAAAATGCAGTTAGGCTTAACCCTTCATAGCCTGTGACTTTTACAGCAGCTGAGACCAACCTTATTTTTCACTAGATAAACTTTTCAAAGCAAAGTATATTGATGGGTAGCTTGCATGCATAGGATTATTAATTAACATTAACAGCAGCACGTGGGCAGTCTGATCTAGTGGGAGGTGTCCCTGCCCATGGCATGAGGGTTAGAACTGGATGATCTTTAAGGTCCCTTCCAACCCATATCACTCTATGATTCTATGGTAAACACTCAGATCACGTCCCCTGTAGGAGAGAAATCAAGCCTTCTGTGGGTCCTAAACATCCTATTTTCAAAACACTCATGTCAGGGCACATTGAGATCTGTTACTGATGTATCCCTCTCAGTGTGAAATCAATACTGTAGGCAAGTCCAGGCTCATTCCTTACTAATTCCAATGTGTATACATTTCTCCAAAGTCGGCCCATGTTGTAAATATATCCCACTGGAAAACCATAGTTAAGTTTCCCTCTGAAATAGTTTTCCTTTTTCCTCACTAAAAACTTTTATAAACTCAAGTGTAGCATCGCTTACTTTAAAACCCTCAGTAATGACTGAATTTTGTATTTGATAACCGCCAAAATGGAAACCCTACAAAATCCCACTCAGCAAGAAGGAAAGAC
This sequence comes from Coccyzus lansbergi, assembly GCA_033558105.1. NCBI lineage: Eukaryota > Metazoa > Chordata > Aves > Cuculiformes > Coccyzidae > Coccyzus > Coccyzus lansbergi. The sequence goes on along the minus strand of JAUMJK010000220.1, from coordinate 493,894 downwards.
AAAGAGTAGAGAATTGTTGAACAATAAAATGGTTTGGGCTGGACAGGACTTTAAAGTTCATCCTAACCCATGCACAAGGACACCTCAGACCAGACCAGGTCGCTCAAGATCCCATCCAGCCCAGCCTTCAACACTTGCAGGGAGGGGAAGCCACAACTTCCCTGGGCAACCTGTGTCAGTGTCTCACCACCCTCATTGTGAACAATTTCTTCCTAATGTTGACTCTAAATCTTCCCCCTTTCAACTTAAAGCCATTCTCCCTCATCCTATGACTCCATGTACTTGTAAAAAGTCTCTCCCTAGCTTTCCTTTAGGACACTTTCTGTAAGGTCTCCCCATGGCCTTCTCCTCTCCTCTCCTCTCCTCTCCTCTGAAGAAATGGTGGAAATGATAGTAGTTGTATTTCTGCCCAGTTTGCAAAGCAAGTTAAGAACTGAGAGTGAGGGAATGTGCACAGGGACTAGGATCCTGGAGGTAGTTGTAATTTGCTTGTAGGTATGTACAAAATACATGGAGATCTTGATCACCCCTAATGATAATGGAAGCTTAGCTGACCTGTAAGTTTCTGAAAGCAGACACCTAAAATTAAGTCCCTAGAACTGAAAGAAAGGTGAGAGCTATCATCTATAGGTCTAGTGCTATTTCAAATGTTCACCTGGCCTCCAGCCACCGGTCTGGAGGAGCACAGGTCTCCCTGAGGGTTCTGTGTACTCAATGCTGATGAGGCTGCACATCAAATACAGTGTTCAGTTTTGGACCCCTCACTACAAGAAGGACATTGAGATGCTGGAGTGTGTCCAGAGAAGAGCAACAAAGCAGGTGAAGCATTCAGAGAACAAACCTTATGAGGAACGACTGAGGGAGCTGGAGTGGTTTAGTCCGGAAAAAAAGGTGACTGAGGGGAGACTTCATCTCTCTCTACAACTACTTAAAAGGAGTTTGTAGTGAGGTGGTGTTGGTCTCTTCTTCTTGGCAGCTAGTGACAGCACAAAGGGAAATGGCCTTAAGATGTGCCAGGGGAGATTTCAGTTGGATATTTGGATAAATTTCTTTATTGGAAGGGTTATCAGGCACTGGCAGAGGTTGCCCAGGGAGGTGGTTGAGTTACCGTTCCTGGAGGTGTTTAAAAGATGAGTAGGCGTGATACTTGGGGACATGGTCTACTAGTTGACTTAGCAGGGCTGAATTGATGGTTGGATTCAATGAGCTTAAAGGTCTTTTCCACCCAAACCCATCGGTGATATTGTGATATCTCACAGCCCCATGAAGACATTCCAGTCACTTGAGGGATCTTAAATGGTAGGAGGGAGAGGAACTGTTACACTTGGAAGAAACTACACCAGAGATGTAAGCAGCAAATATCAATGAAGACAGAAGCACATCAACAAGCAAAAAGTAGTTCTTAATATATATGTAAAACTGATGGATAACTCACAGAACAAACAGCAATTAAAAAAAAAAACAATTAGTCAGAATCAGTAAAAATCATTTTCATTAGAATTGCTGAGGAATTGTCAAGGTTAAATCCAAGATTACTTCAATGTTTTATATTAGCCAGGATAATCAGTGGATAAAAGTAACAATAAAGAGGGTTTTGCACTCAGACAGGTCCCAGAGTTGCCCCCTCCCTCCTAAAGGCCCTGATCAAGAAGTTATAGAGGCAAATTCATTTTTATGTTCTCCAACTGCTACAGTGAAACTTTATTTTCTACATAGGGAAACAGTTTTTGAGATACAGTTACCCAAATGCATTGTAAGCTTTTGTATGTAAACTAGACATGAAAACTATGTATGAAAACTGCGTGGTTTTGGCTTGTGACCCTAGAATAAAAGTACAGTGTTGAACTCATAAAGTATAGTGAAACTGGGCATCTCAGTTGTTACTTGTGTATATGAACAATTCATGTGTTCTTGAAAATAGGAATAGCAGTTCAGTAACCCTTTCTTGCTGGGTTTAAAAGACACAGTAACCTATATCTGATTTAGAGAAAGGGTGTTTAGGCACCAGCTTTCAAAGGAGAGTTTTAAGGCAGTGAATCTCCAGGGGAATATGTGAATAGTAAGAGAGATATCAGACTTTAGTGCATGAATCCTCTTTGCTTCTCTCTTAGATAGGCCTGGATGGTGTCCCACACACAGCATTAAGCTTTCTGGAACTCCCTTTAATTCTTACTTTGCATCTCCAAGCATCTCACATTTCTTTTTTGAGGTCCAAAGAAAATGTAGGCATTGCAATGCTTGCTGGTTTGATGCCTGAACTTGCTCTTGGTATGTAGCCTCGCATCTTTTCTTTACTACTACTCTCCACTGCTTTTTATGATGCAAATTGTTAACTATCTATTTTGGTATTTCTTTTTGAACTAAGCCTCATAATAGGCTGTAGCACATGTATGAAGCAATGTATCACATATCCTTTGAAAGCAGAGGTTATTACTAAAACAGTCACGCAGATGCACAGAGGTGATTAAATGAAAACAGGCAAGATGGACAAATTAGCATAAACACAACTCTCTTTCTAACACATACTCTGTGTCAGACAGCAGTAAGATTGCTCTGTAAGATGAGGTGAGCTAGGAGAGGAGGGGGAGAAGGAGGGTGGTAGGACAGTGCCCTCCCCAACACAGCCCCATCCCTCAGCACCTCAACCAGAACAGCAGAACAAGTCTGATGACAGTGACCACATTCAGTCATGAGTCCCGATCACCAGATCTGTTTGTAGCAATGAGACAGGCTGAGTTGGAGGTCAGGCTTGGGATTAGTGGGGTTCATGGCCAAGCATAGTCATGTCATCCACACAGCTCTAGTGAGGAGCTGGAGCCTCACTGGGCCTGAAACACAGCTCTCAAGTCAAGAGGATGAGGCTTGCGTTGAGGTACCTTGCAGCTCTCTCCCAACCAGTTCTTTTGATCAGCTGTCTGATCCAAGATCCCAGCAGAGCTGGCCTTGTGTGCAGGCAGCCACATCTTTGGGGAAATTGGTTGCTGAGTCTCTGCAGGGTCCTGACACTGTGATCCAAAAATAAACTTGCTAGGACAGTGTCAGGTTAACTCAGGGGTCATGACACCAGCTCTGGTTGTTGAGGCACTTCAGATGTAAAAGACGTGAGCTTAGACTTCCTCATGCCAAAAGAGGATAAAATCCAGTTCTCCCTCTTCCCGGGCGAGGGCTCCAGTTGTGTGGTGTGAAGGTGACACTCACGGGCCCTTTGGCAGTGCTATTAAAGAAAACCTCTAGCAGTTCTCTGCAAGCCAAGGTGTTGATACTTGGCTCCACCTGAGGATCCATAGCCTGGCTCCTGAGCAGACAAGGACTCCTGCCTTGCAGTTTTGGATTATCAAAGGGCAACACTTGGGGTGGGGGTGGAGAAAAGGGGGAATTCAGATATGCCACAGTCTTTCCTATTTGCTAATTCAGAGATATTTTTAATTTGCTTCTAACTGGCTTCTGTCTCTCTCAGGCTTGAAATTGGTGTCTTTTATCAGTGCAAGTACCTAGAACTGGACATTGATAAATCTTTATCAGGAGCTGAACTTCACTGTTGTACACAGCACTTTCTGTTCTGGAGGATTCTAGTCCTCATTGCAGACAAGATGTGGGATCTGGATTTTTATTTAGTCTCCATCAGACTTTTCCTACAGTATTTTAAGACTGGTAATACTAACTTATGCTGATAATTATCCTTTCCCTCCTCCAGTCGGCTAATTCACTATCCCTCAGTGATGGTGAAGACTTCTGCAGGAGAGAGGGAGGAGCTGCTGTTCAGGTTCTTCGCTACCTCTCTGACTGGAATGAGCTGCTGCTCCGTCACCAGCTGACCTTTGCCTTAAAGGCTGATGCACTTCACAAAGGCGCAACAGGGCTGGTCCTCTGAAATTTGATTTTTGTTTGCCATGGAAAGGCTGGTTTGTTTGCTTTGCACTTAAGACCCACCGTTTATTCAGGACTGTAAAATTCTTCAAAATCGCATATAAGTAAATACGTGAAAAACAAACAATGCTGAAATTAGTCTTGTCAAAACTGAGGGACTTGTTAATAATACATAATTACAAGACTTCATTTTGCAGCAGGAAGATGTTTTTTCCACCCTCCAAACATCTCCTGTAAGACCATCCTTTATTTTTTAAAAGACAAGTTAAATGTTTGTGTTTAAGTGTCCTGTGCCTGACTTTCTACTTCAGACAGTTGTGAATTACCTCAGAAGATCATGAGGTCAGTGTTTAAACTGAAAGTCCCAGTTTAGCTTCTATTATTGTAAACTGCTTAAAACTGGAAACGTTGAATTATAAAACTATGATAGGTGGATGGCACAACATTAAAGAAATTAATTCCGTGCTTTAGAGCTTCCTGTCCTGATCCTCCTGAGCCAGTCCTGAAGTCCTTACTCATTTCCTTTCTCCTGATTCATCAAAGCATTTAAACACTCTAGATTTCAGTGGAACTTAAGCATATGCCTGTTGATTTAACACTTAAATGAGAGAAAATCCTCACTAAAGTCAGTAGGAATTCTTGCCCCCAAAAGACCTGAAGTTTCCCTTTTTTTTTCAATCTTCTATTTGAGTTCATACAACTCAAAATTGATAATTGATGTGTTTGGTAGTTGTTGCTATGCATCACTCCCTGACCAAACCAGTTCTTTCACTTTGGCTATTTAATCTCTGGATAGTAATATTAGTGTCAAGAAGAATTTAACAGATGAGGTAGTGCTGGAGGAGGTGGAGACGTGTTGAGAATGAGGTTGTAATAATTTGTTTCAGGTGCCTCCTCTCTAGGCCCTATTTAAATATTATGAAGGAAAGAACACTTTTTCTTTATCCTCTCTTGAACTATTTCTACCATTTCAACATCTTGAAGTATGGTGAGACATGGGAACAAGTTGCCTGGGGAAACTGTGGCTGTCGCATCCCTGGAAGTGTTCAAATCAGGTTGAATGAGGCTTTAGGTCACCTGATCTAGTGGGAGGTGTCCCTGCCCATGGCACATGGGTGGAACTGAATAATCTTTAAAGTCCCTTCCAACCCAAACCATCCTATGATTCTATGATTCTAGGAAGCATAGTGTAGCTTTACTTTCTGTCATTGTTTAGGAGTAAGTAAAATTTTTTGGGAAAAAAATGGAAGCACGTGGGAAAACACTTGGAGAAAATGAAATGGAGAAGATAAAGCAGAATGGCTCCTTAAATCATAGAATCATAGAATGGTTTGGGCTGTAAGGTACCTTAAAGATCATCCAGTTCCAACCCCACTGCCATGGGCAGGGACACCTCCCACCAGATCAGGCTGCTCAAGGCCCCATCCAGTCTGGCCTTCAACACCTCCAGGAATGGGGCAGCCACAACTTCCCTGGGTAACCTGTGACAGTACCTCACCACTCTTAGCATCACAGAATCACAGAATCACAGAACAACCAGGTTGGAAGGGACCCATCGGATCTTCTAGTCCAACCATTCCTATCTAACACTAAACCAAGTCCCTCAAGACCTCATCCACCCGTGTCTTAAACACCTCCAGGTAAGGTGAATCAACCACCTCCCTGGGCAGCCTATTCCAATGCCCAATCACCCTCTGTGTGAAAAACCTCCTCCTAATCTCCAGCCTAAACCCACCCCTGTCGGAGCTTGAGGCCATTCCCTCTTGTCCTGGCCCCTGTCACTTGGGAGAAGAGCTCAGCTCCCTCCTCTCCACAACCACCTTTCAGGTACTTGTAGAGAGTAATGAGGTCTCCTCTCAGCCTCCTCTTCTCCAGGCTAAACAACCCCAGCTCTCTCAGCCGCATCTCATAGGGTCTGTACTCCAGCCCCTTCACCAGCCTCGTTGCTCTTCTCTGGACTTGCTCCAGAGCCTCAACATCCTTCTTGTGATGAGGGGCCCATAACTGGAAACAATATTCAAGGAGCAGCCTCACCAGTGCTGAATACAGAGGCAGAATCACCTCCCTGGACCTGCTGGTCACACCGTTTCTGATACAAGCCAGGATGCCATTGGCCTTCTTGGCCACCTGGGCACACTGCTGGCTCATGTTCAGTCGGCTGTCGACCAACACCCCCAGGTCCCTCTCCTCCTGGCAGTCCTCCAGCCAGGCTTCTCCCAGTCTGTAGTTCAGCATAGGGTTGTTGTGCCCCAAGTGCAGGACCCGGCATTTGGCCGTGTTAAACCTCATGCCGTTGGACACTGCCCAGCGGTCCAGCCTGTCCAGGTCCCTTTGCAAAGCCTCCCTACCCTCCAGCAGATCAAGAATTTCTTCTTAATGTCTAATCTAAATCTTCCCCCGTCCAATTTAAAGCCATTCCTTCTCATTCTATCACTACTTACCCTTGTAAGAAGACCCTCCCTGACTTTCTTGTACATCGTACGTCACTTAGCAGTTATACAGATGTCACACAGCAGCTACACAAAACCATCATCTAACAATCTGCAGCATGCTGGTGTCCAAACTCTTTTATAACAATTACCAAAGACGTAGCAAGCAATGAATTCTACTGAAACCATGTTAAAACAGGGTTTCTTCACAGGTTTACGATACCTATTTCTTCTGGATTCCTTTGGTATGATCCTTTTGGTTAATATGTCTTACAGGTTAACTCTGTGGGGAGTCTTTTAGTGGCTGATGAAACAAGGGAGAGTATGTGGGCAGTTTCAACCTTTCTCTGGCTATTGTGGCATGCACCACTTTCTGACAAAATTGAATGGATTCACCTTAATTTCTTAATTAGAAAAAAACCCCAATCCACTGCTAGACTTTTTTGAACAGGTCTGCTGTTCAGCCTGAGCAGTAAATCAATGGGAAAATGACATTTTTGGAGAGCTGGTTCTGCACGGAGGTGGATTTATAAAGGATACACCATAAGATGTGCAGCAGCCTTCAGCTCTCCCTGTTTTCCCTACAAAAGGTAGGGAATTCCCAAAATTTTGCAAAGTGTATCTTGTTTTACTGGACTTTTAAAAATAAGCTCTTTATGCAATGATGTACTTTCCTTAAATTTTCTGTCAGGAAAAGCTTGAAAGCACAGCCATGCTGTTCTCAAGTGGCCCAACATCCTGGGAAGAGAGAAGCTGCTCTGATTCATTAGAGTGTCATAATTCATAACTTTGCACTTTTCGTAGTTTGTTATTGGGGGTGGCATTGATGAAGCCAGCAATAGTAATTTTCCATGCTGGCCTTCTAGGCTCTCCCTTGGCAAATCTGAAGGAGTTTTCATAGAATCATGGAATGGTTTGGGTTGGAAGAGACTACAAAGGACACCTAGTCCAAACTCCCTGCAGTAAGCAGGGGCATCCAACCAAATCAGGTTCCTCCAAGCTCCATCCAATCTGACCTTGAATGTTTCCAGGGGCATCTACCATCTCTCTGGCTAACTTGTACCAGTGTTTCACCACCTTCATTGTAAAAAAAGTCCTTCCTAATACCTAATCTAAATTTCTCCTCTTTTAGTTTAAAATCATTACTGCTTGTAATGAAAAAAATCATTACTGCTACAGGCCTTGCTAAAAAACTTTTTGCAGTCTTTCTTATAAGCCTCCTTTAATTACTCTATTCTTAGGGAAGCTGTTCCAGGCCTTTGATCACTTTTGTAGCCCTCCTTTGGACCTGCTCCAAATAGGTCCATGTCCCTCCAGTGCTGAGGGCTCCAGAGCTGGACCAGGTGAGGTCTCACGAGAGCAGAGTAGAGGTACAGAATCACCTCCTTTGACCTTCTGGCCACACTTCTTTTGATGAAGCCCAGGATAAAGCTGTCCTTCTGGACTCCAAGCACACATTGCTGGCTCATGGCCATCTTCTCATCCACCGGGACCCCCAGGTCCTTCTCCATAGGTCTGCTCTCAATCTGTTCAATGCCCAGCCTATATCAATAGTGAGGGTTGTCCTGACCCAGATACAGGACCTTGCACTTTGCCTTGTTGAATCTCGTAAGGTTTTCACAAGCCCAGTTCTCCAACTTATCGAAGTCTCTCAGGATGGCATCCCAGCTTTGGGGTGTATCAACCTCACCACTCAGCTTGGTGCCACCTGCATATTTGCTAAGGGTGTACTTGATCCTATCACCTGTGTCATTAATGAACATATTAAACAACACTGGTCCAAGAACAAATACCTAAGGGACACCATCTCAATCTGGACACTGGGTTGTTGACCACTACCCTCTGAATGCAACCATCCGACCAACTTCCTATCCACTGAACAGTCCATCTATCAAATACATATCTCTCGAGTTTGGAGATGATGTTGGAGGTGACCGTGTCAAAGGCCTTAGAGAAGTCCACATAGATGACATCCATGGGATCCATGACATCCTTTATTTGCTGATGTAGTCATTCCCTCACAGAATCATCACTTGGTTGGGAAAGACCTTAGAGATTGGAGTCCAACTATACCTGTCCACTACTAAGTCATACCCTTGAGCACCTTATCTACCAGCCCTCCAGGGACGGGGACTCAATCACCTTTCTCAGTAGCCTCTCCCAGTACCCAATAACCCTTTTGGTGAAGAAATTTTCCCTGATGTCTAATCTGAACCTGCTCTGATGCAGCTTGAGGCCACTTCCTCTTGTCCTATTACCTGTCACTTCGGAGAAGAGGTAAATGTCCTTTCCGGCAGTTGTAGACAGTGATAAAGTCTCCCCTCAGCCTCCTTTTCTCTAGGCTAAACAACCCCAGGTCCCTCATCCACCTTTCATAAGGCTTGTTCTCCAGCCCCGTAGCCAGCTCTGTTGCCCATCTCTGGATGCGCTTGACCTCCTCAATCATAGAATCACAGAATGGTTTGGGCTGGAAGGGACCTTAAAGATCATCCAGTTCCAATGTCCCTGCAATGGACAGGGACACGTCCCACGAGATCAGACTGCTCAAAGACCCATCCAGCCTGGTCTCCAACACCTCCAGGGATGGGGCAGCCACAACTTCCCTGCACAAGCTGTGCCAGTGTCTAACCACCCTCAGCATGAAGAATTTCTTCCTAATGCCTGATCTAAATCCCCTCCTTCCGATTTAAAGCCATTCCCCCTCATCCTAGCACTCCATGTCCTTGTAAAAATTCACTCCCTAGCCTTCTTGTAGCCCCTTCAGATACTGGAAGGTGGCTATAAGGTCCCCACAGCCTTCTCCAGGCTGAACAATCCCAACTCTCTCAGCCTGTCCTCGTATGGGAGATGCTCCAGCTCTCTGATCATCTTTGTAGTCTCCTCTGGATCCATTCCAACTGCTCCATACTCTATCAGAAATGGTGTGACCAGCAGGTCTAGGGAGGTTATTCTCCCTCTGGACTCAGCACTGGTGAGGCTGTTCCTTGAATACCGTGTTCAGTTCTGGGCTCCTCACCACAAGAAGGATGTTGAGGCTCTGGAGCAAGTCCAGAGAACAGCAATGAGGCTGGTGAGGGGTCTGGAGAACAGGCCTTATGAGGAATGACTCAGAGAGCTGGGGGTGTTTATCCTGGAGAAGAGGAGGCTGAGAGGAGACCTCATTACTCTCTACAACTACCTGAAAGGAGGTTGTAGAGAGGAGGGAGCTGGGCTCTTCTCCCAAGTGACAGGGGCCAGGACAAGAGGGAATGGCCTCAAGCTCCACCAGGGGAGGTTTAGTCTGGACATTAGGAGGAAGTTTTTCAGAGAAAGGGTCATTGGGCATTGGAATAGGCTGCCCAGGGAGGTAGTTGATTCACCTTCCCTGGAGGTGTTTAAGGCACAGGTAGATGAGGTGCTGAGGGACATGGTTTAGTGTTTGATAGGAATGGTTGGACTCAATGATCCGATGGGTCTCTTCCAACCTGGTTGTTCTATGATTCTATTCTATGATTCTCATGTTGGGGATACCAGACCTGGGCCCAGGACCCCAGTTAGGGTCTCACAAGGTGGGAGCAGAGGGCAGCACCCCTCACCTAGAACCCTTCCTGTAGCATCGAAGACGCTATTGGAGGCCACCAGGGGGGCGGGGAGAAGGCCGGGGTGTCAGGAGGAGGGTTTGAGGATCCCTGTCCCATGGGAGAAGGGATCAGCGGTGGCTGAGGACGAGGGAGCCTGGCGCTGGGCCGCCGTTTCCATGGCAACGGCCGGGACGCCGCCGGTGCTGCGAGATGATGGCGGCCGGGGAGCGGCACAGAGGGGCCCCCTTCGCCTTCTGCCCCCTGCCCCACAGAACCTTCTCCTTCCTGCAGGACAAGGACATCGGGCACCGGCTCTTCAAATGGTGCGGGAGGGGGCAGGCTGGGAGCCACGAGAGGGAGGTGGGAGTGAAAGGGGCCAGCTTTCCTCTCTCGCTTTCTATTTGCTCTTTCTCTCTTTCGCCTTTGCCTTCCCCTTCCCCTTTCCCCTTTCTCTTTCCCCTTACATAGAATCATAGAATCATAGAACAACCAGGTTGGAAGAGATCCACTGGATCATGAAGTCCAACCATTCCCATCAAACACTAACCCATGACCCTCAGCACCTAGTCCCCCTATGCCTTAAACACCTCCAGGGAAGGGGAATCAACTACCTCCCTGGGTAGCTTGTTCCAGTGCCCAATGACCCTTTCTGTGAAAAAAAATTTCCTATTCTCCAGCCTAAATCTCCCCTGGCAGAGCTTGAGGCCATTTCCTCTTGTCCTGTCCCCTGTCACTTGGGAGAAGAGGCCAGCTCCCTCCTCACTACAACTTCATTTTAGGTAGTTATAGAGAGCAATGAGGTCCTTTTCCCCTTCCCCCTCCCCTTCCCCTTTCCCTGAATCATAGAAGAGTTTGGGTCGGAAGGGACCTCAAAGATCATCCAGTTCCAACCCTCCTGCCATGGACAGTTACACCTCCCACCATATCAGGCTGCCCAAGGCCCCATCCAACCTGACCTTCAACACCTCCAGTGATGGGGTAACTTCCCTGGGCAACCTGTGCCAGTGCTTCACCACCCTCATTGTGAAGAAATTCTTCCTAATGTCCAATCTCAATCTTCCTCTCTCCAGTTTATACCCATTCCCTCTTGTCCTGTCACTACAAGCCTTTATGAATAGTCCCTCTCCAGTTTTCAAGTACTGGAAGGTCACTAAAGGAATGACTCCCTTTCTCTCTCCCTTTCCTCTTTCTCTCTTCCTTTCCTCTTTCTCCCTTCCTTCTTTCCTTCCTTCCTTGAAGATGATCAGAGGGCTGGAGCATCTCTGTTATGAGGACAGGCTGAAAGAGTTGAGGTTGTTCAACCTGGAGAAGAGAAGGCTGTGGGGACACATTATAAAGACCTTCCAGCACCTGAAGAAGGCTTCCAAGAAAACTGAGGAGGGAGTTTTCACAAGGGCCTGGAGTGGCAGGATGAGGGGAATGACATTAAACTGGAAGAGGGAAGAATTAGATTAGACATTAGGAAGAAATTCCTCCCAATGATGATGGTGAGACACTGGCACAGGTTGCCCCAGGACGTTGTGGGTACCCTATCCCTGAAAGTGTTGAAGGCCAGGTTGGACAGGGCCTTGGGCAGCCTGGTCTGGTGGGACATGTCCCCGTCCATTGCAGGGACGTTGGAACTGGATGATCTTTAAGGTCCTTTGCAACTAGACCCATGCTATGATTCTATGATTCTATGATTCTATGATTCTATGATGTGTTTCATTTTCACAGCATTGCTCTGATGCTGCTCAAGTAGCAGTGGTGCTTCCCCTGTCCAAAGAGAGGTGGGAGGCAGTTATAGGTGAAAATGAAAAAAAAAAAAAAGAGAAAGAAAAAATATAAATATAGATCAGAAGAGGACTTTATGTTATATACCTGGGAAAATTTGTAGACTGAATAAGTACCTACTATGTCTGCAGAATATTTATTCTCATTTTTTTATTTCAGGTCCATGAAAGGCAGCATCACAGCACAAGCATTCAGTTTTGACCAGCAGTTCAAACCCTATCAAAAGGATGAATTTGTTATGGTAGTACTTCTGAGTCCTTTATATCTTAAATCGACTTTTTTCCATTAAATTATAGCTATTGGAATAGTGCGAAATGGCAAACATTGTAGCAGTGTTAACAGGCTGTTTGCCTGCTCACTGTCTCCTTGAAAGTATGTTTAGGTGTGGTGCTCAAGTCTTACTTTGTGGCTTAACTCTATTCTCCAGTAAAAATATTTTAGTTTGTATTAATGTTTGAAGAAGGAACAATTTAGTCATTCAAGCCCACGGAGGGAAATCTGAACTGGATGCTGATCTTGGCCACTGCATTTAATGTTGGGAAGTCCACCCAGAGGCAGACTTCAAACAGTTTACATGCAGTCAGTACCCTTGCTCACAACTATTAATTCTTTGTCTCAGTAATTACACTGTGCAATTAGACACACATATGCACCATAATCTTGAAGATTAATTGGATACCATTGCTTTATACTAGAATATTCAGCTCTCAGCTCTTGGAGACTCAAGTCTCTTGCTGATTTTGGACCCTCTAATTTTTGTTGTCTGCGAAGTGAAATCTGTTAATTTGTTTGCAGACAGAAAAAAATAAGAATCTGTGATTTTTAAAACAGTGTGGTTTTGACATCTGTTGTTTTATAAGCAACTCATTGATTTGTCGTATGTCAACGTGATATTGTTATCCTGGATAAAGAATTCATCCTCTTTGTATTTTAAAGAAATTCACACAGAAATATGCCAGTATTTCATCTCCTACCGATAAATATGTCAAATGATTCAACTTTGCAACATACACGTGTACCTTCTCATTGCTTGTGTCTTTTGAATTAAAACTGTTGAATTATCACTACAAAATTATGAATACTGTGAATTAATTGAGAACAAAGGGACTGTTACATTATACAGCCTGATCTCTCTATATCCCAGGGAGGTGGAAAAAAAGATTTGCTGCTGCAGAGACTCAAAAATCCATCATCAGCTTCATCAGTATTATTCACTCTGCTACATAATTGTGGGTTTTCTTAATTGGCTCACTTAGCATCTAAACTTGTCAGCTACCAACATTACTATGTATTTCTCCTTTTTTTTTAATTGATAAATCAATAAGATTGAATACTTCAGATCTTACTGTGGAACACCTTCTTCATCCCTTGAATAATTTATGGATTTCTATAATAACTTTAGGATGTCTCTACACTTCTACAACCTTCAAGTTTAGCTACACAATGTAAATTTTACAATCATACTCAGCATTTCAAATTGTACTTCAACAACATTGTATACAGAGAGAGAGTTCTTTGATCTCTTCTTCCATCTTCTGTATCTCCAAGGACTTCACTAAACCTTTTTCTGAGTTCTTGAGCTAAAAGTGCTTTACTGTAGAACCTTAACATTACATATATAAATACATATGTGAAGGTATCTTGACTATATAAATGACTCTGGCTACAAAAATTTACAAAAACATGTATTTAGTGGTTTGATATTCAGTATCCAAACTGCAAGAGAATACAGAATCCACTTACGAATTAAGTCCTTATAATTTGCTTTGAAAGTATCCAAGGCACTATACATGATGGTTTTATGTTTCATTTCATTAACTTGTGTTCTCTTATTTGAATATTCTAGGCATTTTTTAAGGATCAAAATGTGAACTCCAGTCTAAAGTTGCTCTCATCTTCAGGACAATGGACTACATTGGGTAAATTTAAAATAAATTAATCTTGAATTTCAAAAAATCTCTGTTGTAACTATTTTCCTCTCATTTATCATTTAGTAGCAGTGACAGTTCATATATGTGTATCTTCACCTGGCAGAAATGTCTTCAAGAATAACTTCTTTTACTAAGTAGTAAGAAAAGATTCTTACCTAGTTTGCTAGTAAATTATCAAATTTTACACTTTGGGTTTTTTTGACTCTGTACCAATCCATAAACCAAGCTACTGCGAGTGTTTTTAAATGTCTGTGATGTCCTGTTGACCAGATCATGTATCAAGATGTAACCAACTGCATCATGTCACAGAATCATAGAACAATAGAATAATGTGGGTTGGAAGGGACCTTAAAGATCATCCAGTTCCACTCCCTGCCATGGGCAGGGAACTCTCCCATCAGACCAGGCTGCTCAAGGCCCCATGCAACCTGGCCTTGAACACCTCCAAGGATGAGGCAGCCACAACTTCCCTGGGCAACCTCTGCCCATGCCTCACCATCCTCATTGTGAAGAATTTCTTCCTAATATCTTATTTAAATCTTTCCCCTTCCTTTTTAAAGCCGTTATCTGTCATCCTATGATGCCACACCCTTGTAAGGTGCTACACCTGGGTGCCACAGCCCAGCTTTCCTGGAGGCCCCCTTCAGGTACTAGAAGGCCACTCTAAGATCTCCCAGTAGTCTTCTCTTCTCCAGGCTGAACAACCCCATGTCTGCCAACTTGTCATCATAGCAGAGAACATTCTAATTTGTGGAATTACAATACTACCTTATTCAGATAATACTTGGAGAAAGACACTCTTGTGTAGATGCAACCACCTTACCTAGGAAAGGTCTAAGACTATTGCTGTGTTAGGAATTAAAGCTGAGAGAGCAGAAGATTAGATAAAGCACAACCCTGAGCTTGTGTAAATATGCTGTCTGCATGACAAAAAGAATCTGGGTGTGGAAAGAGAGCCACGTGATAGATCACTTCAGTCGCAGTTGTGGCATAACGTTGACTTCATTTATTGTCATATCATTAACTGCTTATAACACTTGATTGTGTCTGTAGATGGAGAGCGGACACTACAGGAGAAAGACATGAAATAGTACACAATTTAATGGCACCACCTTGAAATAGTATTTTTGATTCATGAGATTTCATATGATAATGTAATGGGACTTTATGCACTATGTGAACTCTTGATCTCGCCAAAGTGGCTTTCATAGAAACATAGAATCATAGAATCACCAGGTTGGAAGAGACCCACTGAGTCATCGAGTCCAACCGTTTCCTTAGTAGGAATATAAAATGGGGTAGTGGGAAGTCTTCTGTTCTTTTGGTTTGTCTGCAAATACTTACTTGTGTGTGAATATTTAACGGAGCTTCGAGAATTGTCTAATTTTTCCCTTTCAGGTCTCTGGAACTGGCATGGGTTTTCCCTGCTATATACAATGACACCAGGCATTGCCACCTTTTTGTCAGCGAAATCTCTTTTCCAAACACCGTATCTGACTGTTAAAACAATTAAAATATGTAAGATGAAAAAAACATCTCAAGTTTCCCTTCAAGTACCTCTTTTTCACTCTGGCAAGCAGAAAGAAGATAAATATATTTCAACTTGTGGGTAAAGCTTTTCCTGCTTTAGGGAGAGTTTTTTTAGGCTATCTGTCTCGCTTGTGACTTGCCAGTCCCAGCAGTGAAGGTCAGTGGGTTACATACCTCCTGTTAGGAGTGGAGAGTCACTTGCCAAGTATTCCAGTTTAACTCCTGATTCTGCTCAACCTTCCTCAGCATAGAGGTAACACATTTTGTTCTGAGGACTGGAAGGGTTCCCTTCCTAAATCCTGAACAGCTGGTATACCCCACTTGCTCTTAAAATTTCATCTTCCCATTCTTTGCCTATTTTTGGTGAGGAATGTTGGCACATTTTTCTGTACTTAGTCTTCATGTGCATTTTTTGAAAATATAGTAAGAATTAGCTTTGAGTGGGAGGAGGTAGAAAATAAACTTCTAGTATCTTCTTTTTCTGACATGCAAATATATTAATCCAGATATATAATTTCCTTATCACTGTGGATTAAGTCTTTTAAACACAAGTTCCTGTTGGAACTGTCAGAGCAGGTCCAAAGGGCAACAAAGATGATCAGAGGGCTGGAGCACCTCTACCATGAGGACAGGTTGAGGGAGTTGGAGTTGTTCAACCTGAAGAAGAACTGGGAGACCTTAAAATGGCCTTCCGGTACCTGAAGGAGCCTCCAAGAAAGTTGGGGAGGGACTTTTTACAAGGATGTGGAGTGACAGGATGAGGGAGAATGGCTTTAAGTTGAAGGGGGAAGATTCAGATGAGACATTAGGAAGAAATTCATTATGATGAGAGTGGTGAGGCACTGGCAAAGGTTGCCCAGGGAATTGTGGCTGCCTCATCCCTGGAGGTGTTGAGGGCCAGGTTGGATGAGCCCTTGGGCAGCCTGATCCAGAGGAATGTGTCCCTGCCCATGGCAGGGGAGTGGAACTGGATGATCACGAAATCACAGAATCACTAGGTTGGAAAAGAACCACAGGATCATTGAGTTCAATCATTCCTATAACCACTAAGCCATGCCCCTCAGCATCTCACCCACCCTTTTTAAATACCACCAGGGATGGTGACTCCACCACTTCCCTGGGCAGCCTGTTCCAGTGCCCTGTGATCTTTAAATTCTATTCTATAATCTAATAGATCCTAATCTAATAGAATCTAATCTATTCTAGGATTCATTTTTTTTCTTCTCTTGAATGCTTTTCATCCTCACCTTAATATTATCAGACCATAATATGGTCCTCAGTCTCTATCTGTTAGATCAGAAGGTGGCATAAAATATGGGGTCCCCAAGGAATGCAACATGTTCCCCTCTTTCACAGCTCATCCACGTGCTGGGATTCCTGTTAGAATCCTACAAGAGTACATTGCTTCAAGGTATCCAGCTTTAACATTACTTGAAATATAACATTTCAGGTAAACAATGCACAAGGATATTGTCTAGTCTGCTTCAGTCAGCCAGCCAGATACTTCATTACCTATTCACTTTTTTTGCCTGTTGTGGGGATATATTTTCATGGATTCAATAGAATCATAGAACAGTTGGGGTTGGAAGGAATCTTAAAGTTCATCCAGTTCCAACCCCAATGTGATGGGCAGGGACATGTCCCACTATTTCAGGCTGTCCAAGATATAAAAAGATAATTTCTCCTTTCCCTGGCTGCATGGTAGAGCACCTGATAGTTCTATCATGTCCTTTAAGCCCACCCTTCATCTCTTACTCTCATATTTCTAAACTAGAAGCAGCAAAAGGAACAGATTTGATGCATTCCAACTTATGTTTCAATTCTCTTGCTATTAAATAACTGCAATGAAAACTAAGTAGTTTTTCCTTGGAGACGTTACTGGCCTTGCACCTGTCAGCAGCCTTGGGGAGGCAGGACTGTGTCTGGTTAAGATCAATTAACACTCAAAAAGTTATCTTCAAAGGGATAGAGTTAGTGTCTTTTTTGGTAAATAAAAACTTAGCATTTGCCTAAGAAAGGGTCTTGAGTTGCCATGTGTACTCAAAGCCCTAACAATTGTTCTCTTTGGAATAGGGCTTTAAAATCTAGAAGGTAATCTTAAACCAGCGAGTTTTTAGGCTACTGTTACACGTTACCATTTGCAAAAATTGTAGACGTCATTTGAACCTATAAGTCATGAACCCGCACCTTTTAATTTTGAAATACCAACTTTTTAGTACAGAAAACTGAACTTACAAGATGTATGTTCGATATAAACTGTTCTGCAAGAGGTTTCCCTGAGGGAAAAATTGTTCTTCAACTTTGGGAGAACTCTAAATATACCTAATCTTAGGTTTATCGACATAACAAATAGTCTCATAGACTCATAGACTCATAGAGTCATAGAATAGTTTGGCTTAGAAGGGACCTTAAAGATCATCCAGTTCCAACCCTTCTGCCATGGGTAGGGACACCTCCCACTAGATCAGGCTGCCCAAGACCTCATCCAACCTGGTCTTCAACACCTCCAGGCACAACTTGCCTGGACAACATTTTCCAGTGCCTCACCACTCTCACTGTAAAGAAACTCTTCCTTATGTCTACTCTAAATCTGCTCCTCTTCAGTTTATACCCATTGCCCCTCATCCTGGCACTCCAGTCCTTTGTAAACAGTCCCTCTCCAGCTTTCTTGTAGCCCTCTTCAGGTACTGGAAGGTTGCTATAAGGCCTATACAAGTATATTGACAGCACTTTATGTATATTCCAGAGGTAACTGTTATGAGAAGGTTAATCTACTTCAGTACTTTTCAGCTCTTTTTTTTCCCATTTGCAGAATTAGAATCGTTTGGGTTGGAAGGGACCTTAAATATCATCTAGCTGTCAAGGAATTTCCTCTTCCTATTTTACTGCTTACTTTTACAGTGTTGTTAAAACTGGTCATTCTATTCCAGGAAATTCTGAATCTGCAATATCAAATCTCACCTCTCAAATGGGGAATAGGAGCTTCCACTATATTTAAGCTTTTCCATTTATAGCCTGGTTTTCTGGGCTACTGAAGAGATTACAAAACTCTTCATTTTTTTTTCTTTGATGACAGATTTCATAAAATCTTGTTTCAGAGCAAAGGTGTCTTCATTCCTCCCCGAATAAAACCCTAACAATCTGAAGGCCTATAAATAGCTCAATTTTTTATACTTTGAGCTCAATAAATGGTAAAATGTAAGGTGTATCTTTTTTTTTCCTCAGGTCATGTGATTTCTGATTTTTATTAGACTTTACTCAGCTTTTTATTAGTATCATTTACAAAAGAATTTCTGCATTGGAGGCTGATTTAGTGACAGGTGACAGGACAAGAGAAGACAGCCTCAAGTTGCACCAGGGGTGGTTCAGATTAGACATCAGGAAAAATTTCTCCACTGAAAGGGTTCTCAGGCTCTGGCAGAGGCTTCCCAGGGAGGTAGATGAGTCCCCATCCCTAGAAGTGTTTAAAGGACAGGTAGATGAGATATTCAGGGATACAATTTAGTGGCAGACAGGTACGATTGGACTTGATCTCAAAGGTCTTTTCCAACCAAACTATTCTATGATTTTATGATGAGTTTACATGGTGTTTCATCTATTCTTTGTTTCGGTTGATAGTATTACCAACAGGGGGAGCAAACACATGGGACTTAACGGAAGGCAGCATTCAGATGAATTTAATATTTTCTTGACGCTTATTTCTTTCTTAGCTTTCTTTGGTTTTTAATGGACTGTGTGATTGAGTCATACATAAATGAACTGGGTTTTTTTATAGGATATGCCACACATAACCCTTTAAAGAAGCTGATTATTTCCATACTGCGTTGAATTACAAATGACCATAAAGCCATTAGTATGTGGAAATTCTCCTGTTTTATTTATTGCAAGAGACTTTGAATGAAGCCTTCCTATATATTCCAGGTTCCAAAGTGACAAAAGTCGAAGCTACAGAGGTGCCCTGTACACAGATTTCAATGTCATTTTTTGATCGGCTCTGTTCTGATGGAATTGTTAGAGAAACTGGAGAAATTGTGAAATGTTACGATGACTATTATGATGACATTCTCATCTCTGATGAATTAAGGAAGGTCAGTATCACAATGAATAACTTCCTATAACTTTCCATATTCTGTTAGGTATCGTAAGGACACATTTTTCAGTCTTTTTTCTTTCTTCAATACATACTTTTCATGGTAAAAATAGGCATCGACAGCAATGCGATAGAAATTAATGAGGCACTGCAGTATGTGCATGTGTGAAAGAAGTGGCTGTTTTCCAGGTGGGCCCTCTTTCCTATTCAGGTGGGAGAAAAAGGTAAAACCTTCTTAGACCCATTCTTGTCGCAAGTGCTTGGGTTGAGGGTGATACAGCTACTCATTTGCCTAGGAAGGGAAAACAAGTGGTACTAATGGAAATGACCCACGATATGTAGAGCTGTGTGTTCACCTAACCTTCCCTGTCATTGATGAAGTTAAATGTACTCAATAGCTACATCGTGAAGCATTCCTGGCTAGGAATGCTGACCATATCATACATTCAAGCATTAAAGGAAAGGCTTCTTCGTATATTTTCAGTGAAACAAAAGAGAGTAAACTATGAAAAGGGAAATTATTTTTCAGCATAAAACTGGAAAAAGGACTAAATATAACTTGCGAACAGGCCTGCAAGGTAAAACCTGCTTGCTATATTCCAGTGGAGGTGTTAAAGAGCAAATTATTCTGAAAAAGATTCTAACAGCAGCACCTTCTTAATCAACATACATCTTCATTGTGTTTCTTTTGACTTCATAAGCTAAAGCATTTTCTTTTTTTACTTGTGTTTGTTTAGCATTAGCAAAGCATAGTGTGGGAGAACTGGATTTTGCTCTTCCTTGTATGTATAATCATCATAAGTACTTAATAATTATAGAGTTGCACTCATTTGCACTTGGCAAATCCTTTGAAGGCTGTGTATTTGAGCCAGTGACACTGGTTACAGGATGTGGCCTGAAATACTGGTCTGTCTTGTAAAGTTCTGGGAAAAGGAGACAACTCAAGCTCAGGTTTGAATTTCAGATGTGGTTTGTAGCCTAGCAGTTCAAAATACTGTGTATTTATTTATTAGCTGGGTACGTGAGAAATGTTTTCTGAAAATCAAGTATATTGGATGTAGGAAAGTTAGAGGCAACATTTAAAATAATAAATCTTTGGAGTTTCACTCTTTCCATTTTCCTGCCCTCGGAAGGGAGGTCTGTGACTGCATTTGCAAGTTGAAGGATTCACATTTGTTTGAAATGAACATGATTCCTCCTTTTAAGACCTAAGATGGTAGAACGAAATAAGAGGCAAAATCTTTCATGCATGTCAAAACTTCAGATTAAATGAGTCAGTGCCCCAGGATGGTAGATTGCAGGGGGCAGTAAACTGTCTGTCACCTGGTGTCAAAGGCTGGCCTTCTGCTGCAAAACTCCACGTTTCTTTAACAACCTGCCAGATCATCTTCTTGCTTCAGCCAAGAGGGAGGTAGGGATACGTATAAGGTGGCCATCAGCACAGTTGCTGCCCTGATCCATTTTTACTCAGGTTGTGAAGTGATGTTATAAAGACAGCCAGAGAGAGTGATAATCTCTATAGTTTTGACTGGTTTGCCTGGGTTGGCACCTGCAGTTTGAGTGATGTGGTTCAAACATCTTATAGCCATACTGAGTTACAAGTCCTGCCCCTCCTCACAGACCGTGGTGTTTGGAGTAATCTAGCAAATTTTGATAGGAATGGTTGGGTTTGATGCTCCGGTGGGTCTCTTCCAATATGGTGATTCTATGATTCTATTCTATGATTCTATGAAAAGGCAGGTGAGATGCAGCTGGATAGTGTGGTTTGTTTATCCAGGCTACAAATGAAGGCTCATTAGAGTTGGCAGTAAAAAATGATGTGAGTTTGAGTGATCTTCTCTGGGAGATCTTTGGGACTCCTTTACATGTATAAGATAACTGTGTAAAAGTTCAAAAGTAAATGTAGGCAAAGTTCGAAAAGACAAACTAATTGGCAGTGATTGCTATACCAAATATAGCTGTGTTATTTTAAGATTACTGATTGTTTCATTACCACAACGAGCAATTAACCAGTGAATAAGAACACCACTGAAAACTCATCCCTTATATCTTGTGCACACAACTGTGACAGTGATTCTGCTTTATATTGTACCTATACATTTTGAACAAAATTGCATCATTGGAAGAAGTATTTAGAGAAAAGAACTTTTTAATTAACATCCCTTGTTTAAATACTTTATATAAATGCAAAATGTGGCATACAGCAAATTAGCTGCATTGTTTATAAGCTTAATCTCAAACAGGGAATGTTAATCTATTTGATCTGTTTGTTGTTTTCTTTTTCCACAAGGTCTTGCTTCTGGAAGATTCAGACCATTATGACATATTCAGTCAATTGGATCGCAAGGAATTTCTGTTCTGTATTTTTAAGCATCTTTGCATTGGAGGAAATCTTTGCCAGTTTGAAGATGTAGTTGGTCCATACTTAGAAACAACAAAAGCTTTATATAAAGACTTGGTGAGGTAAGGATTTTCCAGTTTATATGTTTGTAGATGTATGTGCTGTGCATAGATATTTGGTGTCTGTGTAAGCAGCAATGTGCACTTGCAGTCCAGAAAGCCAACGGAAAATTTATTGTGCGCTACTGCTTCAAAAATAGGGTTGCTATTTAATCCACCTGCAAGCTTATTTGTGTTTAGCAGGTAAAATACCGTCTAACAATGGTACTGTTTCAATGGCAAAATATATGCAATTTTAATGGCACCTTTCCGACATAAAAACTTGTTTTACATTACCTACATGGACACCAATTTTTTTATAATTCGCTCCCACTTAAAGATTTTTTTCCTGTATTCGTCTACTGAAATCAGATCTATTCCCATTGTCATTGCCGAAGCATCAACAATTAAGTCTTGAATGTATAGTTTTGGACTACTCTGATAGAATGACAGAATCACAGAATGACAGGATCATAGAATGATAGAATGGTTTGCATTGGAAGGGACTTTAAATATCATCCAGTTCCAACCTGTGTGATGTAATGTATATACTCAATACTGCACTACAATGTACACAAAAAACCCCTAACCCTAACTTTCCTTCCTTCTCAGCTCTGTTTGGAATGGTGTGATGACCAATTCCTATTTCATTTCCAATTTTAATTTTTACACAAATATATTAGGGAAAAAATTGTTTAGGATATGTTCATTGTTAAAGCTGTTATTAAACAAACTTAAGAGTAAAATTTTTATGCCTGAACAAAGATACACTGAAAGGATTAGACCCAGTGATTCTTAATAACCTGGATATTTCTTTCCTTGTGTAGCAGCTGTGCATAGATTGCTGTATCAAAATATTTTAAACAAAATATTTGGCTGGTTTGGGGATTTTTTATAATATTTAACCATTTTTTATAATACTTAAAGACGCTTAGAAATCTTTAATAACCTCTAAGCAGCTTTCAGATTTCCTTCCAAATGGTTCGTAACTTTCAGGGTACAAATAGATCAGGTGCTGTTTTCCAGGGTCATCGAAAATAAACTATTAAACTAGCAGCAGAATAGGTGATAATTTCAGAGAAAGCACTGAAACAGAGAAAATGAGTGTTATCAATATTCAAAGAAGGTTTTTAGAAATATTGATCTTGGATGGCTGCACAGATGAATTGGAATACTATGATTGGTCACCAGAGCTTTCTTCTTCCTATGATCAGTCTGGATATTTTTGCATCATACATAGATGGAAATCAAGTGAGTTCTTCAGAAATACTGACTTCAGAAATATGACTTAAAGGGATCCATAGTGCTTCAGTCTACTCCCCCTTTTCTTTTAAATCATTCTGCACTTGAAACAAGCTGTTTGTTACTCTAATCCTTGCCCTTAGTTGAATGTGCATCGATTACAGCTGCTTCTGCTCGTGTGTTGTTGAACTGACCTAGGACAAAGCACAAATCCAATCAGTTCTTTCACTTTATTGGTTCCCTTTGCTGTTCAGTTCTTTTCTCCTAAACACGTTCAAGTTTTTTTTTGAAGCCACTTTTTTTTTAACTTCTTATCTTAAACCTTTACCCCTTCTTTTTCTGTTTCCTGCTATAAGGGAGTCAAGTAGTTCTTGTTACTTGAAAAAAAAAATTATCTGCCAAAATAATTCCCACAATTTCATCCCACTTTCAAGGTGTGCTTGTTCTATACCCTCAGCCTGTTCCCTATTAGTTCTTCATGTATTTCTGTGATTTTTCTCACATATGCTACTTCTGTCCTTTATACAATATCAGAAGGAAAGCTTTGAAGATCCATTCCTCTGGGTTTTTTATTGTTTGGTTTATTTTTGTTTCCAAAAATATTATCATATTATCATAGAATAGAATCATAGTATAGAATCATAAAACAGAATCATAGAATAGTTTGGGTTGGAAGAGACCTTTAAGATCATCCCGTTCCAACCCCCCTCCCATAGGAGGGGACACCTCCCACTAGATCAGGCTACCCAAGGTCACATCCAACCTGGTCTTCAACACTTCCTGGGATAGGGCAGCCACAACCTCCTTGGGCAACCTTTTCCAGTGTCTCACCACTCTCATGATGAAGAAATTCCTCCTTACATCTATCTTAATCTGCCCCTCTCCAGTTTTTACCCACTGCCCCTCATCCTATCATTACAAGCCTTTGTGAACAGCCCCTTCTCAGCTTTCTTGTAGCCCTGATGGGTACTGGAAGATCACTCTAAGGTTTCCTTAGAGCCTTCTCTTCCTCAGGCTGAACAAGCCTGACTCTGCCAGCTGGAAGCTTGCTTTATATCTTCCAAAGTTCTTATGACAAAACTGATCTTCGACATTTATCTACCATGTATCTCTCGATTTCTGTGCCTATAAATGGTTGCTGGCCTCTTGTGGCCAGCGCAGCTGGTGTTAATGCTGACTAACATTTCAGACAGAAAGTCACAATTTGACTAAATCTTTTGTCTTGCTCCTTTGATATTAAGTTCTCTGTCAGTCCCGTGAAAACAGCTTTTGATCTTGACATTTCAGACTTTCCCTCCCTCTATACAATCATGGCTGGCTCCAGCTTTGTCTTATTTCTCCTCCTGCCTCCAGTTTATCCAAAATGACATTGCTGTTTTGTCACCACTATCTTTAGAGAGAAAACACCAGTGAAAGGATAAGAAATGCAGCATGAAAAGGGATATTCATGCCACAGTCTTGATCTAATTTCTAATTTCCAGTCCATGCTGTGCACTGTTTTACTTCATTTTTGCACAAATTACACCACAAAATAAAGCAATAAAAATTACTTTCTTATGGCTTCTTATTTTCAGTAAACAATTGTTAATGAGAGCAGTGGTCTCTTAAATTCTGTTTACCAAACAGTTTGCCTTCAAATTCCTGTTGAAAACCATCTATTCTTTGAATTCTTCTTTTCTAGACTGCTATTCTCCATCTGGTTTCTTTTCATCTTGGATTACAGTCACATTGGATACTTTCTACTCTTTGTAAAACGATATTAAAAACTTTTTGTGGTATTAAAATTCCTGTAAACTGTACTCTTCTTAAGCTTTAATTTTTACATCTTGACGACTCAGAAGGCTTTGTGAGAAACAATGGATATTATAATAATTATTATCATAGAATCACAGAATCACCGCATCACAGACTCATAGACTCATAGAATCATAGAATCATAGAATCACCAGGTTGGAAGAGACCCATCAGATTATCGAGTCCAACCATTCCTATCAAACACTAAACCATGTCCCTCAGGACCTCATCTACCCATCCCTTAAACACCTCCAGAGAAGGTGACTCAACCACCTCCCTGGGCAGCCTGTTCCAATGACCAATGACCCTTTCTCTGAAAAACTTCCTCCTAATGTCCAGACTAAATCTCCCCTGTCGGAGTTTGAGGCCATTCCCTCTTGTCCTGTCCCCTGTCACTTGGGAGAAGAGCCCAGCTCCCTCCTCTCTACAACCTCCTTTCAGGTAGTTGTAGAGGGTAATGAGGTCTCCTCTCAGCCTCCTCTTCTCCAGGATAAACACCCCCAGCTCTCTGAGTCATTCCTCATAAGGCCTGTTCTCCAGACCCCTCACCAGCCTCGTTGCTGTTCTCTGGACTTGCTCCAGAGCCTCAACATCCTTCTTGTGGTGAGGAGCCCACAACTGAACACGGTATTCAAGGAGCAGCCTCACCAGTGCTGAGTACAGAGGGAGAATAACCTCCCTGGACCTGCTGGTCACACCATTTCTGATCCAAGCCAGGATACCATTGGCCTTCTTGGCCACCTGCGCACACTGCTGGCTCATGGTCAATGAACGGTTTGGGTTGGAGGGGATCATAAAGATCATCCAGTTCCAACCCACCTACCATGGCCAGCGACACCTCCCACCAGACCAGGCTGCCCAAGGCCCCATCTAACCTGACCTTCAAGACTTCCAGGAAGGTGGCAGTTCTGCAAAAGGTTCTTCAGTGTCGGGAATGGCAAACGTAATATGAGTTTTTCCCCTCTTCTCTTTCTTACAGACCTTCTTTTGGCCTTTTCTGAGTTCTAACTCCAAGACACTAGCATTCAAAATAGTGCCAAAGGGTTTGAGGTTTCTTTTTATTACAGTATTTCCGTGTATACTGCTTAATTATGAGAGCATGCAATAATCTTTTGACAGTAACCACTCTAGTCACTCTAGATATTTTACAAGTGCATCTAGGGAGTTCTAAATACAATTGTTAGATGGCAGACATTTTCTCCTTTCTAAAAAAACCCAGTAATAATTACATCGTAAAGAATTAACAAACAACTTGTCTGTTCCTAATCCAGCAGTAATTAGTGTGTGACCAGTTGAATCCATCCACAATTTTATCATTGTGTCATACTCTGTGCAACCTAAATAATTTAAAAGTCTTTGTTATAGCATTTCTGGTTTAGTTAAGCACTTTCACCTCACAAAAACTTGTTAATTAAAATATAATCTATGAACCTTTGTTGCTAAATCTTGTCTTAAGCCCTGATTTTTCTGACAGTGTCTCTCCGTGGTGACAGCTTCCATTGTACCTTGTAGTCATCATTCTCTTTTTCTTCCTTTTTTTGCCATTTCCATGCTTTTCCCCAGAATGAATGAATTTATGCAACAGCATTGAGTTGTTCTTTTAATGTCTGGAAAGCCTAATAAAATATTGCCAATAAGGTTAGGATATAAATAGAACCCAAAGTTAATCGAGAGAGGATGAGGAACCAAGCTCTTCTTAAAAATAGAGTAGATACATATTAACGTGATGAAGGAACTACCACATTCAATGAATAGTTTAAAAGTTAACAATTTGAAAGAGCAAAGATAAGGTAATACCCTGTTCAGGAAGAAAAGGTAGTTTTTTTCTAAAACCTTTTAGGAAATAGAGCAAATGAACTCGTCAAGGGCAACCTCCTGGTTTATTTCAAAACAGCAAGGGAAGAATCTCATCTGACTTTGGCAGATACATTATTTTGCCTTAAAAATTAACCAAAGTACTAGAAATAAACACTCAGTCTGAAAAATTACTTACAGGAAGCTAACCACAAGGGGAAAATTTCTCAAGGCAACAGAATAAATAGGAAGACTTATTCTCTGTCACCCTTTATTTTGATATCCTAGACATATATAACATAAAAACTAAGAAATCAGAAACAGAAAGCTTTGTTTTCAGACAGAAGACTACGAAGCCAGAGTAACTTAAATACAACAAGCTTTTGGGATGTTGATATATGGCAGAGAGTGCTTACTTTCTATACCCTTTTTGAAAGTTGTCGCTCTCTGAAGCAGAGACGGTCAAACAGTTTCTGAACGGTTGCACTTCACAGTGGGTACATTAGCATAAACTGACATCCACTTCGGTTTATCTTAATATGCTGGTCTGTAAACTGCAGTGGTTCAGAAGCTGAGTCATGAACCAGTTGAGCTGTCCTGCTGGGAAGGCAGTAGTCTCTAGGGGGGTGGTAAGACAGACAACTGGGGCCAGTACCAGTTTCAGCAATGCCGTCTTAATCCTCTGTTGAGCATATCAACATTTCAGCTGCAACAAAATATGCTGAGAAAGCCTTGCTACTGAGTCATCACCGGAAAGATCAACTTCACAGCATAGTCTTAATTCATACACAACTATGCCAGTCCTCTATAGATGAAATCAGTTAATTGAAGAGTTGATTTCTTTTATTGGTTGGAGAGATTGAATCAACAAAGATGATGTTGGTTGGGTTGGGTTTGTTTGTTCTTAAAATAAGAAGTTTTGCAAAAGCAGTGGCAAGAGTGGACTCAGAGCTGGTGCTGTGTACAACTGGGCTTTGTTTAAAATGCGCCTTCTAGCAACTCGCCTACAGTGGGACCTCTCCCAGGAGCTGATTCTGTTTGTGACAGGCAGGTTTGGAGCTTTGTATTTCCTGGAACCGTATAAGTATGGAATTGATAAGGCTCAACTGCTCCACAGAGAGTTAATTTAAATAGGAATCTGTTAAATCAGATGAATAGGAGTTACATGATTGAATTTATGAAGAAATGTAACCACTGCTTAAAGCAGACCCAAGGAAAAATGACAAATTTAAAAATACCTGGATTTAAAATATGTTGAGATGCTTGAGTGCTTTGCAATGATATCTTAGTGTTGTTCGTAACTGTGAGAGAAAAGAAGGCAGTCTTCACAACAGTCTAGAAATACAAAAATTCAAAACTAATATGATCCTAAGTTGTGCAGCTGTCTATATATGTAGCATTGCAAATGAGGAAAAATGAACCTACACTATAATTCTATGGTAATTAAAAAGGAGCCAAAGTCCATATTTCTTCACCAGTACTGCTGCTGCTTCTTGTAGTCTGAATCAAGAAGCAGATCACTTCACAGGTTTTTTTTTTTTTTTCTCAAAGAATATGTGCAAGTTTTTTACAGAATGTTCAGCTGAATAATATTGAAATGCAGACTTTATATTGGAGTCATCTAGGGCTTGGTAATATTGCTGTGATTTAGTAGCTGAAAAAAGTTGATCCAATTCTGATGACGAGATACCTATAATAGTTTTCAGTAAAACGTCATAGTATAATGTCATAATAGCCAATGTCCCTTTCCATGGTCACTGTGACATCAACTGAATTTTAACTATTGAACTGAACTTGACCAAATTTCAGAGAGAACACAGTACATATATGAAAAATATGTTTAGGAAACAAACAATGCTAATAAACAGTGCTTATGTACGTATTAAGTGTGTGTTATTCCCCTGTATTTCAGTGTTCAAAAGAATCCCGAAACAAAAGAAATACATATTATTTCTACAGTCTTCAGAGTGTCTGCCTATGTAAGTACGAATAATTTTGTGGTACAGGATTTTACTTAAGTAAGATGCATAACGTAGAATCAAAGAATAGTTTGCATCAGTTGGAAGGGACCTTAAAGATCATCCAGTTCCAACCACCTTGTCATGGGCAGGGACACCTCCCACCAGATCAGATGCCCAAGGACCCATCCAACCTGGACTTGAACACCTCCAGGGATGGGGCAGCCACATCTTCCCTGGGCAACCTGTGTCAGTGTCTCACCACCCTCATCGGGAAGAATTTCTTCCTAATGTATAATCTAAATCTTCTTCCTTGCAAGTTAAAGCCATTTCCACTCATCCTATGGTTCCATGTCCTTGTAAAACGTCCTTCCCCAGCTCTCCTGTAGGCCACTTTCAGGTACTGGAGAGCTGCTATAAGGTTTCCCTGGAGCCTTCTTTTCTTCAGGCTGAAAAACCCCAACTCTCTCAGCCTTTTCATAACTATGAAAATAAATTAATTGACATTTACTCAATGAAAGAATAACATTCCATTTTAAAGGGTTATTTTCCCACAGTCATCATCATTTTTTTATTCATTAACTCTTTTCCCTGATCTCACCCTGATTTCTCATCCTCTTTACTAACTCTTCATCAATAACCAAAGTGTTCATAGAATCATAGAATCACCAGGTTGGAAGAGACCCGTTGGATCATTGAGTCCAACCATTCCTGTTATTTCATAGCTCACAAAAAAAAGACTTACTGGATTACACTTGAAGTCATCATAGTCATCCAGAAACTAGTTTATAAATAAAATATATGTTTTGGTTGGAGTAATCCTGGTGTGTTTATGTATAATTGAGATAACAGTAGGAATTAAGAATCCACTCTTGACTTTGTCTATGTCTGTTCCTAGAAACGTTGCTAGAGCTTTCTGAGTGGGCTTGTATTGCATCTCTTTCTGTAAAGACTGCAAGGAAGTTTAGTATCCAGAAAGGCTGGGGTGGTAAGATGACTGCTAGACTCTTTTTCCCTCCCTTGTCAATCGTCACACCCTCTTGTTAGTCTTACAAAATCATACATTCATCGTCAAGATAAATACAGGAATTAGCTGCATGTTTACTACATTCCGCATATCTGTCATTTAATTGCTACAGTAGGATGAACTACTCCAAATTCTTCTTGAGTAACCAGAATATGTGATAATTAAATGTCAGATAATGTACCCATGTTCAAAACAACCAGCTGATGTCATTTCAGCTGGTGCTTAAACTTCCCTGTTTAACCCAGTTGTTCATCTGTGGGTCATCACCTTTTAAGTGCTTCGTGTGATTCATAAAAGGCTTTTGAAAGGTTTTTGAACCTTTGATACACTATATGGGTGTATCAAAATTTACCTTTCTAGTAGGCTGCAGGTGTGGTATTTGGATGCTAAGTGGTATTTTGTCATCACTAAAATAAAACCAAAAATCAAACCCCTGATAATTTGATGTTCTTCTGTTACTGCGGTTCCCATCTCTGAATCAAATGTATTGCTGTGAACTGTGCAGATTTCTGTTTAGGTAGATTCATTATATTTAGGACCTTCCTTAATTGTCTTTGCCATATATTAAATATAAGGGAAGGGGAAAGGGAGACTTAGGCAATATTTTGAAAACAAAGAAGTGAACGGATTAAAGCAAATCCAGTGTAAATACAGAGTGTGCTACCCTCCCTGGAGCCTTGAGGTTTACTGTACTTTCTGAAAATTTGTGAGGCGGAGGAGATCTGATATTCTGGTTTCCATTAAAGACAATCCTGATGTATTTTCTCTCAGAACAGAGAAAGGATAGATGGGCTTGTCTGGATTGTTTGATGATTCTAAACACTTTAAACTCTACTTGGAAATTACAGTAAGGGCACGTGTTGAAGCAGAAAAAGTCTTGTGCTTGCACTGAAAAGTCTACCCCAAGGAGATAACAACATTTCTACAGTACATTCAGTTTCTGAGTTAATTTGGTAAACAATCACACGCTGTGTTATTATTATCTTAATGTCGAGGTGACAATTTTTAAGCCTCGTTTTCTTGCTTTGTATCTAAAAGAAAGGACATACCCTCTTAGCCTGACATAAATATTCTGGTAAAAGCGACTTGAAGAGCAGCTGAGAAGTTAGGACGTGTGCTTTTGTGAGCTGGATTAATAAATGAACAGATATACTTTTATATCTGCACAAGTACACACCAGAAATTAAGAAATTTGTGTAACACCATTGTAACAACATCCCTTCCTTTTTCTTTGGTGTTTAAGATGTCCTAAGAAGCCCTTGTTTTGGTAACAATATCTAAACCCCCACATTATTAGAAATGTAAATATGTCCAAGTATTAAAGCATATTTAGAAATGTCTGTAAATCTTTTTAACATCAAAATTCACTACACCTACGCATCAGAAGAAAAATAATTTTAAATCTTGCAACCAAGTACCCTGTTGAACTCTGGATAGCCTTGAGAAGTTTGGGGCTTGTGTGTTATGAAAAGTTGTTACAACAGAAGTATGTGTAGGCTAACCGGTATTTTAGAACTTTATGCACCTGAAACTGAGTTATGGCAGCATTAGAGCCAGTGTAATACATAGTTTATTGATTTTAAAAAGTTGTTTATTAAATGATGCAGTTTTAAGAGATGCTCAGAAATATCTTTATTTCTCTGTTATGCTCTGCATTATCCTCCGCATATGCACTCTTAAACCATCAGCTGATGATCTTTGTTCCTACAAAGGAAAACTAAAATCCTCCTACTCTAACATCAGTAAATCAATCATGCCATGTCTGAACTGAAGTCCATGCTGCAGATGGAATTGGTATGATTCTTAATTCATGTACATGGACCTTATTGCTCTAAAAACTAGAGTAAATCTGTGTAAATTCCAAAGCCTTTATGCTCTCATATATTAGGGTTTTAATGATGTCTTATGCCAATTAAAAGAAATTTAAGAATCCTTTTCATTTAATTTAATCACATTTATTATTATTTCCCCAATACCAGGTCTGGTATACTCTGAAGTTTCTTGAAATGCCTCACCACCAGAACGTCATCCATTTTTTGTTCCTGAGTTGCTTAACAAATTCTTAGTGTGCTAACACTGCCTTTAAACCATCAAAATCTCAGCTGACTCCGCTGATCCCATAAAGACTGCAGGAGTGGAATCCTCAGTAGCAATCGGAAAAAAGTTTAACTAGATATCACATCTAATGTTGGTCTCCTGGTTTTTGGTTTCATGCATGAGCCTAGGTTAGTTTTGGATCAGACTCCAAAGGCATTGTGATGTTGCGTACTGTAAAATCTTAAAGCTTACTCTCCTTACTGCAACTGAGAATTCAGTGTTTATTACACATGTATCCCTAAAAAAAAAACCACCTGAAGAGAGTTTGGATTCTTAAAATTGGAGCTACAGAACTTGTCTGCTGTGTTGCTTAAAAATAGAAGGCTATTTTTAGCCTTTGGAAAATGCTATGAATAAACATTATCAACTCTCTACCTGTTTCAAGCAATACTTTTATGGTGGTGCTTGTCTTAGTTTAAAATTGATGGTGTTGAATACTCCCTCAAAGGGAGACACCAGAACATATAGTAGGGGCCTCATCCTCTTTGAAATAATGAGAAAAAAAATGGGGTTTCAATTTCCACTCCAAAGATCATCGGTGAATTTTATCTGGATCTTTTCCTTCTAGGCTGACCACTTTCAGCCACTGAGAGGGGTTACAGTTTTCATGTTTCCTTGGTCCAAAGGAAAAAAATTGATTTTTCTATACAAAGGAAGACAGCTCCAACAAAAGAATCCTGTGAGAGATGTGCCTCTAATCTGGAATAGTTTAGAGTCTGGAAGTTTAAAATCTTTTCTGGAGAAAATGGGCAATATATGAACTACAGAATTTTTCTTCAGGCAAGAAAGTAGAACAGAACTATACTTCAACTGATGGGGAGCAGGAGGAAACTGTTGCATGTTGTAAAAGAAAGGAGGTGTCAGCTATGCATTTGTTGATCTTTTTACACGTTTAAATTACCAGACTGAACATATAAAAATTCAGCCCTCCAAAAATCCTCCCCCCCTATCTGGTTTCTGGATCCCTATCGGATTTGAAGCACATGTCAAGCTATGCTGCCCTGTCAACGCTGACACTTTTATTGACATGGGCAGACGCAGGATGTTAAATTGAAAAGCCCAATTTTTGTGGTGGTTGTCAGCTGAATGTCCTTCATCAGAATGAAGAGTTTGGAGCTAAGTGCCTAGATTCCCTTCAAACCCTTTCTGAGGATTGGCACACAGACTGTTTCCAGGAACAGTTCAAAGTTGTTAGTTAGAACCGTAACAAGGGTTTTCCTTAAAAGTGAGTATTTGAAACTGAACAGATGCATTAGCAAATGGTAAGAGAAAAAGAACTACTGACGGAACAGCTTTATGTATAGTGTCACCCAATGTTTTGCTGTTTCAAAGGGAGTATGAATGGAGCCCTGTCTATTTCATCACCTGTATGCTAGGCTTTAATTGTACAAACATATGCTTACATGTTTAACTTTACATTTTATATTAGTAGGACATTTACCTCGAGGTTATTGGAACTATTCAGATAGAACTACTGTGCACTTCATAGCATCGAGATTCTTATGGAGACAAAATGCTGCTTAAATAAACTACAGTGTACTTGTTTTATTTTAACATGAAATAAACTCTTACAATTGGAACAAACAAGGGGTAATGGCATCAAATTGGAATGGGGGAGACTTAGATTAGACATTAGGAAGAAATTCTTCCCGATGAGGGTGATGAGGCACTTGCACAGGCTGCCCAGGGAAGTTGTGGCTGCCCCATCCCTGGAGGTTTTGAAGGTCAGGTTGGATCAGGCCTTGGGCAGCCTGATCTAGTGGGAGGTGTCCCCACCCATGGAAGAGGAGTTGGAACTGGATGATCTTTAACGTCCCTTCCAACACAAACCATTCTATGATGTAGTTTTTCTTAATGCTCTCATGGGTATCCATGTTGTCACTAATACTGTACTTTTTTTTAAATTCCTCTCAGGATAACAATGGCCTCTGTTACCCTTCGAGCAAAAGCCATGATCAGACTTTTGCCTACTTGGTTGTGGATCCCTGCAAGCGCCATGTGCATGTTCTGTACCACTGCTTTGATGGAAGCTTCTGTAAAGACCAGTTATAAACCTGGCTGTTCTCCAGTTTTATAGCGGAGGTGGCCTTCTCTCTGCACAAATTCAGGTTTTTCTGAAATTCCTACTTTTCTTGGGATGTGCTCCTGGATTACATGCACTGAAAAGTTACACGTCCACATCAATCTGACTGCGTGGTTACAGTTTTGTGTCACCTCTCTGTTCAACTTGATTTGATTGCTTGGTTACATTTTTGTGTCATTTCTGTGTTCAGGTTGATGTGACTGTGGTTACAGTTTTGTGTCCCTTCTCTGTTCACATATGTTCTGTGTCCCTTTTCAGTCCATGTCAATGTGACTGCATGGCTACAGTTTTGTTTCCTTCCTCTGTTCAAACCATTCACGTTGGTGTGACTGTATGGTTACAGTTCTGTGCCCCTTCTCTGCCCAAATCAGATTTCTGTCCCTTCTCTGTCCACGTTGATATGACTGCCTGGTTAGAGTTTTGTGTCCATCTTCTGGCCACATCAATGTGACTGAGTCGTTATAGTTCTGTGTCCCTTTTCCATTCACATCAATGTCACTGTGTGGCTACAGTTCTGTGTTCCTTTTCTATTCACATTAATGTTACTGTGCTTACGCTTTTGTGTCTCTTCTCCATTCACTCTGATGTGACTCTGGTCACAGTTTTGTGTCCTTTTTCCATTCACATCGATGTAACTGTGCAGTTACAGTTCTGTATCCCTTCCCTGTTCACATCAATGTCTCTGGTTAGTTTCATGTGTCTTCTCTGTTCACCTTGACTTCACTGTTGGCTGCATTTTTGTGTCATTTCTCTGTTCACATCGATGAGACCGTGGTTACAGTTCTGTGTCCCTTTTCTGGTCACATCGACAGTAACTGCATGGTTACATTTTTGTGTCATTCCTCTGTTCACACTGATATGTCTGTGGTTACAGTTTTGCATCCCTTCTCTATCCACATGGATGTGAGTGCATGGTTAAGGTTTTGAATCCCTTTTCTGGTCACATCAATGTGACTGAGTTGTTATAGTTCTGTGTCCCTTTTCCATTCGCATCAATGTGACTGTGGTTACACTTTTGTATGTCTTCTCCATTCACACTGATGTGACTGTGGTCACAATTGTGTGTCCCTTTTCTGTTCACGTCGATGTGACTGTGTGCTTAGAGTTCTGTGTCCCTTCCCTGTTCACGTCAATGTCACTGCGCGGTTCCAGTTTTGTGTCCCCTCTCTCTTCACCTTGACTTCACTGCTTGCTTACATTTTTGTGTCATTTCTCTGTTCAGGTTGATGTGACTGTGATTACAGTTCTGCATCCCTTCTCTGTTACCATTAATGAGACTGTGTGGCTACAGTTCTATGTCCCTTCTCCATCCACATCAATGTGACTGTGTGGTTAGAGTTTTGTGTCCCTTTTCTGGTCACATCATTGTGACTGAGTGGTTACAGTTTTGTGTCTCTTCTCTGTCCACATGGATGTGACTGAGTGGCTACAGTTGTGTGTCCCTTTTCCATTCACATCGATGTCATTACGTGGCTACAGCTTTGTGTCCCTTTTCTGTTCACATAGATGTGACTGTTCACAGTTCTGTGTCCCTTCCCTGTTCATGTCAATGTCACTGCTTGCTTACAGTTTCATGTCCCCTCTCTGTTCACATTGATGTGACCCTGGTTACAGTTTTGTGTCCCTTCTCTGTCCATGTCAATGCAACTGCGTGGTTAGAGTTTTGTGTCCCTTCTCAGGTCACACGGATGTAACTGGGGTTACATTTTTGTGTCATTTCTCTGTTCACTTCAATGAGATTGTGGTTACAATTTTGCGTCCCTTCTCTGTCCACATTGATGCGAGTGTGTGGCTGTGGGTTTGTGTCCCCTTTCTGGTCACATCATTGTGACTGAGTGGTTACACTTTTGTGTCTCTTCTCTGTCCACATGGATGTGACTGGGCGGTTACATTTTTGTCCCTTTTCCATTCACAACGATGTGACTTTGGTTACACTTTTGTGTCTCTTCTCTGTCCACATGGATGTGACTGAGCAGTTACATTTTTATCCCTTTTCCATTCACAACGATGTGACTTTGGTTACACTTTTGTGTCTCTTCTCTGTCCACATAGATGTGACTGAGTTGTTACAGTTTTGTGTCTCTTCTCCATCCGCATCCATGTGACTCCAGTTACTGTTCTGTGTCCCTTTTCTGCTCACAGCGATGTGACTGAGAGTCTACAGTCCTGTGTCCTTTCTCTGTTCACACCAAGGCCACTGCTTGCTCAGTTTCATGTCCCTTCTCTGCCTTTCAAAGCCCTATTTCCCGGAGCTGCTTTCCTGGCAGTTCTGCCTCCCCCTTCCCTCTCGCGCTGTATCCAATAAAAGCTCATTTCTCTACTTCTCATCTCCTTTTCAGTCGGGTTTTCACACCCACGACGCGTGAACGCAAGGGAAAGGCTCCATATTCGAGTGAAATCCCTGCGGAACACGAAGAACACGCCTCGTTCCCAACCTCCATCCCGGCTGGAAGTTGGGAGAGAAGTTCAGGACGAGGGAGGGGGGTGGGGTAAATCTTCTGTTTGGCGGCACTGCTTTCCGTCACGAAAGAGTGCGGGCGGGCGGGAGCCGGGAGAGAGGCGAAGGCGAGGCGGGGAGGGGCGGCGGGGCGGGCGATCGAGTAGAGGTGCCTGCGGGCTGAAGAGAGGGGAGAGCAGGGGGCGTAAGAGGGGGACCGGGAGGCTCTCCCACCCCCGTCTCTGTTCCGTGGGGCCTCGCAGCGGGAGGAGGTGCGGGCGGGCGCGCGCAGGAGGGCGCGCTCGGCCGGATCCGGTGCGGGCGGGCTCAGGAGGGGCGGAGCCGGCGGCGGCCCGAGAGTGATTCGGGCGGGCGTAACTGCGAACTTTTGTTTGCAAAGTGTTGTGCGAGTTTGGTTTCCGCCGCCGGGACGGAGGCGCCGGCCGGGCTGGGCCGAGCTCGGGGCGAACCCGCACGGCTCCGCAGTCGTTTCTTCTCCGCGCTTTTCCGGGACCGGTGATTTTTGCGGAGCGGGGTATGCGGGGCGGCCGATCCGCGCTCTGAGCCCCGCGAGGAGAAAGAGCCCGGGGGGTGTCCCGGCCGAGCCATGGATCCCGGGCAGCCCCAGCAGCCGCAGGCAGCGCAGCCCCCGGCCCCGCAGCAGCCGCCGGGGGCTCCGGCGGGGTCGGCGCAGCCCCCGGGCTCGGGGCCCCCCCCCGCGGGGCACCAGGTGGTGCATGTGCGGGGCGACTCGGAAACCGACCTGGAAGCGCTTTTCAACGCCGTCATGAACCCCAAAGGCGCCAACGTGCCCCACACGCTGCCCATGCGGCTCCGCAAGCTGCCCGACTCCTTCTTCAAGCCGCCCGAGCCCAAGGCTCACTCCCGCCAGGTGAGGGGCGAGGGGAGCCTGCCCTCCCTCAACCAACCAACTCTCCTTCCTGACATTCTCTCACACCCTCTCTGCCCTCCCTTCTCTTCCTCCCTCCCTTCCTCTCTCCCCCTCTCCCTCCCGCATTCCTCCTCTCCCTTCTTCCCCCTCCTGCTTCCCTCCCTCCTTTCCTCTCCTTTCTTTTCCCTCCTTCCATACTTCTCCCCTCCTTCCATACTTCTCCCCTCCTTCCATACTTCTCCCCTCCTTCCATACTTCTCCCCTCCTTCCATACTTCTCCCCTCCTTCCATACTTCTCCCCTCCTTCCCTCCCTTTCTGCCCTCCCCTCTTATTCCCTCCCTCCCTTCCTTCCACTCCCTCCCTCTCCCCTCCTGGCCTTATTCCCTCCCCCTCTCCCTCCCCTGCTTCCACTCCCTCCCTCTCCCCTCCTGGCCTTATTCCCTCCCTCCCTCTCTCCCTCCCTCTCCCCCTCCTTGCCTTATTCCCTCCCTCTCCCCCTCCTTGCCTTATTCCCTCCCTCTCCCCCTCCTTGCCTTATTCCCTCCCTCTCCCCCTCCTTGCCTTATTCCCTCCCTCTCCCCCTCCTTGCCTTATTCCCTCCCCTCTCCCTGCCTTATTCCCTCCCTCTCCCCTCCTTGCCTTATTCCCTCCCTCTCCCTCCCCTGCATCCACTCCCTCCCTCTCCCCTCCTTGCCTTGTTCCCTCTCCCCTCCTTGCCTTGTTCCCTCTCCCCTCCTTGCCTTGTTCCCTCTCCCCTCCTTGCCTTGTTCCCTCTCCCCTCCTTGCCTTGTTCCCTCTCCCCTCCTTGCCTTGTTCCCTCTCCCCTCCTTGCCTTGTTCCCTTTATTTCCCTCTCTCTCCCTCCCTTTCCCATTCTCCCCCTCTCTCCTTTCTCCCGGAGGAGGCTCTTTTGGGTTGGGGGCTGGGGTGGGGGGGGTGCCCATTTTTGAAGCTTGTACAGTAATTTTGCATAAATCATGGAATCATAGAATGGTTCGGGTTGGAAGGGACCTAAAGATCGAGCTCGTTGCTTATTAATTTCATCTCATGTACATTTCTCCCAAGTCACCCAATGTTGTGATAAACATATCCGGCTGGAAAACCATCCTTCTGAAATGGAAGTTTCCTTTTTCTGCACAGAAACTTCTTCTAAACTCCTCCAAGGCAGCGTCGCTCTCCTTAAAGGCCTCAGTACTCACCGAATTTTGTATTTGGTAACCCCGAAATGGAAACTGTACAATCCCATTTGATAGGAAGGATGGTCAATGACTACAGAAACATAAAATGGTTTGGATTGGAAAGGATGTTAAAGATCATTCAGTTCTAAGCCCTTTGCCATGGGTAGGGACACCTCCCACCAGACCAGGCTGATCAAGACCCCATCCAACCTGGCCTTGAACACTTCCAGGGATGGAGCAGCCACAACCTTCCTGGGCAACCTCTGCCAATGTCTCACCACCCTCAGCATCAAGAATTTCTTCCTAATGTCTCATCTAAATCTTCTCCTTTCCAGTTTAAAGCCATTCCCCTTTGTCCTGTCACTCCATACCCTTGTGAAAAGTCCCTCCCCAGCTTTCTTGTAGCCCCTTCAGGTACTGGAAGGCTGCTATAAGGTCTCTTTGAAGCCTTCTTTTCTCCTGGTTGGAGAAGGTGGAGAGTAGCGTCCTGTGTGCCCCTAGCTCCACAAACTTTGCTCTTCCTTTGCTTTTGAAGTTGGGATGGATCTTGCTGTGGGGTCCCAATCCTCTTGCCTGCCTGTTGAGGAGGGGGTGTGTGTGTAATCATGGAATGGCTTGGGTTGCAAGGGACCTTAAAGATCATTCAGATATGCAATTACTGTCATTGATGTCCCTGCAATGTAAAATCGCATCGTTGCCATTTCCAATGGATTCTACTAATCTGTCATGGGCAGCTTCAGACAGGGTTTGATTTATTTGTATTGTCTGCAATAAGGAGTGTTCTTCTGTTGCTTGTTGCAAACAGATTCCTTGTGATTATTAAACACAGTCATTCCAAGATGTTATGCCAGTAATAAGGCATAAGGTTTATTCTTGTCTGCCTCACATTCAAATCCTGTTCCTTTTGGGTTTTCAGTTAATCTCTACCCACATCACAGCAGCTGTGATAACCCTCAACAAAACTGTTTAATGTAAAATTCAGAGTCCTCAAGAAAATAGATTTTTAACACTTATCGTGTTCTAGAATCATAGAATGAGTTGGAAGGGACCTTAAAGCCCATCCAGCTCCAACCCCCCTGTGTTCCAACACCTCCCACCAGCCCAGGCTGCTCAGGGGAAGCCTCCCTCCCATCCAACAATATGGATGTGGCTTTTCCACCATTTCATCACTGCGCTGGGTTGAGGAGGATTAACCACCTCCTCCCCCTCCCTCCACCACACACACACACACACACACACACATATCTCTCAGAACTGAATTCTCGAGTTGAGTTCACCCCCTCCCTCCTCTCCCTCCCTTCCCCCCCCCCCCTCACCCCCCCCCCGGGAGTGACATGGGACGTCCCGGGGCCTCACACAGGGCACGGGACTGGCAAGACCATTCCCCGGGACTAGGGGGGAGTGAGGGGGGGGGGGGGGGGGGGCTGAGCTTTTGGTCTCTGAGCAGAGTTTCTTGTGTGCCAAGCCCCAAGTGTTGGTGTGAATGCGGCTGGAAGTTAATGTTTAGGCTGCTGTTCCCAACTTTTGGAAGGAGGCTGTGCCTACTCGAGTGTTTTATTAAGTAATGAACTTTGTTGCGAAGCTGTAAAGTAGGTTTTATTATTGGCTATTGTCACTGTATCTGCATAGTCAGTAGGAGTGAAACTTGCTGGTGCCTGGTACTCTTGTTGTTAAGGTTCTGTCAACATTTCCATTAATAAACTTCTCTTTTGAAGGATTTATAACTTGGCTTCAGGAGTTCACTGCAGGCTGAACCTTGGCATACACTCCTTCAGCCTAGGAGTTAATTCATTTTCCAAATACTCAAAAAAATCGGCCTGGCCTTCGTATTGCAAGACTGAAAAGAAAATAGAAAGGGGTGGGGCTGAGTTGCTTCTGTACTTTTGTTTGCTTCTGACTTGCAGACCTTCAGCTGAAATCTAGCAAGGAATAAAGTTATTGTGTGTTTCTGAGTTCAAATTTTATCGCAGTTCCATTGTGCGCAAATGCAAGCTGGTATACTTTCAGCTAACGCTTGGTATCGTCTCCTGTTCAGTACAGTAACTGTTCTGAAATGCACTTTACGTGGGTCACGTTCATACAGCTTGTACTTCTAAACTTAGCATTATCTTGTTTGTATGTGTTATTCTTCATCTGTAATGCATATTTAGTTGGATCACCTTTCCTTGTGCCGGTCAGTGATTCCTAAAACGTAAACTTGAAATCCAGCTAAAGCCAGAGAATCATTCACCTCATTCTGTACTGCCTTTTAAAACCAAACTGTTTTCGTTTTCCTTTTTGTTTAGTTATGCCACAAAAATACTCTGTTTAACAGAAAAGGTCTTCAAGTTTCTGTAATCCCCCGTTTCTTAGGAATGAAACTGCTTCAAATTCAGATGATTTACAGCTTATTTTGTTTAAATCTAAATGTTAAATGATGTATTTCTAATTCAGTAGATGAAACTGCATGTGCTTGCATACAGAAACAGGATTGTTGGTCTCCATGGGAGTATATAAATGGGGCCTCCTGTGTGGTGCAATGCCTCGTGTACAGAGGTGTGGCAAGGACTGATAGGTGCATCTTATTACAGGTGTCCATGTTTGGGTATATCTACAAAGTCAATTAATCCATAAACGCTTAAGCCAGAAGTCAATACTACCTTAATCCAGTTTTCAGAGCTGCTCTTAATGTTTCACGGCAGACACGTATTTACTACTGGCAGAGAAGTTGTGTGTACTTGTGACTGATGAATGGTTTTGTGAGTCATTTTTGATTGACTGGTTCAACAGTTTGTTGAAGCTTTGCTTTGGATAAAGTACAGGCAGATTCTTCATGAGCTTCTGATACGGGGGTTTTTTTTATGGTTGATTCCAGGAGTCTTCCTCCATTGGAAGTCACCGCTCTTGGTTGGCATTTCTTTGTTGCTTTTCTCGTTGTGTAATCATTTAACCCCCTCAGGAGTGGTGTCCTTGCATCCCCACCCCCCCAATTTCTAAACGAGAGTGGGAAATTATATCCTCTTGCAGAAAGTGTTATGGCAGTGGGTGGGTGCAGTCCAGCAATGAACCATGCGATTTGCTGTGTGAGGTCTGCTGACGGGAGACATGTATTTTGTTGGGTTTTTTTTTTCCTTAACCCTGCACCAAAGAGTAATAACTTTAGTTTGGATAATAGAACTGAAGGCATTTAGCACATACTTATAGTTAATATTTCTTGACTTACACAAGGGCTGTTGTGATGCTAAAGTGACCGACCCACTTGGAGGCCCTCTTGAACAGCAACAACTGGAAAGCAGGCAGAAGTTTAGAACTTCTGAATTTGTTCTGAAGGATTCATTTAAAGTGGAATGTCTTCTGACAGCTGTGTTTCTGCTGAAATGTAAGAATCTTAATGGGAATAATTTCACTCCTGACAGGCCAGCACTGATGCAGGGACAGCAGGAGCCCTGACCCCTCAGCATGTCCGAGCTCATTCCTCTCCAGCATCGCTGCAGCTCGGAGCTGTTTCTCCAGGGACGCTTACACCCTCTGGAGTAGTGACTGGACCTGGTGCTCCATCCTCTCAACATCTCCGCCAGTCTTCATTTGAGATCCCTGATGATGTACCTTTGCCTCCAGGTTGGGAGATGGCTAAGACACCATCTGGACAGAGATACTTTCTTAAGTAAGTACACCTTGTTAGCTGTGTGTCTAGTGGATTTTGTAGAGTGTTTTTATTATTGTTTTTTTCTTTTCACGTTATTTTGTTTTGCTTTTTACAGTCTTTGAATGTTAGTAAATTTTATTGTGCTTAAAATGCATATTTTTAAGAACGTGCTCCTGAGTTTAAGTAGGAAAGCCTCGCACTTCAGTATTTCTCCCATACCAACTCTCACCTGTTTCTGAAAACTGTGTGGTACTCTGTATATTTACCCTATCTTCATCTTGGTTGATGAGTGTTATCTATTAGATTGTATACTAACAATACATAAAACGTGCCTAGTGATTTTTAAACAGTGTGACTTTTAGATTTACTGCAGTCCTCATGCAGATTGAAATACATTTTACCTCATTTATATTATACAGATGTAAAAATACGGAATAACTTCAGCAAGAGTTGCAGTGAGAATATATCAGGACTTACTATTTTTTTGAAGAGGGAAGGTTGTGAACGCACACAATCAACATTTTTGCCTCCTCTCTATGAGGAAATTAACATCTGTGTTTGAGTCAATAACTCTTAACTCTTCTACATTCCCTGCAGTGAAAGGGAAATTGCAGAAGGTCTAACATTGTTTCTTGTTCCTCCAGCTGTAGCTTTTTCAAACAGTGAAATTAGTATCACCTTTTCTATAACTAGAGAGGGGCTACACGTGCCAACCACCTGACACCTAATCCATCAGAGCGCAATTTCTTTTATGCTCCGTAGTTTTCTAAAACAACAGGACCTTGTCCTTCTTTCTGAAAGTGTGCCCACCAAGGCATGCAATTTGCCCTCAAATATTTTGATTATATTATGAAGATTTTTTTTTTAACTGCAAATCTCTAAATTACCCATTGAATGTCATTTTTGGGGCCAGGAGAGGGGAAAGGCAGCATAGTGTCTTATTTATGTAAAACTTGTTTCAGCCAAGAGAAACATCTTTATCCCTACCTTTATTGCAAAAACATAGTCACTAATGTGCGCGTTTAATTGAAGTAGCTGAGTTTGTGGCTTCAAGAACAAATTTACATTGTCTGCAATAAAACTGGAACTTGCAGAACTGCTTAAAACGCCTCCTAGTTCCTATAGTGATGGTGTTTCCTTACAGAGAAGTTAGCACCACTTTTTTTTAACGAAAAAGAGTTTACAGCAGTTGTCTGACATGGTTTGAGCCTGCAGGTTACTTTGTGAAAAGAATCTTTCTGTATTAGGAATGTGAAAATGAGCACTAGCTGTAGATCCTGAAGATGTGGTATTTTCTTTGGAGAAATTGAACAAATCAGGATATTTTAGAACGTGATCTCTTCAGTGGGCAAAAATGGAATTGGTTTTGAGCTGTGTAAGTTTATGCCACTTGAAAGCCGTAGCTCGTTGGACCTTGAGGAAAGCACAGACTGAGTTTTGAAATGAAAAGCAAACTTTGTTTTGACTGTGCTTGGGAGAGCTCTTGCAGAGCAGCTTATGAAGCATGAAAAATAGATGCTTGATTTTTAAGTTCTAATGCCCAAGTGTGTGATTTTGATAACTGTCAATTTTACAGAAAATGGAACAGATTGAGATGCAAAATGTCTTCACAATCCTATAATTGATTTTTAAAAGTATGCTCATTCAGGTGAAATCAGAGTGAAAGGTTTGTTCTTGGAAAGTTTTTCAGCAGTATCATTATTGCCACAAAAAAAAATCTTATCTTTTTTTTTTGCAAGTTTTTTTTTTTTTCTCCTTTCTTGCTGTCCTAGTATCCATTTCAAAGGGTCAGGTTTCAGCGAGAACAATAAAGAGCCTGAGACTGGAAAGTACACACAAGTCTGGCAAACTCATCTGCATGAGCAAGATCGTTTGTTCTCAACTAGACATCCAAAGTAAATGATTGAAAGAGCTGCTAGCTGTGAAGGATGTGTCTTGAAGGGGAAAGGAGTGGAAACAAACCAGGTTGTTAGGAAGAAAAATAAAGGCTGTACTTTTTGAACCTCTCCCTGCTGGGTCACATGCTGACCTTGGGGGATTTTAAACAGCTTAGTGGGCTGTTTTCTTTTGGCTTTCCTTGGGTGATACTATGGTGTGGGAGAGTCTAATGAGGACAGTTGTGAAGGCTCTGTTCACACGTGGAAGAACATTTGTTGTTCCTAAAAGATGGTTTAAAACTACAAGTGAGATCCACCAGCCTCATCTGAGTTCTTGAACATTTGTAAAGAACATTTTATGTACTAGCAAAGTGTTTACTTTGTATGTTTAGGAAATCCAACGAAATGTAAGAATTATTTTTAAGTAGCAAGCTTTTTTCAGTGTTGAATGATTATTTTTAGATCATGTCTACAAACTTGTTAAAACTCACATCTTGTCTAGTTATACCTTAAACTATTGCTTGAAGCACGAGTGCTAAGATTCCTGATGCTAAATACAGTTAATGAGATTGCTTCTACTGTATATTGTTAGTAGTATATATTCTATAATATAATCTAGTGTGGCCACACAGTTAAGAGGGGGCAATTCTCTCTCTCTGCTCTCTGGGGAGACCCCACTTGTGGTACTGTGTCCATCGTGGAATCGGAAGCGTAAGAAGAATATCAGGCTGTTGGAATGGGTCCCAAGCTCCGCCAGGAGGGGTTCAGTCTGGGCATCATTGAGCACTGGAAGAGGCTGCCCAGGGTGGTGTTTGAGTCACCATCCCTGGAGGTATTTAAGAGACTGGTGGATGAGGTGCTCAGAGACATGGTTTAGTGGTTGATAGGAATGGGTGGACTCGATGATCTTGCAGGTCTTTTCCAACCTAGTGATTCTGTGGGTCCAGAGGAGGGCCACAAAAATGATGAA
Organism: Coccyzus lansbergi; assembly: GCA_033558105.1. NCBI lineage: Eukaryota > Metazoa > Chordata > Aves > Cuculiformes > Coccyzidae > Coccyzus > Coccyzus lansbergi. The sequence continues at coordinate 449,301 of JAUMJK010000220.1, read as the reverse complement.
AGGGTTGGAGCATCTCTGGCACAAGGACAGGCTGAGAGAGTTGAGGTTGTTCAGCCTGGAGAAGGCTCCAGGGAGACCTTATAGTGGCCCTTCCAGCACCTGAAGGGACCTAGGAGAAACCTGGGGAGGGACTTTTTCTAAGGACATAGAGGGGGATAGGACGAGGGGGCACGGCTTTATGTTTCGGAAGGACACATTTAGACTAGATATAAAGAAGAAATTCTTCAGGGAAGGGTGGTGTGGTGTGGCACTGGCACAGACTGCCCAGAGAAATTGTGGCTGCCTCTTCCCTGGAAGTGTTGAAGGCCAGATTGGATGGGGCCTTGATCAGCCTGGTGTGGTGGGAGGCGTCCCTGCCCATGGCAGGGGGTTTGGAACTGGATGATGGTCTATAGGGTCCCTTCCAACCCAAACTATTGTATGATTCTCTATTCAGATTTTTGGTGTCTCTTCCAAGTATTCATCCTTTTTGTTGGGTTGGCTACATTGCATTTTGTTTCCATTTGCTCTATTCTGTAGCCACTCCATGAACAGTCTGGTAATCAGGCTCTAGAAATATCTTTGCAGAAGAGGTAACAGTAATAGATTTTTTCCAGATGTCAGTAAGCCTTATGGTTATATAATATACTTATACTGCAGTGCAAGCAGAGTAATGTAAAATTGAGTACCATACTTAGAATCGCTTCCATTCATCGGTAGGTCAGGCGCTGCAATTATAGTAGTTTGCGCAAAGAAATAGAAGTAGTATGTATGGAAGAGAAAATTCTCCTTCATGTATAAAGATACGTGCACGAGGTTATTTTGCCAGGTATTTTATATGCGCACACCATATGTTTATATATTAACAGAGGGTGAGAGCGGTAGTGTAGGGTCTAAGCCAGAACTACCTCATTGCTCTCTATAGCTACCTGAAAGGAGGTTGTGGAGAGGAGGGAGCTGGCCTCTTCTCCCAAGTGACAGGGGACAGGACGAGAGGGAATGGCCTCAAGCTCTGCCAGGGGAGATTTAGGCTAGAGATTAGGAAGAACTTTTTCACGGAAAGGGTCATTGGGCATTGGAGCAGGCTGCCCAGGGAGGTGGTTGATTCACCTTCCCTGGAGGTGTTTAAGGGATGGGTGGATGAGGTGCTGAGGGGCATGGTTTAGTGTTTGATAGGAATGGTTGGACTTGATGATCAGGTGGGTCTCTTCCAACCTTGTTGTTCTATGATTCTGTGATTCTACTCTTGTAAATCAGTCTGTTGTCTAGAAAATAGACCCTTTTGTATATGCATACCCAACGTATGATTTGCCAGAATTCATAGAATAGTTTGGGTTGGAAGAGACCTTAAAGATCGTCTAGTTGCAACATCTCCGACCAGACTAGGCTGCCCAAGGCCCCATCCAACCTGGCCTTCAACACCTCTTGGGATGGGGCGGCCACAGCTTCCCTGGGCAACCTGGGCCACTGCGTGAACAATTTCTTCCTAATGTCTAATCTAAATTTTCTCCCTTCCAATTTAAAGCTATTCCCTCTCATCCTATCAGTCATTAGTGTTCATGTCACTGTTATGAATAGGACTTCTGAGGTGTCATACTAATAGCAGGACTAGTCTTCCATTAGTGAAAATATAGGTGATTTTGGCCAGTGAGGTAAGACGCGCTTGCTGAACAACTAGTTAAACTAATTCTGTTTTCTACCGAAACTGCTATTTAAATAGAACTCATTAGTTAAGTCTGGTTAGTAAGTGGTCACGTCTGAGTCATCTCAGCATTGCTGCGCAGTAAGCTGGAGCCCATTCTTAAACATGCATCGCTTGGTTTGTGTGGCGATGTCAACTGCGTCGCTTTTTAACCACTTCCTGTCAGCCAGCTGCTGGTTGACATTTCAGTGAACTAAGGAGAAAGCTAGGAGATTGCTCTCTAAGCAGAAGATAATCTGGCATGGGAGGGGCAGGACAACAATTTACAGGAAGGCAAAATAGGCTTTGCTCCATTTTAGAATTACTTTCATATTGTAACTTAGCGTTGTGCTTTTAAATCTTACAAAGCTTTAGTAATGCCTCTTCTGATTTTGTAGTGTGAGGAACAGTTATCTGATTGTCCAGCAAACAAGTCTTGTAATTATTTTTCCCACAGGAAGTAGTTCTTGCAAGTAGTTTATCAACAACTTCCTATTTTTTTCTGTGAAGTGTTGAATGACTTCCTGAAGGAGGCCAAGGTGGTTTTCATTAGTATCTCTGGGTGTGTTTGAGGTGTTTACCGATCTGGCAGAAACCTTAAAAATAGATTGCTATTAAATGTTTCTTATATGCCCTACACAAAGGTAAGGCTTTGGATGTTAAAAAAATGAATTCTTTTAAGATAATGGGGAGTTTTGTTGCTGTGCCTTTCTTTTCCCCCTCATGTCACACATGAAAAATACCCAGGAATGCTATTAATTTTCTCTTGCATCCCCTTTTTGCCCCTGTTTGGAACTATCCACTACACCAGTATCACATGCTCCCTTCCTCCTCTTCTCCTCCCAACCCTGCCAAAGTAATCTTAGTCTTCCAGAGCAGATGATGTTTATTGGAAAAACTGCTCCTGCAGTTGCATATTTTATTGAATACCTTAATTTACTGCAGAAATGCGTATTCAGGATCATTAGGCTGAGATAGTTGGGGTTGTTCAGCCTGGAGAAGTCTGTGGGGAAATCTGAATGCCCTTCCAGTACCTGAAGGGGCTACAAGAAAGCTGGGGGGAGACTTTTACGAGGGCATGGAGTGATAGGACAAGAGGGAATGGCTTTAAATTGGATGGGGGAAGATTTAGATTAGATGTTAGGAAGAAATTCTTCATGCTGAGGGTGGTGAGGCACTGGCCCAGGTTGCCCAGGGGAACTGTGTCCCATCCCTGGAGGTGTTGAATGCAGGTTGGATGGAGCCTTGAGACACCTCTGTGTGGGAGGTGTCTCTGCCCATGTCAGGGGGCTTGGAACTGTATGATCTGTAAGATCCCTTCCAACCTAAACCATTTTGTGATTCTATATTTATTGTTCTGTTAGTTCAGGCTAGTTTGCCATTGAAAGAGCTTTTATTGTTGGGGAAAAAACCCTGCACCTGCTGCTTTTGATGGGTTTGTCACTTTTTCATAATATTTATACTAAAAAGCAGTTGAAGATTTTTGTTTGCAAAATTTTCTATTTAATCATAGAATCACCAGGTTGGAAGAGACCCACCGGATCATCAAGTCCAACCATTCCTATCAAACACTAAACCATGTCCCTCAGGACCTCGTCTACCTGTGCCTTAAACACCTCCAGGGAAGGTGAATCAACCACCTTCTTGGGCAGCCTGTTCCAATGCCCAATGACCTTTTCTCTGAAAAACTTCCTCCTGATGTCCAGCCTAAATCTCCTCTGGCGGAGCTTGAGCCCATTTCCTCTTGTCCTGTCCCCTGTCACGTGGGAGAAGAGCCCAGCTCCCTCCTCTCCACAATCTCCTTTCATGTAGTTGTAGAGAGCAATGAGGTCTCCTCTCAGCCTCCTCTTCTCCAGGCCAAACACCCCCAGCTCTCTCAACCATTCCTCATAAGGCCTGTTCTCCAGCCCCTTCACCAGCTTTGTTGCTCTTCTCTGGACTCACTCCACAGCCTCAACATCCTTCTTGTGCTGAGGGGCCCAGAACTTAACACAGGATACAAGTATTCAAGTATACCACATTAATTTAAATTTCATAATGAGGAATTCTGAATATTTATGAAAATATTTGTAAGATCAATGATTTGACAGAAAAAATGCTGGCGGATTAGTATAGGGGAAAACGGGCATTGTTGGTTTCAGAAACTAACTGGAATAAAAAGATGTCATAGTACTACTAAATGTGCATCTTTTCTGAATCTGGTGAATCATGATGCAAAGTACTTGGAATATGGAGTGGTTCTAAAGATTTCTGTAAAAGGGCAGAGGAAGAATAAGTGCAACCCTGCCTTGTTTGTGTTAGCACCGTGAGGAGCAGTACAGCTTCAGCCCTCTGAATTCACGGAACTGGCAGCCAACTTAGTGGGTGGGCATCATGGATGCAGTGGCACACGATGCTTGTCTTTTGTTTAGTTTTGTTTTGCTTAAGAAAAATTGCAAATGGTGGTATCCATACATTCAGTACCCTGGCCTGCAAGGTAATTCTAGAAGACTATTCCAAGAACATTAATAGATTTGACTTCAGGTAAACCAAAAACATCCTCTGTGGTTTGCGCTATAGTATTTTCCTTTTATTTATAACCATACTGGCATTTATTATCTTCAGAAGAAGCTAGAACTGGAGAAAAATACTGGATCTGTGACAGTTGTAATTTAATAATTAAATGACCCCCGAGGGTTTGTTTATTTATTTATTTATTATTTAAATTGGCTGTTGGTCTGTACCTTCCTTCCCTCCACAGGTTTTGTCTTGCAATATCTCTCTCAAAACCAGTTGTTGTGCTTTATAGGGTGCCTGCTGAAATCTTTCCATAAACTCTGAAAAGGTCTGGATTAAACCTCTACTAAGAGCTTCTAATACTTTGGGGGAGGAAGCGCCCGCTGTGCGAGATATAATGTGAATATAATTCTTACAAATCTAAAGAGGAGCTGAAAAATGTGTGCAGTGGAGAGAGAGGGCAGTGGCATACTTGGAAAAAAAAAAGGTTGTATTAACGCAGTGCTCATTAAGGAGTAAAAACGCAGTTGTTTCACGTGACATATACATAAACCTAAACTTCTCTACTTCCTTTATGGAGTTGGTCGGAATTGCTGTTGAGACACTGGTGTAGTTTTGGTTTATGTGTGTTAAATCCCTAATGCTTTCTTATCTCCCTAATCAAATTTGAGATCAGTTTTATCTTCCTGTGGTCTGAAATCTACATATTATGTTGAAAGCTATAATTGTGACTGAGATCTTTATTAACTAATCTTTTATAATGAGAACTCTTAGAGTCTCTCTGATCAGTAATAGTGTGCTTCTGATAGAGGTTATCAGAATTTCATGTTTAGAAAGTTTTTTTTCCTTAACTCTGCTCATGAAACGTTTTGTCAGTTTGTTTGGTTAAAAGCAGGAGCATCAAGCTCTCTGGGAGCAATTACACTGCTATGGAACCACTTCTGTTTTCTCAGGTCTTGATCTCTTCTAAGACAAACAAGAATTTGATATAAATCAAGATGAGTGTCTTCTGGACTCTGCTATCCTTTCGCCTTTCTTCTTGTATACAGCAAAGAAAGCAAAGAATTACAGTTGTGGTTTTTTTAGTAGTCATCTGGTTTGTAGCATAGGGTAATCTGTAACCCATCAGTCACATTGTGGAAATTCCCACTTGATAGAAAGCAGTAAAATAGAAAGAGGATGTAAATTTGAAAGTTCCCTTGAAAGTCAAAGAGCTGCTACTCCACCAGTTGTTGCAAAACGTACTTGTAATGGGGAAATGCAGTTGAACTGGTCAGTGGCATCTGGGGGTAAAATCATACCTAATTTCACCAGATTCATCATAGTTTCTTTCCTCTGTTGGGCATGAGAAACAAATCTGAAGCTTTAAATGTCCAAGTATAAAATCTCAATTTATAGTTTGCCTCATTTCCGTCTGCAGTCATGACACAACAGCTGCATGAGAGATGACACAGAGCAAACGAGTGTAATTTTCACTCAGTTTATCCATTTTTACAGTGGGCTTTCAGAGAAAGTAACTTTTTAGCACTGGAAATGCTGAAATATTTAACTGCAGGACCTAAATTGGGTCACAGGTAAAATTAAAGCAGAGTTCTTAGTTTTCTTCCAAGTAAACATTTTAACATATTAGACATAAACAATTACTGGATGGTGCCTAGGAGAGCATAATGTGTTACTCAAGGCTGAGATACAAGCTTAACTGTTAAAACTAGTCTGATATTAACTCCAAGCAGTTTCTGTCAGAATCAGGATTAGAACTGGATGCCTTTCCCCACAGCCAACCGAGGCACAAAGTAAAAAATGAGGTAAACAGCCATAGAGAGCTTTCAGCCAAAACTAGAGATGTTTGTCTTCTTTTTATATGTGGCCAGACCACTGCATATGTTTATCTTCATAGCTGGGAACAAGTTCAGATGATGTCATTTGATTTAGTTTAACCTTTTGAAAGTGATAGCTACTTGGTTCTCTTGATTTTGTATCTGTGTTTTTATAAATTCCAACATCTTTGCATTTATTGTTTGTACAGTCCAACTCAGCTTTCACTGTTTGTGTAAAGGTGATCCCCTCTTTTTAAGGTGTGGGTTTTTTCTTTTTTTTTTTTAAATTTCTTTTCTTTCCTCCGAAAAAGCTGCTCATGATTATGTAAACCCTAATACTTAAGATAACTAATTTTTCTTCATTTGTAAATTCTAATTAAATTTTGTAGAATCATAGAATGGTTTGGGCTGGAAGGGACATTAAAGATCATCCAGTTCCAACCCCTCTGCCATGGGCAGGGACATCTCCCACCAAACAAGGCTGCTCAAGGCCCCATCCAACCTGACCTTCAACACTTCCAAGGTGGGGGCGTCCACAGCTTCCCTGGGCGACCTGTGCCAGTGTCTCACCACCCTCATTGTGAACAATTTCTTCCTAATGTGTAATCTAAATCTCCCCCCTTCTAATTTCAAACCATTCCCCCTCATCCTATAACTCCATGCCCTTGTGAAAAGCTTGTGAGAGCTCTCCAGCTTCCCTGGAAGCCCCATTCAGGTACTGGAAAGCTGCTTTGAGGTCTCCCTGCTGCACTCTCTTCTCGAGGTTCAACAATCCCAAATCTCTCAGCAGAGGTGCTCCAGCCCTCAGATCATCTTTGTGACCCTCCTCTGGGCGTGTTCCAACAGTTCCATATCCTCCTTCTGCTGAGGATTCCAGAACTGGGCACAATATTCCACCTGAGATCTTGAGAGAGCAGAGTAGAGAGAGACAATACCCCCCCCCCCCACCTCCCTGCTGGTCACACCTCTGTTCATGCAGCCCAGAATAGGATTGGCCTTCTGGGCCACGAGCACTAATTGCTGGCTTATGTTGAGCTTCTCATGAATTAGCACCCCCAAGTCCTTCTCTGCAGGGCTGCTCTCAATCACTTCATCCCGTATTCTGTACTGAAACCGTGGATTGCCCCGACCCAGGCGTAGGAACTTGCGTTTGTCCCTGTTGAACCTCGTGAGGTTCTCACAGCCCCACTTTTTCAGCCTGTCCAGCTCCCTCTGGATGACATCCCATCCTTCTGGTGTGGCAGCTGCACCACTAATCTTGTTGTCATCTGCAGACTTGCTGAGGGTGCACTCAATCTCACTGTCAATATCATTGGTGAAGGTATTAAAGAGTACTGGTCCCAGTATGGATTCCTGAGGGACACCACTTGTCAGAGATCTCCATCTGGACATCAAGCCGTTGCACACTACTATTTGAATGCAACCATGCAACAAATTCCTTATCCATTGAACAGTACACACGTCAAATCCATATCTCTCCAATTTAGAGAGAAAGGTGTAGGGGACCATGTTAAAGGCTTTACAGAAGTCCAGATAACTGACATCCATTGCTTTTCCTATGTCCACTGTTCACCCCATCATAGACAGCACCTGTAAAATTTCCACTTTGAAATCTTCAGGAGTTTTCTGTGAGTAGCAGTCCTCTGGCAGTTGCCTCCAGGATGTGGTCAGGATGGCATCAAGTTGTCCCAAGAGAAGAGAAGGCTCTGGGGAGACCTTAGGGTGACCTTCCAAATACCTGAAGGGAGCTTCTAAGAAAGCTGGGGGTGGATTTTTTACAAGGGTATGGAGTGATAGGTTCAGGAAGAATGGCTTTGAATTGGAAGGGGGCATGATGTCAGGGGCTTTGGAACTGGTTGATCTTTAAGATCGCTTCCAACTCAAACCAAGAAGGCCAATGGCATCCTGGCTTGTATCAGAAACGGTGTGACAAGCAGAACCAGGGAGGTTATTCTCCCTCTGTACTCAACACTGGTGAGACCGCTCCTTGAATCCTGTGTTCAGTTGTGGACCTCTCACCACAAGAAGGATGTTGAGGCTCTGAAGCAAGTCCAGAGAAGAGCGACAAAACTGGTGAAGGGTCTGGAGAACAGGCCCTATGAGGAGAGGCTGAGAGAGCTGGGGGTGTTTAGCCTGGAGAAGAGGAGGCTGAGAGGAGACCTCATTACTCTCTACAACTACCTGAAAGGAGGTTGTGGAGAGGAGGGAGCTGGGCTCTTCTCCCAAGTGACAGGGGACAGGACGAGAGGGAATGGCCTCAAGCTCCGCCAGGGGAAATTTAGGCTAGACATCAGGAGGAAGTTTTACACAGAAAGGGTCATTGGGCATTGGAATAGGCTGCCCAGGGAGGTGGTTGATTCACCTTCCCTGGAGGTGTTTAAGGCACGGGTGGACGAGGTCCTCAGGTTTAGTGTTTGATAGGAATGGTTGGACTTGATGATCCAGTGGGTCTCTTCCAACGTGGTTGTTCTATGATTCTATGATTCAACGTAATGGCAGGACCTCCTCTTGCAAACCACTTGCCTAACTCTCCTTTTGATGCAAGGTCATAGTTGGAAATTAAGTAGGAATCCGTAGCATGGAGGAAATGTGGCTTTATTAGGAAAATGGTAATAATAGCTTTTTTTGGTAAATAAAATTAGAGTTTTATGTGGAGAACAGGAGTTTTATTAAAGGTACAACTAGGCTGTATCTCTGTTTCATGGCCTTCTGAACTAAATACTTTTTGGAGTGTGTGTTTTGGGATTCGCTGTGCTAGTGTTTTATTTGGCTTCTCAGTAAGTTACTTCAGGCTGTGTCTTAGGCGAGCATAGGTTTGTTTGCTAAATTTCTGGTTAAGTCAAGCTACCTTGAAAAGCAAAACCTTTCCCAGTGCAATCCCTGTCAGTCACACCAGTTGCTACAGAAACAAATCAATCTTGAAAACAGTTTTGGACTTTGCTTTAATATCACTGCTAAGACTTTGCTGTGTCATAGTGAAAGCCCAGCTCTTTTTTGTTGGGTCTCTGACTTAGTAACTTAGATCAGTGTTAGTGGTTTAGTTATTCATTATTACCTTGAGGTGTCACTGTGTTTTTTTTCTGCTGATCTGTTTTATACGAAAGTCGAGTGAAGGTTATTTACTGATGCTAGTTTATCTCTAATGGCTTCTGATTTATGGAGAGCTTCGTTGGAAATCTGTCTGCACTACATAAGTTTATATAAGTAGTATTGCTGCTTTAAGGAAGCCTTTCCCTTTCTAATTGCCTGTTGTACTGAAATGTTAAGTAAACTTTTTGCCTTTTTCAGCTCTGTTGTAAAATTAGACATTTATGATGTAGTAAAACCTTATCTGAAGAAAATGAGCATAGGTTGTGTTGGCAAAATGGAATTCTTTGGATAAAGAAATGTATTTCAATCGCAGATATATTTTCTTATATGATCTTGCTTCTCAACTTTTTGTTTTCTAATTTGTTATTCTTGTTTGAAAACCTTAGTGGTCAAGGCCTCTGGAATTACTTTCACCCCAACGTTTATATAGTGAGAAGTAAAGAGAAATTTCTTTCAATATTCCCTAACTATGTTGATAGTGTGGTTCATATAGTTGGTAGACCTAAATATCCAACGCATGCTTAATTCAGTGGTGATGTTCTTTTTAATTACAAAATATTTGTCATTGTCAGAGTAATCAGCTTTGTATGAATTAAGGCTATTTACTCTTATTGTTGATGGTATAGACAGTGAGATGGAGTGCACCCTCAGCAGGTTTGCAGGTGACAGCAAGCTGATTGGTGCAGTTATCACATCAGAAGGATGGGATGTAATGCAGAGGGACCTGGAGAAGTGTGCCTGTGTGAGTCTTCCAGTACCTGAAGGGGCCTCGCGTAAAGATGAAGAGGCGCTTTTTACAAGGACCTGGAGCGATAGGATGAGGAGGAATGGCTTGAAATTGGAAGGGGAAAGATATAGGTTAAACATTGGGAAGAAATTCTGTGATGTGAAATGAGAGACACTGAAAAAGGTGTGATCTGACATACAAATGACTGTTATAAAGAAAAGGTGAAAGGGCTTGGCAGGATAGTCTCTGCCCAGCTTCATAGGCCCTTTTTTGTAACACATATGGAAAACATGTTTGTAGGAAACCAAGAAAAGTAATGCTGTGCTTTTACTGGGGGTTTGCGTGTCCATTGACTTCTGTGCTGATCTTCGGGTCGGAATGAATTATGTTCTTTTAACAGCAAGAAGTTTTAAGTACTTTCAGCCTTCGGTGAAAACCGTTTATAGCACGTTTCATGGCTACAGGGCTTTGTTTGCATGAGCCTAAACTAACACTGCCTGCGATCTGGTTTGTATATGAATTTTTGAGAGCTTTTTGTTACTCTGCTGTTGACATGATTATACATATGTTGTTATTGGTGTAGAGCCGTGTTTCATTTTCTTACCTTCTGTCCCTAACCACGTGCACACTTAGCTTCCATCTGTGTATGTCACTTCAACTCCTCTAGCCAGGGAGTTTAACATTTAGACTGGAGTTGTTCCACTTCATAACTGGTCTGTCAGGTTTTCACTTTTTATGTGAAACTATTGCAAAGCAAACTTAAGATATTGGGACCAAATAATTACTCAGTAACAGAGGAGAGGAACTTTCAGATTTGTAGTATTAGGAGAAGCCTTACAATCTTAATCATTGTAGTCTTTTGTTAGTTGTTCACTTTTTTAACCATAATGACTGATAACTGGAAAAAAATCTGTTGGTTATTTCACAGTATCCTGATCACTTATTCACTGGCTGGGCATGTGGAAGAGGAAAGCACATGAAATTTAACAAGGGCAAGTGTCAGGTTTTGCACGTGGGACACTGGATATACAGACTGGGGAGCAAGAGGCTGGAGAAAAGCCCTGTGGGAAGGGATCTGGGGGTTCTGGTCCACAGCAAGTGTGCCCTGGCAGCCAAGAGAGCCAACCGTGTCCTGGAGTGCATTGAGTACAACATTGCCAGCTGGTTGAGAGAAGTGATTGTCTCGCTCTGCTCCATGCTGGTGCAGCCCAGCTTCGAGTATTGTGTGCGGTTTTGGGTACCGCAGTATAAAACTGATACCAAGCTACTGAGAGTGTCCAGAGGAGGGCCAGAAAGTTGTAGAAAGGGTCTAGAGGGAAAGTCGTATGAGGAGCAGCTGAAGGCGCTTGGGTCTTTTCATCCTGGAGAAGAGTAGACTGAGGGGGGACCTCGTTGCAGTTTACTGCTTCTTCACATGGGAAAGAGGAGAAGAAGGCACTGATTTCTTTTCTTTGGTGACCAGTGACAGGACCTGAGGGAATGCCAGGAATGATAGAATCACTAAGTTGGAAAAGAACTGTTGGATCATAGAGTCTAACCATTCCTGTCAAGGAAGATGTGCCAAGGGAGGTTTAAGTTGGATATTAGGAAAAGGTTCCTTACTCAGAAGGTGGTGGAGCAGTGGAACAGCTCCCCAGGAGAACAGTCATGGCACCAAGCCTGACAATATTCAAGAAGCATTTGGACAACGCCATGGGATACAAGGTGAGAATGTTGGGTTGTCCTATGCAGGGGTAAGTTTAACTCTATCATCCTTGTTGGTCCCTTCCAACTCAGGTCATTCTGTGATTCTGTGAAAAAATGTGAAACAGAGCTTAGCGTATACAGTTAAGAATTAACACTTCTGCATCCACTTTTGACAAGGTTAAAGGAAATCATAATTAAATTATTTTAAAACATAGCTTGGAATTCAAATCTGTTACTCTTTTTTTGTTGGACTCTTAGATCGGTCTTGACACGATCAGCATTTTATTATAGAGATTTGGTGAAGAACTTGGATGGTTCATTGTTTTCTTAATGAATTAAATGTGAGTTGTACATGGTATTGTCTCCAGGAAAAATGAGTCTTAATTCAGTTTCATAGTTGTGGTACCCATTGTCCAACTTTTGCTTTTAAGGTTGCGTTGGAATAGGGAGGGGAGAAGCAAGGGGGAGACTTTTTTTTCTTCTGGTGCAACTATTTGTGTGGCTTTTGCTCAGGGCTACAATTTGAATCATGTTTATGCTGTGATGGTGAGCAACTCTGAGATCGCATGTGAACTTTAATTTCTCCACTCTGTAATCCTGTTGGAGTAGGAGTGTAGACCCTGGTCTGTGCCAAGGGTTGCACTTTAAAAATGGCCTCAGATGCTCTGTGAAACTGAAGGGGGAGGGAGGATTTTAAGTGCTGTCTAAGACAAGGTAACAGCTGAATTAGGAAGAGTTGAGAGAGTTGCAATAAAGTGAAAATTGCGGGGTTTGTAATGGATTAATTTTATGTAAATAAATCTATGAGAAGAAGTCTTTGTGTTCACACAAAGCCATTGAGTTCATCTTGTGCACACAGAACAAGTTCATTTGTATGGAATTAATTTGAAATGCAGGAGATTCTGCCAATACTTCTTGCCTGGCCAGGATCTGCACATAATTTGCCTGTAGCTTTGCAAAATTCTTCATGTGAATGATATAAGCAAACTTAGAATTTTGATAATGCATGATGCTTAAACTTGATAAGTAGCTGTAGTAACTCTCTCCTGTCCCATTTCTACAGGTAAAATATATTAGCTCTATATTGTCCTTACCTGCAGTTGTGATATGAAGTTATGAGAGGTCAGGATAAGAACCATACATGTCCATATTCACTGTTGATTAAGCTATTCCAGCTCCACCTCCCATATGTAGGTAGATATGTGTCTCTTTATGTATCAATATATTCTGTAGATCAGTCAGCAATCCCAAGTCCTTCTCTGCAAGGCTGCGTTTGATCTAGTTTTTTTAACAAAAAACCGACTTGCTGTTCCTAATGAGGTATTCATAGAATCACAGAATAATCAGGTTGGAAGAGGCCCATCAAATCATCGAGTCCAACCATTCCTATCAAACACTAACCCATGTCCCTCAGCACCTCGTCCACCTGTGCCTTAAACACCTCCACAGAAGGTGAATCAACCACCTCCCTGAGCAGCCTCTGCCAGTGCCCAATGACCCTTTCTGTGAAAAATTTTTTCTAGTGTTCAGCCTAAACCTCCCCTGGCGGAGCTTGAGGCCATTCCCTCTTGTCCTGTCCCCTGTCACTTGGGAGAAGAGCCCAGCTCCCTCCTCTCTACAATCTCCTTTCAGGTAGCTGTAGAGAGCAATGAGGTCTCCTCTCAGCCTCCTCTTCTCCAGACTAAACAACCCCAGCTCTCTCAGCCGTTCCTCATAAGACCATTCTGATGTTTCTGGAACTTGATGCCTGCTGTGATTGTTACATCTACAGAAGCTGGTTCTTCTGTATGAACTTTGGGATACAAATACTTTTCTTGGTACATTCACCTCAAAAGGGAAAGGTTGGCACTTGCTTAAGGCTTATGTCTGGTAACAAATTTTTATGATTAAATTATGCTTGTGTATGCCACTAAAAAAATCTAAGTGGTATTCATTTCTAGAATAAAATACCTTGTGGATGATACTATGAATGTGTGTGGGGTTTCAGTTGAATTTAGAGGAATAAGGAATGCCAAGGTGTTACCTCTGCTCTGAGGACAGGCTGAGAGAGTTGAGGTTGTTCAGGCTGGAGAAGAGAAGGCTCCAGGGAGACCTTAGAGAAGCCTTTCAGTACCTGAAGGAGCTGCAAGAACGATGGGGAGGGACTTTTCACAAGGATATGTAGTGATAGGACGAGGGAAAATGGCTCTAAGTTGGAAGGGGGAAGATTTGTATTAGACATTAGGTGGAAATTGTTGATGCTGAGGGTGGTGAGACACTAGCCCAGTTTTCCCAGGGAAGTTGTGGCTGCCCCATCTCTAGAGTGGTTGAAGGCCAGGTTGGATGGGGCCTTATATCACCCTGGTCTGGTGGGAGGTGTCCCTGCCTGTGGCAGGAGAGTTGGAACTGAATGATCTCTGAGGTCCCTTCTAACCCAAACCATTCTGTTTGTAAGGGAGGTTGTGTTTCTTCATATACTCAGTTACAGTGCATATCGATCTCAGCCTTAGATTTGGAATTGTCATGTCATATTCTACTTCTAAGGTTAGTTACAGACTCAATTCTGTCAGTACCCCATGCCTTACTTGCTAGTATCTCAGTACCAGATGCTCACACCATATTTTTCTGTGACATGCAGTATGTCTACATATCACAACAGTTCAGGAAGCAAAAGGAAGGTATTGGCTCTCTGTATTTATAAGTTTAAGTTTGTTGACCAACTGTGACTGATTTTGTGATATTGGTATTTGTGATATCGATAACCAGAGGTATTGTGATAATGTTGTTTCAAATGTGGCTGTTGGTAAATAATCCAGTAATACGGGGCAATAGTCTGAGTCTAAAAAGATGTTTATATGGTTCACATGAAAGCTTTCTTCTACCAGCGAAAGAGACTGAGAAATTCTGCATAGGAGGTTCAGGGCTGTTAGCATCTTAAGTGGACTGATTAAAAAATTAAGAATCAAAAAGTCATTAATTTACCGGGGAATCTAGACATGGATTTTTTTTCAAAGTTCATAAAGACAGCTGTTAGTGTATTTATTATTATCTAGACAACCTAGCATTTAGTGAGGACTGGTCATCCGGCCAGCCTTTTGCTGAAAACACAAATGTTGCCAAAACTGAATCAGGTCAGAAGTGACTGTTCCTGCAAGTTTGGAAAACCTCCAAGGATGGAGATCCCACAACCTCTCTTCCTCCTATGAATATGTGCATTTAGAAAATGGTTCTCTGCAGCAGAACAAAACATCTGGTGTAGTTCCTGATGGGCAGCTCACACCTAATGACTTTTTTATGTTGTCTGTTGTTTCTCTACTAGCCAAAACAAACATGCTTTGGGTAGGATTCTCTTAGGAATGAAAAAAAAGCAATTAAGATACTTTCTGAGTATAAGATAGTCAAATGTCAACATGGGTTTACCAGAGGCAGGTCCTGCCAAACCAACCTGATCTCCTTCTATGACAAAGTCACTCGGCTGCTGAATGAGGGAAAGGCTGTGGATGTGGTCTTTCTGGACTTCAGTAAAGCCTTTGACACAGTTTCTCACAGCATTCTGCTACGGAAACTGTCAGCCTCTGGCCTGGGCAGATGCACACTCTCCTGGGTAGAAAACTGGCTGGATGGCCGGGCCCAGAGAGTGGTGGTAAATGGTGTTAAGTCCAGCTGGAGGCCAGTGACAAGTGATGTTCCCCAGGGCTCAGTGCTAGGTCCAGTCCTGTTCAATGTCTTCATCAATGACCTGGATGAGGGCATTGAGGGTACCCTTAGCAAGTTTGCAGATGACACAAAGCTGTGTGCAAGTGTCGATCTGCTGGAGGGTAGGGAGGCTTTGCAAAGGGACCTGGACAGGCTGGACCACTGGGCAGTGTCCAACGGCATGAGGTTTAACACGGCCAAATGCCGGGTCCTGCACTTGGGGCACAACAACCCTATGCAGAACTACAGACTGGGAAAAACCTGGCTGGAAAACTGCCAGGAGGAGAGGGACCTGGGGCTATTGGTCGACAACTGACTGAACATGAGCCAGCAGTGTGCCCAGGTGGCCAAGAAGGCCAATGGCATCCTGGCTTGTATCAGAAACGGTGTGACCAGCAGGTCCAGGGAGGTGATTCTCCCTCTGTATTCAGCACTGGTGAGGCCACTCCTTGAGTCCTGTGTTCAGTTCTGGGCCCCTCACCACAAGAAGGATGTTGAGGCTCTGGAGCAAGTCCAGAGAAGAGCGACGAGACTGGTGAAGGGGCTGGAGAACAGACCCTGTGAGGAGCGGCTGAGAGAGCTGGGGTTGTTTATCCTGGAGAAGAGGAGGCTGAGAGGAGACCTCATTGCTCTCTATAACTGCCTAAAAAGAGGTTGTAGAGAGGAGGGAGCTGGGCTCTTCTCCCAAGTGACAGGGGACAGGACGAGAGGGAATGGCCTCAAGCTCCGCCAGGGGAGATTTAGGCTGGAGATTAGGAGGAGGTTTTTCACACAGAGGGTCATTGGGCATTGGAATAGGCTGCCCAGGGAGGTGGTTGATTCCCCTTCCCTGGAGGTGTTTAAGGCACGGGTGGATGAGGTCTTGAGGGACTTGGTTTAGTGTTAGATAGGAATGGTTGGACTTGATGATCCGATGGGTCCCTTCCAACCTGGTTGTTCTGTGATTCTGTTCTGTGAAATGTGGTGACATCTCGTCTTACATTAAATAATTTGTCTGAGTGACTGTGCTGTGCTCTGTAGTTTCATATGTTTTCAGTTTTGTGTGTGTTCAGTAATTCATTCAGGAACTTGCCATGCTGGAATGCCGGGTTGGTGTATATCAATGGTGTATATGATGACACCAAGCTGAGTGGTGCAGTTGTCACACAGGAATGACGGGATGTCATCCAGAGGGACCTGGGCAAGGTGGAGAAGTGGGGCTGCATGAAACTCATGAGGTTCAACAAAACCAAGTGCAAGGTCCTACACCTGGGGCAATCCACAGTTTCAATACAGGATGGGGGATGATGCACTCGAGAGCAGCCCTGAGGAGAAGGACTTGGGTGTGCTGGTTGATGAGAAGCTCACCATGAACCAGCAGTGTGCTCCCACAGCCTAGAAGGCCAACTGTATCTTAGGCCATGCTGGAAGAAGCGTTACCAGCAGGTCAAAGGAGTCAATTCTGCTCTTCTGCTCTGCTGTTGTGAGACCCCACCTGGAGTATTGTGTCTGTTTCTGGAATCCTTAACAGAAGAAGGATATGGAACAGTTGGGACAGGTCCAGAGGAGGCTACAAGAATTATCAGAGGGCTGGAGCACCTCTGCTGTGAGGACAGGCCGAGAGGGTTTGGGTTGTTTAGCCTGGAGATGAGAAGGCTCCAAGGAGACCTTATTTCTTCCAAGGGTCTGTAGTGACAGGATGAGGGGGAATGGCTTTAAATTGGTAGGGGCTAAGATTTAGATTAAACATTAGGATGAAGTTCTTCAGAATGAGAGTGGTGAAGCTGTGGCACAGGTTGCCTAGGGAAATTTTGGATGCCTCCTTCCTGGAAGTGTTGAAGGCCAGGTTGAATGGGGCATTGAGCAGCCTTGTCTGGTGGGAGGTGTCCATGTCTGTGTCCATGGCAAGAGTGTTTGAACTGGATGATCTTTAAGGTCCCTTTGAATCCAAGCCATCCTATAGTTCTATGGTAAGTAGAATAAATGGATAAGTAAAACACTTGGCTGTGCTCTGGTATGCAGTTCTGTAGCTGATGCTTTGAGGCCTGAGCTTGGTTTTAAAGAGTTCTAACAATATATGTCATCTTGGCTTTGCTGCAGTAAAAAAACTGATGTGTGAACTAAAGTCAGCAAGGTGTGTGTGTGTGGTAGTTTTGTGATTGGAGTTGGGTTTTGTGTTTTAGGTTTGTTTTGGTTGTGTTTTGGTTGCCTTTGTGTTTTGGTTTCATTATTTTTAGTTTTAAATTTAAAAAAAAACCCTAACTATTTTGGGCTTTGACTTGAGTTTATGTCGCAGTTTAGCCCTGGACTGGCTAGTTTTGGCAGCTAAAACTGAGCGGTGTGGCTCCCAATTCCCTTCTCTTCCTCCACCCATGGGGAAAGGGAAATGAGAAGGAGACTTGCAAGTTGGAAATTAAAACTACTGCTTTAATGAAATAATAACAACAACAATAATAGTAATAATAACAATAAGAATAAAATACATACAAATATATGAAATCGCGCCCCCACCCCTCGATAACTCTACATCACCACAAATGCTGTAGAGCAGACACAAGGGAAAGGGTCCAGGCTAGGAGGAAGCTGGACTCTGGATCAGGATTCAGGAATGAATGGATCTGAGATCAGGGGCAAATACATGGGTGAGGTCATCACTGGGTATTGGCCATCAAAGAAGAGAGCAAGACCCTCATGATTAATCCCAAGTGTGAAGGATATGGGATGGAATACTCTGCTGGTCAGTTAGGGGTCACCTGACCAGTCTGCTCCTCCCTGCAGGTGTGGTCTTTTTCACCTCTCTGTCTCACATCTCCACCAGCTCAAGGATGGCCTTGGTTACTATAGGAATAAATACAAGCAATGGCCTTTCTGATTACAGATGTCCCATGTTATCACTTCCAGAGAGGAACCCTGTCTGAAAACATGCAGTTAACTTTCAGAAGATGAAGTCACTTAGATGATACTGAGCTGAAGTTAGAAAACCGACTGTAATTTAGCTCAAACCACATAGCTGGTGGGATGCATTACACTATCACGGCTAACGTGGCAATAAAGCTGTTTTGAAACCGAATGTTATTGGCTTTGTATAGAATCTTTTTTTTCTCCTTGTAATTTTGTCAGAGTGAAAAACCTGCAGCTGAGCTGCAAGATCTGAAATTGTGGGGGTTTGGGAGGAAGCAGCTTGGTTTTTTGTCACTGCAGTTAAGCGTGTAGTTTTTAATGCTAGAAGCGCTCAGTGTTGTTTCAGTTTGTTCAAGATTTAAACAGTGTTTGAAGTCTGCACAAAATCAACATCATAGTGTAGAAAACTTTTAATGACTTATCAAAATGTTACATTTAGTTTATTAACAGTGTAGATTTTGTACGCTTGGTTTCCAGAAGTCCTAAGAAAAACGTACTTGGCTACTGACTGACCTACAAGTGACTTAACATTCCCACAAAATCATTTGTAGTAATAATTTGATCAAAGGATAGAGGGGAAAAAAAACCAGATGCTTTCAGTGAAAAAAGGGTGGTTTAGATCTAAAGTTGAGGTATTGATAAATATTGGAGTTGATCTATTTTTAAGTGGGATATTTAACGTTGAAGCTAGTGTGCTAGTTGTGTAGTAGGTTTGTTGTGACTGTGGCTGTTATTTATTGGTCCAAGTAAAATCAGAAAGAGCACTTTTCTGTCCGCAAAGATTTTATAAGTACCCTTTGTGCAAGCAAAAATCTCTGATATTCTGTTGATCTACATCAGTAGAATAAATCATGAGAAGTGCGAACTTATTTTAAGAAAGGGATAATCACTATTTTTGTTCTTAACAGTGTCTGCACCAAAGTTCTAGGGGTTTTTTGGGGGTGGGGGACCTCTGTGTCTGATAGTGCTTGCAAGTTGTTGAAGCCCAGCTAGGGAAAGTTGACATGTAGAGCAACATAAATATTTGTATAGTAGTTATTGTGTGGACTTCATCAAATGAAGCATGGCCACCAGTGCTCTACTCTGCTCTCATGAGACCCTGCCTGGAGTCCTGTGTCCAGTTCTGGAATCCTCAACAGAAGAAGATATGGAACTGTTGGAACAGGTCCATAGGAGGCCATGGAGATGATCTGAGGGCTGGAGCACCTCTGCTGTGAGGACGAGCTGAGGGAGTTGGAGTTATTCAGCCTGGAGAAGCCTGTGAGGAGACCTTAGAGCAGCTTCCAGTATCTGAAGGGGGCTACAAGAAAGCTGGGGAGGGACTTTGTACTTGGCCATGTTGGGACAGGATGAGGAGAAATGGCTTTAAATTGGAGGGGGAAAGATTTAGAGTAGACTTTAGGAAGAAATTGTCCACACTGAGGGTGGCGAGACACTGGCCCGGGCTGCCCCCTCCTTGGAAGGGCTGAGGACCAGGTTGGGTGAGGCCGTGATCAGCCTGATCTGGTGGGAGGTGTCCCTGCCTGTCACAGGGGCATTGGAACTGGCTGATCTTTAAGGTCCTTTCCAACCCAAACCATTCCATAATTCTATGAAGGACAGATCATAGGGGCACTGAAAGGGAAAGGAACTGAAAAATAATGCAGAGTTGACATTTCTTCATTTGTCCCTTGTGTTGAAGCAAAGTTGTTCCACAAGTAATAATTTAACTTAGTTTCACGTAGCAGTGACAGTTTGCAATGCTAATTGCATGCCTATATACTCCAGTGTACTGTGCTTTTCAGGGACAGACCTAGCACTCTACTTTATTCCCGGTAGTCAGGTTAGCCTAAGAGAAGGGACAGCCTTGTTTTGTGCTGTGTTTTTAGCTCAGGAAATACAGGTGGCTGTTCTGTTTGCCATAGGCAAAGCAGGATGATGAATACCGAGTGTCTGACTGACGGCAATTGATGTGGGGAAACAAGAAAAAAAAAAAAGAAACATGTAGGTGCAGGTCTGCTAGTAAAGGAATTTGTCGTGGTTTATTCATGGAGGATCTGATGCTAACAAAGAAGCAAGACTATACCCTTGTCTTCAGATAGTCTACTAAACATTTAAAAGTGTGAATAAACTGTAATATTTTGCAAACTTTCTAAAGTTCAGTGCTTTTAAAATCTGTTTTTCTCTATTCCATATGCAAGTATTTACTGCGGTTCATCTCAAACACCAGAATAAAAAATGAAGTTATTCCTCTCGACACACAGCTGCTTTTTGATATGACTTGTTCTTCTAGTTGACCAGCTTGGTTTAACTGCTGTGCTGTGTAAAATGAAAGTAAACTTAGAATGCTTTAATTAACTGTCCTAGTATGTGATGATAGAGCAAATAGTTTTAGTGTAACATGTTCATTACAGAAAGATGTATCCAACTCATCTGTGAATCTTTTATTTGCTTATATGTATACAATCATAGACTGGTTTGGGTTGGAAGGGACCTTAAAATCACCCAGTTCCAACCCCCCATGGTTGTCTCCAATGGGCAGGGACACCTCCCACCACACCAGGCTACTCAAGGCCCCGTCCAACCTGGCCTTGAACACCTCCAGGGAAAGGGCATCCACAGCTTCTCTGGGCAACGTGTGCCAGTGTTTCACCACCCTCATTGTCAACAGTTTCTTTCTAATGCCTAATCTAATTCTTCCCCCTTCCAGTTTAATGTCATTCCCCTCATCCTGTCACTCCAGGCCCTTGTGAAAACTCCCTCCTCAGTTTTCTTGGAAGCGTCCTTCAGGTGCTGGAAGTTACCCTGGAGCTTTCTGTTCTTCAGCCTGAACAAGCCCAACTCTCTCAGTCTGTCCTTACAGCAGAGGTGTTCCAGCCCTCGGATTGACTTTGTGACACTCCTCAGGATGCATTCTAACCGTTCAAGTCCTTCATACATTGGAGATTCTGAAACTGGAAACAGTACTCCAGGCAGGGTCTTATGAAAGCAGAGTAGAGGGGGAGAATCCCCTCCCTTACCCTGCTGGCCACTCTGGTTTTGATTCATTCCAGGATTTAGTTGCCCGTCTGGGCTGTTAATGCACATTGCTGGCTTGTGTTGATCTTCAGCTGCCCAGATGGCGAAGAAGGCCAATGGCATCCTGGCTTGTATCAGAAATGGCATGACCAGCAGGTCCAGGGAGGTTATTCTCCCTCTGGACTCTGCACTGGTGAGACCGCTCCTTGAATCCTGTGTCCAGTTCTGGGCCCCTCAGCACAAGAATGACGTTGAGGCTCTGGAGCGAGTCCAGAGAAGAGCCACGAAGCTGGTGAAGGGGCTGGAGAACAGGCCCTATGAGGAGTGGCTGAGAGAGCTGGGGTTGTTTAGCCTGGAGAAGAGGAGGCTGAGGGGAGACCTCAGTGCTCTCTATAACTCCCTGAAAGGAGGTTGTAGAGAGGAGGGAGCTGGGCTCTTCTCCCAAGTGACAGGGGACAGAACAAGAGGGAATGGCCGCAAGCTCCGCCAGGGGACAATTAGGCTGGAGATTAGGAGGAAGTTTTTCACACAGAGGGTCATTGGAGTAGGCTGCCCAGGGAGGTGGTTGATTCACCTTCCCTAGAGGTGTTTAAGGCATGGGTGAATGAGGTCCTGAGGGACATGGTTTAGTGTTTGATAGGAATGGTTGGACTTGATGATCTGATGGGTCTCTTCCAACCTGATTGTTCTATGATTCTATGATTCTCATCCACCAATGCCCCCAGGTCCTTCTCTGCGGGGCTGGTCTAGATAATAGAATTTTATAGTAGTTTGAGGGACCTTAAAGATCTAGTTCCAACCCCTATGCATGGGCAGGGACACGTCCCACTAGTCCTTGGAAAATAATAGAATATGTGTAAGATTTCTGGGAAAATTTATATGTGTGCATGTCAGTGGGAAATACATCCTGTAAGCAGCTTTTGTCTCACAGCGGACGATGGATGGAGATCACTGCCTCCTGTTGCCCACCCCTGACAAATCACATCAATCTCGTTATCCATCATCCTCTATTGAAATGGGATCACCCTGACCCATGTGTAGGACCTTGCACTTGGCCTTGTTTAACCTCATGAGGTTCCCAGAGGCCTGTTTCTCCAGCTTGTCCAGGTTCTTCTGGATGACATCCTGTCATCCTTCTGGTGTGACAGAGAAATTATATGTGACTTTATTCCAATCAGAAATGCGAATTATAACACATAGGCATGTTCTGAAAAATAAAACCCCTTAAAATTCTCAATGTTCAATATAGAATTTCAATGATAGGCACCTGTTTGGAATGAAAAGGTATAGCAGTGTTAGATATTCTTTGTAAATCCACTCAAGGACTTCGTACAGCATGAAATTTCTGTTCTCTCAAAGTAGAAGACATCAGGTGTGCCTGTGATCTATTTCTGATACTGGAAATTTTTGTATTTGAAGTTTTCGTGTGTTTTTATTAACCTTTACAGAATAACTTTATGCTGTTTAGCCAATGTGAGAAAAGCAACGAAGAGAGGAAGGCAATATTGGTTGTGAGGTACATGACTTTTTTTATACTCTAATTTGTGGCCTATTTCTTCTTTTCAGTAGCACTAGATGCACCATTTATGGAAATGTTACCTAGTCACAACAGGAGAGAAAGATAGTAAAAATAAAGATTTTAATTTTCTTTTTCAGTGCTGCTCAAGGTACGAACTTTTTGGTTGTACAGTTAATAGAGACCAATTTATAGGTTTTCAGAGGTTGAACACTTCCTTCTTTAATGAATGATTTGGTATTAATAGTATTCAGTTTTCTTCTGTTCGATGAATCCATTGTCATTCCAAGGTTCTGTTCGGCTTCATTGCAAGAAACAGTGGGAGCCGAGCAATGTAGCCAGGCCTCTCCTTAAAAGAGAGAAGGGTAAAATGGGTAATTTCTTTAATCAGTGCTTGTAGTGTGCTGTTCAAAAGCAACCAGCAGATTTTTGGCGATTGTGACAATTCAGCCACTTTTTATAAGGAAAACCTGTGTGCTTAATGCTTTTTATTTTGTTTGGCTTTGGCTTTTCTGATTAAGTCTATCAGTAGTTATTGCTGGGCAGATATATCAGCGATGCAGAAGAAACTGGCAGTTAAGATTGCAGACTGTTAAAATTGTGGGAGGTTGATTCTAAAAATAATTACATACATGCAATTCCATTGTTTGTGTGTATATAGGAGTGATCTTAAACTGTTTAAATGCAGCTTATACTAAATAGTTTCATTTTCTGTGATGTTGCAAGCCTCAGGATTCTTCCACTGTTGCTTTTGCAAATCAAAATCACACAACTTGGGAGTTCAACTTGGTGTTGTTTTTACTAGTTCATCAGATTTTAAACTGCTCAAACAAGACTAACCTGGCTAAAAAATTCAAGTGGTGCCTTTTAATACAGGTACTGCTTCCAGAAACAGCAGGATAATTTGGAAACAGGAGATATGGCTGTCACCTAGTTGAACCCTCTTGATAAAGGCCAGATAACGTAATCCATGAATTTTGCTGTTGACAATACGTGCGTTTATTCTTACCAAATTCCATTCTATTTAAATGTTTACTTTCAGTGAAGTCATGCAAAGACCATGCTGGAGAAGACGAAGGTTGTTTCTGCATGAAATGTGGAAAGGATTCAGAAATTAATTTCCCTTCTGAGAATTTGGGCAGAATAGCATTTTTGTTTTATTAAAGTAATACGAAAGTAATGGAATATGGAATAGGAAAATGGGTTGGCTTGGAAGGGACCTTAAAGATCATCCAGTTCCAACCCCCCTGCCATGGGCAGGGACACCTCCCATCAAACCAGGCTGTTCAGGGCCCATTCAACCTGGCATTGAACACCTCCAGGGATGGGGCAGCCACAGCTTCCGTGGGCAACCTGTACCAGCGCCTCACAACCTCGGCGTGAAGAATTTCTTTCTAATGTCTAATCTAAATCTATCCTATCGCTCCATGCTCTTGTGAAAAATCCCTCCTCAGCTTTCTTGGAGGCCCCTTTGGGTACTGAAAGACTGCTCTAACATCTTATTTAAATGGAATTTTTAACTCCTGTCTTTGTAGAAGGTATAGACTTGCTATTGCTTTTAGTGCTTGAACATTTTGGAAAAACCAAGTCTAGTAAAATTTAGACATTGCTTTAATTAAAAAAAAAAGAAAGTAAGAAAAGAAAGAAAACTTGAATACTTCAATCAGAGTGAGATTTGAATTTTAATTTATTTTCTTGAATATGATTGGAGAACATGCGGCAGATAAAAATGGGTTCCTGCAGTCTGCAAAGGCATCAGCTTGCGTATTGACTTCACTTTTCAAAGTCAGTGCAGTCTATCCAAACCCATTGTAAAGCCAGTTTTAGTTTGCATTTAAGAATTGGTTTGAAACTTCCCACCTTCTTTTGGAGTTTAGACAGTCATGCTTTATTAATTAATAACATTTAAACCCAACGTGACTTAGTTACTTTACAGCTCTTTGTGTTAGAGGGAGGCAGTGGATTAAATCTGAGGCCTAGTTTTCTTGATGGGGATTTCATAACATTTCTCACACAGAGCTCTTCTTGTCTTGGGCTTTGGATAAATATGTGTCTAGGTTTCTGTGGCTTCAGTAGTTGCCTGTTTGTTTGCTGAAGCTCTGGCTTGTAACTTCCTTCAGTGAGACTTCTCAAATTTGAGAGATGACTTACACAGTGGATTATAAGAATAAAAGATACACTTGTTTTGTTTGCGGTGGATTTTTTTTTGTTGTTGTTGTTTCATTTTGCTTTGATTTGTTTTGGGGTTTTTTACCGAGGTTTAGTGATCAGTAAATGTAATAGAAGATCAGCAGGTTATGGCACTTTGACAATGGTTATAACACTGTTTAAAAGATAATGCACTACAAGCATTTTTGAACTGTTTGAAGAGAAGAAAGATGTGTGTGCCCATTCCTGAAAATGAAACTGGGACATTAAAAGGAAATTTGGTTCTTTTGTGGCTGTGCCAGTTTGATAGGCATGTAAGGTTCCTTTCTTCTTGAAGGAAGCAGAGGAAAACAGTCATACAAAGACATGTTTTAACAACATCGTGCCATATTTTGAAGAATTCTGGGAAGTCAGGCTTGGGCGTTACGTGTGAGGCCAAATGATGAGAAATTTTGACTAAATGGTGTGGGGAAATACGTGCTCCATACTGAAATTATTATGAAACTTATTACTGCCCGAGGGTACACTTCACAACAAAAGCATTAATTAAAAGCAGTATTATCCTGGCAAGATGTGGAGAACAAGATCTGTTCTCGTAACAGAAGCATAATTGCAGTGTTGTCAAAATATCATTAGAGTCTGGCAATTGGAAGAACATCTTTCCATCATGGATTCACTTTTTGGAGTCCATTTTTTTATGCTTTAAGTAATTTAGCACTTTTCCATCTACAACTTTTAATTTTTGCAATCAGTTTGAATAACGGTGGCTTTGTGAAGATCAGAAAATAGCGAAGCAAACAGGACCAGTTGCCCTTCAGCAGGTTATTAAAGGGAGTAAGACATTGTGTTTGCAAAGTTGTCTTATCCTCCTGCACCTCCCCCTAGATCAGGCTGCCCAAGTCTCCATCCAATCTGGTCTTCAACACTTCCAGGGATGGGTCAGCCACCACTTCCCTGGGCAACCTGTGCCAGTGCCTCACCACATTCATAGTGAAGAAATTCCTCCTTATGTCTAGTCTAAATCTGTCCCTCTCCAGTTTATCCCCATTGCTCCTCGTCCTTTCACTACCAGCCTTTGTAAACAGTCCCTCCCTGGCTTTCTTGTAGCCCCTTCAGGTACTGGAAGGTCTCTATAAAGTCTTCTCAGAGATATGATAGTTGTTAATTGAATCACAGCATCTCCTGATTAGAAAAGACCTTTGAGATCATCGAGTCCAACTATACCCCTCCACATCCCTGAGTACTTCATCTACCTGCTTTTTAAATCCCTCCAGGGATGGGGACTCAACCACCTCCCTGGGCAGCCTCTGCCATTGCCCAAGAACCCTTTTTTGTTTTAGCTTTCAGCTTGAATTGATGAAGCATAAGATATGGCAGACGATCTCAAACAGGTTTTATTACCATTGTGCTGGATACAACATACTCAGCAATGTCCCTTGTGACTGTTGTACTCAAGAAATGTTGTGTGTACTTGAATCCAACCGTTTGAAGGATGTCTTCACAATGAGGCAAAGACTTTTGAAAGGGGAAGTCTGCTTTTGTTCTTCAGTGCTGTCTTGTTGAGATACTAGCAACAAAGAGTGAGTTCAAATACAATCTTCATTATTTTGACTAAAACAATTTGGAAGAAAGACATTGAGGTTCTGGGGTGTGTCCAGAGAAGTGCAAGGAAGCTGGAGAAGGGGCTGGAGCC
This sequence comes from Coccyzus lansbergi, assembly GCA_033558105.1. Classification (NCBI taxonomy): domain Eukaryota; kingdom Metazoa; phylum Chordata; class Aves; order Cuculiformes; family Coccyzidae; genus Coccyzus; species Coccyzus lansbergi. Next base: position 422,916 of record JAUMJK010000220.1, on the reverse strand, counting down.
TTATGAGAGGCAGCTGAGGGACCTGGGCTTGGTAGCCTGGAGAAAAGGAGGCTGAGGGGAGATCTTATCACTTTCTGCAACTGCCTGAAAGGAGGTTGTAGTGAGGTGGGTGCTGGTCTTTTCTCCCAGGTGTTGGGCCTTGCACTTTGCCTTATTGGAACTCTTCTTTAGTGCCTTCTGTCTTGGATTTCTGAACTAGGAACTTAAAGGACCTGCTGGCCCGTGTTCTGTAAAGTGATTGGACTTTCTGATGACTCCGTTTGCAGGGAGTTATGTGAATTTTACTAGTAGTTAATATAGTATCTACACCAATACATACTCTGTGCCTGTGCGTGTATGCATTTTGAATTTTTCTGGGTTTGGAACTGCTAAGAAAATTAAAATCTATACAAGCATTCACAGTTTAGAAACTGTAGCCTGTAGGAAAAGATTAGTCTTGACAATGCAGCATTGTCTATTGAGTCAATTAAGCATGTAGGTTTAGCTAGCTTGGGAACAAGTTCCAGCATGTGACATTATAAATAGCACTCTCACATGACAAATGTAGGCTTAGTAAGTGGACCATAATTTCCCCTGCCACTTCACCAGGTTTTGTTTTGAGTTAGCTGTACTGATGTAGAATTTGAGTCTGATGACTGTCTTGAGGTGGTACTACTACGTGCTTGGAAAGAGTTGGAGGAAATTAAGGCTGAGTTGGTCAAAGTGTTGTCCCTCCTCATGGTTTCCTGGGCACATGCTTCTTCTCTGTTTACCCATATGTAGAAATGAGAGTTGGTGGCCCAGTGACTCAAAAATCCTTAAGAATTATGCTGAATCTCAAACCTGTCCCGTTTCTTGTTAGCTTGGATACTTTCTGAACACCTAATCATTTGATGTAGCAAAAAGTAATAATGTTAGGAAGAAATAAAAACCTGTATAAATGGTCATGGCTCTGTTTTCTTAATAGAGCATCAGTCAACCTGACATCAGCATCCTCTGAGATGGTAGTTTTCTAGAGATGATCCGTGACTGGCTAGTCACCCTTTAGATGTGAGTTAGTGATACTAAAATTGTGGCAAAATGAGGAATTACCTTCTCTGCAGAAAGCACCGAAGGGAAGCCTTGTCTTTGTGTAGCTTGTGTCACCATTAAAGAATTACAGCAATCTGAACCTTGACATAAAAACTTACAAAACCATAGCCCTGAACTTCAGCCTTCTTCCGTGGCTCAGGTTTGGGTGGGGCCTTGGTCTTGTTGCTTAAGGAACATTATTTTGTTCATTTATTCATATCTCTTATTTGGTTTGATGTTATTGGATATTTTAGTATTTCTAGGTTTTGCCTGAATTTTTTTTTCCTTCCTGTTTGCTGTGGTGTCTGTGAAAATACAGGAGTTGTGGTCAGGCAATGTTGCTCTGCTTTTTCCATGTGCTGAACTTAACTAGTGGCTTTCTATGATGTGGTGACCACATCAGTGGACACAGGAGAAGCAATGGATGTTGTCTATCTGGACTCCTGTAAAGCCTTTGACACAGTCCCCCACGACATCTTTCTACCTAAATTGGAGAGAGGTGGAATTGGTGGGTCGACTGTTCGATGGATAAGGAATTGATTGGATGGTTGCATTCAGAGAGTAGCAGTCAACATCTCAATATCCTGATGGAGATCTATGACAAGTGGTGTCCCTCAGGGGTCCATACTGGGACCAGTGCTGTTTTGTTTTCATCAGTGGTATAGACAGTGAGATCGAGTGCACCCTCAGCAAGTTTGCAGGTGACAGCAAGCTCACATGAGAAGGATGGGCTGTCATCGAGAGGGACTCGGAGAAGCTGGAGAATGTGTGAACCTCATGAGATTCAACAAGGCCAAGTGCAAGGTCCCACATCTGGGTTGGGGCAATCTGCCATTTCAATAAAGGATGGGAGATGATGTGAGTTCTGTGGAGAAGGACTTGAGGGGGCTGGTTGATGAGAAGCTGGACATGAGCTGGCAATTTGTGCTTGCAGCCCAGAAGGTGAAATGTGCCCTGGACTTCATTAAAACAAGTATGAACGTCAGGTCAAAGGAGGTGATTCTCCCTCTCTACTAATTTAATTCCTTGGATGGGAGTGGGTTAATGCAGCCATGAATTAAGTACTTCTCAGAAGATGAAATTACATCAGCAGAGCCCCTAGTGTGGCTTCAGTAGGTGGTGGCCTTACAATTCTCTCATCTGAGTAACAAAGTCAGGGCCCGACTCAGCACAGCATAAACTGTGGGAGGCTTTGCCTGTGAAGAAACATTAGCCAGAAGGACAAGGATTTCTGCCCTATATTGGGGTGGTCAAAGGTGTGTCTGCTAGCAAGCCAACATGGGTTACTGACTCTTGAGTCAGTGCTTTCTCATCTTAGGTTTTACTCTCAGAGCAAGTTTGAAAGATAAGTGCTCTGGTAGCATTAGAAATGTTTTAAGTCATCTAGTGACCTTGTCTTCTGCTGACCTGCACCTGGCATGTGTTTGGGAGCTGAGGAGGTCTTTAGTTTGGTCAGTGTTAGGTGTGCTGGCCTTCATAACCACCTCCAAAGAGGCTTGAAAAGTTTGGTAAGATCTTTAGGAAGAAATGCTGTCTCTTATTACACCAGCTAAAAAAAAAGAAAATGAACATGGGTCATTTTGGGTTTGCCTTCCAGCAAAAGAGGAAGACAGGATTATGATAGTGTGGCTTTGTGCTGTTTTTAGTTTCTCCAGTAAATATCTACAATGATCAGGTGTGGCTCCTTCCTATGTTGATCTTTTGCTTTCTCGTTATGGTATGGCTATTGTGTGGATTTCTCCTTGCTCTCCTGATGCTTCTGCATTTCAATCTGGACTTGTAGGTGAAACAGTTTTGGAGACCTCTTAAAGTGCCTGTGCTTTGTCCTATGTATTTTTACAAGTAAATAGATCAAAGTAACTGAGTCAAAATCCAAGTTTTTAAGTGAACTGTTATATTCCTTCTTAATGCATTTTATTGCTTTTGGTTTCCATGGCATGGCCAACAGGACAAGGGAGCCTGATATAGTGGGAGGTGTCCCTGCCTATGGCGGGGGGATTGAAACTGGGTTATCTTTGATGTTCCTTTCAACCCAAACCATTCTTTAATTCCCTAAGATTCTGGCATTGTCTTTTGCTTACTGCTGTCTCCCAATACAGAGGGTTTGTTTTCCTAGGTGTTTTGTGAGCGGAGTACCTAGGGAGGAAGAGAAAGGCTGTTGGTTCCTGGTAGGAAGAACCAGGTGTAGTATGAGTTTCTCTGTAACTGGATATTGTTAAATATTGAGAGTGTTTAAACAGACTGAAATACCAGGTTAGTGGGGCTGTACAACTTGACTGCTTCTGGTAGTACTTTTGACTCCTGGTGACATAATGAACTCAAAGCAGCTGCAGAGGTGGGTGGAGCATCAAACCATGGATGGTTAAGTTTTAATTAGCTTCACCTGTCCAAATGTTTGGGTGATGGCTCTGGAGGCAGAATTCAACACCTCCAGTGTTAGAGAGAAGAAAGAGCCTGCCCTGACTTTCAGGGTGGTATGAAACGTCTTTGAGTAATGCCAAGAATCAAAGTTTGATTTGTAAAGTGATAGGAAATTGTGCTCCCAGAATATGAAGTCCTATAAAGCTCCTTCTTCAATATACAAAATTTATGCTGCTTTCCCTTACTTGGACCAATGTCGAATCTGTTTCCTAGGAGTAGATGCTTTGAAACAGATGAATCTTTCAGCGTGTTCGCTGCAGGTTAGGTTTTTTATCTTTAAGAAAAAACTTAATAATTGTGCTTCCCTGTGGATTGGAAGGTTTGAATTTATAGAAAATGGGGAGTGTATTTAATCAGCAATCTGAAATTGTAATGCTGGGTATTGCAAACCAGCTTAGAATCATAAAATGGTTTGGGTTGGAAGGGACCTTAAAGATCATCCAGTTCCAACCCCCCTGCCATTGGCAGGGACACCTCCCACCCGACCAGGCTGCTCAGGGCCCATCCAACCTGACCTTGAACATCTCCAGGGATGGGGCAACCACAACTTCCCTGCGTGACCTGGGCCAGTGCCTCACCACCCTCAGCATGAAGAATTTCTTCCTAATGTCTAATCTAAATCTTACCCCCATCCAATTTAAAGCCTCCTCATCCTATCACTACATGCCCTTGTAAGAATTCCCATCTCATATTTCTTGTAGCACCTTCAGGTACTGGAAGCTGCTGTAAGGTCTCCCTGGAGCCTTATCTTCTCTAGCCTGAACAAGCCCAACTCTCACCCTGTCCTCATAAAAGTCTCCAGCCCTCTTACCTTCTTTGTTGCCTCCTCTGGACCAGTTCCAACAATTCCATCTCCTTCTTCTGTTGGCTATTCCAGAACTGGAATATTCACTGCTTAACTTTAGAACCTTAAAGTAATTGGGGTCTGATGCCTATAATAAGGTTTTGTATATTATGTAAGATTTTAAAAATGTCTCTGGTGTGATACTGCTCAGGTGCTGGAAGGAGCTGCAAATCTGAATCTTGATCAGTTGGCTTCATTTCAGTCTTCATTAAGAGGGTGTGACCTGTGGGTTCCACTTGATTAAATCCAGGGAAGGGGCAAGTAAACATCTTAAGAAATAACTTTTTCCAGACCAAGGCAGAGCAGTGTGCTTTTGCTTGTGTTCTGAGAAAAAGCTAAAATCTTTTCTCTTCAGATTTTTGATTTGGGGAGGAGGAGTGGGAGGGTGTATGCTGGATTTTTTTGTTTTGATTTTACCAGAAAGAAATAAATGTGTTAGAATGCTCGATTTTCAGGCTGCTTAAACAAATAGAACTTCTCGGTGTTTTCAACTTTGTCTCCATAGAAATTCTTTCCTCCCCCACCACGTTCTTTCATATTTAGTTTCCATAACCAGCGCACTATTGTGAAGGAGGGGAAATGCAGGGTAACTGCAGGGAAGTCAGCCAATCACTCCAGCATCAGAGCAGACTCCAGGGCTTGTGGAGCTAACCTTTGTGACCTTCACAAGGGGCCTCTCCGAGGAGAGCCATTTTTCCTGCCTTGTAACGGTAAAGAAAAAACTTGGCAACTCCTTTGATCAGCAAAGCAAAAACAAGGAGAGCAAGAAGCAAATGGGCAGCTTTGTGCACAAAACTGCTAAGTCAGTGCTGGCTTTCTCTGTGCCAAGAGCAGTGTTAGCACCACCTTACACAGAATATATGCAGGTTTCTGGAGGGTCTTGGGATATTTGCTGCAGAGTTTTATGAAAAGCTTCTGTTCAAAACTAAGGGAAAATTTGCATTGTTACCACTTAAGAGTTTCATGGAGTAATTATGAATGTAAGAGTGAGAGAACTTTTCCTTTCTTGTTTATTTTGGGCAAGATTTTTCCAAAAAGAAGGAATTGTATGCATATTTAAGAAAGTGATTCTAGCATTGAGAAATGAATATTTCTTGTATACAGCTGGCATATATTTTACTGTAAATCTTACTGCTTTGCAGCTTTTTAGGAAGTTTTTCTCAGTTGATGCCTACAGTTCATTTCAGATGATTAATAGAAAGAGCAGTGCTTTCGCTTTTCAAGTATGTGAAGTTTTATTTTGTCTTGTACAGGCTTAAAAAAAAATCTGTTCTTATATTGGTAAAATTCTATATCAGCTTTTATATTCTTTTTCATTATTGACAACATTAATAAAGATATGGAACTGTTGGAACTAGTCTAGAGGAGGCAACAAAGATGATCCAAGGGCTGGAGCACCTCTGATATGAGGACACACTGAGAGAGTTGGCGTTGTTCAGCCTGGAGAAGAGAAGGCTCCAGGGAGACTTCATAGTTACCTTCCACTACCTGAAAGGGACTACAAGAAAGCCTGGGAGAGACTGTTTACAAGGGCATGGAGTGACAATATGAGGGGGAATGGCTTTAAATTGAAGGAGGAAGATTCAGATTAGGCATTAGGAGTTAATTGCTGACGCCAAGGGTGGTAAGACACTGGCCCAGGTTACCCAGGGAAGTTGTGGCTGCCCCATCCCTAGAGGTGTTCAAGGCCAGGTTGGATGGGGCTTTGAGCAGCCTGATCTGTTGGGAAGTGTTCCTGCCCATGGCAGAGGGGTTGGAACAGGGTGATCTTTAAGGTCCCTTCCAACCCAAACCGTTCTATGTTCTTTTTACTGTTCTTCAGCTGTATCCTTCTATTACAGTTGCTGGTCTCTGATAAGTTCCATTGCTCCTCTGTGATAATTTTCTGCTCAATAAATTGAGTTAATTCTTCTACCTGATATGCTCTCTGTACTTCCCCTGTTTGAGAGTAGGAGAGGTTTTTATTCAGTACTTCCTTCCATTCCAGTCAGAGTCCGCCTCCCAGTTTAATCTCCCAGACCAATATATTTCTGTTCAGTAGACTCAGAGTCCACTCATTCTCGGCAAGAATTCCTCCTGTGGTTTGTAAACTTGCAGATTTTGACCTCCTTCCTTGGCTACTTCAGCTTCTCTTCATGAAGCTTGGCTCCTTAGGAGATGTTGATATTACTGGATTGCCAGATTCCTCTGCAAGTCATGCTTCCTCTTTTAGACTTGCACTGTTCACTTTCTTTTGATGTTTCATCTTTTCCTCTGCCACTCCCTAATTAATCACCCCTAGTGCTGTGCTGGAGTGGATCACAGTGATTTCCTCCTTTATTTGTTTTCAGTCATGCAGCAGTCACCCTTACAGTTATGGAGGCAGGTAAAACATACTTTCAGGTTTGCGTTGTTTTGGAGTAGTGCCCTTCAATTTTACGAAAGTTCAGAGATTGCTGTGAATTTTACGAAATTTAGGAAATGCAGGGCAACGAAGATGATCCGAGGGCTGGAGGATCTCTGCTGTGAGGCCAGGCAGGAGCAGAGTAGAGGGAGAATCACCTCCCTTGAGTGGCTGGTCTAATGTGTTTAAATGCATCTTTTTCCCTTGGAGGAATTATGTTACTACATATACAAATTGTGTGGAAAAATGCATGTGCAGCAGTAAAACATTATTCTGGGAAAAGGATGCAGTTTGCTTGATATGGTCTGAGTTTTGAGGTTTTAGCGACTGAGAGAGCTGAGGTTATTTAGCCTGGAGAAGAGGAGGCTGAGGGGAGACCTCATTGCTCTCTATAACTACCTGAAGGGAGGTTGTGGAGAAGAGGGAGCTGGCCTCTTCTCCCAGGTGACAGGGGACAGGACAAGAGAGAATGGCCTGAAGATCTGCCAGGGGAGGTTCAGACTTGACATAAGGAAAAAATTCTTCACAGAAAGGGTCATTGGGCACTGGAACAGGCTGCCCAGGTAGGTGGTTGACTCGACTTCCCTGGAGGTGTTTAAGGCACAGGTGGATGAGGTGCTGAGGGGCATGGTTTAGAGATTGGTAGGAATGGTTGGACTCGATGATCCCCTGGGTCTCTTCCAACCTGGTTATTCTATGATTCTCTGATTTCAGAATAAATGGGAACCTCAGCTATGTGATCAGAGAGAAATCTAGAACCCTGTGCTTTTAACATATTGCAGCTAAGACTTAATTATTCATGCTTTGAGGGACATCCTACTGTTCTTGATTTACTGTATTATCTGAATATCTGATACTGAGTCTATCTAAAAAGCACATTGACTTGTATAATTTATTCAGTAACTCTTTAAGAAAGAAAATTGTATTTATTTCAAATAATTCAATAAAAGGAAAGACTTCCACCTCATTAAATAAATTACCTGCAGTATCTTGGTTTCTCCTTATCTACAGTATTATGGTTTCTTCACAATGAGCGTGGTGAGGCACTGGAACAGGTTGCCCAGGGAAGTTGTGGCTGCCTCATCCCTGGAGGTGTTGAAGGCCAGGTTGGATGGGACCTTGAGCAAGGGGGTTGGAACTGGATGATCTTTAAGGTCCTTATTCTAGGATTCTATTAAATACCTGAAAATGCAAAGGAAGTTTCTTGTGAAGAATGACATCCTATTGTCAGATCTGTAATAGTGTTTTTTTGGTTCACATTTTAACCTAAATATTTTGTGACAGTTTTCTGAATTAATAATGAAAATAAATTTAAAGAAAAACAAGGTATCAGATAAGAGTGACTGGAAGGTGTAATGGGCCAGCTTATAGGTCTGGAGTCATGCTATCTAGAAATAGATTTATTTCTTTTTAAAGAACAGTTTACTTTTAAAAGATTTGAGATAAAGCTTAAAATTATGACCTGTGTAGTGATATAAAGTGATTGCAGAATAAATTTTAAAGATAACACTAAAAGAGTGCATGTTTGCTACTGAACTTTGAGTGATAAATTCTGGAAGGAAGTTGCTAGGTAACTACCTGGGACTGTAAAGTGTTAGACCACAACTCAAAAGCTTTAGCCAAGTTAATGTTTATTTTTTCAGTTTATTCAAGCCTCTCAGTTCAAAACTAAGAAATCTGGGCCTGAGGAGCGAAGCAGTTTACTCCCTTCTTCCATAATTCTGAATACAAAATGGATGGGAAAAAATGACATATGTTTTAAAAAGCTTTCTGTACATCATAACCAGAAGTGGTACATTCTGGTTCCTAATAACAGAGCTGGCATTTAATAAGAATGTTGAAAATTTCTGCAACAGGGCAGAGCAGAGGAGTTCTCTCAGGTCTGTGTTAGGTTTTAACAGGTTAATTGTGGGTGACAATGAAAAGATATTAATTAGAAAAGATATTGGGTGTTTCTCTCCTTGATATTTCCTCCTTTTTTTTTTTTTTGCCTGAAGGTACTCATTTTACGTGTTCTCATCTATAGATTACAGTCCAGATCACTGAGTTTAAAGGGCAAGAGCACAGATGTAGTGAAGTTTGCAGTGGCACAGAGTCCTTTTTCCAGTCACAGGCCTTAGGAGGAACGACTGAGAGAGCTGGGGTTGTTTAACCTGCAGAAGAGGAGGCTGAGAGGAGACCTCATTGCTCTCTACAACTACCTGAAAGGAGGTTGTAGAGAGGAGGGAGCAGGCTTCTTCTCCCAAGTGACAGGGGACAGGACTAGAGGGAATGGCCTCAAACTCTGCCAGGGGAGATTTAGGCTGAACATTAGGAAGAAATTTTTCACAGAAGGCTCATTGGGCACTGGCAGAGGCTGCCCAGGGAGGTGGTTGATTCACCTTCCCTGGAGGTGTTTAAGGCACTGGAGGACGAGGTGCTGAGGGACATGGTTTAGTGTTTGATAGGAATGGTTGGACTAGATGATCTAGTGCGTCTCTTTCAACCATAATATTCTATGATTCTTTGATGGAGCCGTGTTTTAACCATGTGTTCATTTCCAACTCACACAGTTTGACTGCACGTTGGGAAAAGATTGCTTGCTGAGGAGATATTACGAAATTGGGATGAAAATTACTCCATCAACTGTATTCTCAACTGTATTTAGATAGGAATGGTTGGACTAGAAGATCCGATGGGTCCCTTCCAACCTGGTTGTTCTGTGATTCTGTGATTCTCCAATTCGCAACGGAAAACTCAGAAAAGCTATGTCCTTTTTCTCAGCTGTTGAAATTAATTATATGTGATCAAAAGGCTTGGGCACCTCTGCTATGGAGGGCAGGCTGAGAGAGTTGGGGTTTCTTAGCCTGGAGAAGAGAAGGTTTCAAGGGAAACATATGCACAGCTTCCAGTACTTGAAGGCGGCCTCCAAGAAAGCTGGGAAGGGACTTGTTGCAAGGGCGTGTGGTGACAGGATGAGGAAGAATGGCTTTGAATTGGAAGGGGGGAATATTTAGTTTAGCCGTTGGCAGGAAATTGTTGACAATGAAGGTTGTGAGACACTGGCACAGGTTGCTCAGGGAAGCTGTGGCTTCCTCATCCCTGGAAGTGTTGAAGGCCAGGCTGGATGGGGCTTTGAGCAGCCTGGTCTGGTGGAAGGTGTCCGTGTCTGTGGCAGAGGGGTTGGAGCTTGATGATCCAAACCAAACTATGATTCTCTGATAGTGCATATTGACTCTTCTGAGATCAGTAGCAAAGTATCTTCCAAACACATGTTATGAAACGCATAGATTTTGCCTCCAGAATGTTCTGTCCTGAGTGAAACCCAAGCAAATAGATAAAACCGAAACAACCTTCTGGGTTTTTACTTAGAATTTTGTTTGAATTGAAGGATTTGAAACAATTTTAGCCACCTATATGTTGGCCAAAGTAGCCCTGTAGAATGGTGATAAGGAAATGTTTAGGTATAGAAAGCCTGTATTATAGAAAACATCAGTTTGTCCAGTTCAGAGTGACTTGGTACTAACTGAAAAAAGCTGGTAACAGCCACGATTGGAGCTGAAAGTGAGGGGAGAAAAAGGGATGGGTCATAGGGAAGTGCTGGCTAGCGGTCAGCAAACATTGTGAGAGAGTTGTTTTAGGAAGAGCTGCCCTCACTTTCTAAAGAGAAAATAAACCCTGTACTGATCAAGCATAAAGTTTGTTTTGGTGAAGTCGCTACGATGGACTGTTAGGAATTGGGAAGGGACTTTGCTGGAAGGAAAGCTTGATTATAATGTTCTTAGCCATTAGAAAAGACATGCAACTAACTTCTGGTGTGACCTGTCTTCTCATCTCTTATGTGGGTAGGATCCATTCATGTCTTTATTGTATTTGACAGGCCTGTGATTGGTATGCATGGTTTTAAATACTAGACATACACTTCATGAGGATGTGTTGGGGATGGAGTGTACCCTTAGTAAATTATCCCCATTCTCCCTCTGCAGCAGCACACACTCCCTCACCCCACAATGGCTGAATGGCAATTTTCATAACTAATAAGTAAAGACTGCAGGAATTATAAATGTGGAATTAACTAAGTCTAAGTTAAGGTGATAATTTTATGTTATTTCAGATTTATTGGGATTTCAGCTCTTACAAATCTCCTGCTGAAATTCAGTGAAAGTTGTTGATCAGCGATTTTTATTTTGTGATGTGTTCTGCATCTAACGTTAGGGTTGAAAAATTTCCAAATAAATACTTCACTGCTTATTGATACAACACAGGAGCTGCTAATTTTGGAAAAGACTAAACTGTTCCATATCTCTGAAAGAAATCTGTACTTTAAGAACTATTAGTTATTTAAGTAATGTGCCTCTAAGTCCTGTGCCTAACACGTTATACAATCACAATTTTTGATTCTCTCTATAGCAGAAGATACTGAGAAAGCAAATCAAATGTTTAAGAGTTGAGATTTGGTATTTGTTATGTTGATTTAATGGAATAAACTAAAAATTAAGACCTATAAACAATATTTGTGAGGTGAGTCTCCCGCTGTACTTTGCTGTCATGAAATCCCACCTGGAATACTGTGTCCAGTTCTGGAATTCCCAACAGAAGAAGCATATGGAACTGTTGGAACGGCTCCAGAGGAAGGCCGTGAAGATGATCTGAAGCCTGGAGCACCTCTGTTCTGAGAACTGGCTGAGACAGTTGGGCTTGTTCAGGCTGGAAAAGAGAAGGCTCCAGGGAGACCTTAGCGCAGCTTCCAGTACCCGAAGGGGCCTCCAGGAAAGCTGGGAAGGAAATTCTTACCAAGGCATGTAGTGATAGTAGGAGGGAGAATGGCTTTAAATTGGAAGGAGGAAGATTTAGATTGGATGTTAGGAAGAAATTCTTGATGCAGAGGGTGGTGAGACACTGGCCCAGGTCACCCAGGGAAGTTGTTGCTGCCCCATCCCTGGAGGTGTTCAAGGCCAGTTTGGATGGGGCCTTGGGCCTGGTGTGATGGGAGATGTTGCTGTCCATGGCAGGGGAGTTGGAACTGGGTGGTCTTTAGGGTCCGTTCCTACCCAAACCATTTATGATCCTGTATTTTTGGTTTCTGGAAAGAAGGTACAGTGTGATTTACTGCTGCTGATTTCGCTGTCAAACTAACTTTCTCTTACATCTCCAAGTTCTTAATAATAGCTATTACGTTGGAGTATATTATACATTTAATTATTATAGCTATCTTTCAAGGTGATATATACCTTCCTGCTGAGGGAGGTGATTGAGTCACCATCCCTGGAGGCATTTAAAAGACAGGTGGATGAGGTGCTCAGGGACATGGTTTAGTGGTTGATAGGAATGGTTGAACGTGATGATCCTGGTGGTCTTTTCTGACCCAGTGATTCTGTGATAATCTAAGTAGTTTAATTTCTTCTCATGTTTTTGCTCTGAATTGTCTTTGCCGCTCTAGGTGAAATGGGTAAATAACAATAACTTTTCAAAGCACACCCTGTAGAACATGTGTTGGATCTGGGTGCTGAGAAACCTGTTTCTTCTGGTGCATTACAGCTTGGGAGATCTGTCTCCAGGGAGCTGAAGTGTGGGGGATGAAAATAAATAATAATCTTCTCTTTAATATGCGAGATTGCCTAGAGTCGGCTGAGTCGGAAGCTCGCAAGTACTGACTCAGGCAGCAACTTGCTTTTGGAAGATTTTCTTCTTTGTTTTACGTGGCAGTCTGCGAAGTCTTCAGAGATGAGAATAATTGCCTCCATCCTCAGTGGGATGTAGTGTTCATCTGAATTGGGAAAGGGAAAAACTCCCTGTGACATTGTCTTGAGGAGGAGTCAAAGAACAATGAGTAAACCCTGTAAAATGGGAAGTGGAAGTTAAAAAATATAAGGAAAACATTAAAAAATGTGTTGGTATAGAGAAAGGAAATAGGGGAGTTGGATTTTTGCTAAGCTGCAGTCTTAAATGAGGGAAAAGGTGGTCTTCAAGACAGTTTGTATGACTAAAAGTGAGAACGTCTAAACAGCTGGTCACTTATCTGTTCTGAAGTGGTCAATGTTAATTATTTTAATGGCAAGAAACCCCGATTCACTTATTCTTTGCAGCAGAAAGCCATTCATTCATTTCCAGTAGGTCCTACCTGATGGTTTCTTAATGTTCAGCTCATCCTGTCGGGGCCAGCTGGGAGCAATCATTGTTTGAACACTGAAGCAACCAGTTTGAACTGCCCTCGGAGACTTCCTACTTAGAGCAATAAGGGAACAACCTAAAGAATCTTTTTATCTTAATGTTGTGTTTTCCTTGGTGGTGGCTGCCCTCAGGGTTATTCAGCAGGATTGCTGGGATCCCCCTTAGATAGGAAGGCAGCTGGTGATAGCAGCTTTTATTGCCGCATGCTTAGGCAAGCCTCTCCGACTCAAAAACCTTCAGGCAACCAAAAATAGGGTATAAGGAAAGGGGCGTAAAATTGTCTGGCTCCTGTTCATGTGAAAAGGCATTTGGTTTCCCTCTTGCTTTCTTTGTCTCCTTGTAAGTGCGAACTAGGGAGAGGGGGATGACATATCGCTTTCTCGTCCTTTTATCTCTGAAATTTTAAAGGATTCTGTGGGCTGTCACTTCTGAAAATCACCCGCCCTTCCCTTAATAATGTGAAAGTGCTGGTGCAATCTTCTTGTTAGTGGTCTAGAGGACATAATAGTTGCACCTTGAGAAGATCTTCTCTGTGTTTGTTAAGCATGGACATAAGAGAGCATCTGTAAGATCCAGTGATTCCACCTGAAATTGCAGCCTAGTTTTTCCTTTAGCTTTCTCTCCTTCGTGATATATCTTTATCTCTTTCATTTAAAATTATGGAGAGGAAGAAAGATGAAATGTGAATATGCTGAGTGACATAGCCAAGGGTACTTCTTAACTTTGGGGGCAGGGTAGAGACAAGGGGGAGGTTTTATTTAAATATAGCCTCTCTTTCTGCTGTGGAACCAAAAGGGCAAGTTTCCAGTTAAATAAATCTGGTGATATAGAATGTGATGACAGCATTTAGTCCTTTGTGGAATTTGGGAAAAGACTGAAGTGGTACAAGGACTTGTGAGAGCAAGGACTTTTCTTCTTAGTTTCTCCATTACTGCTATTTTTTATATTTTTCCATAGCAATGGAAAGAAGTGGAAATGGCCTCTGACTACTTTTATTCTGAAACCGAGAAAATAATCCCATTTGGAAAACCTACAGAAGAACTGAAGTATCATCATTTTGAGAATCAATTTCATGGAATCATGAAATTACAATATCATTTGTTTGGAAAAGCTCTTTGATATCATTGAATCTGACTGTGCCTGTCCACTACTAAACCATATTCCCGAACACCTCATCTCCCTGTCTTTTAAATCCCTCCAGGGATGGGGACTCAGCCACCTTCCTTGGCAGCCTCTGCCAATGCCTGAGAACCCTTTCAATGAAGAAATTTTTCCTGATGTCCGATCTGAACCTGCCCTGGTGCAACTTGAGGTCATGTTCTGTCATCCTATCACCTGTCACTTGGGAGACAAGGCAATCTAGGATGGTTTGAGTTGGAAGGGACCTTAAAGAAGTCTTGCTGCGTGTGGTACATTTCTCAGTGGAGCCGAATATTGCACAACACACGTAACTGAAGACACAGCATGCTTAATAGCACCTCTCTTAAGTGAGCTGTATCATGGAAATTCACATGGCAGTGGCACTGTTGTAATTAATGCTGTAGTAACGAGGAGGTGTTCCTGTTTCCCAGGAGAACTGACAGTAGCTGCAGTGTGCAGATGAATTAGAGCTTGCTTTATGATTGTATTTTTGTACAAATAACATCTCTGCTTATTTAGTGACCCCGCCACAGTGTGGCTGTAACTGTTTAATTTGGAGTTGTTTGTGTGTGTGTTTCGAGAGTGCAAAATGTGTATGTCTTAAACTGAAAGTGTTTTAAAAGCTACTTACATGAAACCTTCTCCCTTATAACAGAATATCCCTTCAATTGTTAGAACATGATAAATAATTCTACCTACTTAATTTAGTGGCTGCTGCCCCATTTTTTAATCTGAATTTGTTCATTCTTATTTGTGTAAAATGATGAACTAGATAGAAATTTTACTATTTTAGGGAGGAAATACCAATATCCTGAACATCAAGGAACGTGTTATAAAATTTACTCATTCATTGGAGCGCATTTTTATTAATTGGAACCAGGAGTTTCAGTAGTAATTTCTAGGCATAGCATTTAGTTGCTTAGGGTCAGGAGAAAAATAACTATTTTGTTTTTCCAGTTTGACCTATGATGGGGTCTGCATTTATAATCAGAACCTCTTGGATGTTGTAGTCATGCAAATACATAAAGAGAGTTTGGGATTCATCTCTTCCAGTGTCAGTGTATTTGACCTAGTTTTACCTTTGGTTTCTTCCTTGAACGAGAAAAGGGGCCTGATTCACCTTCAATACGTTCCTAAAATTGATCAAATGAATTGCAACCCTACAGAGCTTATTTAGGTTCCTTACTCATTGGTGGAGAACAGGGTGACCACGTCAGGTGTTGGTACTCCAGGTGGAGTCTCACAAGAACCGAGTAGGGGAGGGGGATCATAGCATCATAGGGTAGTTTGGGTTGGAAGGGGCCTTTAAGATCATCCAGTTCCAACCCCCCTGTCATGGGCCAGGACATCTTAAACTAGATCAGACTACTCAAGGCTCCATCCAAAATGGCCTTAAATCGCCTCCCTCCACCTGCTGGCCACTCTTCTTTTGGTGCTACCCAGAATGCGGTTGAACTTCTGGGCTGTGATGATCTGAGGAAGTAGTTTATTCACAGAAGATTTGGTAGCATTGATGGTTACTCTCTAGCCAGTTCATTACAACTCCCTGGGCAGTGAGTATGAACTCATCATGCCAAGTTACTCAACTGTGCTTTAGTTTCTAGACATAACTGGCTTGATTGGAAAGACACTAAAGTCATGTTTAAAAATGACAAGTAACCAATCAGTGAGAAAATGAAAAGAATGGTTTGTTCAAGGGTGCAACATCAAGTTATGGGACAGCCATCTGGATTAAAATATTCATGTTAAGCCTGATCTCACCATTGCTCAAGCTCTCTTCACTGCAGATATTTATTGGGAAGGTGTTGGTAACCAGGGTCAAAGTTTGAGAATCAGACATACTGTGATGCTTGGAAAGAATCCAAAGAGTTCTCGCTTGGGTTTGAATGTGGCTGTCTTACCATTTTGTTGTTCAACTTTCTGTGCTAACAGGTCACTGTTGTGAATTCGTGAGTGTCCTGACTCTCGCTTTGTTTTGTCTTAGTCACATTGATCAAACAACAACATGGCAAGATCCTCGGAAGGCCATGCTGTCCCAGATGAATGTTACAGCTCCCACCAGCCCTTCCGTGCAGCAGAACATCATGAACTCTGCTTCAGGTAAGCAAAATTTGTATTTTTGGAAAAGGTTATACAAATTAAAGATGACCAAATTGTCAGTTGGTCTTCTAATTATTGTGGTTTAAAATTTTTAATTTATTGATGCCTGGTGCATCAAGGAAGAAGTCTATAACTTGAAGTGATGGAATTGGTATGATATTTATAATGTCAACACAAAGTACCCTGTAGTTCTTTGGTTTGTGTTTGTTTTTTTTTTTCAAATGGATAATTAAAAAATTTAAATAATCACTTTTTTTTTTAATTGCTTCTGACTAAAAATGCTGTTAGAACGATGAAGATAGTAATTTCAATTAAAGTAGTGTCAATTTATCTTAAAGCTATTGTGCTTCTGGAATGTTGTTCTGCTTCCCCTTGCTCACTTGCTCGACTTGGTGGATTCCCATTCGTTTACATTTCCTACATTTGTTATGAACATCTCATTTTTAGTGTCTTCTCTAAATGAACAAAGCATACACCTGGAAAATTTTATTTCAGAAACAGAGATGTTTTGGTTTTCCTCTTATTTTCCTACCATTTTCAAAACCCTGTATCACGATGATTATTCCTCTAGCTGAGCAAGTCTGGTATTTTTTCTTGGAATATACAATCGGTTTTCAGCTGGTCGCAGGGGGCTGTCAGTAAACAACAGTAAAACATGCTTGTTCTTGCTATAGAATCTGCTCTATGTTTTCAGAGCTCTCTTGTCATGATGGTGCAGAGAGCAAGCAGCTAAATTTGGTGCCATGCTAGTACGCCTGCTGCGCTCGTCCTTGTGCTTTGTCACCTTCTGTCTGTCGCTGAGGTTCATGTTTTATTTATTTTCTCCCAGTCCAATTGTATTTTGTGGCTGTCTGCTGTTCCTGTATTTCACAAAGGTTATTCTTTGGTGCTGCTTTTTGTTGTCCGTTTAGACAGCTTTGTTTCATGCTGCAATTCATATACTGTAGACAATCCCAAAAGATTAACAGGCATGACCAAGCTGTGCTGTTCATGACCAAGTATTAGAGGGGAAGCGAATGGAACTTTTTGCTGGGTAAACCAGGAGGTGGGATTATCCTGAAACAAATGAGAGTCCTGTTCAAGTTCAGGAAGTCATGATTCAGAGCAATTAAGGTCTCAGGCCCTGATGTGAAAATATAATATCTGTGGTTGTTTTTTCTGTAAACATATCCCAGGAAACCTGCAGCAATAGCGATGACCTGTTTTTGCAGGGACGTGTTGGAAGAACAGGGAACAGGAGCGAAACAATTCCCTTGGTCTTTCCTGCCTTCTTACTTATTTATGCTAAAGCTAGATGCTTGCTGTTTGAATATTGACTTAAATTCTGGGATTTGAGATAACTCTGCAAACCTTTTCTACTGAGAACCTTCCCCTCTACTGCACTCTCTTGAGACCCCACCTGTGTGCAGTTCTGGAATCCACAACAAAAGAGGGATTTGGAACTGTTGGAACAGGTCCAGAGGAGGGCCATGGAGATGATCTGAGGGCTGGAGCACCTCTGCTATGAAGACAGGCTGAGAGAGTTGGGATCATTCATACTGAAGAGCAGAAGGCTGTGGGGAGACATTAGAGTGGCCTATCAGTACCTCCAAGGCTCGGGAGGGACTTTCAATGAGGGCATATAGTGATAGGACGAGGGGGAATGACTTTATATCAGGAAAGGGAGGATTTAGATTAGCCATTAGGAAGAAATTGCTCACCCTGAGGGTGGTAAGACATTGGCACATGTTGGCCAGGGTAGTTGTGGATGCCCCATTCTGGAAGGTGTTGAAGGTCAGGTTGGATGGGTCTTTGATCAGCCTGGTGTAGTGGGAGGTGTCCCTGCCTATGGCAGCAGGGTGGAACTAGATAATCTTTAAGGTCCTTTCCAACCCAAACCCTCCTATGGTTCTATGAATTAACTAGAATAAAAATATTGCTAGTGAGGCAGGATTCATTTTATGTACTTAGAAAAAAATTAAGGCTTCTTGGCAAAAGTATAAACTGCTAAGTTGCAAGAGGTGAAAATCTAAGAGAGAACTGAGTTATCAGTACATGAGGACTATTCTTAAGAGAAAGCAAGCACTGATATGTAGTTGCTTGATGTATGCAAACATGTGATCCTGCATAGATATTGTTGCTCACGCAATAGACTTGAGACGTAGAAGTGGGTTACCTTGTACCTTGAGAAAACACTAATTTGAAAACAAGTTCACTGGACATTTATTTTTAGCTTAGTGTGATACTGTATTAAATATGAACTGAAAATCTTGTAAAGTGTTTTCCTCAGTGCTCTGAATTTGATGAAGTACATGTAGAATTCTGAACTACTGTGTATTTGGAGTGACGTGTTCATTTAGTGTTTTTTTTTCTAAGTTAAATGAGTTGTATGTCTTAGAATGGGCTCTTTGGATGCACCTACTTACTTTTAATTTCCATTTAATTTGAATTAAATAATATCAAACCTGCATTTATTGTATATGATTCAGTTTCCGATACCTGATTTGGCAAAGTTTTATGTAGTGACTGTAAATCATGAGTCTATATTTGTTTTATTACTGAAGTTTCTTACATCTGATTCTGTTACTTATTTTACTACTGAGTTTATAGTAACTTATACTTCCTTGGTGGCCTCGTAAAGAACAAGAAAAATGGAAAAATCAAGTAAACTCTGTACTACTTCAGCACAGTGGAACTTAAATCTGAGTGCTGGTGTCATAAATGTAAAGCTGCTTAATGTTCTAATTTGGATGTTCATCCTCAAGAACTAGGAAATAAAAGTTGAGACCTTTGAGGTGGATGTTTCCTGTTATGAAATCTTGATGTCGGTGAAACATGCCCTAGTGCTTTGAGAGCATTTCATGGTGGGAAGACCCAAGTGTAAGTATTGTGACGGCTGAGAGTCACTCACTGACGTGCGGTTCAAAATGACACAAGGGAGAATGTTTTCCTTTCTGTGCTGTTCATCCTTGTGTAGTGCTTGTTAATTGTAACCCTTAATCAGAAGTTACTGTCCAAATTTTAGTATATTTAATTATAGGCTGCCATGGGAGCCTGTGATTAAAATTGCTGTGGTAAAGCGTAGGAGAGAAGATTTATAGGAGCTGTCTTGGAAGCGATTGGAAGCTTTAGCCATTTAGCCAGAAGTAAAAAAACAGCGTATTGAGGCTAAACCTCTTGTCTTCTCTGAATAAAGAGGATGAGTGTAGCTTCAGAGAAATGGGAAGAGAGCAGAACCAGAAGGTGTGATAAAGGTGAAGGCAAGTCAAATGGTGTATAAAATCAAAACTGGTGTACAGGAGGTGTAGTTAGCGTTGGCTTAAGATTTTTAGGTTGTTCTTAAGCAATTCCACCTCTTGAGGCAGCCAAGATGGAAGGAGAATCAAGATATCTTGCTACAAGTTCTATTTCTTTAAGCAAATCAGTGAGCATCTGAACCAGCTTCATCGGTTCCCAGGAGGATTTGTGAATGAACTGTTTTGAGTTTTAATAAGTAACATCTTTTACAGGGAGGCATCAGGTGTGAAAAGCGAGGGTTTGTGTTTTTCTACTTGGATTTGGTCTTATTTGGTATTTTTAGTCTCTGTCTCGCTGGATTTGGCTCACTACATGTAATCAACTAAACTGTCTGGTCCATATGGATGTGGAATAACAACTTTCACAGTGAAAAATTAGGAAGGTTCTTAGAGATCAGTATTTGTATTAGGTGAAGGTGATTTCTACTCTTGAACGTAGGTGTTGGAGTTCGTAGGTTGCCCACACGTATTCTTCTAATACCTGCAACACCCTCTAATATGTATTAACCTTTGTGATAAAATATGGGTTTACTTCACATTTTTTCTTTGAATATGTATCAGATTGTAGAATTGCTTGGGTTGGAAGGGACCTTGACAGTTCCAACCTCCCTGCCACGGGGCAGGGACACCTTCAATGAGATCAGGTTGCTCAAAGTCTCATTCAGCCTGGCCCTGAAAACCTCCAAGGACATGCAGATTTTACTTTATATCCTAGCAGACCTTGAATCTACACTAGATGTTTAGCTTTCATTATTCTTTCCATTGCTTTCAGTCCACCAGCAGTGAGCTCTGCTTTGTGTTCAAGACTCTTGTGTTTGCATGGGAAAAATGGTATCTTGAGAAAGTAGAAACTCACAAAAAATAGAGATGTGGACCAGAGGCTTTTAAAATTACATGTATTTATGTTAAGTCACAGCATTATATAAATATTTAGTTACAGAAGTTTGCCTTATCAGCAGTTCTGTAAGGACGGCTTACATTTGGAAATTGGAATCTTAAGTTTTGGATAATCTTGTCACAGAATCACAGAATGACCTGAGTTAGAAAGGCCCCACAAGGATCATTGAGTTAAAGTCCAACCCTTGCACAGGGCAACTCAACTCCTGCCATTCCCTCAGGTCCTGTCATTGGTCACCAGAGAGACGAGATCAGCGCCTACTCCTCCTCCTTCCTTTGTGAGGAAGCAGTGAACTGCAGTTGGATTACCCCTCAGTCTCCTCTTTCCCAGGCTGAACAGACAAAGTACCGTCAGCCATTCCTCATATGACTTCCCCTCTAAACCTTTTTGCCAGCTTTATGGCCCTAAAATCTTGTCTTTAAAAGTACCACAGTGAATGGCAAGTTCCCAAGAAAGATTGTCTCTCCGTCTGCAAATAATTTCACAGAATTGGAAGCTTCTGGCTGTGATTGTGTTCATTTAACCCAGGAGGCATCACAGAACTAGCAGGAGACCATGCCACAGGGATATTGTTGGTTCCAAATGTTTGTGAAGGTTTGAGGGGATGCTGGAAAAGTGCTTGAGACAATTTTTGGCACCTAGTAAGCAGACAGGCCCAAGAAATCAGTTGAGGTACTTGGAGGCCAAGTCTTTGTGTGTATTCAGTGCTTTTATGGAGTCTAACAGTCATTAAAAGGGCTGCTTCCAGCAGTAAGATCTGTCCTTCACCCCAGGATTGGTGCCCAGGCTAAATGGACTTTTGCTTAGACACAGCGTGGCTGGTTTTGTACAACATGGGCTACAGTAATGATGAAAAGATTTAGTGAGAAGGTCTGAAGAGCAGTGATATAGAGCTTCTATAACTCAAGTCACTCAAACATAAGTTAATGCTGGGAATTTTTTGAACTACCATTTCAACATATAGGGATGACAGCAGAAACGCGAGAGCCATTTACAGACCAAGGAAGAAAGTAAGATGTTTAATGGCTAAGATTTTCTAGATAAGAAAGTTCTGCTTCTGTATTCATTGATGGCACTTAGCAAGGACGACTTGTTGCTGTGACAGCCATGTAAGCAGATAGATCTTTCTGACCCTCTCTGCAGCTCTGTGTTTTCCAGATCCTGAAGGGAGCCTCCAAGGAAGTTGGGGAGGGCCTTTTTACAAGCGCATGGGGTGGTAGGATGAGGAGGGTGGCTTTAAATGGGAAGGGGCAAGATTTAGATTACACATTAGGAAGAAATTCTTCAGGATGAAGGTGGTGAGACATTGGCACAGGTTGCCCAGGGAAGTTGTGTCTGCCCCATTCCTGGAGATGTTCAGGGCCAGGTTGGATGGGGCCTTGGGCAGCCTGGTCTTGTGGGAGATGTCATTGACCATGGCAGGGTGGTTGGAAGTGGATGATCTTTAAGGTCCCTTCCACCCTAAACCATTCTGTGACTTCATTTAGAAAGAGAATCTTGCCCAGGTCTGTCTGCAGTAAGCTGGTCCTCATCAGTTCATCAAATCTAATAAGTAGCATTCTCCCAGCAGGTAGATGGACTGATCAGCTCCTGGCATCCTGCTTCAAAGGCTAAATGTTCTTATTTATTACAAAGGAACATGCTGGGCCAGTAGACGCTTCACTCAATATTCAGTAGGTCTGACACCCCAAGGCTAATTTTGCTTTCTTTAGAGGCACCTGGGGGGTTTTGGCTTTAAAGTTCATAAGAGAAGTTTTTGCTGAGTTTCATCTCTGAGGATTGTGTGGCTTAGGACTCTGAGGAGAACAGTAGTGAGGAGATCTGCCCACATGGCTGGGGTCAGGGGAGGTTTATGTTTCTGTGAAAAGTCTTCCTTGGCTTATAAGCCCAGGGACACCTCCCACTAGATCAGGCTGCCCAAGGCCTCATCCAACCTGGCCTTCCAGGGATGGAGCAGCCACAATTTCCCTGGGCGACCTGTGCCAGTACCTCACCACTCCATGATGAAGAAAGTCTTCTCATGGTGAAGAACTTCTGGTTCTTCATTGTTTTCCATGCCTGGATGATGTGGACCACGTGTCTGTGCTCCTGTGCCCCGGTGTTATTAAACAGCATCTCACTGATTAGCTGGTTGGTCTTTGGGTGTGGCCACAAAGTACAGGGTTCTTTGCTCTTGAGCTTTCAGTTCTGTGTCAGAGTCATGTTAAACTGTGAACATAGTAGGATTTATTACTGTTTTGCAGCATTGTCGCTCTTTCATGCCTGTTCTGCTCCGTAGCCTCTGGTAAAAGCTGAGATGCTCATTAGTTGTATGCAGCATCTAAAGCTCATGAGTATTAAGGATGGGAAGGAAATGCCCAATGGTTACATCATTGTTTTTCCTCACTCAAAACCCTGTGGCTGTAATGGGGGAGTAGTGGGGTTGCTAGAGAAAGGTTTAGTTTTCTGAGTGACACTGAAAGAATTTAAATGTGAAATGTAGTTTGCAGAGGATCTTCAAAGACTACAGCAGAAACTCTTGTCCTGGTTATGCTTTGGTATATTACTGGAATGCAATCAAATAATTACTTTATCCTTCTTGACAGTTCTTCAGGAACATCTTTTGAGATTAAGCAAACAATTCTATCCTTGCTCTCCCTCCTCCCTCTCCAGCTTTAGACAGTGAATTCAACAACAGGAGCATGAATTTAGGACAAAATGACTGGCAAATGTAGTGTGAACATTGATATAGTTGAGACTTCAGGCATTTCTTAGGTATACACACAAAAATGTGTGTATATGAATCTTGTGTGAGAAATCATGCTCTTTGCTCATACTTAATGTATCTTACGTTATACAGAAGGGTTGGATAGACTGAAAGCCAGGTGGCTTTTCACAGAAACATTGGAAGAGTGAGGAAGAGCAGAAGAAGAGGCTGAAATATGATGGCTTCTTGCAGCAGGTCTTGTTCTACTTTCTTTTACATTCTTAACATTTGCAGGGGATCTTTTGCCATATTATCATAGGAAATATAAATCTATATAAATCTAAAGAAATACAGGCCAGTCTTCCTGTATCCAATTTAGATATTTTCAAAAGTCAGTATCTACATGTGTATAAGAATTCAAATCCATACATTTGTAAAGCACATGCCAGATAAGATCAGATGAATGTGACTTTAAGGGTGGTTTTCAGTCTGTACAAAACACAGATGAATATACAGGGATGGAGATGGGAAAGAACAGTTTATGAATGAGACAAGAAAGATGGGAGAGAATGGTTTATGAACAGCATAGCCATGAAAGGTGGTTTTCTTGAAAGTTGCAATTTGTAACACAAAGGATGGAACACATTTGAAGATTCTCTGTTCAGGCGTTAGCTCTGCACTCCAGAACACCATCACCTACCTTCCGTTTAGGTTTCCCTGCTTGTGCCTTCCTGCTCGTAGAGGTGTAGCACTGCTGTTCGTAACACTGTCTTTGTCTGCTCCTGGTGTTTTCTCACCTCCACATTTTGCGTTGCTTGTTTGCCTCCTGTTCTTCAGGTTTTGTCGTTTTGCTTGCTTAAGCCTTGAACGCTTTCGCAAAAAGTTATGGTGTGAGGTAAAGGGAAAATAAGTTTTGTCACTTTTTTAATTGTTTGTGAAAGATAAAGGAATATTTTAGGATCTCATCAGTGTTACCTTGTTGCTGCCGCTGGGCCTTCGTCGCTAGATAAACTTTCCCATGAAATGTAGATTATCTTAATGCTTCTTTTTTCCTGGTACTCATGCTGGTTTCATTCTGGCAGGCTTGACTTATTGCTGGTTTTGTACCATAGTGTTGTCTCAAAAGGAAGCGTCAAAAGGACATGAAAGGATGTAAACAAGTTATCAAATTAAACTCCAAACCCTAAATCAAAATTATAGAAGTGCTTTCTGTTCTTTGATTTCCCGCCCACAACTTCTTTGCCCTTATCCCAGAAATGTTAGACGTGAGCTCGAAACTCTTGTACTGTTATATATGTAAAATGTTGGAATTTTTTTTAGAGCAATTTCAGCTGGAGCAAACAAGAGCCCGCCGTCAACTCCTTCCTTCTATATTGCAGGCCCACTCCCCGATGGATGGGAACAAGCTATGACCCAGGATGGAGAAATTTACTACATAAACCATAAGAACAAGACCACATCTTGGCTAGACCCAAGGCTTGACCCACGCTTTGGTAAAAGTTCATCTCACTTCAGAATTTTTGATTCGCTTCAGTTCACTCAGCGTTAAGTTTGCAGGCATATTTGGAAAACTTTCTAGAGCACAGTTTAAAATATATTTTAATTTGAAAGACCTTATTTAAATCATTATTTCAAAAAAACCCAAGAGATGAAAAGCACGTATCCTGTAGGAGCATAAGTCACCAAAGTTTCTAATACTCGGGGTTGGGATTTTGCTGTATGATCCATGCAGTTCCCAAAATTAACCTAGAGGTAGTTTCAGGCAAGCTCACTCTTCCCTTTAAAATTGCAAAACTTTACCACAGACAAATCTTTTAATTCCCAAGCAAATATTTTCCTTTGCACTATCCTAAAGAAGACATTGTCAAATAATAATTTATACTGTTGATAAATACACATGAAACATATACCAGCTTATAATTCCAGCTTGTCATAGTGATGATCATGACAAAACTTTCTGGTTCAAATAATACGGAGAGAAATTATTACTTTTGTTGTTTCTGCTTTCCTAGTAATTTTGTGCAGTAAAGACTATGTAATATTGGAAACAGAAATGGTAAATGAGGGATCGCAAAATCTAGATGTAAAAAAATTGAACAAAATAGAACTGATATCCTGTTTTTTGAAATTATCTGTAAGAAAAACAGAACTGCAAATGTTTAAGCATTGGCACTGATGACTGTGAATAGCAATAGTAAATGATATTGCAAGGCTTTCAACTCGTTTCTTAGACCATCCAAGTGATTGTTTGGATATATTTAAGGTGGTTTTACAACTTTATTTTTTGTATAAAGCCATGACCTCTGTGTGTAAGCTTTTAATTTGTTCTTGATTGGGTTTCCTGATAACTTATTGTTTTCAACACCTTTGGATTTTAGTTATTTTTTCCAGAGACATGGAAAAAAACAGTAGGGGTAAAAAAAGGAAGAGATCATTGTGATTTTCAGTTCAGGCTTTAGATTTGGACTCCGTGCAACTAAATGAAAACAGTGTGCAGATCACTGAGTAGGTCAGGCTGAGGGGATACAGAGCCTTTGAAGCTTTACAGGGGTTGACCTAACAACAACTGTGGGCCCCTTTTGGGAGAGGCATTAACTCCATGAATGCCATATAAACACAGAGCTGGAAAACTCAAGGGGCGCTGTTCTGTTTTTGTTTTTTTCTGAAATGACTGTTAGGAATTTCAGCGGTTTTTTTTATTTTGTAGGCTTGAGTGCTCGCTTGAAACATCCCTTTGCTCTTGGGAGAACACCAGGTTGTCACCCTTTGTTTATAATCTGCTCACCAGTTTGTAGACAGGTAGAACCACTGTGCAACTTGAGCCCAAAGGTGGGGCAGATGCTGAAAGTTGTCAGCTCTGGCACATGTCCCTGCTGGCTTTAATGCTGGCCGGAGTTGCCAACCTGTTTGCGTGTTGCAAGAGAGTGTGGGGGGTAATTTGCAACTTCACAATTACTTAATATGTGAATAAGTCTGAAAAAGGAAGCAGTCATTTTGCAAATCAGTGTTGCCTTTAGTTAAAAGAGGCAGGTCAATTATATTTAATGAAGCCATCTTGCAGGGTATGTGTTTTGCTATTCTTTGTATTACTTTATAGTTTCCAATGATGAGTTGGGAATCAAAAGGAGTGTGGAAAAAGCTTTAGTTGACAGAGGTCGTGAGTGAGATAAATCTTCTTTCTCGGAACTATTTTGTGCTCCAGTAAGTGGTATGGTCTAACCGTAAGGGCAGAAGCTACTTTTTTGTGTGCACTGAAACTCCATCAAATGAACTGAAAGAAGTTAGAAATGTCCAAAAGGCTGCATAAGGGTTTCTTGCTGCATAGCTTCCCTTTTTGGGCCCACTGTATATGTGTATCCCAGACAGGCTTGAGTACATGCCAAGACTCTTTATTTTGTGGTCGGACTTTTAATCTGTTCCAGACCTTTTCAGTCAAAGAGCTCAAGTGTAACTGAAAGGGGCAGGAAAGGGAAAAAAAAAAGGAGGAGGGGAAAAAAAAAAAAGAGCGCATGTGGGCTCTTCTGATCTCGAGTGATGGCAAATAGAGACAAGCTGCGAGCTGCTGCTGAGCTTGAAGGAGTTTCCCTTGAAATCTTAAGTTGTATGCATTGCATTGTGGTTTATGTTTTTATCATTTGAGCCAAGAGAATACAGAATCTTATTCCTGTTGCTTTCTCACTTGTGACCTTCTTATGTCACTCCAGTGAAGAAAAAAAACCTGTTTGACAGAACGAACTCACTGAGCCTTGCATTTATTTCTTGTGGAGATCCTCAACAAATATGTGCTGTGACCCTAAATAGAATGAGAGTGACTCAGAAGTTTACCTTTCTGCATTTAATATACGTTGAAAAACCTGTGGTTCTTCCCCCTGAGGATTACTGTACTCTCTTTACTTTTGCTGTGTTTTAGTATGTGGGCTTAGGATTTGCTATTTTGACTACTACCACTTTCAGAAGCAAACCTAGATGAATGCGTTTTTGTAATGTTGACATTTTTGATTATAGCAATGATACTAATGTGGATTAATAATGAAAGAGAAATTAATTTTTTCCTTGATCCCGCCACTTTGACCAGTCTGAAGGACCACTGAAAATAATGAAGCTGTTGAATGGTCTCTGCAAATCATAGAATTGTAGAATCACCAGCTTGGAAGAGACCCGCTGGATCAATGTACACTTCTGTTCCAGTATTCAGAAGTAGAAATTTGAATTCTGAATTCCCAGCTTCCAGGGACATGGCACTTAAGGCTCTGTGTTTTCTTCATCAGGGTGAAGCTTTGCATTCATCTTTATTTTCATAGAATGGTTTAGGTTGGAAGGGGCCTTAAAGATCATGCATTTCCACCCCCCCTGCCATAAGCAGGGACACCTCTCACCAGACCAAGCTGATCAAGGTCCCATCCAACCTGGCCTTTCACACCTCCAGGGATTGGGCAGCCACGGCTTCCCTGGGCAACCTGTGCCAGTGCCTCACCACCCTCAGTATCAAGAATTTCTTCCTAATGTCTAATCTAAATCTAAGGTCGTCTTGCAGTCTTTTCTTCTCCAGGCTGAACAACCACAAGTCTCAGCCTGTCCTCAGAGCAGCGATGCTTCAGCCCTCCTGTCATCTTTGTAGCCCTCCTCTTAACCTGTTCCAACAGCTCCATATCCTTGTTCTATTGGGTTTTCCAGAACTGGACACAATACTCCAGGTGGTGTCTCATGAGAGAGCAGTAGAGGGCCACACCTCTTTTGATGCATTCCAGGATATGGTTGACCTTCTGGGATGTGAATGCTCATTGCTAGTTCGTGTCGAGCTTCTCATCCATCAGCACCCCGAAGTCCTTCTCCTCAGGGCTGCTGTCAGTCATGTCATCCCACAACCTGTATTGAAACCACAGATAGCGTATTTTCTCTAGTTAGTGTGCACATATCTCTTTTCTTTATTTTTTTTATTAGTGATGGGAATTTTCCAATAATGTTGCTAGAAAAGGAGGGAGGTTATTCTCCCTCTCTACGCGGCACTGGTGAGACTACTCCTTGAAGACTGTGTTTAGTTCTGGACCCCTCACCACAAGAAGGATGTTGAGGCTCTGGAGCAAGTCCAGAGAAGAACAACAAAGACGGTGAAGGGGCTGGAGAACAGGCCCTATGAGGAGAGTCTGAAAGAGCTGGGGATGTTTAGCCTGGAGGAGAGGAGGCTGAGAGGAGACCTCATTACTCCCTACAAGTACCTGAAAGGAGGTTGTGGAGAGGAGGGTTCTGGCCTCTTCTCCCAAGTGACAGGGGACAGGACAAGAGGGAATGGCCTCAAGCTCTGCCAAGGGAGGTTTAGACTAGACATTAGGAAGAAGATTTTCACAGAAAGGGTCGTTGGGCACTGTCAGAGGCTGCCCAGGGAGGTGGTTGATTCACCTTCCCTGGAGGTGTCTAAGGCACGGGTGGACGAGGGACTGAGGGACATGGTTTAGTGTTTGATAGGAATGGTTGGACTTTATGATCCAGTGGGTCTCTTCCAACCTGGTGGTGATTCTATGAAAAGAGAGAGGAAGGAGAATGAGTGAAGAAATTGGTTTAGGTGGACACGCCCTACAGACTTGCTTGTTAAAGGCAATTCGGGTATTGCATTCATGCATTTAAACAGAAAATAGAAGGATGCAGTTAATATGGATTCCTTCTTGGAGCAGGCTTTTACGAGTAATACATCTGATAAGAAAACCTGGCTGTAGAGCAGCCTAGTCTAAAAACCTGAGTGGTCCAAGTTGAAGATAAGAACACACATCTAACATCTCTGACATGGGCTTAGGTGTGGGTCCTCCAAATATTTGTGTTTGACTTTAGAACGGTTTTGTGTTGGGAGAATTCACGATCTTTAAAAGCTAGGAAAGGACTAAGTATGAAAGGAGGGTCATCTTGTGCCAAGCACAGGCAATTGCAGGCGATTGCCTGGGATCAAAGGAATGGGGATAGGAGGGGGTCCTTAGGTCTGTGTCAGCAGGATTCTTGTCTAGTGGAGCATCTGGTGAAAATATGGTGTCCTACCTTCTCGATGCCTTGGCAGGCCTGGTAGTAAAAGGCTTCAAATTACTGGGTTGGGTTTCTTCAAGGTTATTTCTTGCAAATTGAAGTGTCAGGTTGAGCCTGTTTTGGCTTGTTTTGTCTTTTACCAGGTTCCACTATTGTCCATCGGTCATTCTTTACAGATCCTACTGGTTTTTTTAAGTCATCCAGCTAACTTAATATCTTTTCTTGATAGTCAAAGAACGCCTGGATAAGGAAGCAGGTCAGCGATACATTCCAAGTGGCTGGAGTTGGTGAAGTAGAACAACATCTGCTTTTTCTATACAGTGGAATTTCCTAGAATCAGTTAAAGTTTGGAATCATTCAGCTCTTTTTGCTACAGATTTCCAAGAATTGGCTTTTGTATCAGATACCACTAAGGGGATTTTAACTATAATTTAAGTTTGTAGACGATGGAACTTTATCTGAAGTTGCATTTCAAAAACAATTTGCCTTTTATGAATACTGAATTCGTTAAATTCAAGGATAGAACTGTGTCCTTGAAGTGGGAAAATACCAGAATCTGGCAGTGGATATTTTGTGTCTCAGTTGTGTTAATATGTCTTGTTTTTAAAGAGGAGTACTCTATATTTGAGTAGTCAGGCAAGTCTGACTGCGGGGATTGGAGTGTGCTTCAGTTTTATTATTTTATTCCAGAATTCAAATCTAGAAGTTTGTTACCAGTGATCGTTGCAGTGTTACGTGCACCCAGTTGTTTTCCTTCTGTTCTTTCAAATGTTGAGGCAGTCAGGTGTCATGTGAAGCAAAAGATGTGACCTGAGATTGAAATCCTTGCCACAACTTTCTTTTTATCACTCCCACTTAGAGATGATGTTGATGTTTGTTGACGTTCTGGATGAATTTTGGATGAGGGGGAGAGCAAGACAAGACACTGCTTACTCTCATTACAGAAACAGTGCAGTAGCTGTTCGAACTACACAAGTAGGAAAAGGAAGAAAAATTATAACAGTTGGAGTATAGAGAATGCATATAAGGATTTTCTACTTCTTTTTTTTTGTAATGCAAGAAAATTAGACCTTTTGAAACAAGGAAAAGGGCTTATTCCAAAATACCAAAGTGAAATGCACCTGTAGATTTCATTGAAACGTATATTTATCATTTCCATGTTAAAAAAAAAACCCAAAACAACTGCAAAACCAACTTGAAATGTACTTGAAAGCTTAATCTTTGAAACATCTGCAAAGTTTTAGGTATCAGAAATGAAAAGGAAGCATTTCGTAGTGTTGCTTTCTTATCCCGTACGTGTACGGTGCTTTGTTTAATATGTGTTTCTTCAAAGGAGTTTGTAGGAGCCTTGCCAGAGGCAGATTTGTGGACAAGATAGAACTAGAACCCTGGAGTGGAAAGCTTTTCCTTTTTTTTGGCCTTTGGTCAAAAAAAAAAATCCCTCAGACCTTATGTCTGGTCACAGTGGCATTTCAGATCTTTTTAAGTTCCAGATCCACCCTTCATTTTTGCACAAAAGCAGAGCCTGAGCCACAGTTTAATGGCTTATCCTCCACACATGCTCTCTAAAACAAAGTGGATTGACTCATCTGAAAGCTCTGTGTGTTAGATTTTTCTTCACCTTCTCTGTTTTTCCAGAAGAACAATTTTGGGAGATCGCTTAGGATGGGTAAAAGATCTTGGGACCTCCAAGAAGGCTGCGGAGAGACTTTCTGTAGAGGCATGGAGTGATAGGACAAGGGGGTATGGCTTTAAATTCCAAGGGGAACATTTAGATTAGAAATTAGGAGGACATTGTTTATGCTGAGGGTGGTGAGACACTGGAACAGGCTGCCTGGGGAAACTGTGGCTGCTCCCTCCCTGGAAATGTTGAAGACCAGGTAGGATGGGGCCTTGAGCAGCCTGGTCTGGTGGGACGTGTCCCTGCCCATGGCAGGAGGGTTGGAACTGGATGGTCTTCATGGTCCTTTCCAACCCAAGGCGTTCTGTGACTTCTGTATGTTGCTAAGCGTGTGCAGATGGAGCAGCATCTCTTTTCAGCAAACCAGTGACTTGTGTCAAAGCGAACTCCTTCGGAATCTGCAGAAGGAGATGAACTTTCACTGCTAACCATCCCTTTGTAACGGGATGTTGCCCTTATGGTAGAGTCAATAAATGCTTATTACTTGTTAATCATGCTAGCAGAAAGTGAAATATTGTTTTGTTCAAAAGCATTTAAATTTTTAAATTAAAATTTAAATCTCTCTTTTGAACAGAGTCAAGTGAAGAAATTGCCAAATATATCTTCAGGTATTGTGTTGGGATAGAACTATAGAATCATAAAATTGTTTGGGTTAGAAGGGACATTAAAGATCATCTGATTCCGACCCTCCTGCCATGAGCATGGACACCTCCGACTAAATCAGGCTGCTCAAGGCCCCGTCCAACCTGGCCTTGAACATCTACAGGGATGGGGCAGCCACAACATCCCTAGGCAACCTGGGCCAGTGTCTTACCACTCTCATTATGAAGAATTTCTTCCTAATGTCCAAATTATATCTTCCCTCTTCCATTTTATAGCTCTTCCCCCTAGTCCTATCACTACAAGCCTTTGTAAACCGTCCCTCCCCAGTGTTCTTGTAGCCCCTTCAGGTACTGGAAGGTCACAGATACCTGATTTATGTAATTTCATCCTGCATGAGAAAGGAGATTTGTTGGTAGTGCTGCCTTTGTGTTGTTAGAAGTGATGCTCACTCCCACTATTGTGCTAAAACAGCTGTGACTGAAAGAAAACTACACTCCTAATAGGGCCATTTTTGCCACCACATCCTTCTTACATCAAAGTCTGCTTGTCTGTTGCACACAGAAAGCATTATTTTGCACATATTGTTCACTATCTGTAATTTACATTTTTATATATAGACACAGACAGAGAATAATTATATTCTCTATCATAGAATCATAGAACAACCAGGTTGGAAGGGACCCATCAGATCTTCTAGTCCAACCATCATGTGTAATGTCAAATTCAAAGAAGATTCAGCTTTTTTCTGCTTGAATTCAATCACATGAAAACACTATTCCAGTTTTTTATATGCAGAAAGATTTTGCTTTCTTTCTTGAGCACATTTTTCATAAATTACAGCGGTTTTACTCAGTTTTGTAATTCCTGTTTTACCCCCTTTTCACAGAAAGGGTCATTGGGCATTGGAATAGGCTGCCCAGGGAGGTGGTTGATTCACCTTCCCTGGAGGTGTTTAAGGGATGGGTGGACTAGGTCCAGAGGGACATGGTTTAGTGTTTGATAGGAATGGTTGGACTCGATGATCCAGTGGGTCTCTTCCAACCTGGTTATTCTATGATTCTTTCTGATGGGGTTATGACAGATTTTCACAAATAATGCAGATGTGCACATGCATGAACACAGGGCTTATTCCTCTCAAAGAAAATAAAGGAAACCTGCATTAAATAAAATTCCTGTTATTTTAGAAGAAAATATACAGCAGTTTCTATTTATAGCTCTGTTAACCCAGGAAACACTATGTAGTGATTAAGCAGCAAAACTCAGCAGAGTCCTAGACCCTGTTACTTATGTAGGCTCTCTACTGATTAGACTTTAGTCTAAAATGCAGACTAGCTTTGCTTAAATGGTGATAATAAGCTGAGTGGTGCAGTTGTCACACCAGAACAACAGGGTATCATCCTGAGGGAGCTGTACAAGCTGGAGAAGTGGGCCTGTGTGAACCTCATGAGGTTCAACAAGGCCAAGTATAAGGTTCTACCCTGGGGTGGGGTAATCTGTGGTTTCAATACAGGATGGGGAATGATGTGATTGAGAGCAGCCCTGCAGAGAAGGACTTGGAGGGGCTGGTTGTTGAGAAGCTTGATATGAGCCAGTGATGTCCTAGGCTGCGTCAAGAGAAGTGTGGCCAGCAGGGTGAGGAAGGGGAACCTCTCACGCTACCTTTTTTCTCATGAGATTTCACCTGGAGCATTGTGTCCGGTTCTGGAATCCTCAGAGGAAGAAGGATGTGGTACTGTTGGAACAGGTCCAGAGGAGGGTCACAAAGATGATCAGAGGGCTGGAGCACGTCCCATACAAGGACCGGCTGAGAAAGCCTGGGTTGTTCAGCCTGGAGAAGAGAATGCTGCAGGAAGACCTCAGAGCAATGTCCTGCACCTGAAGGGGGTGTACAAGAAAGCTGAGGAATGACTTTTTACAAGATCATTGAGTGACAGAATGAGGGAGCATGGCTTTAAATTGGAAGGGAGAAGATTTAGCTTAGCCGCTGGGAAGTAATTGTTCACCAAGAGCGTGGTGAGACACTGGCCCAAGTTGCCCAGGGGTGTTGTGGCTGCCCCATCCCTGGAGGTGTTGAAGGCCAAGTTGGATGGGGCCTTGGCCACCCTGATCTGGTGGGAGGTGTCCCTGCTCATGGCAGGGTGGTTGGAACTGGATGATCTCTAAGGTCCCTCCCAATGTAAACCATTCTCTGATTATTAAGAACAGTAATTTATAGCATGCTCACATCCTGAGCTTCTGTTGTAGTTGGTTGAAATAAATGACACCTTTGAGTTTGCAGATTAAAGTTAGTTTCAGTTTTGAAGCATGAAATTATACATGCCAAAGAAAAGCCATGAAACATTCAGCTGTGTCTTGTTAATGATGAAGGGGGCTCTTACAGGAGTCTTTGTGTGTAATTCCGCATAGGGGGAAGGAATTGAGTTTCTGCAAACTGTCCATACCCTGGGAGGTGATTTAAATTGGTGTAGCATCTTGGGAGAGAATTAGCCTTTTATATTTGAGTTGTTAACAATGCCTCTAGCAGCAGTGTCTGGTAATTGTTTCTCTCCTTGGTTTGATTTTTTTTCTTTTTTTCTTTATGTTTTTCTTTTATTTTCCACTAAGGATGTAGATAGTAGTGTTTTTTCAGTGACTGGCAAGTATCATCTGCTGCAGCACAGAACTGGCATTTTGCTGTTGAGTTTGAACAGTAGAACATTTCATTTATACCATTTGAAGACCACAAACTCTCTCTGTTCTTGAAAGCATATTGCAGCTATTACAATTGACTGCATTCTGCAGGTTGTGAAGCCGTATTATAGGACGGCAAGATCGCTTTTATTGTCTTAAGTTGCCCGTGGTTTTTAACTTGTCTGCCCCTCCTCCTCCTCCCTCAAATCCCCCTCTTGCAGAAACAAAGACTTGTTTGTTCCTTCTCTGCCTGTGAGGTCTTTGCAGCCTCTGCTGTGTGGGTGCAGAGCCCCTTATTTAAACGTTTTCCATATCCAGCAAAGGTAAGGAATATGATGTATCCAAAAACTGATAAGTCTTAACTCTAATAGAGAAATGAATTACTTTAAAAGAGCTGTGTGTGTCGGGATGATCACAAACCCATGAAGTGTGAAAGAAATAAAACGTGCTTATCTGAGATCACATTGATAAAGTCTGTTCTTTAGAGTGCAGATTTCTGTCGTCTGCCTTCAGTAAATAATGGAGAATTGAGAATTTAAAACAACAAACCACAAAACAACCCAAACCCAAAACAAACTGAAAACCCACCCCAGCAAAAAAAAACACCCCAACTTTAAAACCCTCTATTTGTTTTCTTCTTCTCATTAAATATTGTGTTGGAAGTTATAGAAAATTATATTCTTCTGTTTCCCTTGAAGATAGCATGCTTTTTTAATCATTCAGTGTTATTACTGTTGGGTTTTTTCCACTGGTTCTTCACTTGAATGTGCTGTGAAGTCAGTAAAATTCAGTTAGCAACGTTTTCTTTTAATATCCAGACTTTCAATTTAATTTCAGTGTGAAATTAGTTCCTTTATGTGAAAAATACCTCCATGGTCTGGTCTGAGGACAGATCAGAATCTTGACACTTAGAAGTCTTTAGCATTTGCATCCCTGAAATAGTAAAAATGCTCATAAAAATCCTTTTAACAGGTTCACAGAATTGCTTGGTTGGAAAAGACCTTTGAGTTTATCGAGTCCAACTGTACCTGTCTACTACTAAGCCATATCCCTAGGCACTTCATCTCTCCATGTTTTAAGTATCTCCAGGGATGGGAGCTCAACCCCTTCCCTGGGCAGCGTCTGCAAGTGCCTGAGAGCCCTTTCAGTGAAGAAGCATTTCATGATGTCCAATCTGAACCTGCCCTGGTGCAACTTGAGGCCATTTCCTCTTGTCCTATTGCCTCTCACTTGGGAGAAGAAGCCAACACTCACCTCACTACAACCTCCTTTCAGGCAGTTGTAGACAATTACAAGGTCTCCCCTCAGCCTCCTTTTCTCCAGACTAAACAACCCCAGATCCTTCAGCTGCCTCATAATGCTTGTTCTCCAGCCCCTTCACCAGCTTCGTTGCCCTTGTAGTTATAGTTCATGGCTCACATCCCTTCAGGACAGTTGTTGATGCTGTTGAAACTTCTACTTAACAGTTCCTGTTGTCTTGGGGGCTATGAACCTTCTGTGTCTGTGTGGCAGAGGAACGAGGTGTCCTGTCTGCCTCCTGCTGCAGGTGAGCGACCACAGCTCACATCACAAAGCTGGTTGATTGGCTCATCCTGGCCACCTTCTTCCTGAAGTTCAGTTTTGATACATGGTGCTGGATGTCTCACAAGGTGAATTCTTTCATCCACAGCAACATCATCTTCCCACTGTTCTTTTTCTGTGCTGAGTCAGGATGGGACTTGAGGGTCGAAGTTGAACCTCTAGCCCTTTGCACTCACTTTGTTGTTTGTACTTGGTGTTGGGGTTCAGTCTTTATTCCTTGTTCACCGGTTCACTTGCCTTTACAGGAAGTTTTATCTAATTTGTGATCATATGGGGGAAGCTCTCTCACAAGTAACTACGTAAAAGGTTATTTCAAATGACTTCAAACTATTTGACACTTCATTTTGTTTTCATAGAATCATAGGATGGTCTCTGTTGGAAGGGTCCTTAAAGATCATCCAGTTCCAAGCCCACTGCCATGGGCAGGGACACCTCCCACCAGACCAGGCTACTCAGAGCTCCATGCAACCTGGCCTTCAACAATTCCAGGGGAAAGGGCATCCACAACTTCCCTGGGCAACCTGTGCCAGGGCCTCACCACCCTCATTGTGAAGAATTTCTTCCTAACGTCTAACCTAAATCTGCCCTCTTCCAATTTAAAGTCATTCTCCCTTTCATCCCTTCACTACAAGCTTTTGTAAACAGTCCCTCCTTAGCTTTCTTGTAGCCCCCTTCAGGTACTGGAAGGTCACTATAAGGTCTCCTTGGAGCCTTTTCTTCTCCAGGCTGAACAACCCCAACTCTCTCAGTCTGTCTTCAGAGCAGAGGTGCTCCAGCTCTTGGATCATCTTCTTGACCCTCCTTTGGACCCACTCCAACAGTTCATCTCCTTCTTACTTTGCAAGTTCCAGAACTGGACACAATACTTCAGGTGGGGTCTCAAGAGTGGAATAGAGGGGCAGAATCTCCTCCCTCACCCTGCTGCGCATCCTTCTTTAGTTGCAGTCCAGGACAGGGGTGGCCTTTGGGGCTACAAGTGCATGTTGTCTAAATTGAGAAGAGTTTATTAGCAAGAAGAGATAGGTTCTTCTAAGAAAACTTATAATATTTTACTACCAGTTCTCCAGTTTTGGCAGGTTCCACATTAAACTGTTTTCATGAAGTTTTATGGAGTTTTGTACTCCTGTACTTAGAACTGTTGCATTGATTTTGCAGGAATAACGCGTGAGCGTACATTTCATGCTGAACATCAATGTAGCTGCATATTTTGTACTGTCATGGCTTGTCATTTTATGAAGTTTTAATGTAAACCTTCTAAGGATACTTACCTTGCATTCATTTGTTTGAATTTCATTTTTTTACTGTTTATTGTTTTGATTCTTTAGCCATGAATCAGCGAATCAGCCAAAGTGCTCCAGTGAAACAGCCACCTCCTCTGGCTCCTCAGAGTCCCCAAGGTGGTGTGATGGGTGGGAGTAGCTCCAATCAGCAACAACAGATGAGACTTCAGCAGCTACAGATGGAGAAGGAAAGGCTGAGACTGAAGCATCAAGAACTGCTTCGGCAGGTGAGGCCACAGGTTAGAGACCTACTTCCACTATTTCTTTGTGTGTGTTATGGGTTGGTTTTTTTTTTATTGGGTTTTTTTTTTTTTTGCTAAGTTGTTGTTTCAGTTAGTCTTAAAGACAAGTGACTGCGCAAAAAGCTTTGAGACTTGAAAAGGTCTGAATTAAATTTTACTGTTACCAGCTTGGTAGTGAAAGCTTAATACACTGAAGGATTTTGTTTTCCTCCCTCGCTTCTTTCTGTAGCAAAGCTCTCCGAGAAAAGGCTTGTTTACTACTAGGACAACATCATGGACTGTGATCTGATTGGATCTTTCTCTTGAGAATATATATCATATTGAGTTCTGAGTCACGCCAAAAGGCAAGAAGTTGGTTCCCACAGCTGCTTTAATTCTCCCTTTTAAGTTCACTTTTAGTACTTATTGAAGTTTGTAGGATTTCAAAGTACTTCTAAATTTTATATACCATACATTGAGGAGATACCTTGCTGCTAAAATCTTATCTGTTAAACAGTGGAGTGGAGTGTGGACAACTGAATCATTCGTGCTGCGTTTTGAGCCTGTGATTTTCTTATGCTGAAGAACTTTAGACTTCGTAATTAAGCTGTAAGCTATTTCTATCAGTATTTTTCTGCTCAATGAATATAGCTCTACCACGTGTGGAAGTGCAGGACCGGACACTGGAATCTCTGGATTGTGAACTTGACTTCCTTTGGAGTTTAAGTCACCTTCTTCGTTTTTTCCATCTGAATGTTTTAAAAGTTATTACCATCTGTGCTAGATGCTTAGGATATTCTTTGGATTTTTGGCACCACCAGAGAAAGTACTAATCTTTCCTTTGAGGAAAACCTTCCAAAATCTTACCCTGTTCCCTTCTCACTTTGGGTGATGGGCCTTGTATCTGGAGAGGATAACGTCTTACTGTCCTCAAAGACAGCTTTTCTCTTTCTTCGTCACCTGCAGTATTCTGTCCTGAAATCTGATTCCCTTTTGTAGTCAAGGCCTGTTTTGTAGGACTCTTCAGCATCTCTTGGTGTCAGACGGGGCATCTTTACAGCTGTTTCTTTTTGTAGTGCTCTAGGTAAGAATACATCGCAGAGTTGGCATCAGGGCTTTCTCTCTGCTTAAGCACCTGGACTTCTGCTCTTCCTGCTTTGCAATTAATCCACCAACAAACATTTTACCCTGTGCCTAGCATGCTTCTAGGTAGGCCTTCTAATTGTCTTCTTGCCTCAGTTGTCATTGAGAACCTGACTAACTTTGGAGGAGGTGACAGCCAGTGCCCTTCGTGTTGTTCTCCCTGGTCATTAAGCTTCTCTGTCAAATACGCATCCTTGGTGAATCTGTGAGTTTTGTTTCACTGTGTCATGGTTTTCACAGTTTCTTAATTCCCTTATCCTGTCTCATCTGGCCTGTCTTGGGGACTTGATACTGCAAGATGGTGTTTATAAGACAGCCTGCATAGGCAAACCGTGCAGCTAAAGTAATTTTTATCCATCTTATTTTTACTCTTAGGCATTGCGGAATATCAATCCCAGCACAGCAAATTCTCCAAAACATCAGGTAGGCTCTTAACTGATGTTTCAGCATAATTAGAAAAAATGAAAGCATTTAATTAGGCCAGCAGAGGAGCGTTTTGCTACATGAAGGCATTCTGAAAAACAAACCAAGAAATCCACTGCACTTTGCCTTACACATTTTTGAACCCCTTCTCTGGTCATGATCCTAACGTTATTTTTAAGAGTGCTACATTGCCACAACTTCAGATAGATGTTTAAGAGCAAATGAGGAATTCATTGCACGTTTTTCTAGATCAAAAACAACCTTCTTGTTTAGCATTCTTGAGGATATTGCTGTTCCAGTCCTGATGACATCAAGATGTGTATTTAAAGCAAAACTCCCATTACATCTAAGGTAGTATTTTGTGCCTTTTAAGTACTGCTCATATGAATGTTCTTGTCAGTCTGTTTAAACAGATATGATCTTAAAGAAGGATATCTGTAATCTGTTAATACAAAGTCACCTGAAATATTTATGATTTTTAAGCATGGTATAATAGGATTATTTAACAGGTTAGACTAACAGAATAATGGGGATATAACATGTAATTATTCCATTTTGACCTTTAACAGGCTCCTGCAAAGATACCTTTTCTGTACAGAAAACAAGAGCTCTGAAAAGCCTCCCAAGCTCAGACCAAAAGAAAATTGCTCAAAATGTGAAGCATGATAAAGAGTTTAATGCAGACTTCTTTTAGGCTCTTAAGAAATTGAATATGGAATGAATCCCTGAAAGAGTGGATTTATAGATATGTTCAGAGGGCTTCTTGCTTGCTGTTGCTCACAGTATTCTTAATCTACTGTTTCTTAGTAGATAGTAGATTCTTCTTACAATATTTCTATTGGCTTGTACTGTACTTTGTTTTTCTAAGAGAAAACACCGTATGCATTCGGCAAGAGAAACAGAATAAAAGCAAACGTCCTGTGTTTGGAAACCAGGAGTACTGATGTACTCTTGTATTCTGAAGAGTACCACAACATTTGTTCGTTAATAGTTTTCCTGAGAAGGTCATTTTCAAAGTAGGAGCCTTAGACAGAACTGACAGCCTGGAAAAAAACACACTTTTTTTGTTTGATAGTATCTGTGCAGCTGTAAAGCTGCAACGTTGTAATTGAGATGTAATAATTACATTTATTTCAGAGCATTAACCACATAATGATCTTGTTGATCAATATTAGAACTTTTTATGGAAGGGTAAAAAATTCCTATAGAATTGCTGGTAAACAAGGGGAAAAAAGAGAGAAGCGCACGCTCTTTCACACTAGTTGGAAGCTCGTTATCTTGTGCCACAATTAGGTCATTCAGAAGGGATGTTTTTCTTACTGAATGCCAAAAGCATACTCTATTTTTCTTGTGTGCCTGTAGCCCTGTCGTACAATTGTTCGCTCCTCCGCAGTAACTTCTTCCTGTTGCCAACTCAGAAACGTGCAGCAAGTGAAGAACTTTGGGATCAGTTTCTTACTTAACTTGATAAGATCAGATTTTTGAAACTTCTTGAAGTTCTGACTTAAAACACTAAAAGCTGCAAAAAACTCCGAAGGGACCTTATTGGTAGTTCATTAAATACATATGGAGTCACTCTGCTTTGTTTGGGATGGGAACTGATGGGAGGATTTATGCAAAAATCAAGATTCCAGTTACATTTAAACTGATGTATTACCAGGCTCACGTATGTATTCGTTCACCTGTATACCCATCTGCCTGGGATCAGTTTTATTAGTCTGCACTTGCTAAAGAGTCAAGCTGTTATTGAATGATCTGGTGGATAGAAGAGGAAGCAATTGAGTCAATAAGTTCAGTAATACTAGTTTATTCATGTTGTATCATCTAAACTTGGGAGTTTAGGGGGTTGTGTGTTACTTCAATAATGTAGTGAACAGCCACATGTGGAAAGAGGTGCTTGAGAGAGCTGCTTCAGGAAATGAGTCTTTAAAAGCTTCTTGAGGTCTTATACTACAGAGGCAAATGTCTGTCTTCTCCAGTGATGCTGCTATTGAAATCCTGGTCTATATATCCTGTAAGGTCGTGTTCTGCCTAATAAGTCTGTGAAAAATCTGTAGGAAGAATGAACATTTCTTTGCTCAACTTTTTCTTTTTGACAGGTCCTTTCTTTCCTTTCTGAGTGAAATTAATGAAGTTTGGAGGAATTATCTGCTTTCGGGACGTTAAAGCTCTGCTTGGGGAAGAATAACAGCTTCTCTTTCTCAGTTTTAGGTGTTCTTTTAAGGAATATTGAAAATCTTCCTATATCCTGTGCTCTTGATTCTGGGAAGACTAAGTTTGTTTTAGAGAGTGTTTCTAAAGGAGTTACGTGACACCAGCACCTTTGAAGCTTGCCCTTAAGGAATTCTCTTTTATAGGGATAAAAAAACGTGAGAAACGTTCGTTAACTTTTAACTGAGTCTCTAAATCACAGACTCAAATAGGTTGGAGGTCATCCAGCTCAACCTCCTCTTCCTTCTTGCCGTTTTTGTCCAGATAACCTGGATACAGTGCCATGGTTGTAGTAATATCTTTGGTCAAGTCTGTTTGGTTCGGAGTGAACGTTGTGTCCTTGCCAGCTTTTATTCTCTGCCTTGATACTGTAGTGACGCTAATTCTCAAACTCTTGCTATGCCTTAGCACTTCTTTACTTCCTGAAACAATTAAACAGTTCATCAGCTTCATCTTTTGTAACAAGCATTTGAATGAGGATAGATTTTATTATCATTCTAAAAATGTCCAAGTCAAAGATATTTGAAACAAAAATCATAACTTCTGTATCTCCTGTATATAAACAAGAGCTATCAATGCTTCTAATTTGAAAACACCACACATCTATCAAGCTCCTTGGGCTCACCATCATCAATTATCTTGTCATATCAGTTTTACTATCTTAAAGATGCCGACCTGTCTCAGTTAAGGATTGAGTGACTTCACTTTCTCTCCCCAGTACCTCTTCTTCCATTTCCCTGCAATTAGCATCCACTTGTCAACAATGTCTCACACCAAGTGTCAATCAACCTTCTCATTAATCATAAAATTGACTCAGTGTTAGGTAAGAGTTCTTACCGTCCAGTATACGATTGAAAGAGAGAGAGAGTCAAATAACATTGAGGTATTGCTGACGTTATTCTTGGATGTTTTGCTACTTTCTTGTGCTAAGGCTGGAGGATTTCTTATTTGTCTGCCATTAATATTCAAGTATTTGTTAATAAGATCAGCGTACTACACAGTCATTTACCTGATAGGTTCCTCTGTACGTGCTCGCTCATCCCATATCTGCTGCTTGTTTCTAGCCCTGAATGGTGATCCTGTTCCAAGAATCAATACAACCCTCCTTCCTTGCTGCTCTGCTCAGTTACACTTTGGAGTTTACACTTCTGTTTTTCATGTGCTACTTTCTTGGTAGTTCAGCATATTTGGCTTGTACTCTCTGTTCATTGCTTCCATTCTCTTGTCCTTCATATTTTACGTATTTATCATATTCTCTGAGAAAGTCGCAGTTGTTGAGCGTCGAGAAGAGAAGGCTGCAAGTAGACCTTCAAGCGGCCTTCCACTGCCTGAAGGAGGCCTCCCAGAAATCTGGGGAGGGACTTCTCCCAAGGGCGTGAACTGATAGGATGAGGAGGGAATAGCTTTAAATTGGAAGGGGGAAGATTTAGATTAGACAGTAGGAAGAAATTATTCACATTGAGGATGATGAGTCACTGGCACTGGTTGCCCCAAGGAAGTTGTGGCTGCCCCATCCCTGGAAGTGTTGAAGGCCAGATTGGGTGGGGCCTGGAGTAGCCTGGTGCAGTAGGACATATCCTTGTACTTGGCAGGGGGGTTGGAACTGGATGATCTTTAATATTCCTTCCAACCCAAACAATTCTATGATTGTCTGTCCTGTTGCTCTGGACTTATTTCTTACCAACTTTTGAGTGACATTCTGGAAATTCTCACACTCAGTGAAGAATCTGCAGGGACATATGGCCAGTCTGTCACTGTTTGCCGAATCATTTGGGTTTGTTTCATATTTTTTTTCATATTTAGTCTTACTGCATAAAATACAAGCACTTACAGTGCTGAATAGTTTCTGAATTTGAAATGTTTTTGACGTCTTTCATCAGCTTAGTCCATATTTCTTGTGTTACAGGAAAGTATTAATTTCTCGGGGTACTTACTATTTTTCAGTAAAAGATTTTTTCAGTCATATTGCATCTGCACCAATACAAAGCTGTGTTGTCAAATTTGTGACCTTTTCCAGAAGGCAAAGGCGGCATTGTTAAAAGCAATTGCAGTCTTGAATTCTGTACTCTTGGACTTCCATGATGCTAGTGAAGCTGGAAGTTTTACCGAAGACTTAGGTTATGGTTTGTTACCTTTTTCCTGTTCCGTGTAATATGTTTTTAAATAACAGAATATACTTGTGTTCAAATCTTAGTGAAAATAATGAGCGATAAATATTTTAATTTCTTAGTCAAAGCCAAATATTGTTGTCCCTTGAACCTCTTCTTTCCCATCCCTCTGTGGGTTATCTGACCTATATTAAATGTATAAATTACTTGTCTAGGTGTCATCAAGAACATTCATGTTGAGGGGAGGGGTTGATGTTGGTTTCTGGTTGTTACTTTGTGGGTTTTGGCAATGCTTCTTTTTTCATTAACAGAGGAGGGCCATGAAATAATCGGAGAGTTGGAGCAGCTCTGCTGTGTGGACAGCCTCAGGGAGTTGGGGTTGTTCAGCCTGGAGAAGAGAAGGCTCTGAGACCTTCCACTGCTCAGGGAGGTGGTTGAATCACCTTCCCTAGAGGTGTTTAAGGGACAGTTGGACGAGGCACTGAGGAACATGGTTTAGTGTTTGATAGGAATGATTGGAGTCAATGATCCAGTGGGTCTCTTCCAACCTGGTGATTCTATAATTCTATATTTGACACAGAATATGACCTGGGTTATGTCCTATTCTAAAAGATTCTTTACATGTGATGTTTTGAGGAGGGCTAGCTGAGACACAGTGAAGAGCTTTTCCAACAAAGTCATTTTCCCTTTCAGAATTTTTACTTCCAGTTGTTTGTTTTTTTTAATTAACTGTCACAAATTTTACCTGAAACTTCTCATTTTAATGGAAGTAAATACTATATTCCCTCCTTTAGTTGTTTTACTCACTTGTTAGCTCTTTTTACCATTACTAAATTTTGCTTTATCCCTTGTGGTTTGAATTTTCAGT
This sequence comes from Coccyzus lansbergi, assembly GCA_033558105.1. Taxonomy (NCBI): domain Eukaryota; kingdom Metazoa; phylum Chordata; class Aves; order Cuculiformes; family Coccyzidae; genus Coccyzus; species Coccyzus lansbergi. The sequence goes on along the minus strand of JAUMJK010000220.1, from coordinate 379,171 downwards.
TAGCTCTTTTGCACAGTGAGTGGAAATCATGGAACTGTTTGTGTTGGAAGAGACCTTAAAGCACCTCCCACCAGACCAGGCTACTCAAGGCCCCATCCAGCCTGGCCTTGAACACTTCCACAGAGGGGATATCACCAACTTCCCTGGACAACCCGTACCAGTGCCTCACTACCCACAGTGTGAAGAATTCCTTCGTAATGTCTGATCTAAATCTTCCCCCTTCCAATTTAAAGACAAGGGGGGTCCTATCATGCCAAGTCCCTCCCCAGCTTACTAGGAGGCTACTTCAGGCACTGGAAGGCAGCTCAAACAACCCCAACTATTGCAGACTGTCCTCATAGCAGAGGTGCTCCAGCCCTCAGATCATCTTTGTGGCCCTCCTTTGGACCCACTCCAACAGTTCAATATCCTTCTTCTGTTGAAGATTCCAGAACTGGACATAGTCTTCTGGGTGGGGTCTCACAAGAGCAGAGTAGATCGGGAGAATCGCCTCCCTCGACCTGCTGGCCACGCTTCTTTTGATGCTGCCCATGATACAGTTGGCCTTCCGGGCTGCAAGCACGAATTGCTGGCTCATGCTTGAGTTTCTTATCAGTGAGCAACCCCAAGTCCTTCCCACAGTGCTGCTCATAATCACATCATCCCCTATCCTGTATTGAAACCACAGATTGCTTTGGCCCAGACCTTTTACTGTGTAGTTGGCCTCATTGAACTCATGACATTCACACACACCCACTTCTCCGGCTTGTCCAGGTCACTCTGAGTGACATCCTGTCCTTCTGGTGTGACAACTGCACCACTCAGCTTGCTGTCATCTTTATTGCAATCCATAGATCTAAGTGTAACTTTATTTATTGATTTGTGTGGCAACAGCTGTCGAATTTGAGTTTCACACTTGGTTTGTTGGTGTAGGAAATGTTGAGCATCAGTTGCTATAAATTACACAGTAGGAAAATTGCTTGTGTTATATGAATAACTTGAAAATTCAGAAGTTCTGATTCCGCTTGCAGCACCTAAGCTTCCCTGGTAGTGTTGAAGGCCAAGTTGGATGGGGCCTTGAGCATCCTGGTCTGGTGGGAGGTGTCCCTGCCCACAGCAGGAGAATTAGAAACAGATGATCTTTAAGGTCCCTTCCAACCCAAACCATTCTATCATTCTGTGATTCTTTACAGAAAAACAAACATTTTATTGTTTGGTTGTGGATGTAGAGCTTTATGGATAAATACCCTGTCTAAAACTCTGTGGTGTAAATCAGATCTGCATTCATTGTGTCTGGGTTTTTATGCCCCCGAATGTTTCAGGGCACATTTTTATCTCTGTATTGGAGTTGTAGCTCCCTGCAGTAGATTTCCTGGAGTCACTTGTGCTGCTTGCAGTTGCAAAACTTAATCACTCTATTACTGCTAAACCAATTGGTCAGCAGAAGATCGTGTTGACCTTCGTACATGGCCGTGATTAACTGCTTTTGCTGAAAGCAAACAAAAATTGGCAGAAGGAGGCCATCCAGCTCGTCATGGCCTTCATGATTGCTGACTCCTGATTGCTGACACATACTTAGTTGTCTTACTGGTGCTCCGAGAAACCTCAGCTGTGCAGGTGCAGTTCTGGAGCCATGAGTGGATATAGGAAGAGGAGTACAAAGTAGTGGCACAGCAAAGGACTGCAAAACCAGACAAGAAGCAAGTCTTTATTTACAAACAACTGTTGCAAGTTATGCTGCCTTATCTGCTCTTGCAATGGTTTCTGTAGCATCAAGTTCTCTGCCAAATGTATACAACACAATTAATTATCACTCTATCACTATCACCTCTTAAATTGATTTGGCTGGTTTTCGTGATTGCAACACTGAATGATTTATGTTTTCCCCCTTACTTTTCACTAATTGCATAACTCTTCATTGCTGAATTCATTTGTCTTCATTTGTCCATGTGTATTCCCTTTCTTTTGTGTGTACCCTGTAACTTTGTGGCTTTCAAACAAGAACATACATACTTAGGCTGAAGAAATAACTGGTGCCACAAGTCTGACCATAAGTGTTGTAGTCTTCTCTTTCTCCTAGCTCTTTCCCATCCCAGTGAAGCCCATGGACCATTTGATAGTTCAGCAGTGGTTTAGGGCAGAAATGTTATGAATGGACATTTTAAAGTAAATTTACCCCCTGGGAGTCCCGATTGTAAGGATAGTTCAATTCAAGTCGACTAGCATGGCATATGTTTAATACAGTAAGAATGTATGTGAGTTGTAGAGGAAGTCTTCTACCTTTCCTCAAAAGCATGATGAAGATAAAAATGCTCTGAAAAGAGTAATTTTACAAAGTTAATTTGGACATGGTGTGAATCATAGAATGATTTGGATGTGAAGGGATCTTCAAGATCATCCAGTTCCAACCAGCCGGCCACGGGCAGAGACACCTCCGACTATGCCAGGCTGCTCAAGGCCCCATCCAGCATGGGCTTCAACACTTCGAGGGAGGGAACAACCACAATTTCCCTGGGCAACCTGTACCAGTGTCTCCCCAACCTCCCTATGAGGAATTTCTTCCTGATGTCTAATCTAAATCTTCCACCTTGCAATATAAAGACATTCCCTCTTGTCTTATCACTCTGGGCCCTTGTAAAAACTCCTTCCCCAGCTTTCTTGGAGGCCTCCTTCAAGTACTGGAAGGTTGCTCTGAGGTCTCCCTGGAGCCTTCTCTTCTCCACAATGAACAACCTCAACTCTCTCAGCATGTCCTCTCACAGGCAAGATGCTCCAGCCCTCAGATCATCTTTGTGGCCTCCTCTGGACCTGTTACAACAGTTCCATACCCTTCTTCTGTTGGGGATTCCAGAACTGGATACAGGAGTCCAGGTGTAGTCTTGCAAGAGCAGAGCAGAGGGGCAGAATCACCTCCCTCATTCTGCTGGCCACACTTCTGATGCAGCCCAGGATACAATTGGCCTTCTGGGCCATTCCTGGCTCATGTTGAACTTCTCATCAGTCGGCACCCCAAGTCCTTCTCCACAGGGCTGCTCTTAATCACGTTATCCCCCATCCTTTATTGAAACCATGGATTGTCCCAACCCAGGTGTGTAGGACCTTACACTTGCATGTCATGTGTTTAATCCAGTAAGAAGATACGAGTTGCACGAGGGAGTCTTTAACCTTTCCTCGCAAGCATGATGAAGGTAAAAAAGTTCTGAAAAGAGTAATTTTATAAAGTGAATTTGGACATGGTGTGAACGACCTGAAATTTCATATAAAATGCAGTCTGTATGCAGTTAATGAAAAAAACCCCATATCTATGGCCAACCACACAGATTGCACAATTCTGACCTTATTTTTGTAATCAGTTTGCTTAAGGAGATGACAGATGGTTCTGGGATAACCCAAAGTTAGTTTTTGTGTTAACAATAGGAATGATAAGATTTTCTTTTCCCAGAGGTACCTCAAGAAAGCTTGACATAGTTACAGAAATAGGATGAGATCAAGTTATAGAAATCTAAGCCAGGATTTTGTCATGGTTTTATTTTTGCCTCCAGCCTTTAAATACTTCTAATAAAGGATATCTTTTAAAGCATGAACTAAAAACCTAGAGTTCACATTGCCCTGTTTGGAACTAGGCGAGGCTTGTACACTCCCATAATTTTTTTTTTGGGGGGGGGTATAGGAAACACTTAAAAGTCCTTATTACTGAAAATGAGTTTTTTAAGGAAGAACTGAAAAGACCGTTTTTCAAGCAACACAACCGTACCTTCCATTACAAGTGCCTTTTAGGAAAATAAGTCTTACTGCATTCCTTAGGGCTTGTAGAAAACTTAGCTTATCTTACAGAATGATTAAAAATTGCTCTGTATTTGTTTCTGAATAGTTCGTCTTTTTTGGCAATTCCTTTCTCTTTCAGACTCCCAGACTGACATAAATTTATTACTTGAATGAGTAATGGAATAACATTCTTTCCAGGGGAAGTGCTGTAGTCGTGGCTCCTGAATAAGTAGCTGTAATGCTTCTTAAAAATAGTTACAAATAGCTGTAGTTTTGCACATTTAGCAATGTTGTTGTTGAAACAAGGATGAAAGTAGTACTGATACTAAAAAGACTTACTTCACTATGTTGTACCAGCCAAAGAATAGGCAAAATACAGTTCTTGGTCCAGCTTCAATACGTAACTTTTTAGTGAAATGTGATTTTTTTTTTCTTCGCCGGCAGGATCTGACCTATTTGACCTTACTGTTTAAATTAATAGATTGATGACACTTCAATCTCTCCTACCTTCTAAGGAAAACAGAAAGGGAATCATAGAATCATTAAGTCGTTTGGGTTGAAAGGGACCTTAAAGATCATTCAGTTCCAACCCTCCTGTTACGCGCGGGGACACCTCCTGCCAGATCAGGCTGCCCAAGGCCCCTTCCAGCCTGGTTTTGAACATTTCCAGGGATGGAGCAGCCACAGCTTCCCTGGGCAATCTGGGCCAGTGGCTCCCCGCCCTCATCATGAAGAATTTCTTCCTAATCTCTAACCTGTATCTTCCCCTTTGTCCTTTCACTGCATGCCGTAGTACAAAAGTCCCTCCCTAGGTTTCTTGGAGGCCCCTTCAGTTACTGGAAGGCCACTCTAAGGTCTTCACGCAGCCTTCTCTTTTTCAGACTGAAGAACCCCAACTCTCTCAGTCTGTCCTCATAGCAGAGGTGCTCCAGGCCCCGGATCATTTTGTGGCTCTCCTTTGGACCCATTCCAACATTTCCATATCCTTCTTATGTTGCAGATTCCAGAACCAGACATAGGACTGTGGCTGGGGGTCGGATGAGAGCAGAGTAGAGTGGCAATATCCCCTCCCTTGCCCTGTTGGCCACGTTTCTTTTGATGCACCCCAGGGGCCTAATGGGCAGAGAGACCACTTTGCCACCTCTCATCAATTGGGACCCCCAAATCCTTCTCTGCAGGGCAAAAATGCAGAAGTAACTTGACTTTTTTTGAAATTGCTTATTCCTTTCTTCTGCCTTTTTTTGTTAAGATATAGAATTGAAATTTATGTGTTTTTTTTTTAATTTCCTGGGGTCAGTAGCTCTTGGAAAATGGGACCAAAATGGATTTTTGTCCTATCTTATTTTTAAACTATTGCATGAGAAGGCAGTGCTGATTGGAAAACCAAGCCTAGCACTCAACAAGATATAATGCCATTTTAGTACTTTATGTATAGAATTTACTATCTATTATTTTCCCTTTGTCTGTTTTCACTGGGCAAAAAGCAAGGTTAATTAAAAGTTGCTACATCACATGAATGCAGTTTCTCAGAGAATCATAGAATTATTTGGTTGGAAAAGACCTTTGAGTTCATTGAGTCCAACTGTACCTGTCCATATCCCTAAGCACTTCATCTGTGTCTCTTAAATACCTCCAGGACTGGTGACTCAACCACCTCCCTGGGCAACCTCTGCCAGTGTCCAGTAAGTCTATTAGTGAATAAATTTTTCCTACTGTCTAATCTGAATCTCCCCTGGTGCAACTTGAGGCCATTTCCTCTCATCCTATCGCTGTGACTGGGGAGAAGAGACCAACACCCAGCTCCAACATCCTCCTTTCAGGTAGTTGTAGACAGCAATAAGTTCTTCCCTCAACCTCCTTTTCTCCAGGCTAAACAACCCCAGTTCTCTCAGCCAACTCTCATAAGGGTTTTTCTCTACCCCTTTCATAAGTTTCGTTGCCGTTTTTTGGATGTGCTCCAGCACCTCAATGTCTTTCTTGTAATGAGAGACCCAAAACTGAATACAGTATTCGAGATGCAGCCTTACCAGGGTACAATCACCTTCATAGTCCTAGTGGCCACACCGTTTCTGATACAAGCCAGGATACCATCGGCCTTCTTGGCTACCTGGGCACACTGCTGACTCATGTTCAGTCGGCTGTCAACCAACACCCGCAGGTCCTTCTCTGCCAGACACCTTTCCAGATGCTCTTCCCCAAGTCTGTAGCTGCACAGGGTTGTTGTGTCCCAAGCACAGGACTCTTGGAAGGAAACTTATTATTAAAGGAGTACGTAGAGTAATAGTCCACAGGAAAGGGAGTGAAGCATATGCAGATTAGAAAAGAAAACAAACGGGTGGTGGAGAAACATTCAGTATTGAATTGAAGCATTCAATATACTGGAAAATAAAATCAGCTCCGACTTTTTAAAGAAGACATCACTTTGAAGCAGAATTGGAGAAAGGTTATTTTTATACCTTAAAGTTTACAATGATCCTTAGGGTCATAATCAGGAATTTCTCATTTTACAATTGAGAAGTATTGAATATCACCTCATTGCTCTTTATAACTACCTGAGGGGAGGTTGTAAAGAGGAGGGTAATGGTCTTTTCTCTCAAGTGACAGGGCACAGGACAAGAGGGAATGGCCTCAACCTCCACCAGGGGAGGTTTAGGCTGGACATTAGGAAAAAATTTTTCACAGAAAGGGTCATTGGGCATTGGAACAGGCTGCCCAGGGAGGTGGTTGAGTCACCTTCCCCGGAGGTGTTTAAGGCACGGGAGGATGAGGTCCTGAGGGACGTGGTTTAGTGTTTGATGGGAATGGTTAGACTCGATGATCCAGTGGGTCTCTTCTAACCTGGTTATTCTATGATTCTATGAAGATTGATCAGATCAGATTTGCCTCAGGTTACCTTGCCAGGCATGGCCTGGAAATCACATACTGTTAATGATAGTAACAGGATAATCAATAGATTTCTTTAAGATAATCTACATAAACTGGATATGGAGTTTGTGAGACATTGATTATGTTTTAGAAGAAAGGAACTGGATATAGACACATACACAGATGAGGTCCTCACTGGATGTTGGCCATTTAAGAAGATAGCGAGCCCCTTGTGATCTCTCAGTTTTATCCTGAGTATGATGTATATGAATGGAATACTCTGCTGGTCGGTTTGGGGTCACCTGTCCTGTACGCCCTTCCCTGCAGGTGCAACATTTTTTGCCTCTTGGACTTGAGGCTCCACCAGCTCGAGGATGGCCTTGGTTTCTATAGGAATAAGTAGAAGCATTGACCTTTGCATAATAATACCCTGTGTTATCACTTCTAGAGAGAAACATTGTCTGAAAACCACACAGTTAAATTTCAGAAGATGAAGTTACTTAGACCAGACTGAGCTGAAGTTAGAAAACTGATACTAATTTAGCTCAACACTAGCAGTTGTCTTAGTTTTATTAAAAAGTTTCTGTGGGTTTGAAGGGATTTAAGATTTCAATATGGAACAAATCACTCATTTGATCAATCACGTTTCAAAATGTGTGCCTCAAACAGGAGGACAGAGTTGGAACTTGTAGGGAAAGACTTAAAACTTTGTGGAATGAAACAAGGAAGATAAAAAGGAAACTTAGGAGCTAAATTAGAACTTAAAAGAAATAGGTGGAAAAGTACCAGTCAGCAGAGCTAGGCAGATGTATCTTAAGAGGTCAGATAGCATTAATTCTTTTTTGATCTTAAGAATAGACCTTGCAAAAGGTTGTTGACGTGAACTGGAAAAGATTTACGTAAACGTACAGGTATTTGTATCCATAAACATGCTTACAGTGAAGTCTCTGTAGCACTGGGCATTGACTGGTAAATTTCCATTATCATTTAAGCCAGTAAAAATTCTTGCTTTGTTTTCAGAAAATTCATTTCATTTAAATCTTGTAACTGGAAGCAGTAAAAGTATCAATTACCTCTAATGTCATGTGTTTATATATCTGAAAAGTGCATTGAAATACTTAACATCATCATTCTTTCTCCTCCTCCTCTTCTAGGAATTGGCTCTGCGTAGCCAACTTCCAACAATGGAACAAGACGGTGGATCTCAAAATCCCGTGTCATCTCCTGGAATGTCTCAGGAACTGAGAACAATGACAACAAATAGTTCCGATCCCTTTCTTAACAGGTTTGTAGGAATAGCTACTAGAGGGGAAAAAAATTGATTTAAAATTGTCTTTGGTACGTGTAATAGTTTATTTTGAACATCTGTCTGTGCCAAAAGCCACAGCTGTAAATGAATCTTTCCTTAAATGGCAAGTCTAGTAAAAGTTAGGATTAAAAGCTGTCTCCAGTGGGAGGAAGTAGTCTGTTCAGACTTGTAGGAAGGTTCTTTATTCAAAGTCATAACATGTTTGCCTCTGCATAATCTGTTGACTAGCAGTCATTTCAAATTACTGACTCAGAAGAATTTGTGAATAGCTTGCTGTGAGATCAAATGAACTGTGAGGCACGTTTAGGACTACACCTTGAGGTTCATTTTAAGGTTTCTCCATTCACCCCTCCCCTCCATTTCAGGTATTTAATTTAGCAGTATTTTTACTCTGTTAATGTTAGCTCTGCAAATAGTTGCATATTTCATTTAAAACGCTGTATTAGTTTGAAGTGGGTCTTGTAATTCAAGGTGTAGCATTTTACAGCATGTAGACTAGTCTTTCTCATATAACTTTTTCCTTAAACCTTATGAGTTGGAGTGTTTGTTTTGTTGGAAATAGTGTTCTAATTACAGCTTGCAAATGCTCTAACCTAACCACTGCAACTTCAGTGTTGCTGTAGCTTGACAGAAGTCATGTCTGTGTTTTTTGCCTAGAGTGCTGGAAAGAAAAGATATAAATGGTGAAACAGTCCAATCTCTAAGCCACATAAACTTTTGATTAACAGACTAAAAATTGCTAATATTTGAGCAGTATCAAGTAGTTAACATTGCGCTACATTTTGTCAGTTATTTAAACTGATAGCAACTAAGTATCCCCTACCACAAAAAAGGATAAATTATGGATTCTATGAGAGTTCATCACTACTTTTCTGTATTACCATGAAACGTTAGTCTAACGTTAAGATGATGCCTTGGATGCCCATCAAGTGTAACAATATGCTTGTCCTTCTCATTAATTGTACATTATTACACTGCTGGACAACCCCATAAAATTCGTCTTGATTCTTTCAATGTAAGTCAGTCTTAACTGCCATGTATTTTGCCACCATGCAGTTCAAGACCTCAAAAGGTAAGATGTCCACATCATCTTAAGAACTGACATGATTTTGGAGTAAGCAGGCTTAAGTAAGCACTGTCATTTTAGATACTGCAAACTGTTTAAATCTTCGTAGACCTTTCCTGTAATTGTAAATACTTTCTTGTGTTCTTTTAAGTAACTTGATGTTTCTGATACTCACAGTTAGTTTCTTTATCGCCCAGGGAAATTGTGGCTGCCCCATCCCCAGAAATGTTCAACGTCTTCATCAATGACCTGGATGAGGGCATTGAGGGTACCCTTAGCAAGTTTGCAGATGACACAAAGCTGTGTGCAAGTGTCAATCTGCTGGAGGGTAGGGAGGCTTTGCAAAGGGACCTGGACAGGCTGGACCGCTGGGCAGTGTCCAACGGCATGAGGTTTAACACGGCCAAATGCCGGGTCCTGCACTTGGGGCACAACAACCCTATGCAGAACTACAGACTGGGAGAAGCCTGGCTGGAAAACTGCCAGGAGGAGAGGGACCTGGGGGTGTTGGTTGACAGCCAACTGAACATGAGCCAGCAGTGTGCCCAGGTGGCCAAGAAGGCAAATGGCATCCTGGCTTGTATCAGAAATGATGTGACCAGCAGGTCCAGGGAGGTTCTTCTCCCTCTGGACTCAGCACTGGTGAGGCCGCTCCTTGAATACTGTTTCCAGTTCTGGGCCCCTCACCACAAGAAGGTTGTTGAGGCTCTGGAGCAAGTCCAGAGAAGAGCGACGAGACTGGTGAAGGGGCTGGAGAACAGACCCTATGAGGAGCGTCTGAGAGAGCTGGGGTTGTTTAGCCTGGAGAAGAGGAGGCTGAGAGGAGACCTCATTACTCTCTACAAGTTCCTGAAAGGAGGTTGTGGAGAGGAGGGAGCGGGCCTCTTCTCCCTAGTGACAGGGGACAGGGCGAGGGGGAATGGCCTCAAGCTCTACCAGGGTAGATTTAGGCTGGAGATTAGGAGGAGGTTTTTCACGCAGAGGGTCATTGGGCATTGGAATAGGCTGCCCAGGGAGGTGGTTGATTCACCTTCCCTGGAGGTGTTTAAGGCACGGGTGGATGAGGTCTTGAGGGACTTGGTTTAGTGTTAGATAGGAATGGTTGGACTTGATGATCCGATGGGTCCCTTCTAACCTGGTTGTTCTGTGATTCTGTAATGTTGAAGACCAGGTTGGATGGGGCCTTGAGCAGCCTGTTTTGCTTGGAGGTGTCCATGTCCATGGCAGGGGGGTTGGAACTGGATGATCTTCATGGTACCTTCCAACCCAAACCATTCTCTGAATCTACAATCCCAGACTTCTCACTGCAGCTTTCTTAATCTTGCTCGCTCTACTGGCAGTAAGGTAGCAGCAAGAAACCAAATTCCTGTAGGGTGCTGTGCCATCACTGGTTTGTTAAATATTTTGTCAGCGCGATTGCTGTGAACAGGGATTGTTGATGGGATGGCTTCTGTAGCAGCATTTGATATATATTAGGACACTTTCTTGCCATGACATGTGTGACTGAACGAGTAGTAATGCAGCAGTGGGAAGCAACGAAGAATCACTGAAGGAGTTCCAGCTATAACTTCTATTTATAACAGTAGTGACATACACTTCATGGGAAAAGCATTAGTAGTTAGAAATATGAAAGCATTAGTAGTTAGAAATACTTTATCCTTATAGAAGTGTGAAAGGCTACACCATAATGTGATAAATGCTTCCAATGACTTTTAGCAGTTGGTGGGCACATAAAATTGAATACTATGCAGAACACAGGTGAGCAGTTTCCTAAAGCCGCTTGAGTATGCTCTCATCAAGTTAAATTCCATCTGAATAGGATAGTTTTGATTGTAAAAGGTCTGCATAAAATAAAGCCCAGGTGTCTCACACAACCACAGGCTTCAGTCATTGACTGGAACAGAGCATTTTAGGAAAAATTTCTTCACTGAAAGGATTCTTGGGGAGTGGTAAAGGCTACCCTGGCAGGTGGTTGAGTCCACATCCCTGGAGGTATTTAAAAGACAGGTAGATGAAGTGCTCAGGGATATGATTTAGTAGTGAACAGGTACAGCTGGCATGATATCAAGGGTCTTTTCCAGCCTAGTGGTTCAATGATTCTGTGAGTTCTGGAGACAGCAGTGCTCTCAAGGCCCTTGAACTGATTCAAAACCGAGCATGTATTTTAGTTTCTTCAGTACTTTACTCTTATTTTTTTTCTCCTTTTTTTCTGTTACAGTGGAACGTATCACTCCAGAGATGAAAGCACAGATAGTGGACTTAGCATGAGCAGCTATAGTGTACCCAGAACCCCCGATGACTTCCTTAACAGTGTTGATGAGATGGATACAGGTCTGTTTTTGTTTTCATCCCTAATGCATGTTTTACAAATACACTTGTGTCCTTTTACAGTGAAAACAAGCAATTCTGAGAAGCTGCGCTACTTCTTGCATTGGTTCTCTACTTTCTGTTTCTGTAACAGAAATATTGTTGTTAGATTTGTGAAAACCATACTTGTAATCAACTCTTTTGGGTTGATGGGGGATTTGTCATAAATAGTATCACTCCTGTTGTTATATGGAATTTCTGTGTCCATTTGCTTTTCTTAGGTAATATTATTTGTTCAGAGCTAAGACTAGTATTTCATCCAATGTTTCAAATACTGCTCCAAAGCAATATTTTACTCTGTATCGTCTTTTTCCTTTAAGCGTAAAAATTAAAGTATGCAAGAGCTGTGGAGATTTGGATCAGTAGGTGAAAAGGTTGAAACAGAGGCATATTCTTTGTACCTCTGCATGCATTCAAATAATCTGTGGGGTTTGTGATGGATTTCTAAGAACCATATTGCTTGTGTGATGCAAGAGACACAAGATTAACCTTTAAACAGTTTTACTGATAAATTGTGGGTTTGGCACTTCCAGTGTATTTAATACCCATCTTGCTTTGTGTTCTAACTAGGTGACAGTATCAGCCAAAGTAACATACCGTCCCATCAGAACCGTTTCCCAGACTACCTTGAAGCCATTCCAGGGACAAATGTGGACCTTGGGACACTGGAAGGAGATGGGATGAATATAGAAGGAGAAGAACTGATGCCAAGTCTGCAAGAGGCTTTGAGCTCCGACATCCTTAATGACATGGAATCTGTCTTGGCAGCCACCAAGCTAGATAAAGAGAGTTTTCTCACTTGGTTATAGGGGCCTCAGGGAGACTGAATTCTAAATCTGTGAAGGATCTAAGGAGAATAGGACATCTGTATCCGAAGTTCAGACCAAGCCAGTGCAGCACGTGTTGGCTTGTGTTCAGAAAAAGTAACTGAACAAATATTCAACAAGATTCTTTCGTTTTGCTCTTCCTTGTCCATCGCTGCTGTTATATATTGCTGACTTTTTTTCACAGTTGACTCTGAAGAACAGACATCTTCCTGATCTTTTCTATTGCTGTTGCAACTACTGTTCGAGGGGGGTGGGGGAGGGATGATGAGCCTGTTTGGATGACGAATGCCATTCCTTTTGTCCTAGTGTGCGCTTGCATATCATTTTATCTAAGTACTCAGATTTGAGAGTTAATTTCTGCATGTCACTGCTTGTAGTTTGCTCAGCTAGTTGTCTCCTGCTGCCTGTGGCAAGTGGTAAAACACGACATACTGGAGTGACAAGCCAAAAATGATGTATCCGGTCAAAAGAAGTCAATACTGATTTGGAGATACGACTTAAAGGAGGGCTGAAGACAGTTTGGCATTAAGTGTTTCTACTAGTAGCTCTTTTATTAGTCACGAAGGGCTCTTGTTCATATTTTATAGTAAATCATGAGACATTTTACATAGAAACATATATGAACTTTGATTGTTGCCACATATTCTAGCCTAACTTTTGTTTGTCAAAAGTAGTTTGATTATTTTTTTGTTAGTTGGTTTAACTGTAGCTGTAGGATGGGAAGTAATTATAGGTGTTCTTTTTTTTAAAATAGTGAAATCTAAGGGGTTTTTTTCTGATTTCACGTAGTCTTATTTAAATCTGAATTGTCTGCTTTTTTTTATACTTAAAAACATGCCTATGCCTATTGTAGCCTGATAAGCTAGTGAGTACATAAACCAGTATGTTTTGCCTGTAATGTTTTAATTTTTTTAAAGGCTAGCTTTGAATGTAATCATTAGAGTTCATGACCAGTGGCTTATTTTTCATGTTTATTTGCAAGATTTTGAATTGGAATCTGATTGCAGCAATGTAAAAGTTAGACTCCTGAGTGTCACATGTACAACTTTTAAAGTAGCAGAAACCATTTTAAAATTCATCTAGATCTCTCTTCTGGTTTTCAGATATCTAAACGAGTTTAGTTTTTAAAATCCGTAATGGAAATAAAACCTTTTCATAAAGTTTCTCTTAAGTTCGCAGTGAGAAAGTCTGAGCTATTATTATCTCTAAGTTGCAATGAAAAGTCTGAAACACCAAAAAAAAACAACAATCCTCAAGAAAAAGAACAGTTTAATAGTTATCAGATTCTATTTGGTGAAAAATAAGCCCTGGACAGTATATGTAGAAGAATGTAAAGATATGTGTTAGATGGTGACATGAGCAGGTAATGAAGTGTATATTAGTCGTAGAGCTTAGTGTGGGGTAGAGGTGAACATGAATTATCTTTATTTTAACAGGAGAAGACGTATCACTAAGTTGTCTGCAGGAGTTGACACAGTTTCCAAAGAGTATTTTTTAAATGAACAAATGAGCATGAATCAAACTTTTGAGTATAAGCTATGAAGTTTTGTGGGGCTTCGGGTTTTTTTTTTTTCTGATGAAAACCAGTGTCACCAGTTAACACCTCTGTAATTAAGGGCCTGTCACCGTTCTCAACATGAGCCTTTATTTTTCAAGGGTGTAACATGACTATAAAGATACTATAAGCATGAAACTTGGGTTTGAAAAGAGTCTCAGCTTGCAGAGACTTCTGGGGAGAGATTTTTTCAGAGGGTTTTTTTGTTTCTTTTGTGCCTTTTTAAAGCAATTGATTATTTTTCAAGTTAGGAATGAATCAGCAAAACAAAACAAAAAAACCCTCCCATATCATTATTGTTACCATTTGGGGTTTTTTTTTAATGCTTCAGAAATAGTTGTGTTTTAGAAGAAAGAATGAAAACTCTGAAACAAGTCTCATTTTAAAAACGGAAGCGGCAGAGGCAGAGATTTGAAATTTGCCACTCTAAATGTACATTTACTACTTTATGTAAGGATTTTAGCGTTTGAAAGACACAAAATCGATTGTGGCTTGTGATGGGATACAAGCAGGTTTGAAAATACCTATTTTTAAACCACATCTCTTCTGCTACACCAATAATTCAGCGATTAATAGGCCACTTATATTGTGCAATGACACAGTAGCTCCTAAAGCAGTATATTGTGTCCAAGATAGGGATTTTAGTAGCGTTTTTACAAGGTTTTTCATTATGAATTCTTCCCTCTTCTTCCCTTCAGGAGCAAAAGACACTAAGTTGTTATAACTTGAATGGTCTGACATAAACCCAGAACGGCAAGGAAATTCAGAGTTGACTCTGTGTCAGTTGTCCTACACGGTTGTACGCGGGGCTGAGCGCACGTACGATGCACTGAGTGCGAACTCCTGACGTGCCGTACCTCACTACAACAGGGACGAGTACAGAACAAATTTCCTTTCCTTGCTTTTGTGTGTCACAGCTTTAATATTTGAATGTTTTCTTCTCATTGTAGAAACACTAAACGGTTTTTACTGTATTTGGGTAGCACTGCCTAGGGTAGATACTGACAAACTGGGAATCCTTGAACTGCTCTAACATTAATTCTGTTTTGTGATACTTATTTTAATTGATTTTAATACATTTCCGTTCTCTCATTTATTAGGAGGCATACCATAGAGTGCTGTACTGTTGCCAATCAACGTTAATTTGGATTATTTTTTTTTTTTAATTCTGCAAACGCATTGTTTGATGAAGTGGTTAAAATTGTTTGAAATGCGAAGGTGTTTGGGGTAGTATTTTATAGTGATGTATATATTGAAACAGAAATCATTGTAATAATTGTAATAGCTTTTAGTTCTAAATACACTACAGACAGACAGATGGGGCTGTACAGTACCTGTTCCTACCTGGCCGTGGCTCCTGCTTTGAAACAGGTTGCAGAGTCGGTAAACCATACGGATCAAATATTCTACCATTCAGTGTTGGCGCTCACCAATGCAATAGAGAGACGATTTCGACGTGATTAACACTACATACCTATCACTCTTCTGGAGAATTAGTACTAAAGTGACCTTTTCACTTACAAGCATGTTTTTTTTTTTTTTTTTTTATACAAATTAACAGGTGTGCCTGTGTAAAATAATTTGTTTTCTTTAGCTTGGAACAAATACTCTCCACATTTAGAATGTTGTATGTTAGAGAACTCTTAAATGCACCCTTGTCAAAAATTATATATATTAGTTACCAATGTTACTTTTAGATACGAGCATGACTGTAAGTTAGGTACTTAAGTATGTTCTGTTACATTATTTTTCTTTATGTAATACTTTTTCAGTTGTTTTATTTGGTATAAATATATACTTTGTGCTTAAACACCTTTGTTTGTTTTTAACATTCGATAGCGTGTAACGACAACTGATTTCCTTCATTAAGATGGATGCATTGGATTGTTGGAATTCCTCTTGTAGTATGTCTGCTCTCGTCCCCCTTGTCGCTGCTTTTGTAGTCATAAACCGCAGTCCTGCAAACATTGTGTGCAAGCTCACCTAAGAGAAAAAGGAGTCCCACTGAAGTCAACAAAGGCTAAACGATAAAGTAATACCTCTGTGTGTTTGCAGTAATGAAGAGACAGTGACTCTGCTGAGCCTCATACAGCTCGTGTAAAACAATACTTTAATTGCATGTGGCACTACAGTGAGAATTGCTCACAGAACATCTGTTATCTACTCTAGGAAAGCATCTGCTTGCTGCTGATACATTTGCAATGTTCAGGGTCTTCCCGCGTAGCAGATAAATTTTTTTTGCTAACTCTTAAGTTTATACAGTAATTTGTGGCAGACTATCAATAAAGACACACTATTTTCATTTCCAAGTTTTGACTTATGAAATACATGATGACATCCCTTGAAAGTGTCTGAAGATTTTAGTTTAAGAATTACTGGCAGGATTCATTAATTTTTACTTTCTATAAAACAAATTCTGAAAGGTGTTCTTTTAATGTAACACAATTTGTGACGACTGAAGTCACGCACTGTTAGCATTTTAGGAGCTCACAGTTCCTACTGTTCAGCCCTGAAATCCCACAACCCTGTGAATTTCTATGCACTTGTGGGTTTTCTCGGTTAAAGATCCAGGCCTTGATGCTTTGATCAGTTTGTCTTTCACTCATGAGGTTATAGGTTTGGGTTGGAAGGGACCTTCAAGATATCCAGTTCCAACCCCTCTGCCATGGGCAGGGACACCTCCCACCAGACCAGGCTACTCAAAGCCCCATCCAACCTGCATTTCAACACTTCCAGGGATGGGGCAGTCATCTTCCCTGGGCAACCTGTGCCAGTGTCTCCCCACACACAGCGTGAAGAATTTCTTCCTAATGTCTAATCTAAATCTTCCCTCTTCCAGTTCAAAGCCATTCCCCTTCACCCTGTCACTCCATGCCCTTGTGAAAAGTCCCTCCCCAACTTTCCTGTAGCCCCTTCAGGTGCTAGAAGCTGCCCTAAGGTCTCCTTGGAGCCTTCTCTTCTCCAGGCTGAACAACCCCAATTCTCTCAGCCTGTCCTCCTAGCAGAGGTAGTCCAGCCCTCAGATAATCTTCATGGCCCTCCTCTGGACCCATTCCAGCTAGGTTTTGTCACCCAGATCCTTTAAATTTAAATCTAACATCACACCTTGTGCCTGGAAATAGAAAGCCAGTGCCAGGACATGACAAGACACCCATTTTATTTCCCGTATCACTGTCCCATTTATAAGTTCGTGATATTACAGCAGTTGAAGTACGAGTGAACTTGTGAGGCAGCCCTAAATCAACTGTATTACAGCAAAGCAGGGTATCTGGTCCATGTGTTCCAGGCCCGCTTGGCAATCCTTTTTAAAATATTCTATAGAATCTCAGAATAGTTTGGGTGGAAAAGGACCTTAATGATCATCCAGTTCCAACCCCCTATCATGGCCAGGGACACCTCCCACTAGATCAGGCTGCTCAAGGCTCCATCCAACCTGGCCTTGAACACCTCCAGGGATGGGACAACCTTCTGTTCTCCAGACTGAACAACCCCAACTCTCAACCTGTCCTCGGATGGGAGATGCTTCAGCCCTCTGATCATCCTTGTAGCCTCCTCTGGACCCGTTCCAACCTTTTGTTTCAACCCTTAGTTCAAAATAAGAAGTACTGGTTTCAATGAGCCAGAAAGAGTGTGCTTCCAAGTAAGCTTTTGGTTCTTCTGTTTCTCAGAGAAGATCACTAAGAAATAGAATTTCTTTTCTTTGCACCTTAGCAGTAAGAATGGTAGGAAACCTGTCACCCAAATGGGAGTGTGAGTATCCAAGTTCCTCTCATCATTTGCTGTGGCACGGAAAATAAGCGCTTTTACGTGAAAATCCATGGGTGCTTGGGTTCTGTACAGCTGTTACCCGTCATTGTTTTATTGTTGTGATAGGTGGAGTTTGCTTTATCATCACCTTGAAAATAATGAAGTCTCGTGAGGTGCGTGAAAACAGGAAGGAAGTCAACCTGTGCTGCTGGATGAGCAGAGAGGAGGTTCAGGCTCAACATAAGGAAAAAATTCTTCACTGAAAGGGTCATTAGGCACTGGCAGAGGCTGCCCAGGGAGGTGGTTGATTCGCCTTCTCTGGAGGTGTTTAAGGTGCGAGTGGATGAGTTGCTATGATTTACTGTTTGATAGGAATGACTGGACTCAATAATCCAGTGAGTCTCTTCCAACCTGGTGATTCTGTGATTCTGAGTTTCTTAGCAGCTCTTTATGTCTAACGAAGTGAAGACGTTTGGTGACTTGTTTGCAACAACTGGCTTCGCATTTGCTTGCCTTTTGTTTTCAATGTCACTGACCAAGACCAGCATATTGAGGCGAGTGCATTGCTGACAACTGAAACAAAGAATAAAGATTTTATTTTTTTATAAATACAGATGGGGATACTCGGTCTGGATACACATTGCCCTGGAGAAACGGGCTCCCACCTTACATAGGCACCTCTGACTTCCTGCTTAGCCTTTAAGAGAGGCATTTTTACCATTGCCCAGGAGAGCTGTGTGGCATAGAATCATAGAATAACCACGTTGGAAGAGACCCACCGGATCATCGAACCCAACCATTCCTATCAACCATTCCTATATAGTTTCACTGGGAGCACGGAAATATTCATGTTTGCAAAATGGTTTGAGGGTAAAGCATTTTTTAAGTGCTTCCTATTGATTCAGACAGGAGTTGGGGTTGTTCAGCCTGGAGAAGAGAAGGCTCCAAGGAGACCTTAGAGCAGCTTCCATTAACTGAAGGGGGCTACAAGAAAGCTGGGGAGGGACTTTTTACAAGGGGATGGAGTGACAGAATGAGGGGGAATGGCTTTAAATTTGAAGGGGGAAGATTTAGATCATGCATTAGGAATAAATTTTTCACACTGAGGGTGGTGAGGCACTGGCACAGGTTGCCCAAGGAAGTTGTGTCTGCCCCATCCCTGGAGGTGTTGAAGGGCAGGTTGGATGGGGCTTTGAGGAGCCTGGTCTGGTGGGAGGTCTCCCTGCCCATGGCAGGGGGGTTGGAATAACTGGATGATTCTTAAGGTCCTGTTCAACCCAACCAAACCCATTCTATGTTTCTATGATTATAATCCTCTGCTGGTTTGGGGTTCTTCTACAGACAGGTGTTACCATGAAGGAATGTAATGTTTGCAATGTAATTTCATAAAATCATTGAATGGTTTGGCTTGGAAGGGACCTTAAAGATCATCTAATTCCAAGCCCTCTGCAATGGGCAGGGATGCCTCTCACCAGACCAGACCTTCTAGGTCAATGTCTGTTTCTACTCCCTAAATGCATGAATACATTACAGAAAGGTTGTTCGTTCATATCAAAAGATAGTTCTTCACTGGCATGCGAACACTGAGAAGGAAGGGTGAGCTGATTCAAGTTAGCTCTGCTCTGCTGCTCATCAGTATTTGGTGGAAGAGAAGAGTGCACGGTTGCCACTGACAGATGAACATGCACTGGTTCTTCCTTCTCTGCCCAAGTCCTTGGGGGTTTCACTGTTTTTCAGTTTCCATTTGCCTGCTGAGTTTCATCAGAGACCTTATTGTTCTCTATAACTACCTGAAAGGAGGTTGTGGAGAGGAGGGTAATGGTCTCTTCTCCCAAGTGACAGGGGACAGGACAAGAGGGAATGGCCTCAAGCTCCACCAGGGGAAGCTCAGTCTGGACATGAAAAAAAAAAAAATCACAGAAAGGGTCATTGGGCACTGGAACAGGCTGCCCAGGGAGGTGATTGATTCACCTTCCCTGGAGGTGTTTAAGGCACAGGTGGACAAGGTGCTGAGGGACATGATTTAGTGTTTGATAGGAATAGTTGGACTCAATGATCCAGAGGGTTTCTTCCAACCTGGTGATTCTATGATTCTATGATCCGGTTTTCTTTCTGGGAAGCAAAAAATACCATTTGAGTGTAAAAGTAGGGGGAGGGGAATGTTGCATCATTATACATATATACCCATAGAGTAATGCTGCATGCACTTATGTGCGTATCTATATATAGACACACTATATATAAACACTAATTTCCTGCCTAAAGACAACTCAGATTCTCATGAGCATTACAATATTTTTTTCTAACCTCATAAGCAAAGCAAAAACCCAATAGAAGTGCCATCCCAGTTATAAAGTCTGCTTGGTTGTGGCTCATTTTTAAATCTTAGGGATTTTAGGTGTGAAGTCGGAGAATTTCAGTGAGAAAACCAAAATAATAATGACGGAGAATTGTGAATGGACCTGTTACTCAGCTGTACCCCCTCTCCAGAAATCGGTGTTGAGTAACTGTGTTGCTATTTGTAACGTAGTTTAGCTTTTAGAGACTTAAAGGTACCTTGTGCACAAAAAGACTCCGAAACCCCAAAAGCAAGAGGGTGGTGTAAGAAAAGCTGGATCCTCAGTAACTCCTCTCCAGTGCGAGCGCAGCTGTTGCTTTTAAGCTGGGTCTCAAGGGAAGTTGGCTTCATGTACGATCTGTCTACATCGAAGTTTACTTTCAAGGTTAACGAATGCTTGCGTTTTTAGGAGAAATTTCTTCACTGAAAGGGTTCTCCGGTGCTGGCAGAGGCTGCCCAAGGAGGAGGTTGAATCCCCATCCCTGGAGGCATTTCAAAGACAGGGAGATGAGGTGCTCAGGGATATGGTGTACTAGTAGACAGGTATGGTTGGACTCGATGATCTCGAAGTTCTTTTCCAACAGTTCTACAATTCCATAACTGCAGAATCAGATCTGTGCAGACATCAACAAAGAGATGTGTCTGGCTCAGGAGACAGAGAACTCATACATTATGGAGCAAACTGCTTACTCATGGCAGAGATTAAACTCCTAACGGATGCCTGATACAACCAAGTGCTGTGATCCATTGATACACAACACATACTATGCTACAGTTCTGGAATCCTCAGCAGAAGGAGGATATGGAACTGTTGGAATGAGTCCAGAGGAGGCCACAAAAATGATCAGAGGGCTAAGAGTTGGAGTTGTTCAGCCTGGAGAACAGAAGGTTTTGGGGAGACCTTAGAGCAGCTTCCAGTACCTGAAGGGAGCCTACAAGAAAGCTGCGGAGGAACATTTACAGGACATGTAGTGATAGGATGAGGGGGAATGGCTTTAAATTGGAAGGGGGAAGGTTTAGATTAGACATGAAGAAGAAATTTTTCATGGTGAGAATGGTGAGACACTAGCACAGGTTGTCCAAGGAAGCTGTGGCTGCCCCAACCCTGGGGGTGTTCAAGGCCAGGTTGGATGGGGCCTTGGGCAGCCTGGGCTGGTGGGACGTGTCCCTGCTCATATCAGGGGGTATGGAACTGGATGATCTCTAAGGTCCCTTCCAAGCCAAGCCAACTAAACCATTCTATGATTTGATGATTCTATGATACTTGCTTGAGTTTCTTTTTAGGAGAGATTAAGATATTTTTAGCTTGCTTACCCATCCCGCAGATCTCATGTCAGTTGCTGGGTTTTCTTTGTTTTTGAAGATTTAAGCTGCCTCCATGGGTAGACCCAGACTGTTTTAAAATGTATTAACGTGTGGATTTATTTTGTCCTTGAGTAAAACTGTTTCTGTGCTACAGCTTTTGTTGCTAGGTATTTCTTTGGCAGGACACTGGAATATAAGATGATGAGCTGACGTTCAGGCATTTGAAGCAGATTCAGGGTGTTTTTGAAGTCAGAAGCCTTTGACCTTAGGTTTTGAATTATCGTATCATAGAATCATGGAGTAGTTTGGGTTGGAAGGGACTTTAGAGATCAATCAGTTCCAACCCCCTTGTGATGGGCAGGAACACCTCCTGCCAGACCAACTACTCAAGGCCCCATCCAATCTGGCCTTGAACTCCTCCAAGGATGGGGCGTTTGGACTGTTTCGTGCTTGCATAGGACATAGTCTGCTACTGGCACAAAAAGGAGATTTTTTCATCCCAAACTGAGTTCTCTGATTGCTCCTAGCACTCACTCTGGTGGCCACTTGTGAAGTCTTTTTCTCCTTTTTCCACTTTGTCATCTGTAAAAATGTCCGACACACTTTCCATGTTATTTCAATGCTCCAGTCTCAGCAGGGATGTTTACATTTATGCATTTACAAATTTTAATATGTTTGCAAATATTAGTGAGTCGAATTTAGAAATGAACACACAACATTTGGAGGGGCTTCACGTGGCTCTAAGACAAGACCAGACAGCTAAGTGTTTGGAGAAAAGATAGAGGCAAACCAATAAAGACAGACACACAAGCAGGGGCTCCAAAATTGTCAGCTAGAGGAACTCAAGATTAGGAACTGGTATAGAATCACAGAATCATAGAATCACCAGGTTGGAAGACACCCAATGGATCATCGAGTCCAACCATTCCTATCAAACACTAAACCATATCCCTCAGGACCTCATCTACCCGTACCTTAAACACCTCCAGGGAAGGTGACTCAACCACCTCCCTGGGCAGCCTGTTCCAATGCCCAATGACGCTTTCTGTGAAAAACTTCCTCCTGATGTCCAGCCTAAATCTCCCCTGGCGGAGCTTGAGGCCATTCCCTCTTGTCCTGTCCCGTCACATTGGGGAAGAGCCCAGCTCCCTCCTCTCTACAATCTCCTTTCAGGTAGCTGTAGAAAGTAATGAGGTCTCCTCTCAGCCTCCTCTTCTCCAGGATAAACACCCCCAGCTCTCTCAGATGCTCCTCATAAGGCCTGTTCTCCAGCCCCTTCACCAGCTTTGTTGCTCTTCTCTGGTCTCGCTCCAGGGCCTCAACATCCTACTTGTGGTGAGGGGCCAACTGGTAGCTCAGTTATGTACTGAGCCTGGTTTTGTGACTCGGGAGAACATCACAAAATTGACTTATTTCTCATTTTGCTGCTATAAAGGTGCATATGCTCTCATGAGATGCAAAAATGCAAATACAACAGACACAAAGTAATCCTGTGCTGGTTTGTGACAGTGAACAGCTGGTCAGCCCTTTGAGTACAGCGTTTGATGAAAGAGATGAACTGAAGATTTTTCCAGAGGAGAGCAGTGATAATGAGGGAAATGTGAGAGGAAGATGACAGTAGCCGAGGCTGTTTGTAGAATCATAGAGTGGTTTGGGGAAGAGATCTTAAAGAGACATAAAAGATTATCCAGTTCCGACTCTTCTGCCATGGGTAGGGAGACCTCCCACCAGACCAGGTTGCTCAAGGCCCCATCCAACCTGGCCTTGAACACTTTCAGGGATGGGGCAGCCACAACTTCCCTGGGCAAGCTGTGTCAGTGCCTCACCACCCTCAGCGTGAAAAATTTATTCCTAATGTGTGATCTAAATCTTCTCCCTTCCAATTTAAAGCCATTCCCCCTCATTCTGCCACTTCATGCGTTTGTAAACAGTCCCTCCTCAGCCTTTTTGGAGGTCCCCTTCAGGTACTGGAAACCACACCTGCAGCCTTCTCTTCTCCAGGCTGAACAATCCCAACTCTCTCAGACTGTCCTCACATGGGAGGTGTTCCAGCCCTTGGATCATCTTTGTGGCCACCTCTGGACCCATCCCAACAGCTCCATATCCTTCTTAAATTCAGGACTCCAGAACTGGACACAATACTCCCAATGAGATCTCACAAGAGAGGAACAGAGGAACAGAGTCACCTCCCTCAACCTACTGGCCACGCTTCTTTTGATGCAGCCCAGGATACGGCTGATGTTCTGGGCTACAAGTGGTTATTGCCGGCTTGTGTTGAGTTTCTCAGCAACCAGCACCCCAGGTCTCTGTCTGCAGGGCTGTTCTCAATCTCATCATGTCCTATCCTGTATTGAAACCGCAGATTTATCTTGAGAAAAGCTGATTATAAGGTTAATGATGATTTTCAAGTAAAAATAAACTGCTACTATTCATCTGTTCTTCAGGGAGCGCAGGACCAAAAGTTATTGGTTAAATTGCATTAAGGTAAACTTTAGGTTGGTAAAACCTCCTTTTACTCTTCCGAGTGCCTGGTTGGGTGCCTGAGAAGGCTGTAGTACACGTGTCATGGGAGAACTCGAAGAACAAGTTTGACAAATATCTCTCAGAAATGGAACAGAGCTGACCCAGCCTCACGGTGGGTGGGCGGCCTGGCTGACCCACTGAAGGACCATCTCAAGGTATTGGGGACACTGTTAGAGCGCAAGGTCTAATGACCTTGAAAATGCAGGTTGTAAAATGTAGGTTAGAAAATGCAGGTTCCTAGAGCTTCAGATCAGCAGACTGAACTGCAGATCACAGACCTATCTGTGAATCAACTTCTAACCCCTGTCGTTTTTCTAATTTGTTGTTTCTGAAGGTAAACCACTCAGAAAGGTGTAGTTTTTATTCTACTACTTTGGTAATTCATAGAATCATAGAATCACTAAGCTGGAAAAGGCCTTTGAGATCGTTGAGTCCAACTATACCTGCTCACTACTAGACCAGATCCCTGAGCATCTCATTTCCCTGTCTTTTAAACATCTTCAGAGATGGGGACTCAACAAACTCCCTGGGCAGCCTCTGCCAGTACCTGAGAACCCTTTCAGTGAAGAAAATTTAACCTAATGTCCAATATGAACCTGCCCTGGTGCAACTTGAGGCCATTCCCTCTGCTCCTGTCACCTGGGAGAAGAGATCACTATAACCTCCTTTCAGGTAGTTGTAGACAGTGAAAAGGTCTCCCCTCAACCTCCTTTTCTTGAGGCTAAGCAGCCCCAGTTCCCTCAGCTGCTCTGCACAAGACTTGTTCTCCAGCCCTTCCACCAGCTTCACTGCCCATCTCTGGATGCACTCCAGGACCTCAATATCTTTCTTTCTTTCTGAGGACTCCAAAACCAAACACACTGGTTCTTTCTCTGCTAGAGAAGTCCTTTAGTACCTGCTCTTTAGTTCTCTTGAAAATATTTACGTGCTTTAATTAAGCTCAACTGCTTTAAGAAACTGGACAAAACATTTCCACTGTGTTAAAGGGCACTTGAGTGATGTCTTCTAACTAAACATACTGCATGTGTTCAATTTGTCTGTGAATTAACCCAGCTAGGCAAGCTTGAGTGTGGCCAAGATACAATAGATTGAGCACAGTTCCCACTTAGTAGGAGAAAAACCTCCTGCAGAGAAGTAAAATCATCCTGAAAGTCATCCAGCCTTTGTGGAAAAGATGTATTTCTGGCTGAAACTCTGAGGGAACTACTGATGAGCTTGAAGCTAAGCCCAGATACCGGTCTTGGCAAAAACAAAAGCATCAAACTGGGTAAGAGGGGAAAAAATCCAGCAGAAATAGTGTGTGGTCTATTCTAATGGAACAGTCTTTTGCACGTTCTTCGGTGCCGAGCAGTGTGGTAAAAGTGATGGCCTGCAGACTTACACATCATTTGTTTACTGGTATATATTTTCCTTAAGGGAGCGGCATATTTCCCACCCCCTTCACTCCCAACTTTCTCTTTACGATATACTTTTCTCTTTGTTTTCCTACTGACGAAGGTCTTCCTTGTAGTTGACTTTCTGCTGTTTGCTATTGTGCCCTTGAATAAATAAGCTTCCTGAGACTTGAAAGAGGGTTTTTTTTTTTTGGACTATAAACCTGTTTGGGACTCTGGAGCAATTTCAGTAAGTTAAGATGAAATGATCTGTGTTTGGCTCAGGGTCATTAAATAATTCACTGCGCTTAGTGCCAACCAAGGACTATTTCATAGGCTGTTTTCCTGGCTGAATTCCAACCTGGCAAATTCATGTGCCCACCTAAATTCCTCCTGCGTGTTTGAAAAGAGAAGAGGAGAGTCTTCACTTGCCTCTTTGAAGCGCTTGTGCCCCATCTGGCCCGTGCCGCCTGCCTTCCACAGGTGCCTGTTTCATGGGTGGGTAGGCAATAACTCCTATTATGTAAAATATTTCAAGCTCTCTCAGGATGAAAGGTGCTAAATGTATGCAAGTCATTTATTATTTTGCTCAGAGCCTGCTACTTCTGCCTGAGCTGGAGACGTGCACGACCTGTTCTGACTTTTCCAAAACAGGTTTGAATGTGCACTAAACTCATTTGCCAGCCCTGCTGCGCTTGCCTTTTGTTTCTAAATTTACTCTCTTGCACAGCTGATTAGGGAGGCAGGAAGCAATGCATCTTGAAGCTTTCAGGAGACAGCCCCTCCCTGAAGATGTACTTTAGTGAACTAAATGTACAGTGAACAGCATGCAGGAGGTGGAGTTTCAAGCCCGGACACGCCAGTTGAGGTGATTCCATCAAAGAGTTTGTCACTTCCTTCAGAAGTTCACTAGCATTTCCCACCCCCCCATAGCCAAATGATTTTATTTTAAAACGAAGAAGCATTACTGCTTCTTTCTGACATGTAGTGAAGGAGTGGGACTTTGGAGAGTTTGGGATCAGCACTGGAACAGGTGAATGATGAGTCATTGAATCGTAGAATCATATAGTCATAGAATAGTTTGGGTTGGAAGGGACCCTAAAGATCACCCAGTTCTGACCCACCCTGCCCTCCTATGTCTAGTCCAAATCTTCCCCTCTCCAGTTCATAGCCATTTCCTCTAGTCCTATCACTAAAAGCTTTTGTAAACAATCCCTCCCCAGCTTTCTTGTAGGCCCCCTTTCAGGTACTAGAAGGTCGCTCTAAGGTCTCCTCAGAACCCTCTCTTCTCCAGGCTAAATAACCCCAGCCTGTCCTCACAGCAGAGGTGCCCCAGCCCTCACATCGTCCTTGTGGTCCTCCTCTGGACTCATTCCAATAGCTCCATATCCTTCTTCTATTAAGGATTCCAGAACTGGACACAATACTCCAGATGAGGTCTCACAAGAGAGGAATAGAGGGGCAGAATCACCTCCTCAACCTACTGGCCACACTTCTTTTGAGGCAGCCCAGAATACAGTTGGCCCTTTTGACTGTAAGAGCACATTGCTGCCGCATGTTGACCTTCTCATCAATCAGTGTGAAGCTGCATTTTGGTGAGCTTAAACTAGAGCTTCGGAGCTTGGGGTGTGTGTGGTTCATCTCTCTTATCATTTGGCAAAGACCGAAACAAGTAATGCCGCTCCCTCTTCTATTTTTGGATGGAGGGATGGGAACACTGTTCTTTTCGAGAGTCCAGTTAGCAGAGAACTCCTCAGCATGTGTGAGCTTCAGTCTCGCACTGGAGACAACACACCTAAGGTTAACTGTGTGATACCCAACCTGCATCTGATGCCAGCAGTCAAGTTACCCGATCTACAAAATGCATTGATTTTCTTGATTCCTTGCTATGGAAAATAAGAGATTAAAAATTGAGTCATCTCACACAAGTGAACTTCTCTACTTTACTTTGTGCGGAAAGGCAAAGAACAAAACCTGTAATCCGATACCTCCAGTTAGTGACATAGTCACTTGGGACTGGATCATAGGGGTGTTGCACAGCATCACACACACAAGAGCACAGATTTCTAGCAAATCTCCTCCCTCCATGTGCCTCACCAGTGAAATGGGGACAGTTACTTTGCCACCGTGAAAATAACATGATTTATCCAGTACCTGAAGGGGTCTACATGAAAGCTGGGAAGGGACTGTTTACAAAGGCTGGTAGTGAAAGGACGAGGAGCAATGGGGATAAACTGGAGAGGGACAGATTTAGGCTGGACATAAGGAGGAATTTCTTCACTATGAGGCCCTGGCACAGGTTGCCCAGGGAAGTTGTGACTGCCCCATCCCTGGAGGTGTTCAAGGCCAGGTTGGATGGAACCTTGGGCAGCCTGGGATGGTGGGAAGTGTCCCTGCCCATCACAGGGGTGTTGGAACTGGGTGATATTTAAGGTCTCATCCAACCCAAACTATTCTATGGTTCTATCATTCTGTGATCAAGTAATTTCAAGATTTCTTTCCCTTCATAAGCTAACATGTCAATCTTTAAAGGCAACCACAGAGAATCATAGGGTTAAGAACTACCCAAAAATTTCTTTAAGAGTGCAAAAACCTGGCCCAGAAAGGCTTCTCCTTGGGATCCAAGGTGCACTGAGCCTGCTGTTCTTCAGAGGTCTTTCAAGTGTCTTTTCCTGGAGACCAAGTTGTAAATGGTGTCACCTTTGTGGGCTTGGCAATGAAACTCTGGTGTGCCAAAAAACTGCCTCGACAAGCCAGCCATCTTTTCTTTGCACCAGAAGGTGCCTGGACTCTATGCTGCCCTAGGTACTTCATAGCTTTTTCTATAAAAAGCAGGAGCAAAAAGCCACGACGTCAAATCACAAGTCTAGAAATGAATTCTCACAGGCGGTAGGGATTCTCCCTGGGATGGTCTTCAAATGCATTCACTGTTCAGTGTAAACCTACTAATGTTATTCTGTTTAGCAAGAGGAGAGAAACAGAAATCAGGAGCCAGTTTCCCTGCTGAAAAAAAAAATGGTTGCAAAGATGTAAGTAAGCATGAAGTCACGCCCAGGGTAATTACTTCAATGAACGCACAGTCATCCATCTGTTACTTCCTCTGACTTTTACTAATCCTGTAAAGCTACCTGAAAATGTTCCTGCTGAAAGATAAGTTGCTTGATTCATCCATTCAGTAGTAGATGAATCCATTCAGGAGTGTCTACAAAACAAACATTACGTTACCTTTGCTGTAATTCCTTAGTAGAGGCTGTGACGGCCAGAGGTCAGAAATGGGTATAAATCCCATTCCCAGGGTGGAGTTCATTTATCAAAGTGTGACCAGAGTTAAAACTTAAGGAAGACTGAATTAAGTGCATCCGTCAAGAGTGTGAATAGACAAAAAGCAAATGTAGAGCCAGCGAATCCAGCTCCTGTTTAGATAGGTATTGCTGTGACATAACTTGCAAATTAATAATCATAGAATCGTAGATTAATGCATCTTTGGTTTACATTCTAATTTATTTTTCTGTCATGGGACAAAAAAATAAAGAGAACTGGGTGACCAGGCCCAGTCAACATGGGTTCATGAAAGGCAGGTCTTGCCAAACTAACCTGATCACCATCTGTTACAAAGTGACTCAACTACAGGAGGAGGGAAAGGCTGTGGATGTATCTTCCTGGACTTCAGTAAAGCCTTTGACACAGTTTCTCACAGCATTCTGCTACAGAAACTGTCACCTCTGGCCTGGACAGGTGCACACTCTACTGGGTGCAAAACTGGTTGGCTGGCCGGGTCCAGAGACTGGAGGGAAATGGTGTTAAATCCAGCTGGAGGCCAGTGACAAGAGGGGTTCCCCAGGGCTCAGTGCTGGGTCCAGCCCTGTTCAATGTCTTTATCAATGATCTGGATGAAGGCATGGAGTGCTCCCCTAGCAAGTTTGCAGACAACACTAAGCTGTGTGGATCTGCTGGAGAGTAGAGAGGCTCTGCAAAGGAATCTGAACAGGCTGGTCCACTGGGCAGAGTCTAACGGCATGAGGTTTAAGTCCTGCATTTGGGGCACAACAACCCTGTACAGCTGCAGACTAGGAGAGGTCTGTCTAGAAAACTGCATGGAGGAGAAGGACCTGTTGGTGTTGGTTGACAGCGACTGAACATGAGCCAGCAGTGTGCCCAGGTGGCCAAGAAGGTCCAGGGAGATTATTCTCCCTCTGTACTCAGCACTGGTGAGACCGCTCCTTGAATCCTGTGTTCAGTTGTGGGCCCCTCACCACAAGAAGGATGTTAAGGCTCTGGAGCGAGTCCAGAGAAGAGCAATGAAGCTGGTGAAGGGGCTGGAGGACAAGTCTTACAAGGAGTGGCTGAGAGAGCTGGGGGTGTTTATCCTGGAGAAGAGGAGGCTGAGGGGAGACCTCATTGCTCTCTACAACTACCTGAAAAGAGGTTGTGGAGAGGAGGGAGCTGGGCTCTTCTCCCAAGTGACAGGGGACAGGAGAGGAGAGGGAATGGCCTCAAACTCCGCCAAGGGAAGTTCAGACTAGATATCAGAAAGAAATTTTTCACAGAAAGGGTCATCAAGCAGATGCTGCCCGGAATGCTGGTTGAGTCACTATCTCCAGAGGTGTTTAAAGATGGGTAGATGAGGTGTTGAGGGACATGGTTTAGGGGCTGATAGGAATGGTTGGACTTTATGATCCAAGAAGTCTTTTCCAACCTAATGATTCTATGATTTTCAAATTACCCCTTGGTTTTGGTTTTAAATAAAGTAAGAGAACTGCTGAAGTTGATCCCAGCAGAGACTCCCCTCAGCAGACCTCAGGCTGTGCCCGTGCCCCATGTAGTTCACAGGTTTTTGTGTGGCTGAGTGAATCACCCTTATCCTAAACATACAAATTATACTTGTCTGCTATGATTTTAAATCAGCTTGGAGCTCTGCACAATATAATTAAGAACCCTGACAGGAAATTCTAAATGTTGCTTCCAACCGAAGGTAAATCACCGAGCTGCATAAGGATGTTGAGGCTGTGGAGCGAGTCCAGAGAAGAGCAACAAAGCTGGTGAAGGGGCTGGAGAACAAGTCTTACAAGGAGTGGCTGAGAGAGCTGGGGTTCTTTAGCCTGCAGAAGAGGAGGTTGAGAGGAGACCTCATTACTCTCTACAAGTACCTGAAAGGAGGATGTAGAGAGGAGGGAGCTGGGCTCTTCTCCCAAGTGACAGGGGACAGGACAAGAGGGAATGGCCTCAAGCTCCGACAGGCTGGAGATTAGGAGGAAGTTTTTCCCACAGAGGGTCATTGGGCATTGGAATAGGCTGCCCAGGGAGGAGGTTGATTCACCTTCCCTGGAGGTGTTTAAGGCACGGGTGGATGAGGTCTTGAGGGACTTGGTTTAGTGTTTGATAGGAATGGTTGGACTGGATGATCCGATGGTCCCTTCCAACCTGGTTGCTCTATGATTCTATGATTCTATGACCTCCAACGAACTGAATCCAGTTTTGCGGGATGAATGCTTCCATGTTTCCAACTTGCCTTTTGCAGTGTAAATTCGACCTACGCATTAAAAGATCTGTGAGGAACTGAAAAGTAAACTGAATGCCATAAAGGTGATCTGCTTTCAACTATCTGTGTTCCTGCCAGCATGCCAGGTACTCTAAGAGCCCTTTGTGCATCGTACTTCTTTCAGCAGAGACCCTTCAAATCATAAAGGATGATATATTAAAGCCTGGGATCTCCTGTTCCACCAGCAACTCAGTGACTCAGGCCTCAGCACCCTTGCTTAAGAAACCTACACATCTTCAAAAACCCAGACGTCTTAAATGTCCTTTGCCGAAGGGACTAACACATTAAATCCAGTAGGTGCACGCTCACAGCCCAAAAGGACAACTGTATCCTGGGCTGCATCAAAGGAAACGTGGCCAGCAGGACAAGGGAGGGGATTCTTCCCCTCTGCTCTGCTCTTCTGAGAACCCAACTGGAGTATCGTGTCCAGTTCTGGAATACTCGACATAATAAGGACATGGAGCTGTTGGAATGCATCCAGAGGAGGTCACAAAGGTGATCAGAGGGCTGGAGCACCTCTGCTATGAGGACAGGCTGAGAGAGTTGGGGTTGTTCAGCCTAGAAGGCTACAGGGAGATCATAGAGTGGTCTTCCAATACCTGAAAGGGAACTCCAAAAAGGCTCAGGAAGGACTGTTTAAAAAGGCATGAAGTGATAGGACTTGGTGGAATGGCTTTAAATCAAAAGGGGGAAGATTTAGACTAGACATTAGGAAGAAATTCACGCTGAGGGCACTGAGAAATCGGCACAGGTTGCCCAGGGAAGTTGTAGCTGCCCCATCCCTGGAGGTGTTGAAGGCCAGGTTGGATGGGCCTTGGGCAGCCTGGTCTGGTGGGAGGTGTCCCTGCCCTTAGCAGGGGATTGGAACTGGATGATCTTTAAGGTCCCTTCCAGCCCAAACCTTTCTCTAATTCTGTGATTCTATGAGTCAATGATTCTATGATTCAATTCAGAATCTTAGTGGGGTTTCAGAGCAGTACTTGTAGCAACCATGCTAATTTTGACAAGAAAATACATCAGTATGGACCCAAAATGAACAACTTGAATACCCTCTTGCTGATGTTTTGAAAAGCAGAAGAGATTCTCACCGAAGATTTTATTTAATTGTGTGCTTAATTGATATGTTTACAAAGTGTATGATTCTTGTGTTTGTTTAAAAATTTCATTACTCAATTGAAAAATTCTCTTATGCAGAGCAGTTCTTGACTTCTTCTGACTATGTCTTAAACTGAAGAACTTCCCTTGTCTTCAAAGCTTTGTTTCCTGAAAAATAATCTGGCCATAATTGTCAATCAGGAATGCCCATTTCTCAATGGTTAAATGTTTCATAAATGCCTAAAGTTAAACATTTGCAAAGCCCAGAATCTCAAACAGAAAGAAATATAGAGATGACAAAAAATAATCCCAGCTCAGTGTTTATCCAAATAGTGTTTATGATCCTGAAATAACTTTTTAAGGAATCATAGCAAAGGAGGCTTTTTTTAGCTTAAGGTTTCCCGGATCTTAATATACTTGATTTCTGTTAAATTTAACTTTAGCTTCATTATTTTTGGATTGTGTTTGCCTTGGAACGATCCTAGCATCCTAAGCTATTTTTGTTTTATTCACAGTGCATGCTTACCAATTTAATGTAGTTACTTTAGCTTTTTCTTTAATCATTAAAACTTCCATGCCACTGGTGTTGAAACCACCAAAGGATGTGCCAGTTGTAGTGATAGAAAGAAAAGCATCAGCCTTCTAGGTCAATCATTTTTTTTTTATGACAGATGAACCAAATCCTTGTAATTGTATTTTATTCTGCAGAAGTGAATGAAGAAGAAATCTCTCTGATAGCTTGAATGGGATCTTTGGCTGCTCAGTTTCCTCCTTCTCTCCCCATGTTCACTCATTTATGAAGAAGCAGGAGGGAATGAACTGCTGGAGAGCGTTAAAGATCTGCTCCTCTACCAACTCCCAGGCAAACTACTGCCTGCCCATATGCAAAGGGTAGAAAAAGCCTTTGAAAGGACTTTGGAAGGTGGGTGATGTGCATGAAGGTGTAATATTCCTCCATTATAATGGGCCAATTCTGACATGCCACAGTTCCCGTGCTCTGTGTTGTTCAAGATGCATGCAGAGAAGAACGTGCAGAGCCCTCACTTTCAGGAGGCCTGCACAGGGACCTTCAGGTCTTTGTGATATGTTCCTTGCAGCTCTCCTTGAGCATCATAGAATTATAGAATCACCAGGTTGGAAGAGACCCATCAGATCATCGAGTCCAACCATTCCTATCAAACACTAAACCATTCCCCTCAGCACCTCATCCACGCATCCCTTAAATACCTACAGGGAAGGTGAATCAACCACCTCCCTGGGCAGCCTTTTCCAATGCCCAATGACTCTTTCCGTGAAAAATTTCCTCCTGATGTCTAGCCTAAATCTCCCCTGGTGGAGTTTGAGGCCATTCCCTCTTGTCCTGTCCCCTGTCACTTGGGAGAAGAGGCCAGCTCCCTCCTCTCTACAACCTCTTTTCAGGTAGTTGTAGAGAGCAATGAGGTCTCCCCTCAGCCTCCTCCAGGCTAAACACCCCCAGCTCTCTCAGCTGCTCCTCATAAGGCCTGTTCTCCAGCCCCTTCACCAGCTTTGTTGCTCTTCTCTGGACTCGCTCCAGAGCCTCAACATTCTTCTTGTGGTGAGGGGCCCACAACTGAACACAGGATTCAAGGAGCGGTCTCACCAGTGCTGCAGTATGAAAAATCATATGAATTGAAACTTTGGCACTCTGACAGCACTTAGGGCTTGAATAGATTTGAAAAATAAATACACTCAGTGCCATGTAGGCAATGAAAATCTTACCTCTGGATATTTAGTTTTTAATCTGTCCCACGGAAAGAGCTATGTTAGGATTGCCAAGTTAGCAGTCATGGGAATGCCAGATTGAAGGCTGCCAGGCAATCCTACTCTACCTTGTCATATAAATTATTTATGCTGATTCGCTGTAATATAGTATTCAAACGAACATGATTACAAATCATATTCCCTGCAGAAGCAAATACTGAAAACATTCAGTGAATGAGCAACCAACCTATACTATGTAAGAAGAGCTTGGAGCCAAGATTCATTTTTGAGGTTACTCCAGATTCTCTTGTTTCAATGCACAATGAAACATCATATTTAGTCCTTCTGTTGTAAAGCATTGGAAAGAACTGTTTGCCACTTTAAATTGAAGAGATCAAAATTTAGATTAGACATTAGGAAGAAAATCTTCACGATGGGGGTGGTGAGGCACAGGCCTAGGTTGCCCAGGGAAGTTGTGGCTGCCCCATCCCTGAAGGTGTAGAAGGCCAGGATGGAAGGGGCCTTGGGCCTTCTATTTGAAGTCCAGAGTACAGAAGTATTTGTACAGACTGCATTCTGTGAGTTTATTGTAGAAGTCCTGAGTCTCCATAATGGTGAAACACTGGAACAGGTTGCCCAGGGAGGTAGAGGCTACTGACCCTCCCTGGAAACAGTGAAGGTTAACTTGGATGGAGCTCCGAGCAACCTAATCTAGTTAAAGATGTCCCTGTTTCTGCAGGGTGGTTGGACTAGATGACCTGTAAAGTTCCCTTCCAACCCAAGGCATTCTCTGGTTCTATGAATTCACCTCAGACAGATGGAAAGTATTTCAGTATTCACTACATCATGTGTCAAAGAGTTACAGACTTCTTTGCCTAACTAACTATTGTGCAAACAGCCATAGCAACTTGTCTCGAGCCTGCAAATTCCATTTTATGTCATCTGATTTTTCTAACAGAAGAGACAGTGAGGACTAGGTTTCTGTACACTTTCTTCCTAGTTATATTTAATCTTTTTCATTCTTACTCCTCTCTGGTTTTGAGATGAAATACTGTACTCACTGTGTAAAATTGGTCCCAAACCTCCATGCCCTTGGAGCCCTTCCTGGGGCTTTTCCCATTCTAAGCTATCAGTTTCAATAGAGAAAACTGTCCAGAGATTTCCAGATGTGGACCCACCCTGGATTTCTTCAGTGCATAATGTTGTAGTCTCCGCTATAGTCTAGTCTCTATAACTTTCAAGCCATTCCGGTCATGCTGATCAAACTGGAACATGCAAATAATGTACTTGCAGCCCAGAACACCAACAGTATCCTGGGCAACATCAAAAGAAGCATGGCCAGGAGGTGAGGGAAGGGATTCTACCCTCTGATCTGCTCTTGTGAGCCTCCACCTGGAGTATTTTGTCTAGTTCTTAAATGTTAATTAAACATCGACACTCAGTTCTGCAAGGAAAGATTAATTGAAATGGTTTGCCACAGGAGTCTACCAAATTTCAGACCAATATGAAGCAGATAGCAGGAGCAGAAGACAGAAAAAGGTCTTCTGTCTCTCAGACTGAAGTCTAGCACTATCCCAAGCAATTAAAGAGGAGAATACAGAGTAGCTGAAGGGACCTGCATTGATCATCTAGTCATCCATTTGTCTGATGACTTCAGGGTTGACCAAAAGTTAAAGCGTATTACTAACAGCATTGTCCAAATCCCTCTTAACGCTGACAAGCTTGGAGCATCAATGACCTCTCCAGGAAGCCTTTTCTAGGGTTTGACCACCCTCTCTGTAAAGAAATGTTTCCCTAAATAAAATCCTGTCCTCATGGAAGTCTCTTCCAAGTCATTTCTCTGGTGTTTAGTTGTTCTAAAATCGATCATAAGTTTATGATCTGTTTATAAGGTCAAGGGAAGCAATTCTGCCCCTCTATTCCTCTCTTGTGAGACCTCATCTGGAGTATTGTGTCCAGTTCTGGAATGCCCAATATAAGAAAGATATGGAAATGTTGGTACAGGTCTAGAGGAGGGCTACAAAGATGATCAGAGGTCTGGGGCACTCCTGCTACGAGGACAAACTAAGAGAGTTGGGCTTGTTCAGTCCAGAGAAGAGAAGGCTCCAGGGAGACCTTCGAGCAGCCTGTCAGTACCTGAAGGGGACTCCAAGAAAGCTCCGGAGGGACTTCTTACAAGAGTTTGTAGTGATAGGATGAAGGAGAATGGCTTTAAACTGGAAGGAGGAAGATTTAGATTAGACATTAGGAAGAAATTCTTCACGCTGTGGGTGGTGAGACACTGGCCCAGGTTGCCCAGGGAAGATGTGGCTGCCCTATCCTTGGAAGTATTGAAGGGCAGGTTGGACGGGGCCTTGAGCAGCCTGATCTGGTGGGAGGTGTCCCTGTCTATCGCAAGCGGGTTGGAACTGGACGATCTTTAATGTCCCTTCCAACCAAAACCAAGCAAGCTCACAATGCAGGACACTCCCCTAAAACTTGAAATGCTGTTTTGTAGGAAAATAATGACCATCACTGAACATGAATTAAGAAATCAGAATAAATATATAATGTTGGCTGGTGTGCAATCATCTCAACGAACTTTATAAGTCTACAAGGGACATCTAAACTGAGCTAATCTTTGTCTGCACTTCCAGTGATTAGAGAGATAATGGTGCTTTGAGGGGAGCCAAAGTAAATATCTAAACTGAGTTAGATCAACTGTGCTTTCAAAGTGTCCAGTTATCTCCATTCACTATAAAGGAGTGACAACTTGGTTAGATGTAGGTGTCTAAAGTCAGCTCAGAGGAACCCCAGCCCTTGGAATCAAGTTGACTCTATCTAGAAAAGACAAAAATTTCATTGTGCTGTTTTGCTGGAGAGGTCTCCTCATCCAGCTCACCTCTCATGGAGAGGAAAAGACAGCTGGAGAAAGTATGCAGGATGACACAGGGAACTGGACATGGAGCCTTAGGCAGCACTAAGGATGAGGGAGTTCACAGAATCACAGAATCACAGAACAACCAGGTTGGAAGGGACCCATTCGATCTTCTAGTCCAACCATTCCTATCTAACACTAAACCATTCCCCTCAGCACCTCATCCACCCATCCCTTAAACACCTCCAGGGAAGGTGAATCAACCTCCTCCCTGGGCAGCCTATTCCAATGCCCAATGACCCTCTGCGTGAAAAACTTCCTCCTAATCTCCAGCCTAAATCTACCCTGGCGGAGCTTGAGGCCATTCCCTCTCGTCCTGTCCCCTGTCACTTGGGAGAAGAGCCCAGCTCCCTCCTCTCCACAACCACCTTTCAGGTACTTGTAGAGAGTAATGAGGTCTCCTCTCAGCCTCCTCTTCTGCAGGCTAAACAAACCCAGCTCTCTCAGTCGCTCCTCATAGGGTCTGTTCTCCAGCCCCTTCACCAGCCTCGTTGCTCTTCTCTGGACTTGCTCCAGAGCCTCAACAACCTTCTTGTGCTGAGGGGCCCAGAACTGGACACAATATTCAAGGAGAGGCCTCACCAGTGCTGAATACAGAAGGAGAATCACCTCCCTGGACCTGCTGGTCACACCGTTTCTGATACAAGCCAGGATGCCATTGGCCTTCTTGGCCACCTGGGCACACTGCTGGCTCATGTTCAGTCGACTGTCGACCAACACCCCCAGGTCCCTCTCCTCCTGGCAGTCCTCCAGCCAGGCTTCTCCCAGTCTGTAGTTCTGCATAGGGTTGTTGTGCCCCAAGTGCAGGACCCGGCATTTGGCCGTGTTAAACCTCATGCCGTTGGACACTGCCCAGCAGTCCAGCCTGTTTAGGTCCCTTTGCAAAGCCTCCCTACCCTCCAGCAGATCGACACTTGCACACAGCTTTGTGTCATCTGCAAACTTGCTAAGGGTACCCTCAATGCCCTCATCCAGGTCATTGATGAAGACATTGAACAGGACTGGACCTAGCACTGAGCCCTGGGGGACACCACTTGTCACTGGCCTCCAGCTGGACTTAACACCATTTCCCACCACTCTCTGGGCCCGGTCATCCAGCCAGTTTTCTACCCAGGAGAGTGTGCGTCTGTCCAGGCCAGAGGCTGACAGTTTCCGTAGCAGAATGCTGTGAGAAACTGTGTCAAAGGCTTTACTGAAGTCCAGAAAGACCACATCTACAGCCTTTCCCTCATCCAGCAGCCGAGTGACTTTGTCATAGAAGGCGATCAGGTTGGTTTGGCAGGACCTGCCTCTGGTAAACCCATGTTGACTGGGCCTGATCACCTGGTTCTCTTGTAAGTGCTTCATGATAGAGTTGATATACGAGTGGCCGTATGAGATAATACACTAAGGTTGAGGGAGTTGATATACGAGAGGTCATTTGAGATAATACGGATAAATCTGAAGGTGAGCAGGGTCATTTGTGATGTGAGGATGACTGGGGTGTGAGGGTGTAGAGACTACCATATAACAGAGTTTAATGCAAGAGGTAGAAGGGCTCCAGGGTGCTGTCCCTGGGGTCAAGTTATCAGGAGGTTGCTGGGATATTCAGATGACACTAGGGCTTAGAGGCTTGAGGGACAAGGGTCATCAGGAGACACGGTATTCAGAAGACTCTGAGGTGCAAAACAAGGACATGTTGACATGACTGGGGCAGGGGGTTAGTTTTATGGGGACTGAAAATATGGGGGTGAGGAGTTGATGGAGGTGTGAGAGGAGAACGGCTGTTGGCTTGGCTGGGAAAGAAAGAGATCATTAGGACATGCAGTGAAAGATACAGTTAATGGCCATTGCTTCTCGCCTTTCCTTTTATCTTCTCTGTGCAGGCCAGACTGGCAACAGCAACTCTTTCTTTCTCCCCAAGCAGCAAGAGAGGGAGCTCGGACATCTACTCTGGCTGTGCACTATGTCTCCCTTCTCATCAGCCCCACAACACCAGGGAAGAGTGTGTGATGGACGGCAGAGAAGCCTGCCCTGACCCCAAGCCGAGGTGCTCCACCAAGGAGACGTGCCAATGCATCAACCTGGTAGAGAACTGAAGCTCTAGACCTAACCAAGGAACAGGAGTAACAGGTTTTCAGCCACTGCAGGAAGTCTTTTCAAGCAGGAAGAACCACATGTGCCAGTCAATTTCCAGTTTCCTGATGGTAAGAGAGGAAGGAGGTGACCTTCTTCTGGTTATATCTGGAAAGGATATGATAGATATCACCAGGATTATTTTCTTCCCTTTGCTGACCATTCTACTTCCTCCTCCTGACCATCCTGTTACTCTCATCCCACCAGTTACCCCACTTTAGATCCTGGGCTTTTTACTAGGCTGGGGCTTTGGTATTTACCTTCACAGTTCCTTGTGTCATCATGCCAGCAGTGTGCCCAGGTGGCCAAGAAGGCCAATGGCATCCCGACTTGGATCAGAAACAGTGTGACCAGCAGGTCCAGGGAGGTGATTCTCCCTCTGTACTCAGCACTGGTGAGACCGCTCCTTGAATCCTGTGTTCAGTTCTGGGCCCCTCAGCACAAGAAGGATGTTGAGGCTCTGGAGCGAGTCCAGAGAAGAGCAACAAAGTTGGTGAAGGGGCTGGAGAACAAGTCTTAGGAACAGCGGCTGAGAGAGCTGGGGTTGTTTAGCCTGGAGAAGAGGAGGCTGAGGGGAGACCTCATTGCTCTCTACAACTACCTGAAAAGAGGTTGTGGAGAGGAGGGAGTTGGGCTCTTCTCCCAAGTGACAGGGGATAGGACGAGTGGAAATGGCCTCAAGTTCCACCAGGGGAGGTTCAGGTTGAACATTAGGAAAAAAATTTTCACAGATAGGGTCATTGGGCACTGGCAGAGGCTGCCCAGGAAGGTGGTTGAGTCACCTTGCCTGGAGGTGTTTAAGGGATGGGTGGATGAGGTGCTGAGGGGAATGGTTTAGTGTTTGATAGGAATGGTTGGACTTGATGATCCAGTGGGTCTCTTCAAACCTGGTGATTTTATGGTTTTCTTCTCACTGGTTTATAATCAAATGCCTTTCTACCTTGCTAACTCAGCCTCACTTCCCTGCCCACACCCACTTTCAGCCTTGAGCCTCCTAATGCAGCTGCAGCCTGGGCACCCTGGGGCAGGCGGCTGCCACCATCTGGGGCCAGGGCAGCACTGGGTACAGGCAGCATCCAGCTTTTCTGGCTGCTGGGGACAGTCCTGCCAGGGCCTGGATGCTGGCAGGGGACACAAACCGTCTGCACATTCATCTGCCAAGCTGACAAGTCTCAGCTAAAGTACGTGAGCTGAGACTTTTTAAAAACACATTTATAACTTGGCTACGTCTTCTGGCATTGGGGTGACCTCCCCTTTCTTTTGCCAAATTTCAAGCTCTTGCTCAAATAAACGGTTGCCTAATCTTGTCCTGAGAACCGCAAAACCATTTTTACTGAAACTGCCCTCCCCTTTTCCTCCTCCTAAAAGAAAATGGAGGGGGAAAGAATCAGCTTGAGGCCAAGCCTCGGCAGAAGACATTTCAGCCTGGATGAGTAACATCTAACAAACTTACCAGCAACAGAAAGCAGGAACTTATAATTAGAGCTGTCAGGTGATGGTAATTACAAGCAGTGTTACCAACTCTATCTGCAATGTGCATCACCCAGAAAAAGAGGGAAGTGCATAAACGGTAAAGATAATTTTACATAACCTGAAGAATTGGATACATGCCTTGGAGCGTCTGTTTCTCATCCTACTTCGTCTATCGTTAGCTTCCCTTCGCTGCTTTTCACAGTTGTGCTTTTTCTCCTGTGCAGATCTTGCCATCTGGAAGAGCCTTCTTGTATTCTTCTATTAGCTCTCCAATATCAGCTTTCAGTTAAATATGTATCTGGGATCCCTTGTCTTCTGCTCTTACTTTTCTGCTCATTCTGCTAATATTAATATCTGGAAAGGGTCACTCAACTCAGCTGAGAATATTTGAGGTTTATTTTAAAAAGGATTATTAAAAAGGAGGCAAATCTACAAATACATGTTATCTTGAATACATCAACATTTATGATACTGAATTTTTCACTGGGTAATGTATGTAAAGCTATTTCCTGATCATGAACCATTATCTAAATTAGATGGAAAAAAATCAGTAGGGGAAAGCCATGGGCATGTTAGATCAGATTCAAAAGACACCTTTAGTAAAAGCTAGTCTGTTCACAAAATCAGAAACATTAATAGATGCTTCATTTCATTCACTGCCTATTTTTTAATGCTGAAAAAAATTACCTGCCAATGCTGAAAAAATATCTCCACAAGAGAAGCAAGAAAGTATTAACTTACAATTTAGCATAGGAATGAGCTTCAGGGAAAGCCAACTAAAAAACCAGATAGTCTGTAACTTTTAAGTGTGGAAACTGAATCTTATTTATATAATCTTCAGATAGAAACTTAAAAATAAGCTGATAGATGAGAGGCATATTTAGGAGAGCATGTTGCTCTCCAGCCACACAGAATAAACTATCCACAGGTCAACCTGCTCCACCAGCTTTTCCTTGGACTCACCAGGGTTACAATTCTGCCCAGTCAGTTGTGGGAAAGGTTCAGCTATTTCACAGCTGGAAAGCCTGGAGACAGGTTTGTTATCTAATCTGATATCTAGCTTAACACAGGCTTTGGGGCTTCCTTGGATTGATGTTTACTCAATCAGACCATAATGTTCTTGAAAAAGGAATACCCAAGCACAATTTCGTAGTAGCTCTGGGTACTTCACACACTGATCCCCCAGTAATGAGCCTCCAGGTTTTTTGCATCTGTAAAGCTTTCAGGTTAACTATGGGTGTAACTTGTGAGCACTTAAAGTTACCTACGTAGCTGGCACCTTCTTAATGGTGATGAATCCCTGTGACGTGGAGTTAGCCAACAACTAGGTAACACCAGCAGTTTAATCATGTTTTATCACAGTCAGACTACTGGACATTTCTGTTACCCAATGGGAAAACTTTTTCCTCACTGGGATGAGAATCATTTCCCCAACTGGGGATATGAAAAGGGAACATTTGTTTTTGAAAATAGACTACTACATTCCAATAGCAGACTTGTTTACGTAATTTGTTGTTAAACTAATTTGCAATCTACTAATCAATGCAACTACTTGAGTTTTCTATTAGTGAAAAAAACCTCTTCCCACTAGCATGGAGCAAATGGAGCACTGAGGAAGCATTTGCCTTCGCACAGCTTTTGAATCCTTCTCCAGAGGGGTTTGCAGGCAACTGAGACAGAATGATCAGAATTGCAGGAAGTTCACATTTTTTCTTTATTTATGGGGTTTATGACTTGAAATTCTCTGTAGGTGCTTTGCCTTTCTGGTTTCTTCATTTGTTATCTTCTGGAGAAGGCACATGTGGTGGTTTGGAAGGTGGCACTGGAGATTAGAGGGATGCAGTGGGAGGGGGATGATGTGAAGCATCTGGGGTGTGGGAAGCTGTCGCTGGCTCTTGTCCTATTTCCTTTCCATGGCTGCTTTCTGTTACACAATTATTGCATGGTGCTTGTGAGAAACTCAGAAGGAGAATGGTTGTTGATGCCTCCTGGGGAGGGTTGGAGCCCAGAGAAGACAGGGTGACAAGCCGGTCCCCAGAGGAAAGGAAGGGGCAGGGAGACAGTGGGTGCTGATGAGCCAGATAGGCTTTAGGCTGTGTTTCCATTGAAGTTCAGCTGGGAAATAAACCACATTGCTACATCTCGGAAAAGCACTACGTAAGTCAGCGTGAGGGCTTGGTCCAGACAAGAGGGGTAAGAGAGACCCGAGCAATATACTGTATCTGCGCTTTTTAAAGCCTTTGTACTCCTAGCATGAAAATCATAGCACAAACTTTTCGGGTTTTCAGCAATGTCACTGCCACAGCTGGGTGAGCTGGAACAATATCTTCATTGTCTTCAAATGCATACGTGGTCCTAGGTTCCTGTAACCCTTTCCCATTACTGTGAGGTATGGGAACAGCTGTGTAACAGTACAAGCTCTCCTTTAATCAGCCTTGTTCCGAGGGAGGCCTGGGAATTGCAAGGTCACAGATATCAGCTTGTGAAACTGCTGAATGAATCCGGCAAGAGCAGGTTTGTTTACACAGAAAGCTGGTACACAAATAGCTTGGGTAACGCCGAATGAGGAGAGACAAAATGCAGACGCTCTACTCCAGCCAGAACTGAGATCAAATATATTTTCTAAACTAGCTCGGTAATAGATCTCCCAGATGTTGAGAACCAGATGTAAGAGATGATTTATGTGCTTACAAATTGAATGGTGCAAAGCTGGACTTTAAGGAGCTTCCCATGTGCAATGGAAGCTGGACCCTTTGCTAGACACCTTCCTGCCTTGCATGCAACATTTAGGAGGACTCAGATGATCTCAAAGTGATCCAATACGCCAGCATATAGAGCAAGAACCACCTGATACTAAACTGTTTTGTGGGAATGCTGCTTGGAACGAACAAGCAAGAAGTTCTAGGGGACGAGCATAGATTAAACTTCAGCCTTTCAGGGTTTTCTTTGCTTTGCCATGAGGATCCATAGCTCAAAAGCTTCCCTTGAGCCCATCTGTTTTTGTAATTCATTTCTTTCCCAGAAGAAAGGCTCATGTTTACTTTAGAAGAGAGAAGGCAACTGAGGTTGTCATGATAGGGCATATTGCATGGGATCTAATATGCTTATTCCATATCCCTGCTGATTTTCAGTGATTTCTGTCCATGTGTTCAGGTCTCCAGTTCCATGAGGTGCACAGCGCCCATAAGCAAGTGAGAAATTGTGCTCTTGTTACTGCAAATCAGTGCTACCAGCTGAAGAAGGTGATTCAGCCCTGGCATCTGGGCCATCGTGCTGGCCCACCTGACCTAGAAGGCTGCTGCACAGCTCAAGTGCCCGGGATATGGAGGACCTATTGTTAATTTGCTCATAAATCTGAAGGGTAAGAGTACAAACAAGATGTCTGGGTTATAGGTAACTTTGAATAACATCACTATTTGCTTGTCTTCCTATAGATGCTTGGACTATCAAGAAGCCAAGTATTATAGAATGCTGGGGCTGAAGACATGAGGGTTTCCTATGGTGCAGGACAGTGGCAGGTAGGTAGGAGGTGGATTTTCCTCCGTAAAATCAGCTTAACAAGTGAAATAGTAGTCAGGCTTCTTCTTGCTTTCTTTAGACCCATGACGAGTCTTTGGCTGCGGTTTTTTTAGACTTATACGTTCTGATGTCTAATAACCAGCTGAGGAAATCTACTGCCAGACCTGGCTCAGAGCGTTTGCTCATCCTTCAGAGGTGTCTGGATGGGACAAAGGGACAAAGGAGGAGAAGTATAGCACAAAGGTTAGCATTAACTAGAATTTGTGGCCTTTGAAGGGGATTTTTTTTTCTCCTTCATTCAAAGCTGAGAGGACGTGAGACATCAGCTCACCCTCAAGTGCTTCTATTTAAAGCAGGCTGTATGTGATAAGCAAGCAGCAAACATGCTGTTAACTGTGGAATTTGCAGAAAGGGTGTGCGTAGTCTTGCCTGCGCTAGTTCCAGAAGAGCTCTGTTGGCTGCAGCAGTGCAGTCTGGCATCCCAAAGGACAAGTTGTCCAAGTTTTAACCCTTTATAGGGTGTTTTGCAGATGACACAAAGCTGTGTGCAAGTGTCGATCTGCTAGAGGGTAGGGAGGCTCTGCAAAGGGACCTAAACAGGCTGGACAGCTGGGCAGTGTCCAACGGCATGAGGTTTAACACAGCCAAATGCCGGGTCCTGCACTTGGGGCACAGCAACCCTATGCAGAACTACAGACTGGGAGAAGCCTGGTTGGAAAACTGCCAGGATGAGAGGGACCTGGGGGTGTTGGTCGACAGCCGACTGAGCATGAGCCAGCAGTGTGCCCACGTGGCCAAGAAGGCCAATGGCATCCTGGCTTGTATCAGAAACGGTGTGACCAGCAGGTCCAGGGAGGTGATTCTCCTTCTGTATTCAGCACTGGTGAGGCAGCTCCTTGAATATTGTGTCCAGTTCTGGGCCCCTCAGCACAAGAAGGATGTTGAGGCTCTGGAGCAAGTCCAGAGAAGAGCAACGAGACTGGTGAAGGGGCTGGAGAACAGACCCTATGAGGAGCGGCTGAGAGAGCTGGGGTTGTTTATCCTGGAGAAGAGGAGGCTGAGAGGAGACCTCATTACTCTCTACAACTACCTGAAAGGTGGTTGTAGAGAGGAGGGA
This sequence comes from Coccyzus lansbergi, assembly GCA_033558105.1. Classification (NCBI taxonomy): domain Eukaryota; kingdom Metazoa; phylum Chordata; class Aves; order Cuculiformes; family Coccyzidae; genus Coccyzus; species Coccyzus lansbergi. The sequence continues at coordinate 334,655 of JAUMJK010000220.1, read as the reverse complement.
GCTGGCCTCTTCTCCCAAGTGACAGGGGACAGGACAAGAGGGAATGGCCTCAAGCTCCGACAGGGGAGATTTAGGCTGGAGATTAGGAGGAGGTTTTTCACACAGAGGGTCATTGGGCATTGGAAAAGGCTGCCCAGGGAGGTGGTTGAGTCACCTTCCCTGGAGGTGTTTAAGACACGGGTGGATGAGGTCTTGAGGGACTTGGTTTAGTGTTAGATAGGAATGGTTGGACTTGATGATCCGATGGGTCCCTTCCAACCTGGTTGTTCTGTGATTCTGTATTTCACCCTGTCTCCCTCTCCTCCACCAGCAGGCAGATCTTCTCTTGGAGAACAGCCATCTCTTGATGGGGGAGGACACCAAGACCCCTTGCACAGCGCAGGCCACGGCGAAACCAGGACATGCCTTCCATTTTCTCCCTGGCTTATCTCAGCCGACAGTAAATGCTTCGGCACAGAGACGGCACAGAGACGGCATATGCACTTGTGGAGTAGCACAAAGGGCTCTCCAGGCTGAAGTGTAATCCAAATAATAGATCCATAACAGATAAGTCCCAGGAGAAAGAGCTGGCTGAAGCTTTAGGCAAAAGCATGCCAATAAAGTATGGAGCGTATAGGTGGGGAGTGAGTGCATTTTTATCTCCTTCAACAAACTATCTTATCTGGTGCCAGGGGAAAGCAGTTCTTATGTAGCTACAGCTGCTACGCGTCTTCATATATCTTCTGTGAACAGCATTAAAAGCTGTGCAACGCTAGCCACCCACAAGAATTACTGTCCAAAGCCTCACAGAACAGCTGAGGGTCGGAGAAGCACTTTGAAACATTACATTAAGGTGTTTATTTTTTTACTGTGACTTAGGAAATGACGCACTCATTCGCCTAATGGACATTAATTATAAGGGAGGCGTAGAACTGGTAGAAAATACTGAGAAATGTCTGAGCTATTTCTGAAGCAACCGAAATTCTGTTTTACAAATCACAGATTTTGTTTGGGTTTGTTTTTGTAACAGTTATATTTATTGCAGATGTTGTGTTTGTATTTCTAGAGCTCGTATTATCTGGAGTGACTTTCCAGACTCTGGGACCGTGTGCAGAGTAACAAAAAATAAAAAGTCTGATTTGGTGACAAGACGTGTGAAAGCTTCCCTAGATACTTGTTGATGAGAACATGGGGGTGAGGGTTGGGCACTGCTTGGGGGCATCGTCTGCTTAGGATATCCATGAACCCAGTCTCAAAAATGAACTTTTTAAATTTTTTTTTCCCTTATTTGTCCACTCGGTGGTGCTAAAAGAACATCAGCACTTTTTTTTTTGGCATTCCTGCTTCTGAGGGTGTCTGTGCTCTTGGGGTATCTTCAAGTCACTGCTCTAAGCAAGTACCTTTGCAAATCCCACAGCCAGGAAACCTGGGTCACTGCTTCATACGCTGGTGCTATTGCAAATGAAATAGAGATGAGCAACACAAATACTGGCCATGCTTAATTACACAGGAAGAGATTAGCCAACCCATGATTTTTTTCCTCTAATGTTGATTATAATTTAATTGACTTGGGATTCTCTGTTGGTTTTGGAGAGAAAGTGTTTGGATTAACATCACTGTCACAACTACTTTTGTTTTCAAAAACAGTTAACAGAGAAGAACTGACGTTGCTAGGCAAAGATTGTGAGAAAAATAATTTGGGAGGGACTATTTACAAAGGCTTGTAGTGACAGGACTAGGGCCAATGGCTATAAACTGGAGAGGGGCAGATTTAGCCTGATCCAGTGGGACGTGTCCCTGCCCATGGCAGGGGGTTTGGAACTGGATGATCTTTAAGGTCCCTTCCAACCCAAACTATTCTATGATTCTATGATTATAGAAAGATGGGTGAAAAAGGCAGTGTAATCTGTAACACACAACTCTCTTCAGGTTCAATTAAACTAGTGGGTGAGATGAGACTGAGCCTCAGCATCCAGCACAGCACCTGTCCCCTGTGGAGTGGCATGTGGCAAGAAGGATGAGGATTTGAACACCTAGAAGCGTTTCCTAACCCTAATTGTCAGAGTCAGTACTCACAACATATCAGGTGGTTCAGTGTGTCTGAAGAAGAGGATCCTCTGAAGTTAAAATCTGTGACAAAAACCTATCTAGCCTGTGACATGATTACATTTCTTGCATTAACTCTTGCAATATAACTGTGTGGACAATTGGAATAGTATCTCTGAACTCTGTTTTTTTGGAAAAAAAAATAAGGTTTAAGGTTAAATCCTCACAGACGATGCTGAACTTTGTTCTCCTTCTTCATACCAACTTTCACTTTGTTAACTTCCTGGGATCAGAAGCAGTGTTGGGAGTTAATGGCCTAACTTACAACCTATGACCTGATGATGACCACAGACCTCTTAACTGTTTAAGCTACAGGCAAATGACCCAAGAACTAGCTGATGCTCCAGCAACCACATGTCAGGAGCATGATCAGGTTGTTCTCCACATTGGATGCATGTGGGTGACAGTGAGTTAGGCAGTGCCTGTGCTCTGCCAAGGCTGGATCTCTTCCAGTTCACAGGCTGCTCTGGAAACACCGATTTACCTGAATCCTGGTTTCTCCTGTGCTGCAAGTCAACAAGACCCCATAACTTCTCTTCTTTCTGGCTGTTTGTGACTCTGGGGCACAGATGGGGGACTCATGGCCTCGTGGGTTGCACAGAGGTGCAGGAGGTGATGGGGTGAGGACTCTGGGGGCAAGGGGAATGCCAAGGGAAAGGCAAAGGAGAGAGTGTTTGGCTGTGTTGCTGCTTTCTCTACACAGCACCTTTCTGTGTGTGGGGTCTGTAGCACTAAAGACGACTGTAGCTACTCTGAGGAACCCCAGGGATGGACTTTCCCTTCTGAATACACTTCTGCTGTAAAAGCAGATGTTCACCACAGAAACACTCTGGCTCTGCAGCAGTGGTGTACCTCTTCTCTCTGACTGCTTGGCACCATGGGCTGGGGACATCCATCTTCAGCCCATGAACTCTCACATCCCTTCAGCCTCAAAGATGACTCCTACAAATGTTGAGGGTAATCCTGCCAAATTTCCTGCCCCCCTGGAAAGTTTGTTTCCCAGAAACCTCACTGAGGATTCCACTGAAGCCTCTTTGGCAATAAAACCCCACTGTAACACTGTATAATAGATCATACTCTGGAAAATGCAGCTTGTGTTTCTTCCTTGGTGGAAAGAGCCAGATCATTTTGATTAGCTTGACTACCCGTCTTGTAAAATTTGGCACTATGCCACACTTCGCAAATGTGTTGAAAGATAAAAGTTTCTATGTGTCTGAACCCGCCTGCAGACTGCTCAGCTTTCCAAAATCCTGATGTGGGAAACACACTGTTGTGCTCTTCTGCAGGACCACCCTCTTGATAAACAGTTTATCACACTGCCCTCTCTTCCCCTCCAACCATGAAAACAGCAGCCACCTACTGCATTTTACTTGTTGGCCATACAGAATGAGAACGAGATGCAAGGTCCTACACCTGGGTCAGGGCAATCCCCAGTTTCAATACAGAATGGGGGATGATGTGATTGAGAGCAGTTCTGCAGAGAAGGACTTGGAGGTGCTGGTTGATGAGGAGCTCAACATGAGCAAGTAATGTGTTCCCGCAGCCCAGAAGGCCAACATTCTCCTGGGCTGCATCAAAAGAAGCGTGGCCAGCAGGTCAAGGGAGGTGATTCTGCCCCTCTACTCTTCTCTTGTGAGACCTCATCTGGAATATTGTGTCCAGTTCTGGAATCCTCAAAAAAAGGATATGGAGCTGTTGGAACGGGTCCAGAGGAGAGCTATAAGGATGATCCAAGGGCTGAAGTACCTTCCACATGAGGACAGGCTGAGAGAATTGGGTTTGTTTGGTCTGGAGAAGAGAAGGCTACGAGGTAATCTTCCAGCACCTGAAAGGAGCTAACAAGAAAGCTGAGGAGGGACTATTCATAAAGGCATGGAGTGATAGGACAAGGGGGACTGGGTATAAACTGGAGAGGGACAGACTTGGATTAGACATTAGGAAGAATTTCTTCACTGTGAGAGTAGTGAGACACTGGAATAGGCTACCAAGGGAGGTTTTGGATGCCCCATCCTGGAGGTTTTTAAGGCCAGGTTGGATGAGGCCTTGGGCAGCCTGATCTACTGGGATGTGTCCCTGCCCGTGGCAGGGGGATTTGAACTGGATGATCTTTAAGGTCCCTTCCAACCTAAACTATTCTATGATTCTGTGATTGCAGAACTGCTTCTAGTGTGTGAGTTGCAGCTGGCACGACTGGTGGGTTCCTGGATTTTCACACTCGGAAGTGGCAGTGAGGATTGTGGTCCCCTGAGCTGCAGGTAGGAGCAGCCCCAACAAGTGAAAGTGTCCACTGCTGAGAAGAACCAGTGCATGTGGCTATCCAGCCTGGGCTTTCTGAGCAGCTGCTTCATGAGCTCAGACCTGCCAAATGGACATGAACAGATAGTTTTTAGTGTCCTGCTAGGAATATGTTGTTGTTATAGCTCATTCTCTCTAATTATTCCAGAAAAAAAAATCTTTTCCTGATCATTGTCTGAAAAAATGACTCCTAAGCATAGTGCATTTTTTAAAATAAACAAGCTCATGGGTTCTGTTCCCCTGCCCCAGAAGGGACCATTTCATTTTCATTTCTCCATCGTTTCTCTCTGTCCAAGATGAAATGAAAGTGAAACTGGACAGAAACAGGGACAAACGTGTTTAAAGGTTTGCTGCGTTTACCTATAACATCCTGCTGTAGCATTGCTTGTACTTTCTGCCGGTCAGAAGAACTGCTTGTACCTTCTAATGGCAGCAGAGTGCCTGAGCCGAACCATAGATCCAGTTCATGGAAACAACTGTTTGGGTCCTTCCTTTGATACATAAACCACCCACTGAAAATCTTACAGATCTGGGGAAATCACTGACTTATTTATCATTTTCCCTTATCCCAATTTTAGTAACATCTATGATGTTACAGAGATGTAAGTTTAAAATCAAATTTGTTTTCTATCCTAACAGCCTTGGAGCAGGCTCCCTAATGACTTAACACTTGCCTAACGGAGGGGAAAAAAGGCACTTCAGGATAGTTTTTAGATGTTTTTAGTCTATGTCAGGATTTAATAAAAAACACATCCTAAGAGCACCTTTTTATATACACTGGAGGACAAAGACTGGTCAGCTCAGACACCTGTTATCTGACAGTTCTACTAAATTTTACTAGATGGTTCTCTCCTGACAATTGCCCTTTGTCTTTCTCTTGCCTGACATTAAAATTCTGCACCTTTTTTTGGTGTTTCCTAAGAGTTTTGCTGGTTAGCAGATCTTTTTGCTTCCAGAGCTGCCTTCTATGGCTTTCCATAGTGCCTTTCATACTGTTATTTTTACAGAAGGTCAACATGTATTGCTTTCCAGAGGCTGGTCTTTTATTCTACTATTGTACAGAAGAAATTGTATTACACTTAATTTTTTAGCTTATCTTTATCTATGAAAAAGCCTTAGTGTTACTTGTTGGAGCTGCAAAAATACATTGTAATGTGGGAAGCCTGACAATCTGCAAACGATGTAGCTGACAACTTGCATGTAATAAGCAAAGGTACAAAACAACATTTGAAAAACGGTATATTAGATAAATGTGCTCATTTAATGTGTGCAGAAGAATATCATTGGGTACAAAGGAACTGACTGGATGGGGAAAAAGATTTGAAAGCCCAGAAACAAAAGAATAGCACTCACAATGTCTATGTATTCTAGTCTATGTATTTCAGTCTACAAAGCCCTGCCGTGTAGTTCTAACTGTCTTCCTATGGACACGCAGCATTTTACTTCAAACCAAATGAATTGTTTAATACATAGAAACATTAAGTTAGAAAGGACCCATTGGATCATCGAGTCCAGCCATTCCTATTAATCACTAAACCATGCCACTGAGCACCTCACCCACCTCCAGGGAAGGTGACTCAACCACCTTCCTTGGACGCCTGTTCCAGTACCTAGTGACCCTTTCCGTGAAATTTTTTTTTCCTGATGTCAAGCCTGAACATCCCCTGGCAGAGCTTGAGGTCATTCCTTCTTGTCCTGTCCCTTATCACTTGGGAGAAGAGGCCAGCACCCTCCTCTCCACAACCTCCTTTCAGGTAGTTGTAGAGAGTAGTAAGGTCTCCCCTCAGGCTCCTCTTCTCTAGGCTGAACAACCCCAGCTCTCAGACACTCCTTTCAAGATTTCTTCTCCAGACACTCCACCAGCTTTGTTGCTCTTCTCTGGACTTGCTCCAGAGCCTCAACAACCTTCTTGTGGTGAGGGGCTCAGAAGACAGTACTCAAAGTACAGTCTCACCAGTACCGAGTACAGAGGAGGAATAACCTCCCTGGACCTCTTGGTCTTGCTGTTTCTGATCCAAGCCAAGATGCTATTGGCCTTCTTGGCCACCTGTGCACACTGTTGGCTGTCAACCAACACCCCTAGGTCCTTCTCCTCCACGCAACTTTACATCCACTCTTCCCCTAGCCTGTAGCTGCACAGGGTTGTAGTGCCCCAAGTGCTGGACCTTTGCATTTGGCCTTGTTAAACCTCATGCCCGTGGGTCTCAGCCCAACAGTCCAGCCTCCAGCAGTCCAGATCCCTTTGGAGCCTCCCTACTCTCCAGCAGATCCACACTTCCACCCAGCTTAGTGTCATCTGCAAACTTGCTAAGGGAGCACTTGATGCCTTCATCCAGGTCATTGATGAAGACATTGAACAGGGTTGGACCTAGCACTGAGCCCTGGGGAACCCCACTTGTAACTGGTCTCCAGCTGGAGTTAACGCCATTTCCCACCACTGTCTGGGCCCGGCCATCCAACCAGTTTTCCACCCAGGAGAGCGTTTACCTGTCCAGGCCAGAGGCTGACAGTTTCCGAAGCAGAATGCTGTGAGAAACTGTGTCAAAGGCTTTACTGAAGTCCAAGAAGACCACATCCACAGCCTTTCCCGCATCCAGTAGGTGAGTCACTATGTCATAGAAGGCAATCAGGTTAGCATTACTCCATAGAAGCCAGCAGAAGGAACTCACTGTGGTAACACTGAATGTGTTAAGGTCTGAAGAAGGCTGTGTCTTCTACAGTGATTGCTGCATGTTGAGAAACGCAGCTTCAGAAGTGGTAACCTCATGAACTGTCTAGGAATGAAATCCACTATTGTTTCCAAGTAAGAAAAACAGACCCGCAGAAAACAGAAAAACTCCTGCAGCCCTGAGCTGATGCCAAACTGTTGTATATATTCTTTCAGAGGAAGATAACCTGCTTAGTTTTGGATATGTTCTCATAGCAGCTTATTTTATGCTCATAACTGAGTGGCCAAGTGAAGGAGACAGTCTTCTGGCGACCTACAGCATTCTCGAGACCTACAGCATATGTTTGACAAAGCTCAGACAAAAACCAGATTCATAGTTAGATATCCATTTGAACTGGTATTATGAAGAGCTTAAAAGATAGGATGAAAGTTAACTTTGTCTAAAATAAAACCAAGGAAGACATAAGGAAGTGGCAAGAATGCCAGTATCAAACCCAAGTTCTGGGTACTTACCCAGATACTTGCATTTACACTTCTCAACATGCAGATGGTGCTAGAAATTATGTTGTGTGCTGAAGGCTTCAAATCATCTGATACTGACTTCCTCCATGCCAGCCTTTAGTCAGTAATTTAATCTCCACTATTACCAGAGCCTGAAGAGACAAAAGCACCTTGGATCTCAGAATCGGTGGTCTTGTCTTTTTTAAACAGGTGCCTTTCAGAGTAGGCTAAAATCTGTCTTGTGTCTACTTATGACATGAGTATCTTCTATATTTTACCATGTTTTCCTTTTTTTTTGTTGAAAACACACTAGTAACTTTTGTGTGTTAGCAATGGAACAGTTTATTTTGTTTCTTTAATCTTGCACAATGGAAAGACAGGAGAATCTTACTTTGTCCCTTCTGTTCCTGTTCTTTGATCCCACTGATCTTTAGGACAGTGCTTTTTCAGATGAAAATGTTCTCTCTCTGCTGAAATTACTCAACACAGTAACAAAGGCTGCTGTATCTTCTGTTTCAGCAGCACCATGAGCTAATGATGAACTCAGTATCTCACTCCCGCATCCTAAACCAGCCGTGCTCCCTGGCACTCTAAATTTCTGGTCCAAGAATGTTTCTATTTGGACGCAGACTTCTTTACTTTTCCCCAAAAAACTACAACTTGACTGACCTTTTGGATTATCACAATTAATAAATAACTTTGAACTTCAGAGAATACGCCTAGTTTATTGTATTAGAGGTCCAGACGGTTTCCATTGCATAAACAGATTGTCTGCTACCTGCAGTGTCTGGTACTGGCTGATACTGGGATAGATGGATTTTAGTTCAGAGTAGCCACTGGTTGATGATAAATTAAGCCCTGACAGAACATTCTTTGTTTTCTGAGTCTGAGGTGGCCCTTCTGAACAAGCACAGCAGGAAGAGAGTCATTTTCCCTCCTGTTCCTCTTTAAAAAAAAAAAAAAAAGCGAATATTCAGCATGACATCTATTGTGCGTGTTTGTAGCCTGATTTTGGCATCTTATTTATGCAGTCATTTTTTGCATAAGAATGTACCTGTCTGCCCAATCCACCCCAATCACATTTCAGTCATTTGACTGATATAATGGCAAATTTGACAAAAGTTGGCAGCAAGCACCAGTTGCTGGAAACCCACACTTCTAACTTTTTCAATAAACAGTTACCTGTATTCACTCAACTAGCACTTGTTGTCTCTTCCCCTCTCCCCTTTTATAAGTATACAATGGGGACTGGTATGTGGTTAATTTCTTGCTGCTAGCCAAAAAAAAAAAAAAAAAAAAAAAAAAAAAAAGCTGGACATCTTATCAAAAGTCTCACCCCTCTTGTTTTGGACAGCCTCTGGCCCAGACAGGCACACACTCTCCTGGGTGCAAAACTGGTTGGATGGAAGGCCCAGAGAGTGGTGGGAAATGGAGTTAAATCCAGCTGGAGGCCAGTTACAAGTGCGGTTCAGTGGCTCAGTGCTGGGTCCAGGGTTCAGTGCTGGGTCCAGCCCTGCTTAATGTCTTCATCAATGACCTGGATGAAGGCATCAAGTGCACCCTTAGCAAGTTTGCAGACAACACTACTAAGCTGGGTGGAAGTGTGGATCTGCTGGAGGGTAGGGAGGCTCTGCAAAGGGATCTGAACAGGCTGGTCCACTGGGCAGAGTCCAATGGCATGAGGTTTAACAAGGCCAAGTGCTGGGTCCTGCACTTGGGGCACAACAACCCTATGCAGAGCTACAGACTGGGAGAAGTCTGTCTAGAAAGCTGCCTGGAGGATAAGGACCTAGGAATGTTGGTTGACAGAGACAGAACATGAGCCAGTAGTGTGCCCAGGTGGCCAAGAAGGCCAATGGCATCCTGGTTTGGATCAGAAATGGTGTGACCAGTAGGTCCATGGAGGTTATTCTCCCTCTGTACTCAGCACTGGTGAGGCCGCTCCTTGAATCCTGTGTTCAGTTGTGGGCCCCTCACCACAAGAAGGATGTTGAGGCTGTGGAGCGAGTCCAGACAAGAGCAACAAAGCTGGTGAAGGGGCTGGAGAACAGGCCCTATGAGGAACGACTGAGAGAGCTGGGGGTGTTTAGCCTGGAGAAGAGGAGGCTGAGAGGAGACTTTATTGCTCTCTACAGCTACCTGAAAGGAGGCTGTAGAGAGGAGGGAGCTGGCCTCTTCTCCCAAGTGACAGGGGACAGGACAAGAGGGAATGGCCTCAAGCTCCACCAGGGGAGATTTAGGCTAGACATCAGGAGGAAATTTTTCACGGGAAGAGTCATTGGGCATTGGAACAGGCTGCCCAGGGAGGTGGTTGATTCACCTTCCCTGTAGGTGTTTAAGGCATGGGTAGACAAGGTGCTGAGGGGCATGGGTTTGTGTTTGATAGGAATGGTTGGACTTGATGATTCGATGGGTCTCTTCCAACCTGGTGATTCTATGATTCTATTATATCTTCTTATTTTCAGTAGTGCTCATTAGATTATTTCACACTTATTTACTCCTGTAAAGTGTTAAAAAGACAAAAGGTTTTCAGTACAACCTATTCCTCTTGTTCCTCAAAATATCCTTAAGAAACACAGTAATGTGCAGCAGAACACTAAAGGGAAAACCAAGGTTCTCTCAGGCTGCAGTTTTACTACCATTTGGTAGCAGGATTAACCTAAGCAGTCCCCTCTTCTGTCATTGAATCCAGTGTCTGCTACAAATGTTTGTGTCATCAGTGTTCAAGAAGAACTGATGACTTCTTCAGTTTGTGCACAGGGTTTTTCTTTGGTTCTGCAGTAAACTATATATCAGCTCCCCAATAGCTGAACTGGGAACTCAGGCACAGAGCTCAGATTTCTGGTTTTGCTTCTGGAATTGGGGCCCTCTTGTGCATGTGACAATACAAGACTTGGGAAGCTAGTGAATTCCTGCATGCTTATGTGCCACCTGAAATTGTGTCGTAGATAATTTGGGAATTTCACCTTTTATCTGTAACCTCTGAATGGTTGATTTAATTTCTGAGGTAACTGGCCTTTTAAATGGAACGCTTCACCATGGCAAAAAACCAGTTTCTAGACAAAGTGTGATACAATCGCAATTAGCCTCACCATGATTATCTTCCTGAACCTATCAGTAGTCTTAGTAATAAACCTTCAGTGAATCCTTGCAGGATCAAACAGTGCCACATCTGATTTCCTTTCAATCAAAGCAGTATTGACATAAAAGATTCCTCAAGAATATGAATAGCAACACTCAGTTCAACTAAAGCAAAATAAACACTTAAGGAAGGATCTAAAATTTTCAGAGATAATGGGGAATACATGAGGGAAATAAGTTCTAGAGAAATGTTCATACTATGACAGCAGGAAGAAACCTCAAGTCAAAGTAGACAACCTGCTGTTTAGATAGATAACTCCTTTGGAAGAACCAGGAATGTGAAGCTCTGAATTTAAACAATTTGATGCAGCTGAATAACAGTGTTTTGATTTCCTTGATATATAGGTGGTCCTCTTCCCACCTAAATGTGGTTTATTTCAGTCCAGTCATCTCTGTTTTGGCATTCTTCACGTTCCTATCTCCTGCTGAATTAAGATTTATTATACTAACTGTCTTCCTAGAAGCAGTGAATAAAATTTAGAAAAGTGAGCAGACTCTCAAATCCAAAAAAGAAACTGAACTCAACATTATCAAATCTTACTGCAAATCACTCGAATTTTTTATCCTCCAAGCAAATAAAAATGAGAGAGTTTCTGATAAATTTAAAAGCCTTAACTCATTCAGAGTCACTTTGATATGTTCTAGAGACTATTTATGGCTTATGGGAGAGTCTATTTGAGCACTAATGTGAGAAAAGAAAACCCACAACTGATGTTGGTAAACTTTAACATTTTAATTGTGGAGGATGTGGGAAACAAAACTCTGTCTGGGTGCAAAGGGAATGGAAACTTTCCAGATTGTGAATGTACTGACCTTCAGCAAGGCAGCACCAAGATGTATGCTCTGGGTTTTGTTCAATATTTGAGTTCAACTACAATGAGTCATGGGTGCCCATAATGTCTAGTTATGGCATTTGTCCCTTGCAAGCTATTTACTCACTTTTTTACTATATGCCCATAGAATTGCATTTTACTAAACGCAATTTAAAGAGTGTCATCTGGAAAAAAAAAAGTAACAGTTGTTGCTGGGCCAGACAGAGGAGTCCTGATTATGTGTTTCATCAAAACAAAGCAGAAAGCAGTTTGCTTGATCCTGTGTTTACAGAATGAGAGAACTCCTCTGCTCCTAGAACTTGGCTTCATTTTAAGTTAAATAGATGGTGCAACTTTATCTACAGTTAATTTTTTCTGTCTCGACTTGGCTTTTCCTAAGTTTTCCTTAATATCTATTTTTTTCCTATTTCTCTTATCATTATCCTCTTCTTATGCCTTGATGGAGTGGATGAGCCACATCTTCCAAAAAAAATTTGGTCAGTATTTTTTTGTGGAATGTTTATTTCCATCTTGGGTGAGTTTGACAGAAGAATTCTTCCTCTTTACTCCTGGAAATGGGTTTGTGCTCATAGTGAAGCTTACACTCAAAGTTCAAAAGATCATGCTCCATGGAAGTATTTGATACCTTTGGGAAGCTAAAAAATGTGAGCAGTTGCCAGCAATAACTGGTTTGGGGTTTTTTTAATACAGGTTTTATAAGTGGGTTTAGATTTGTGGGAGAGTGAGAACATGAGACTCCTATCTCTTGAGTTGCACGGTTCCTCAATGAAGCCTCACAAGGCCTTGGAGAAATGCCTTCTATCTCATCCCTAAAAGCAGCCTGGTATTAAAATAGTTTCTGTAATTTCTATATGCCAGGCAGGTAATAGAAACAGTGGAAGCAATACATTTAATATCCTAGGGAGTGTTTTTTTTACTTTACCTGACTGAATGCTTGTTCCTAAATCAAAGAAGCAACTACAGGTTATGCTCTTGGCTAGATTAAAGACCAGAGCAGTTTTACTTAAACTGTAGATTATGTTGCATCTCATCCTCAGTGATACTGACATGATCAATTGGCTACTTTGAGCTGGTTGTATCTCCGGAAAACATAGAATCATAGAATAGTTTGGGTTGGAAGGGACCTTAAAGATCACCCAGTGCCAAACCCCTGCCACGGGCAGAGATGCCTCCCACTAGATCAGGCTGCTCAAGGCTGCATCCAACCTGGCCTTGAACACCACCAGGGATGGGGAAGCCACAACTTCCCTGGGCAACCTGTTCCAGTACCTCAGCACCCTCATAGCGAAGAAATTCCCTCTTATGTCTACTCTAAAACTGCTCCTCTCCAGTTTATAGCCATTGCCCCTAGTCCTATCACTACAAGCCTTTGTAAACAGTCCCTCACTAGTTTTCTTGGAGACCCCCTTCAGATACTGGAAGGTTGCTGTAAATTCTCCTTGGAGTCTCCTCTTCTCCAGGCTGAAAAACCCCAACTCTCTCAGTCTGTCCTTGTATGGGAGGCTTACAGCCTCCTCTGGACTTGTTCCAACAGCTCCATATCCTTTTTTTGAGGATTCCAGAACTAGACACAATACTCCAGATGAGGTCTCACAAGAGAGAAACAGAGGGGCAGAATCCCCTCCCTCACCCTGCTGGCCACACATCTTCTGATGCAGCCCAGGATAGGTTGGCCTTCTGGGCTAGGAGCACGCACTGCTAGCTCATATTGAGCCTCTCATCACTCAGCAGTCTCACAACTGAGATAAATATCATGGTTAACGTTTGTGCATGTCAGGAGTGGGTCCTAGTGGGTACTGATGATAATGCACTGTTCCTTGGGAATTTCAGACCTTACAAAAGACTTATAGTTCAGTTCTTACTTCATGTCCCCCAGGGGAAAGGACTATCCACCTCGCAGCTAAGTAGGTGGGGAGAATCCCATCTTATCTCTACTCTGGAAAGCAAAGGAATTACTGAGTGTTGGCCAATAGCCGACTGAACATGAGCCAGCAGTGGCCCAGGTGGCCAAGAAGGCCAATGGCATCTTGGCTTGGATAAGAAACAGTGTGACCAGCAGGTCCAGGGAGGTTATTCACCCTCTGGACTCAGCACTGGTAAGACTGCTCCTCAAATCCTGTGTTCAGTTCTGGGCCCATCACCAGAAGAAGGATGTTGAGGCTCTGGAGTGAGTCCAGAGAAGAGAGACAAAGCTGGTGAAGGGGCTGGAGAACAAGTCTTACAAGGAGTGGCTGAGAGAGATGGGGTTGTTTATCCTGGAGAAGAGGAGGCTAAGGGGAGACCTTATTGCTCTCTACAACTACCTGAAAGGAGGTTGTGGAGAGGAGGGAGCTGGGCTCTTCTCCCAAGTGACAGGGGACAGGAAAAGAGGGAATGGTCTCAAGCTCCACCAGGGGAGATTCAGGCTTGACATAAGGAAAAAAATTCTTCACAGAAAGAGTTGTTAGGCACTGGAACGGGCTGCCCAGGGATATGATTGACTTGCCTTCCCTGGAGGTGTTTAAGGTGTGGGTGGATGAGGTACTGAGGGGCAGAGTTTAGAGACTGGTAGGAATGGTTAGACTCAATGATCCAGTGGGTCTCTTCCAGCCTGTTGATTCTATGATTCTACTGGGAATGGGAGAACTGGGAGAGCTGCTACTGTACTCGAAGAGACAAAGCAAGCAGAAAACATCCTGGTAGCTCAGGGCAGCTACACCTCTTTTTCTGCTGTTAAAAGCATTTTAGCCTGCTTTTTTGTTCCTCCCCCTCCCTTCCCTGCTCTGTAAGCTTGCCAAGCAGAAGGGGAGAGCCTGAAACTGCTTGTCTTGAGGCCTGAGAGAGGAGGAAAGAGCAGCTTATATTGTCAGACTGGAAGAAGGCAGGAGGGCAGAGAGGAGCAAAGGGTAGATAAGTGTCTGGGAGTGGAGTGGCACAAGGGAGGGAGGATGCAGGCTGTAGAGAATTAAGGAGAAACACTGGATTAATGAGCTGTGGGAGAATATGTGGTTAAAAGTCAAGAATCTGCAACAACAGATTGAATCTAACTTCATTTGGGGATTTCTGCTTGAAGTGCCCAAACTGGGAGCACCCCCAGCTCGTCCTGTGAAAGTAAATCTGCAAGTTTTAATAGGAGCAGAATTGCTTGGTTGAAAAAGACCTTTGAGATCATCGAGTCCAATCATACTACCAATGAAGCAGTTGCAGTTAAAGCCACACAAATTTACGTATACACAACTTGTTTCCTTATGTGACATTAAATAGTTCTCTATGTTCAACAAAACTCACACACCCCATCGCTCTTCTGATATGGTATTTGGATTGCTGAGTCAGTAGTTGAACCTGCAGCATTGGGTTTTTCCATGTCTTCAGCACATCAGTGCTCTGATAATCATTTCTAACTTAAAATCATTTTAAACTTAAAGGATTTTTTTTTGCAATTCCAGATACAGCAAACGCTTTTATAATTATGCAAAGTGAAAATGGCATTACACTAGCAGCTAGATATTTGAAATCTGACATACAGTATCATTATACATGATAAATGTCACCACACATGAGGGGAAATTTGAAATAGTTTTAGAAAAGATATGAATGAGTCTCTTGCAAATTCATCTTACTGGAACTCTGCTACAGAAAATTACCACTCGCGTCATAATACCCTGCTCAGTTATGCTTCCTTTATTCTTATTCTTTAGTTCTCAGTTGTGTAAACACCCTCCTACCATTCTTTCATCACAAAATGGGGCTTTTTTAAAAATCTGGTAGCTGCTGTTTCTTTATAGGAAATGTCATACCATGACTGTGCTGGGAAGATTTCGAGCTTCAGTCAGTGTCTGGTATGTGCTGTGTAAGTTGTTCTGACTTGTATATGCAAAGATACCGCCTTAAACCCTACCAGTGGAAAGTTATATTCTATTTTGTCTTCCTCCTGTTCTTCCCCGTGACTTTCAATGAGTGAAGTCTTTTGTTGGTCTTGTTGTTTCCTCTCCTGCAGTCTGCAGAGTTGCCTGTATCAAGAGATCATAGGATCATTGAATGGTTTGGATAGGAAGGGACCTTAAAGATCATCCGGTTCCAACCCCCCTGGATGGGCAGTGACACCTCCCACTAGACCAGGCTTCTCAAGGCCTCATCCAACCTGCCTTTCAACACTTCCAGGGATGGGGGCATCTGCAGCTTCTCTGCACAACCTATTCCAGTGTCTTTCCACCCTCATAGTAAAAAAAAAAAAAAAAAAATTCTTCCTAATATCTAATCTAAATCCCATCTCCTTCTTATGCTGAGGATTCCCAAGCTGTATACAGGACTCCAGGTGGGATCTCTCAGGAATGGAGAGGGAGAATCACCTTCCTGGACCTCCTGTCCAGGTTTCTTTTGAGAATTGGCTTTGTTTAGTCTTGAAAGAAGGTAACATAGAGACCTTATTACCATGTACATAAAGGGTATCTACCAAGGGGACAGAGACTCCCTTTTAACAAGGAGTCACATAGAAAAGACAATGAGTAACACATATAAGTTGTTCCTGGGGACATTCCAGTTGGATTCCAGAAATATTTTCACCATGAGAACAGGTAAACATTGGAGTGATCTCCCCAAGGAAGTGGCAGATTCCCCTACACTGGACACATAAGACTCAGCTTGGCAGGATGCTGTTCCATCTCATTTTAACTATCCCTCATCGAAAAATCTTTGGAACGGATGATCTCTGTGGCCCCTTCCAACCCTGCATTTTATTATTCCAAAGGCTAGAGAACACAAAGCTGCCCACGGGATGGAAATCCCCGCCCGTAACCGGATGAGGGAGGGAAGCACGCTCTGCTGGCGTGTTTCCCCTCCTAGGAGGAAAGTACCTAACGTCCCCATTGACCTCGGTGGGGCCTCCTTTCCTTTGCCCTTTCTCCTTCCTCCCCTGGAACAAGCCAGAGGGTAGGGACTACGCTCCTCTCGCTGCACGGGAGGGACAGCCGAGCCTGAAGGGAAGAGAAGATAAAATGCCATCAAATAAAACTCTTAAGACTCATTTGGGAGTTACAGAAAGCAAGCATCACTTATCAGGCCTGGGCAACATAAGAGAGTGATCTCCATCAACCACACGCAGCGAGACAAAAGCTTGGGACAGAATATATTTCCCACTTACATGCATGTGTATAAATTTTCCCAGAAATCTTACGCAGATTCTATTACTTTCCAAGGTCTACTTTTAATGTTATTATCAACTAAACAACAATTAAAACTGTTGCTAATTCGGAGGTGGCTCCATCTCTCTGCCTGACCTTGCATTTGAAATAGGGAAGGGCTAGAAACAGAGAGATTATAGAAGAAGAGACTTCTGCTCAGCACAGATCATGCTTTGCACGAGACGTTAAAGCCTTCAAAGAATGAAGAGTGCCTGGAAAAACACCATCTGAAAGAAAACATAGTATCAGAGGAAAAAAACGTGATATCAGAGGAAGAAAACGTGCTATCAGAGGAAGAAAATGTGCTATCAGAAGGACACTGTCAAACTTCCAAAAACTGCAATTGCTTAGATGAAATTGAAATCCACTAACATAAATAAAAAATACTCTTTTTATAACAGTAACTGCTTCTTATATTGACATGCATACGTATTTTTCCCAGAAAGCTTACACAGACTCTATTACTTTCAAAGGATTCATTTTAATCATACTATGAACCTCACGACATTCAAACCTCTGCTGATTTAAAGGTGGCTCCAGCTCTCTGCCTAACCTTGTATGCGAGATAAACTCCAAACAGAGAGGGTTACAAAGGAGACTTCTGCTCAGCGCTGATCATACTTCACATAAGACGTTAGCACCTCCAAAGAATGAACAATATCTGGAAAAACCAGTTTTAAAGAAAACAAGCCATCAGAGGAAGAAAACAGGCGGTCAGAGGGGACATTCCGACTTTCAAAAATATACGGTTACTTCCATAAAACTTAAACCTGCTTTTGGCTTAAGTCAAAAATATGCCACTTCTTTTGTAATATTAGGTATTTCTGGTAGAAGGACGCACAACCCTGCATCCCAGCAAGGAGGGAGGAAAGTACGGAGGCAGGGAGGGAAGGCAAAGGAAGGGGAAGGAATGGAAAGGAGGGCTAAAGGGAAGGGAAAAGAAGGGGAGGGAAGAGAAAGGAAGGGGAGGGAAGGGAAAGGAGGGATAAAGGGAAGGGGAGGGCCTGTTCTCCTCCCAGTTCCCCCACGCATGCGCCTGGCGCTGCTGGGGCTTTCCTGTTTGCGCAGGGTTTGCAGTCGGAGTTTCCAGGCTGTGGGCTTTCCCTTTCCCCCCCCTTATCCTATCCTGCTTTCCCACGCGTCTTATATAGCTTGGGGAGAGCAGCAGAGCCGCTGCCTGAGGGAGAGCCGATCGGAGCCCGTGAGTACGGGGATGAAGCGGGGCGGAGGGAGGGGGTGGGGGGTGGGGGAGGGTGTGCTGTGTGACCTGGGGGCTCAGAGGCTCGGAGGGAAGCAGGGATGGGGGACAAGGGATGGGTGCAAAGTATTGGAATAAAGGATGGGGGGGAAAGGACGAGAGGAAAGGATGGGGACTATCGGGGAAAGGATAAGGGAAAGAATAGGGGGAAAAGATGAGGGAAAGATGGGGCAAGGATGGGGTGTAAAGAATAGAGGGCAAGGATGAAGGGGATAGATAGGGGCAAGGGTGGGCAGAAAGCATGAGGGGCTAAGGATTGGAGGGCAAAGGATGAGAGGTTAAGGATGGGGGCAAGGATGAGGGAATGTATGGTGTAAGGATGGCAGAAAGCGGAGGGGGCAAAGATTGGGGGGCTAAGGACGAGGGGGCAAGGATGGGTGGAAAGGATGGGGGCAAGGATGGTGAGAAAGGATTGGGGAAAGAGGACAGGAGTCTGTCAAGGGGAAAAGAGGACGGGGGCTGTCAGGGAGAAGACAGGCTCTGTCGTGGGGAGAAGGACGGGGGCTGTCACAGGGGAAAGAGGACAGGGTCTGTCAGGGGGGAAAAGAGGACAGGGGTCTGTCGTGAGGGGGAAGAAGGACAGGGGTCTGTCAATGGGGAAAGAGGACAGGGGTCTGTCGTGGGGGGAAGAAGGACAGGGGTCTGTCGTGGGGGGGAAGAGGACGGGGGCTGTCGTGGGGAGAAGAAGGACAGGGGTCTGTCAGGGGGGAAAGAGGATGGGGTCTGTCAAGGGGGAAAAGAGGACAAGGGTCTGTCAAGGGGAAAGAGGACAGAGGTCTGTCAAGGGGGAAAGAGGACGGGTCTGTCGTGGTGGGGAAGAAGGACAGGGGTCTGTCGGGGGGGGAAAGAGGACGGGCTCTGTCGTGGGGAGAAGAAGGACAGGGGTCTGTCGAGGGGGAAAGAGGACAGGGTCTGTCAGGGGGAAAAGAGGACAGGGGTCTGTAGCGAGGGGGAAGAAGGACAGGGGTCTGTCAAGGGGGCAAAGAGGACAGGGGTCTGTCAAGGGGGCATAGAGGACAAGGGTCTGTCAAGGGGGAAAGAGGACAGGGGTCTGTCGTGGTGGGGAAGAAGGACAGGGGTCTGCCGTGGGGGGGTGAAGGACAGAGGTCTGTCAGGGGGGGAGAGAGGACAGGGTCTGTCGTGGGGAGAAGAAGGACAGGGGCCTGTCAGGGGGGAAAGAGGACGGGGCCTGTCAGGGGGGAAAGAGGACGAGGCCTGTCAGGGGGGAAAGAGGACAGGGGTCTGTCGCGAGGGGCAAAGAGGACAGGGGTCTGTCGCGAGGGGCAAAGAGGACAGGGGTCTGTCGCGAGGGGCAAAGAGGACAGGGGTCTGTCGCGAGGGGCAAAGAGGACAAGGGTCTGTCGCGAGGGGCAAAGAGGACAAGGGTCTGTCAAGGGGGAAAGAGGACAGGGGTCTGTCGTGGGGGGGTGAAGGACAGGGGTCTGTCACGGGGGAAAGGGGACGGTGGGTCTGTCGGGGGGAAAGAGGACAGGGGTGTCGGGGGGAAAGAGGACAGGGGTCTGTCGCGAGGGGCAAAGAGGACAAGGGTCTGTCAAGGGGGCATAGAGGACAAGGGTCTGTCAAGGGGGAAAGAGGACGGGTCTGTCGTGGTGTGGAAGAAGGACAGGGGTCTGTCGGGGGGGGAAAGAGGACGGGCTCTGTCATGGGGAGAAGAAGGACAGGGGTCTGTCAGGGGGGGAGAGAGGACAGGGTCTGTCAGGGGGAAAAGAGGACAGGGGTCTGTAGCGAGGGGCAAAGAGGACAAGGGTCTGTCAAGGGGGCAAAGAGGACAGGGGTCTGTCGTGGTGGGGAAAGAGGACAGGGGTCTGTCGTGGTGGGGAAAGAGGACAGGGGTCTGTCGTGGTGGGGAAAGAGGACAGGGGTCTGTCGTGGTGGGGAAAGAGGACAGGGGTCTGTCGTGGTGGGGAAAGAGGACAGGGGTCTGTCGTGGTGGGGAAAGAGGACAGGGGTCTGTCGTGGTGGGGAAAGAGGACAGGGGTCTGTCGTGGTGGGGAAAGAGGACAGGGGTCTGTCGTGGTGGGGAAAGAGGACAGGGGTCTGTCGTGGTGGGGAAGAAGGACAGGGGTCTGTCGTGGTGGGGAAGAAGGACAGGGGTCTGTCGTGGTGGGGAAGAAGGACAGGGGTCTGTCGTGGGGGGAAGAAGGACAGGCTCTGTCGTGGGGAGAAGAAGGACAGGGGCCTGTCAGGGGGGAAAGAGGACGGGGCCTGTCAGGGGGGAAAGAGGACGAGGCCTGTCAGGGGGGAAAGAGGACAGGGGTCTGTCGCGAGGGGCAAAGAGGACAAGGGTCTGTCAAGGGGGAAAGAGGACAGGGGTCTGTCGTGGGGGGGTGAAGGACAGGGGTCTGTCACGGGGGAAAGGGGACGGTGGGTCTGTCGGGGGGAAAGAGGACAGGGGTGTCGGGGGGAAAGAGGACAGGGGTCTTGTCGTGGGTGGGGGAGAAGGACAGGGTCTTGTGGGTGGGAAGAAGGACAGGAGTCTGTCAGGGGGGAAAGGACGGGGACTGGTGATGGGGCATGGAGGGCAAATGAGGGGCATGGGGGTGGCTGTTGAGGAGGAGGGGCTGGTGAGGGCTGTGGAGGGCACAGTGCTGTCACTGAGGGTGTGTGACAGGGCACAAAGCCTGCCAGCTGGAGTTTAATGCTCCAACTGTGTAAACTGAGCACAGGGATGTTAGGCGGTTGTGTTTTGCCTGTTTTATAACACGAACGCAGAAGGATATTCAACTGAGTTTTGACTTTGCAATACTTTAACGGACGTATTGCTTCTTTTGGCTTAAGTAACTTCCTGGTGAAGGAGACGTGAAGTTCAGAGCAGTTGAGTGGCTGGAAATCAAGGCTGCTCCGACCTATAGCAGAGGATAATATTAGAAGACTAAATGACTGCAGGATCTCAGGTTTAAGCAATCCTAAGTGCTTTAGGATTATCAAGGTCTCAGTTTGCTGATATTTCTAGCGTTTACTCTGAGGTATCTGACTTTCTTCGGTATAGAAACTGGCTTGATTTCTTGGACTAGTACTGTTCACGTATGTTGATAGCTTAATCCCACCATCTGTGTTAAGGAATTGGCGTAAGGCATTTGTAACTCATGACCTCAGTGATTAAGAAGCTAGTCGTAGTGGCCATATTAAGAACAAACCTACTGAGAACTGCTGATATGAGTAGGAAATGCTGTGCTGTTTTCCAGTAGGTGATTTTTGTAGGGCTGTGTCATCATGACAAGTATTTTTGGTTCTTGTCTTTCTGGGAAGAGCTTTTTAGGAACCAATACTGTAGAACAGACTGCTGTATGTATGAATAAATGTAAAATTATATTGTGATCAAGCAGCCAGATTAATCCATTTGCTGAAAAAGTTCTGCTTGTGGATTAAACAGTTTTGTGTCTGTGTCAGTAATGGGGAAATTTAAGTGTGGAGTCAACTCCATGTGATAGTATGTCAAGTCGAATTCCTGAAAACTTCCTGGCTAACACTTCAAAAAAGCTTAAGTTGAGATTTTAGTGTTTTGATGTGTGTAATTTCTGCTTGTGTAGACATTACATGCACTTCATTTTGTGTATTTTGAGACAGTGCCATCTTTCTTCCTTACAGGTTTTGTTCCACCTAAAAGAATTAAATGATTGAAACTACAGCTACTTCCAGTTTCTTCTTGCGCACAGTCAGCATCAATATGGAAGCGTAGGCACCTTAAAAGGGACTTCAGTCTGGACTCTGGGAGGTAGTTCTGTGCACAAATAAAGAAACTAAGGCTTAGCAAAACCTTTTTATTAATCTCAGGATTCTACTTGCTTCTGTATGTCATAAACATGGCATACAGAAAAAACTTAATTCAACAGTATAAAGCAGTAGAACGTCCCAACACAAACCAATTAATTTATGCTAAATCTGATAATTTAAATTTTAATCTGATAATAATTGTAACTAAGGCACCAGGTTAAAACTGAAATGCTCTATTCGATCTGTTTTGACAGTGTTATAGACAGAAAAGCTTGTGGCTCTTTCAGGCTTGTTAACTAAGGCAGTTCATGCTTGTCAGAGACAGTGCATAGGATTTGCTTATATTGTAGCCGAGTACTCTATATAGAATCATAGAATCACCAGGTTGGAAGAGACCCATGGGATCATTGAAACCAACCATTCCTATGAAAATATATGTGAAGTTGAGTGTAAACTAACTTCTTTAGTTTTATCACAACAATTTGCAGAAGTTGAGGGGTGTTTTGGAAATCTAGCGGTAGCAAAAATACTAAATCAGGTCAGTAATATCAGTTTAGAAGCTCTTTTTTGATGTGTTTTGAGCTTGATAAGCCATGATTTTCAGCCTCTTAATGAAGTTTGC
Organism: Coccyzus lansbergi; assembly: GCA_033558105.1. NCBI lineage: Eukaryota > Metazoa > Chordata > Aves > Cuculiformes > Coccyzidae > Coccyzus > Coccyzus lansbergi. The sequence goes on along the minus strand of JAUMJK010000220.1, from coordinate 312,358 downwards.
AAACTAACATCTTTACGTGTGTATAAGCTGCATATTTATCAGCTGTTTAGGGTGAAGTAGTTCTTAAATCACTAAATGAATGTTCTGGTTAAAAATTTTCTTGTCTTAGTTGCCCCCCATTTTAGTTTCTTTATTGACAAAGGAGTATGATAAACCCATTTGAGGGTTTTCCTCTCTGGATCCTACCTCTTCTTGCCTGACAGAATGACACTGCCCTCCCAGATACACCATAGAAAGAAGGCGTGTGATGGGTATATGACTGGGGGAAACTCCCTTTTTTACATGTGTTCTTCAACTGCCAAAATGGGATGGGGCAGTGTTTGCACTCAAAGTAGTTGTGTAAGCTGAAGTACAAGAACTTCTCAGATGTTTAAAGGCTATTAAACATGAAGCTAATTCTGTTCACATATGCATTCAAAGTTGCACATTAAAGTATTTCATTTTCAGGTTCTTACTTTTGTACAGGCAGGGGTTATTCCGAATTGCCTTTAATGCACACAACTACCTCCCAGAGGAAGACTTGTCCCATTCTTCCAAAATTGTCCATTATGAACATAATGGACAATAGCCCTTTGTTGGCTAGCATCAGGAAGCAGAGTGCTTTTTGTGGTGAACTGAAGTATGACTTATCCTGTGAACTCTACAGAATATCGACGTTTTCTACTTTCCCCAGTAATGTGCCAGTGTCGGAACGGAGTCTTGCCCGCGCTGGGTTTTATTACACTGGTGTGCAAGATAAAGTTAAGTGCTTCAGTTGTGGCTTAACATTGGACAGCTGGCAACCAGGCGATAATGCAATGGAAAAACATAAACAGCTGTATCCTACCTGCAGTTTTGTTCAAAACTTCCTTTCAATGAACAACCTCGGACTGTCCTCTCGTTCTGCTTTCTCGCCTCTGGTCACAAACAATCTCTCACCATCGCTACATTCCATGTCCCTTTCTCCAAGTTTTGATCAAGTTGGATATTTCAGTGGCTCTTTTTCCAGTTTTCCTCAAGACCCAATAACTACTAGGGCAGTAGAAGACCTTTCAGTGTTAAGATCTGAATTTCACAGTCCTTCTATGAGTACAGAAGACGCTCGACTGCGCACATTTCACTCATGGCCGTTGACATTTCTTTCGCCCACTGATCTGGCAAAGGCTGGTCTTTATTACTTGGGGACAGCAGACAAAGTTGCTTGCTTTGCCTGTGGAGGCCAGCTGAGTAACTGGGAACCAAAAGATAACGCTATATCAGAGCATCGGAGACACTTTCCTAACTGCCCTTTTGTGGAAAAACTTAACCGAGACCCGCTAAGTTTCAATGTTTCAAATGTGAGCATGCAAACCCATGAAGCACGTGTTAAAACATTTATAAATTGGCCGGCTAGAATTCCAGTTCAACCCGAACAGCTTGCAAATGCTGGCTTTTACTACGTAGGTAAGAAAAATTGATGTCTCTCATTTGTTTTTATCACTATGTCAGCATTTCCTTGGAAGTAAATTGTGTGAATGTTTGCTAGATACTTAGGTTTTTGTTTTTTTTTTTTTCCAAAGGTCGCAATGATGATGTGAAGTGTTTTTGCTGTGATGGTGGGTTAAGGTGCTGGGAATCTGGGGATGATCCATGGATTGAGCATGCAAAGTGGTTTCCACGGTAACTCGCAAGATCTTTATCATAATTTATTCACATCCTTAAATACTTCTAATCTTGGCAGATACATATTCCACTTAATACTTTATTTAACTGCACCATATGATACACAAATTCACTCTTTCATTTAGAATTATTTCACGTACCTCTACTTAAAAGCTCTGAAGTGCTAAGGTGGCCTTAATTAAAACATTTCTTCATTAGGCATGATGTTTAATGCTTTGCACTTCATAATTAAAAGCTGTATGCATCCCTGAATCACTACTAGTAAGTGAGGCTGCATCGTTAATGAATACGCTTACCTAAGAGAAGCAGTCAGAAAACAAACTGAGGAGAGCAAAGGCTGCTCAGGGAACATCTCCTTTGATTTAGTTCTGTTCCCATATTGAATGCTCTTGAACCAGTTTTTCAGCTTGTTTAGTTTCAGCTATAGTTTAATTTCTTAGGTGCAGAAGGGCTTCTGAAGAAGGTTTCAGTGACTATTTAATATATCCCTGTTGGAAAAAGGATGGAAATAACTTTTTAAGGTCCCCTGTAATTAAATGGCAATTGTATACCTAATTGCTCTCTGTGCTTGTGGAAATCTCCACCTACATTAATGATGGAAATTAAGCTGCACTTAATTTCAGGAAAGCTAGTAATAATTCTTCACATGGTAGATCTCCAACTGGTCTTTCATGGGCAATTTACTAGCTACTGTTGGACTACACGATGTATTTAGGGTTAAGTGACCCCTTTCTTTCCTTTTGTGTTATGCCTATCAGTAAATGTATTTAAGAACTATAACTACATCAACGAAGCTTGTCTAGCTGTGATGATAGTGTTAGATTTTGTTAACTTCAGTTGAATGATTTGAGTAGGAGGCAAGAATGGTGACACGTGAGATAGAAACAGTTATTGCTGCACTTCATAGTGATGCTGACCTTCTGTCATTTCTCACAATGTGTCACTTTGGTTAGAGTGGTAGCAGCATTTATATACATAAGCCTGCTTGATTGCTTAGCATCATGGAAAAGCTTTATCAAAGTGTCACAGACACTAGGTTACATCAGGCTTCAAAGACAACTCTTTCCCTTCTGAAGGAAGAGAAACATGTATTTAAGTTATACTGTGTTATTGTAAACTGTTTCATTCTTCTGTATTTTTTTCCTTTGGCAAGTAGAAGGTATAATGTGGTCACTTCTGTCAATGTTCCAGGTGTGAGTATCTGCTTCATGTAAAAGGAGGAGAGTTTGTAAGTCAAATTCAGGCCAGGTTCCCACATCTTCTTGAACAGGTAAATGTGACTGTTTTGTAGCTTTAGTTTTACCTTATTGAAGAGTGTTACTTTCTTTTTTTTTTTTTTTTTTGGAGTGTGGCCCATACTCTGCCTCATTTCAGCATATATTTCTACTAGGTTTCTGACACTAAATACTCTTCACGAGCATAAAAATGAAACTAGTGCTGAACCACAGCTGATAGACTGTGGCTGGTAGAGTTTAACCTGTACAGATTACTTAAAATGTTGTGTGAGGCAGTGAGCTCTTTCTTATTGGGATGAGGGAAATCTGATTATGTAAGTTTTGATGAATTTTGTGCATCAGCAATTGTTATTTCAGAAATTAGTCATGGACAGCTTGAATGACTTCTGTCTATAACTCTTCGGGCAAGGCTAAGGAAAATTTTTTGTGGAAGTGATCAGCACTAACTTTACAGAAATGCACAATTTTGCAGACTTTTGTAACCACACATGTAAAACAGTGGTCGAGATAGAAAGCTTAGCCTGGCTGATGAGGAAAGAATGTGTTAGAAAGGTGTGTAGGAGGAAAAGCAGTACTCTGATACTAATGTAGTTCTATTCTCTTCCACAGCTCTTGTCAACCTCTGATACCATGCCTGTAGATGAAAACATTGATACCCCAAGTATGTATATTAAAGATGTTTATAAAACACTTTGCAGATTTAATGACTGACTAACTTAACAATTCTTAGATTCTCATAGAAACAACAATATTGTAAGGGTTTTTGAACTAAAAGGTAGCTTCAGTGTTGCACAAACTAACTTCAAGGAAGAACCTTTAAAAGATCTTGGGTTTAGTTTTCCTTGTTTTCATACTAGCACCTCATTAAGATTTTTGGCTTTGAACATGTGGTATCAGCTGCATTTGTACTTCTTAGTTTCATGATTGGGTTAAACAAAACGAGACCATTTGACGTCTATTTAATTGATTTATACTGTTGAACTTTGGAAGAGTTGCTAGAGGGCATCATGGCTGTGCAATTATGCAACTCAGTTTTTAGGCATTATCAGTAAATAGATGCTCAGAGTTGAGCAGCCATGATTAAGGAGAGGGTAGGACAAGCTGATAAAATGGAGCCTTTCTGAGCGGGACTTTTGTTCTGGTGGCAATAAAACTCCTCCCAGAGACTGAGTGGGTTATGCTGTCATAGTCCCTGGTGGTTGAAGAGTTCCCCCTGCCTGGTGCTTGGTAATTTCGATGGAAAATACTGATCAAGAACTGGAATAGAACAATTGTTTGTACTGTGAACTTTGAATTTTGATTCCTCTTAACCCTGTGCCCCAGGGCATTTTTGAAGGCTGAAGCAAGAAGTGACTAAGTAGAAAAAATGCTGCTATGACACAATGGAATTCTCAGTGGTTTCTCTGGGTTATCCTTAGATTTTGGTGAAGTCCTGACATAGATTGAAGTTTGTCATGGATTCAGTCTAGTTGAATCTAAATAACTGGCTTCCATTTTAAAAACTAACTACTTATAAAAAGTTGATTTAACCATTGAAACATTTAATGCTGGGTACTCATGTATATATGCATCTGTGTAGGTAAGGGTGACGTGTCTGACTTGTGGTTTGTGTATGTATTTTATTCTTTATATTATACATGATGATTCTCTCCTTTGATCAGTTATTCATTTTGAACCTGGAGAGAGTCCTTCAGAAGATGCGATCATGATGAACACGCCTGTGGTCAAAGCTACCTTGGAGATGGGTTTCAGTAGAAGGCTAATAAAGCAAACAGTGCAAAGTAAAATCTTGGCCACTGGAGAAAACTACAAGACAATTAATGATCTTGTGTCTGATCTGCTTATTGCTGAGGATGAGAAGAAGGAAGAAGAGAAAGAGAGGCAGTTTGAAGAAGTAGAATCAGGTAGGCGTGAATAGAAATGAAAGCAGAAGTGGTTTGTATTTTGTTTAGTTTTTTATAAAGGGTTTTATTCACGAAGTGATTTCATTTAATTGCTCTTAGGATCAGCTTCTGTAAAAGCCTTGTCAGGGTATATGTATGGAATTAGCAGTCTGTGAATTGTTTCATTGCCTTTCAGGAGGATGGTTCATGCAGGTGCCAAAGGTTTGGAGTCACCTGATTCTCTCCCCAGCAACAGAGACAATATTTTTTTAGTTTGTGTGCTTTTATATTCATAGAACCATAGAATGGTTTAGGTTGGAAGGGACCATAAAGATCATCCAATTCCAACCCCCCTGCCATGAACAGGGACAGTTCCTACCAGACCAGACTGCCCACGACCCTGTCCAGTCTGATCTTGAACACCTCCAGGGATGGGGCATCCACAACTTCCCTGGGCAACCTGTGCTGCTTTCTCAGTGCCATCAGTGTGAAGTTCTTCCTAATGTCTAGTCTATATCTTCCACCTTCCAATTTGAAACTATTCCCCTTCATCCTATCACTCCAAGCCCTTGTAAACAGTCCCTCCCCAGCTTTCTTGTAGCCCCTTCAGGTACTGAGAGGTTACTCTGCAGTCTCCCCAGAGTCTTTTCTTCTCTGGGCTGAACGACCCCAACTCTCAACCTGTCCTCATAGCAGATGCCCAGCCCCTATAGCTGTTAATAAAATAAATGGTACTCAAATACTTTATTTGGCACACTCCACTTTTTTTTTTTTTTCCAAATTTGCCTGGTCTTTAAGCTGCTTGTATTGTTGAGCCACCAGATCCACTTCCCAGAAGAAGCCAGTAAACTTTTACAAATCTAGATTATTTTAGATGACCAAAAGTCTGCTTTTCTGTGTCTGACTCAAGCATGTATATCAGCTATTTAGCAGCGTTTGAGTCTTTAACATTCCATGTTGTTTTAAAGCCTAAAAACAACCCTATTTTTGAATAGGGTGAAACAACAATGAATCATTTCAATTATAAGTTAAGTCAAGTGTGCTTATTTCCTACTTGCACATTTGAAAAAGTGGAGGTAGGTTCAGCCATTAAATCTTAATGCAAATTATTTGTTTTATTTGCTTGAGACAAATCATTTCCCAAGTCTGCTTGTGATGAACTTCTGCTTTTCTTGCATGCATCTTGAAATCTTGATTCTGTCCACATCTTAGTGGGAGTCAAAATCATGACTAAAGTCGACTTGTTGATTGGCAGTGATCTGCCATTGGTGTGACTTGGAGACAGTGTTTTCTCTTTGCAATTCTGCAGAGAATGTAAGTCTTGCTAGCATGAAGTTAGATCAGATCCCCTCAAGTAATTTAACCCAGAGATGGGAGCAGGAGTTTTCAGTGGTGAAAAGGCTTCAGCTCAGAAGCAACTTATATGTTGTTTCCTTAAGTTTGTTCTTTGAATTACCACCAAAATTTACTGAGATTTAGTGATGATGTGTAGTAAGTCAACATTTTAAACAGAGTTTGAAGAATGTATCAGTGGAGTAGCATTTTCTAACAAACACTAATCCCTTTTGCATTTCAGATGATTTGTCCTTAATCCGGAAGAATCGAAAGGCTCTATTCCAGCATTTAACGTGTGTACTTCCAATCCTTGGGAGTTTACTGTCAGCGAAAGTGATAACGGAAACCGAGCACGATGTTATTAAGCAGAAGACTCAGACATCATTGCAAGCAAGGGAACTGATAGATACAGTTCTAGTGAAAGGAAATGAAGCAGCCAGCATATTCAGAAACTGTCTACGAGATTGTGATCCTGAATTGTACAAAGATTTATTTGGTATGTCATCTTTTTTTATGTAGGGCATATAAGTCTTAACCACAGCTGTCCTGGCAATGTGAAGATACAACAAATCTGATGCTGTTTGAATATAGATTAATCAAATGACTAGGATTTCTTTTTTTCTCTTATTTTAGTTGAGAAGAACTTGAAGTATGTTCCCACAGAAGATATTTCAGGTATATTAAACTCTGCCTTTTTACTGTAAAGGGTATTGTGGGATAAATAGCTTACATTGTAAAAAAAGAAAATTGCTTAGGTTAAGAAATAGATTTTATGCTTTACTATCCCATATTTTGGCTTTGGTAAGGTGCACTCACCTGAAAAAGTTAAATGCATATGCAGACTTATAAGCAAGTCTATCTAAGGCTCCAGGCAGGCCTTCAAGCAGCCTTCCAGTATGTGCAGGAGATCTTCAAGAAGGGTGGAGAGGGACTTTTTACAAGGACATGAAGTGATAAGACAGGGGTGAATGGCTTTAAATTGGAATGGGGGAGATTTAGATTAGACATTAGGAAGAAATTCTTCACAATGAGGATGTCCCCTCCCTGGAAGCGCTGAAGACCACGCCTTGATCAACCTGGTCTGGTAGGTCCCTGCCCATCGTAGAGGGGTTGGAACTGGATGATCTTTAAGGTTCCTTCCGACCCAAACCATTCTATGATGATTCTGTGATTTTATCTGCTCTAGGCCATATCTTGTGCCTTACACGTGCTTTTGCACCTAAAAGGAGGTTGTGCTTTCTGGAGCTTAACATTTCAAGCATGTGCTAGTCTTGATCCTGGTATGAGCTCTCACTTGGGCAAAGACTGGGCAGTGAATGGTAGGTTAACATCACAGAGCAGGTACCATCTCTGCTTTCCCAAACTGGGATTTTGACCACCAGCTGGGTAGATAAGAGTCTGTCAGACATGCAGTTGAATTTGCTCTGGTTCTTAGTCTTGTAGCTTGACATGTTAATAGACTACAGGAAACTATACAGGCCTGAATATAGCTCACTTCCACCAGTCAGGCTGCGCTCCGTGCTTCTGATATCCAAACGAAACAAGTAGAGTGTTTGTGAAAATGTAGACATTGGTCTCGAAGTACAGTTGGCCTCCAATCCCTTAGCTGTTTGTTGTCTCACAGAAATGGAAAATACAGACTAGTTCCTTGCACATCAATTTTTGTGCTCTGGAAGTTGTACTTGTATTCTTGCTGCTGTGTGGATTCCACACTCTATATTTAATGAGTACAGGTAGGAACATAAAGGGTGAAATGGAATTTGAATGTATTTGAATACAAATGGATGTATATTCAGGCTTCTTAAAGTTTAAATATATTTTTCCAGGTTTACCTATGGAAGAACAATTAAGGAGACTGCAAGAGGAAAGGACGTGTAAAGTTTGCATGGACAAAGAAGTTTCTATTGTTTTTATTCCCTGTGGTCACTTAGTGGTATGCAAAGAGTGTGCACCATCCCTTAGAAAATGCCCTATTTGCAGGGGGACAATAAAGGGTACAGTTCGTACCTTCCTCTCATAAAGGAGGAAACTTGCAAAATGTCTGTTCCTGTCATCCTCCAACTGCTGAAGCTTAGGACTGTGTCTTAAGAATGGAAAGTTGTGATACAGTAGATGATTAACCAACTACTAAACACAGTTGGGCAACAGTAAATTGTCTCATCACTTTGAATATCCTAGGTCTTCTTTGCCAAAGAATATTTCTGTTAATGGAATGAACTCGATACTTAAGTGTGGGGTTTGTAGTTTTGTAGTGTTTCTTTCTAAGTAAGGGAAGTAATTTCCCTCCAGTTCCCTTGCGTCGATTGGAACAAAAAAGTTTCTTGGTGAGTTCTGAAAATAGAGCTTGGCAAAACTCTTCTCATTAATTTTCTCCATGTACATTACAATTGCCATTTATTAATAATTAATATGAATTAACTTTCAGCTACCCTTTTGGTTGTTTTGTCTTTCCTAGTGGTCTTGAGGAAAGAGACTGTTACAGGAACAGCAGGACTAAACTTTTGTTCAGATGTAGATATTTGTGTAATGTGTGTTAATAATACTTTATATGAAGCCTGAATTAAAATATTTCTACTTCTCAAAGGAGTGCATGTCTACTCTTTTCCTGGTGTTGGCTTTAATCTATAGGCTGCAGGAGCCAGTATCCAGTCTTTTCCTATTAAAAGTTTGAGGATGTTTGCCTGTAAAATACAGAATCTGGTTTTATGTCTTTCATTGGGTTTTCCCTTTGGTAAAGTAGGGAGTTCAGATTTTTATCCTTAAAAAACAAATAAAACCAAACAAAATGCCCCCTGAAGAATTATGGATAACCCATCCCTGAAGGTGTTGAACTCATCCCATCCAGGTGGATGAGTATTTGAGCAACCTGATCCAGAGGAAGGTGTCCCTGCCCATGGCAGGGGAGTTGGAACTGGGTGGTTTTTAAGGTCCCTTCTAACCCAAACTGTTCTACTCAGGTCATAGTAATTTAATCAAAGTCTCCATCTTAATCTGTGAAAGAAACCTCTGTGTCTCCAGTTATAATCCCCTGCTGTCACATGCAATTCCTTTAATACAAGGGTTTTTTGATTACATATCCTCCCTTTAGTTTTGATGTAAACCAAACCATTCTATGAACAGGATGGGAAAAAAGACAGTAGCAGGCAGACTTTTTAAGCAAAGCATTTTTCTTTACAATCATGTGGGGTTAACTCTGCAGTTACTAGATACAGATCAAATCACAGGCTATGCAGGAATAAAAAAACTAAGTGATTCTGGTTTCCACTGTTACTTGTGATGCCCAAATGTGTCTCGGGACCTGCAACTTGCTTGTCAGCCCTGTTTGGAGAGTGTTTTAAACATCCTGGGCCACTTCACACTGCTGCATCTTGAACTGCTTGCAGCAATCTTAAATGCATTCTGGGTAGTGGAAGAACTTGATCTAGAAACTACTGCGTAAAATTCTTTGACCTAGTTTTGGCAGGAAGGCTCATCTAGGTTATGGCTTTCCACCCCTCCCCACTATAACGGCTGTGGTTGCTCTGAACTGTAGCACTGCATGTGTGAGCGGTTCTGTTCTCAGTGCTACTGCAAGAAAGCTGTAATAAAACCAGCTGCCTGAAGCACGTCACAAATAGAACACTAGCAAAACATTAAGCTGTGGAGGAGGCTGCCTGCATAGTGTCTTGTTTGGAGAGGATCAAGTGACTGCCGTCACTGGTGAACCAGCTGACCGCATTCACATTTTGTTCTCTGTCCACTTCTCGTTTGAAAGCATTTTCCAGAGCTTTGACTGGGTGAAACAGCAATAAACAACCCCCCTGCCTGCCCCCGCAGCTTCCTGTGCAGCTCTGTTGATCGAGCAGTTTGTTCTCAGATGTCAGCGTTCCAGGGCCATCACTTTTCTTGAACCAGCAGAGCATTTGCATGGCTTAGAGGGTGAGAACTTTGGCACCAATGGAAGGCAGTATAGTGGCCAGCAGGTTGAGGGAGGTGATTCTCCCCCTCTCTTCTGCTCTCTTGAGACCCCACCTGGAGTCCTGTGTCCAGTTCTGGAATCCCCAAAAGAAAAACAGATATGGAACTGGTGGAACTGGTCCAGAGGAGGGCCATGAAGAGGATCTAAAAGCTGGAGTGAGGTCAAGCTGAGAGAGTTGGGGTTGTTCAGCCTGGAGAAGAGAAGGCTCCAGGAAACCTTCTAGTAGCCTTCCAGTACCTGAAAGAGGCCACCAAGAAAGTTGAGAAGGGACTGTTAACAAGGGCATGTAGTGATAGGATGAGGGGGAATGGCTTTAAATTGCAAGGGGTAAGATTTAGATTAGATATTATGAAAAAATTCTTCATGATAAGGGTGGTGAGGCACTGGCACAGGCTGCCCAGGGAAGCTGTGGCTGCCCCATCCATGGAGGTGTCCAAGGCCAAGTTGGATGGGGCCTTGAGTAGCCTAGTCTGGTGGGAGGTGTCCCTGCCCATCCAGAGGGTTTGGAACTGGATGATCTTTTAAGGTCCCTTCCAACCCAACCAAACTATTCCATAATCGTTCTAACACTTCAGAAGCTCCCATCAACTCAGTGCCAGTCAGGTACAACACCTTGGTTTCCAAAGTGCCTTCACCTTACTATGGAGAAAGTTAAAACAAACAAGATGCAAACTCTAGATTTTGAACACTGGAGTGAGAATGTATTTCCCCTTAGTCCTCTAAAAGGACACTTAAAGCCTTCAGAACTTAAGAGTCTCTTTCATCCTTTCAGTTTTCAGAGTTGCTGCACTGGATGTTCTGAAGTGTGGGGGTGATTTGACACTGAAGTATGAAGTTTATCACAGACCTGGTCTTCAAATTAGAGCTTTTATAACAAAGAAAACACTAAATTCTAATGCAAGCTAAAACTTAGATGCTGGAGGATCAATACCAGAAACTGGCAGTCCCTGTGGGTGTGCTGCTCACGAGAACTGTCAAATGTAGTTTCCTAAATTCATTTCACTTTCCTGTGTTTTTTTTTTTAAGACATGTTCTTACGTTAATCAGGACTCCTTCAGTGTTGTCTGGAGAACTTGTTTACATTCAGCACGGGTGCACTCTAATTCTATTTGCTTCCATACCACAGCTAAATTCTTGAGGTTCTGAGTTATCTAGGCAATTCTGACTCTGATGTTGGTCCACTTTGCTTTTGGCAACACTGTCATTTTGATGCTTACATCTTTTTTTCCAATAAAGCATGTTAAGAATGCTCTGTATGCCTGCAGGGCAAAAACAGAGGGACATGAATATGTAAGAGATTTAACAGTCTGTGAACAAGAGGTACAAAAACAGATTTACAAAGGGATAATGTTCAAATTATTGAATATTATCACCCTAATATGATCTTGCTTTCATAGTTTTTTCATAAAAAGCAAATTAGCAGCATTTTGGGATTGCTTTGAAGTGTTTCATGCATGGCCCCATCCAGACAATGAAGCTGGAAGGGCTACGATTTGTTACTAGAATACAGGCTATGGGAGAGCAGCATAAAAAGGAAAGACCTGTGAGAGGGAGGCAGAATGCTGCAGCCCTGAGATAATAGAATCACAGAACAACCAGGTTGGAAGAGACCCACCAGATCATCGAGTCCAACCATTCCTATCAAACACTAAACCATGTCCCTCAGCACCTTGTCCACCCGTGCCTTAAACACCTCCAGGGAAGGTGAATCAACCACCTCCCTGGGCAGCCTGTTCCAGTGCCCAATGACCCTTTCTGGGAAAAACATTTTCCTAATGTCCAGCCTAAACCTCCCCTGGCGGAGCTTGAGGCCATTCCCTCTTGTCCTGTCCCCTGTCACTTGGGAGAAGTGGCCAGCTCCCTCCTCTCTACAACCTCCTTTCAGGTAGTTGTAGAGGGTAATGAGGTCTCCTCTCAGCCTCCTTTTCTCTAGGCTAAACAACCCCAGCTCTCTCAGTCGTTCCTCATAAGGCCTGCTCTCCAGCAATGCAGCTATGTGGTTGATTTTGATGTGTTTGAAGAGCAAAACGAACATTCATGATATCTGACCTAAGGTGAATGTGCTCCGTAGCCACTGCATGATTTCCCAAGCCTGTAAGTGAAATAAATTTTAATAGGAAGCACAAACCCATACATTTTAAGGGTTAAAAATGAGAACAGGGGTCAATAATCAATTGTAGGCTGGCAATGGGATTAAGATATGATTCTGTATGTGCAGTTCTGTGATGTGTCACCAGAGGGGTTCCTAACCAAGGAAGAACTGTGAACTGAGTACTAGTTAAGAAAACAGTTATGCAGTGTTGTACAGAGAATGAACTACAGTCAAATCATCTTTAAACTATTAATAAACTCAGTTAAGGAACAGCAGAAAGACTATAGGTGCACAAGGAAATCTAGAGAAGGGTAGGAGCTATACATACTAAAACGTTGTTGCAAAAAATTAATATCATGGAATAGCTTCAGTTGGAAGGGACCTTAAAGATCATCCAGTTCCAAACCCCTGACATGAGCAGGGACACCTCCCACTAGATCAGGCTGCTCAAGGCCACATCCAACCTGACCTTCAACACCTCCAGGGATAGAGCAGCCACAACTTCCCTGGGCAACCTGTGCCACTGCTTCACCAGTCTTAGCGTGAAGAAATTCCTCCTTCTGTCTAGAGTAAATCTGGCCCTCTCTGGTTTATTGCCATTGCCCCTTGTCCTATCACTACAAGCCTTTGCAAACAGTCCCTCTCCAGCTTTCTTGGAGGGCCCCTTCAGGTACTGCAAGGTATTCACCAGAGGAATAACTTGGAAGAGCCTTCCATGCGGAAAGGATTTCTTCACAGCGAGGGTGGTCAAACACTGGAAAAGGCTTCCTGGAGAGGTGATTGATGCTCCAAGCTTGTCAGTGTGTAAGAGGGATTTGGACAATGCCGTTAGTAATACGCTTTAACTTTTGGTCAGCCCTGAAGTCATCAGACATACGGATGACTAGACAATCAATGCAGGTCCCTTCAGCTACTCGGTATTCTCCTCTTTAATTGCTTGGGATAGTGCTAGACTTCAGTCTGAGAGATGGAGAACTATCTTCTGCTCCTGCTATCTGCTTCATATTGGTCTGAAATTCGGTAGACTCCTGTGGCAAACCATTTCATTTACTCTTTCCTTGCAGAACTGAGTACCAGTGTTTAGTTAAGATCCTCAGGATTTCCGAATCCTGAATTACTATTTCAGTTATTTTTCACAGTCAGCCCCTTTGTATGCGTAGAGCGTTGCTAAATTCAGGTCCACTGCATGTTCAAATGCTGTAGAATGACCTCAAGGACTGAGGCCTGAAGATGTACTTAGGTGGTGATACACTGAAAAGCTGTCCTGTTCATCTCACTTTATATGTGTGTAACTTAAAGCTGGGTTTTCACTTATTGTTGGAAAAGAAATGTAAAGTTAGAGGTAACATTTAGCAATTTCACTTTGTCCTCTATCCAAACACCTGAGAGGAGGTCGGGTTTTAAATTTATACTGTCACCTCTGAAAGCTTAAGCACATAATCTTGCTTTATTGTAGTAATAAGATTACGAAATACATTAGAAATGATTGAGCGAGGCAAAAATCTCCCAGGGCCAGTATACTACTATTTAAAAGTAAAGACACTGAACACTTCTTATTCAGCGATTGTGACTGTGGAAAGGGTCGAGGGATTTATAAAAATGCCAAATAAAATAAAAATCCAACTGTAACTGATACAGTAACTCTCAAGATTTAATTGTATTTATTAATTTGTACAAGAGATGAGACAATCACAGTAACTTAATTGTCTTACTTTCTACAAAGAACTGCAGTTCTATGGAACAATTGTTTCCAAATTCTTGAAGTCAAAACACAAAGTTTTCCACCAAACAATGCAATCAAGAAAAACCACAAAAGTTACTTTAAGTCACTCTTCTTCCTGTGCCTCAGTCTCAGTTAAAAAAAAAAAGCCCTGCTACCCGTTTTATGTGTGTGCCTGGTCCTATTAAGATTATTCATTAGCCCTTGTTTGCTGGAGTCAGCCTCAGACACAAGGGTTTTATGACTCCGTGTGAAAAGGAAAAAAAAAAAAAAACATCTATACAGTCAGTTTATTGTTGACAGTGCACGTCAAAATAAAACATTGATCGATTAAAAAAATTAACCTGTGCCAGAGCTACAGTCTTCCTTCCCCTGATGCACTGTACCCCGGCCCCTAGACAGACCGACATTAAGCATTAAGTTTGTCCTGTGACCTTGTTCAGCTGTCACCACGTTCCCTCTGTGCTCTGCATGATGTTCTCATGCTAACAGTAACTAGGAGGGTCAAGTCCCACCAAACCAACCCTCTTCACCTGGGAGAGGTCTACAAGTGGGGCCTGAGCAGGACACAAAGAGATGCAGACCTGTGTTTCTTCCTCCTTACTCCAGTGTAAATCAGGAGCTCAGCTACAGTTTTACCTCAGTGTAACTGCAGAAGTGATACAGAAGCAGTATCAGCCACCTTGCACAGGACACCCAGTGAATTTTGGCCTTCATCTAAAGGCCTTTTGGGACATGCCCCATCGCCTTCAGAGGGCTTTTGACCTCTGTACACATGTGCAGCTGTACCAAGTTCCAAAAATAATTGTCAAAACGCAGAATATATTCTTCTAAAAAGCCGTCTTACAGATTTTCCACTTCTCTCTGTAACTTAACGCTTACTGAATGCTGCAAAAACACTGCATACAGCCCCATCAAAATAAAAACTAAGAGTCATTGCTACATTCAACTTAAAAGCCAATTTTCAGAAGCATTTTTGGTATTTTATCATATTTATGGATGGTGCAATTATTGTTTTTTTCCATTTTTATCTTCAATTGCACATACTTCATTAGGACATGCTGCAAAAAAAGAAGCTATGGGTCACATAGTCTGTTTTCTTATAAAGACCCACTTAAAGAAAAGGTTTGTGGATTGATATCTCCAGTCTGTCCATGCTTCATGAAGCCAACCTCAGGAAAGTCTCTGCAGGTTCCTGGTGAGCTAATGACTGAAGTTTGGAGCAGTTATTTTCACTTTCTATACAGTTATCAAACCATATCCCTTTATAGCCTAATACGAATTACTAACCAAAATGTTCAAAATAAAAAAAATTCTAAACTAAAGTTCACAACAAACTTCAAAATAAACACAATTTAATGCAAAATATTAGGAAAAAAAGCCATTTTACTTGCAAAAAACTATGGTGTCAAAGGTATCCTATTTAAGCTACTGTATCCATCGTGGAACATACTGGATTTACACAATATGTGAGAAATAATTGAAGTTACTTAAAATTGCAGTGATGCAATCCACTGTGCTAGTAATTTGCTACTTTAGAAACTTGTGTGTGTACCTTAAAATGATTCAGTGGGTGTCTTTCTTTAAATCTGGTTACAAATACTGGAAAACGAAAATACTGTCTTTACAAAGTGCTGAGTTCCTATTCTTCTTGTGAATGCCAATGCAAAAAAAAATCAGGATGTCTAAAAGAGCTTCTAAACATTTTGCAGGATCACATCCACGAATGGGTTAGAGACTGTGATCATCTGTATAAAAGGAACTCACTCAGAATTAAGTTACAACAGCTGCGATAGGATGGTTTTCAAAACTGTCTTCACTGAAGTCTCTCTAAATGATGGCATCATGTTCATCACTGTAACAGAAACACAGTAATTAATGTTCTGAAGTAAAAGCAACAGGCAACGTGAGAAACCACCACCCAGCTCCTGCTACGAAGGTTTTGTTTTGCAGACAAGGGACATCTTGCTGGGAAGGGATAAGGACACACTGATCTGGGAGCTACAGTCCTCTCTGAGACAAGCTTGAAGTAAACAGAACAATTTCACTGTCAACACTCCTCCAGCACCACCAGCCTTATTATCTTCCTGGCTTTCACATTTCATTCATGTAAGCATTTTTAGATCTGCTTTTGCTCGGGTATTTTTATCCTATCTAGCTCACCTATATCTAGTAGTAACAGCCAGTTTACAGGCTCAGTGACAGGTTTCTTTCGTTTTAAATATACAGTTGATCTGAATTCTTCAATATCCACTGAATGCTACTACAAGTAAACACGTGCAGCAGGGACTGGTTGAATTCCTTGACCAGCAAGCAGGAATAAAGATGGAGAGAAAATACAAGGCCTAAACATTAGCATCCTCAACAAGTCTAATGACATCACCTCACTTAAAACAAGCTTCTCAACTGAGATGGATGATGCTGAATAGGAAAAAGAAAAGCAACTGTTTTAAGAATTTCTGGTTCTTAAACTAAATGTGGGACAAGGAGGCAAGTATGGAAGCCAGGAAGAAAACTGAGTAGAGCTGGCTGGGTATGAATAGCAACAGTTGAATTTTGATTGAACTGTTGTTAGGGATTAAAATAACTCTACTTACAGAATGTTAGAATGAATTGTGTGATTGCTTAGAGGCAGGTTAAATTAGAATCAAGTGTATATTTGCTTAAGGCTTAGTATGACTAGGCCTTGTTTAAAAATTAGCATAAGTGAACTTCAAATGAACTGCAGCAAACATTCCAAGGAAATGTTTTCAAGGAAACGTTAGCTATTCATGGAATAGTTGAAGGACAAATTGTAAAATTATAATATGATTTTATATAATAGATCAGAGAAAAAAAAAACACATAGAAGAGAGACATAACAATAGTGAGGAATAGCTGAAGTGGTAAAAGCCAAAATATCACAGTCACATCTTGTAATATAATGTACATCAAACAAGAGTATATATTAGGGTTCCTTCTCCTTGTTTTGTTTGTCCTTTTTCCCCTTAAAGAAAGGACAAGGGATAAACCCTTGGGAACTTACATGGTTCTGTACTGGATGCCTCTTCTAGAGTGGTAAGTTTTGCATCCGATGTAAAGGACAGCTAGGACTCCAAGTGTCAGCACAATGCCACCTACGAAACTGCCCAAATCAAATCTGGAGGTTTTGGTAACTACAGCCTCAGATTTTGATGTGGCTGAAAAAGAAGGCAACAAAAGACACTTTTTATAGAGCTTGCAAAATGGCATTTCAAGGGACTGTCCTATATCCTGCCCTCCCCATATCATCTAAAGATCCAACTAGACAAATTTAACATAGATCATCTGGCAAGATACTGGCTAAGCACAACTTAGAGTTGTAACTATGTGCTGGATTCTGGTAATGCAGGAGCAGCTGATACAACTGCTTGCTGTTTCTGAAAGACTGATTTCCCCTTCTTTCCACCTCCCTCCCCTCAACCCTGCTCTTTCCTCCTACTACACATGTCACTCCTGCCCTTCTTAGGCCAGCTCTAGTGTTTCTCATGTTCTCCACAAGCCAATTTAACTCGCTAAAACGGCCTGAAATTAACCCAGGCAGAAAAGGCAGTTGCTTTTAACCAGTTGTGCACACTAAGTCAGCCTGCAGAAGACTCCAACAATCATCAAATCATCACTGCAGCTACGTGGTGGGAGTGAAATACTTCTAGTGGTGACAAGCAGTTGGTTTGCTTTACCTTGTGTCTTGGAATCATAGAATCATAGAACAACCAGGTTGGAAGGGACCCATTGGATCTTCTAGTCCAACCATTCCTATCAACATTAAATCAAGTCCCTCAAGACCTCATCCACCCGTACCTTAAACACCTCCAGGGAAGGTGAATCAATCACCTCCCTGGGAAGCCTATTCCAATGACCAATGACCCTCTGTGTGAAGAACTTCCTCCTAATCTCCAGCCTAAATCTACCCTGGCGGAGCTTGAGGCCATTCCTTCTTGTCCTGTCCCCTGTCACTTGGGAGAAGAGGCCAGCTCCCTCCTCTCTACAACCTCCGTTCAGGTAGTTGTAGAGAGTAATGAGGTCTCCTCTCAGCCTCCTCTTCTCCAGGCTAAACACCCCCAGCTCTCTCAGCCGCTCCTCATAGGGTCTGTTGTCCAGCCCCTTCACCAGCTTCATGGCTCTTCTCTGGACTTGCTCCAGAGCCTCAACATCCTTCTTGTGGTGAGGAACCCACAACTGAACACAGGATTCAAGGAGCGGTCTCACCAGAGCTGAGTCCAGAGGGAGAATCACCTCCCTGGACCTGCTGGTCACACCATTTCTGATCCAAGCCAGGATGCCATTGGCCTTCTTGGCCACCTGGGCACACTGCTGGCTCATGTTCAGTCACTGTCAACCAACACCCCCAGGTCCCTCTCCTCCTGGCAGTTTTCCAGCCAGGCTTGTCCCAGTCTGTAGCTCTGCATAGGAATTACACCCTCTCTCCAACTGAGATCAGCTCTGCAGCCTAACACAACTATTGACATATAACATGACCCCAGATAAGCCATAGCAGTTTCCATGTGAAAACTGTTTTTATCTGCTACAAATTCCTATCGAAAGATCTAGTTTGTACCCGTCTCTGTGTTTGCCACAGGGAGCTTTACGTGGTTAGTTAGAAGTTCTGATGGTTACAGCTCCCCAACCCAATAATGCTTCACCACCTTGTGAGCAACTCCGAACCATTTAGAAGTAAAAAGCACAAAGTGGTGTGAACTAGCAGCTAACTGCAAGGAAATACCGAATTCTACACTTAGTATTTTTCTATTTGAGGATACTGTCAAATTGCATTTAGTAACTCTATCCTCCACCAGGGATAAAATTCCTAACATTACTATAAATGTAGTTAACTGAACTCCAAGTGTTTCTACCAACCAGTAAATATACTTTGAGCTACAGGTCAGCTAAGTATTGGAGATAAGTTGAAGGAAACTGTTGAAGGGAGAGATGAACAGAAACAGAAATTGTATTCAAAAGCCAGGCTTTCTCCTAATATTGTTAATACCCTTGCTGCTGGCTGCTGGTTCAGACCACTCACAATTTATTTTTACTTTTCCCCTAAGCTTGTCAAGTCTTTCAGGTTAAGTGAAGCCTTATTTAAGGAGTGCTCAGAGGAACACGATTATAGCCGACTTAACAAAAAACACCATCTTACTCTCATTTTTCAGCACGTAGCTACCTTCTTTCTTTGTTATATTACTGTAAAACTAACAATTCTACAACTGCACAACACGTGCGTATAGGTATAGAATCACAGTATCATAGAATAGTTTGGGTTGGAAGGGACCTTAAAGATCATCCAGTTCCAACCCCCCTGCCATGGGCAGGGACACCTCCCACCAGACCAGGCTGCTCAAGGCCCCATCCAACCTGCCCTTCAACACTTCCAGGGATGGGGCAGCCACAGCTTCCCTGGGCAACCTTTGCCAGTGCCTCAACACCCACAGCATGAAGAATTTCTTCATAATGTCTAATCTAAATTTTCCTCCTTCCAATCTGAAGCTGTTCCCCCTTGACCTATCAGTCCATGTTCTTGTAAAAAGTCCCTCCCCATCTTTCTTCGAGACCCCCTTCAGGTACTGGCAGGCCCTCAAAAGGTCTCCTTGGAGCCTTTTCTTGTCCAGGCTCAACAACCCGAACTCTCTCAACCGATCCTCATAGCAGAGATGCTCCAGCCCTCTGATCATCTTCACAGCCCTCCTTTGGACCCATTCCAACAGCTCTATATCCTATATCTATATCCAGCAACAAAGCTGGTGAAGGGGCTGGAGAACAGGCCTTATGAGGAACAGCTGAGAGAGCTGGGGGTGTTTAGCCTGGAGAAGAGGAGGCTGAGAGGAGACCTCAGCGCTCTCTACAACTACCTGAAAGGAGGTTGTGGAGAGGAGGGAGCTGGGCTCTTCTCCCAAGTGACAGGGGAACACGACAAGAGGGAATGGCCTCAAGCTCCGCCAGGGGAGATTTAGGCTAGAGATTAGGAGGAAGTTTTTCACACAGAGGGTCATTGGGCATTGGAATAGGCTGCCCAGGGAGGTGGTTGATTCACCTTCCCTGGAGGTGTTTAAGGCACGGGTGGACAAGGTGCTGAGGAACATGGTTTAGTGGTTGATAGGGCTCGATGATCCGGTGGGTCTCCTCCAACCTGGTTGTTCTATGATTCTATGAATCTTATGTTGAGGATTCCAGAACTGGACACAATACTCCAGATGAGGTCTCAAAGAGAGGAACAGAGGGGCAGAATCCCCACCCTCAACCTGCTGGCCACACATCTTTTGATACAGCCCAGCACATGGATGGCCTTCTGGGCTGCAACTGCACATGGTCTGCTCTTGTTGAGCTTCTCATCAATCAGTAACCCCAAGTCCTTCTCTGCAGGGCAGCTCTCAATCAAACTTTTATGAGCTTCTTGAAACATGAACTCACCTGTTACAGAAGTGAAAGAAATCTTGGAAGTGGTCACCACCGTAACATTGAGTTGTGAAGATGTGACAGATGAAGGTGTGGTGGATCTTGTTGTCTGGTTGGTCTTTGTGGGCTGAGTCGTTTGGGCGACAGGCACGGTGGTGTTGGTGGGCTCACCAGTACTGGCTAGATGAGTAGTACTGGTGGACAAACCTGGGAAATATTTATTTGTGAGATCACAGAGAAAAATACATAAAAACAATCAACTGTATACTCATGGAATTCAACAAGATAGCATTTATCGTACCCAAACAGAATGACAGAGTAACAATGAAAATGCCACTGCAGAGACATCCAGCCTTGCATACCAACTCTTCCTTTATGTGTTTCCTGTGGAAATGCCTAACTTCTGATTTCTGGGGCTCAAGGGAAGGAAGTTTGGAATGGTTTAAAGGAAAGCCTGTAAGTAAGACCTGGATAATATCTGATAACTTTTAGAAGGGTCATCTTTTTTTATAAAACAATTCAATAGAATCATGTGTTGCAGTATTTTAAGATACTGTCATCCAAGTCATCAAGAGTAAATTCCCATTTGAAGCACCCAAACTGTCATTAAACTTTTCTCATGAGAATGGATTTGCATGATAATGCACCCACCTAATTTCAGTAATTATTTAATTTTAATTTACTTTTGAATGAAATTCTGTCTTTACTAAGGCTGCATGTATATTAAACTTACCAGTGAGAATTTATCTATGTTAAACATAAGGTTCAAAAGGTTTTCCACACCTGATAGAAGTCTGACTAATGTAAATATGCTGGTTTGTATAATTTAAATAGTAGCAAGCTGTCTTGCCAAGGCTGAAAAGACTGGAATGCTATTTCGTGAGTTTAACTGACACCCAATGTCTAACTTTTACTGAACTCTTGCTCTTCCTTCCTCAGAAATCAGGAATGAACTGTTCAGAATAAAAATACCATGAAGTAAAATTCAAGAATAATAGAGATTGGTATTTATAGAAAAATCCTTAGAAACTTACTAGAAGGCAGCCAGCTAGAATGATCTTAACAATAATTACTTATATTTCTAAGAAGGAACTAAGTAGACAGTGGTCTACTTCTGTATTATTTCTATAACTTCCCACAAGCTGGGTTAATTTTAAATATGACAAATATAAATATACTCATGTTTTCTTAAAATTGCCTAAAACTTGAACAACAGAAGAACAGGCAGTTTCATCTCAATTCCACAGTATATTTATCTTTGATTTATGGGGTTTTTTTGGGCAGCACTTAAAATACTTCTATAACCTTCCTGTAAGTGTGGTTGAAAACGTGAGCAGCCACACACCGAATGACATCTTTACCGAGACTTAAGTATCGCTGCCTCCAGTACACATGTGCACACCAAAAAGTTAAAAACACCAACCCCAAATTACAACACCGTAAGCATTCAGAAAGGAACTGGCCTACACATTACTCTTTTGAGACATTTAACACTAAAACTACCGAGACAGCCCAATACAGCCCCCACAGTAAATTTTTTCATTTTCCTGTTCTTTGACATTACTTTTTTTTTTGCCACAACCATAGGAAAGATTCTGAAATTGGCACTGAGATGAAACAGTTTGAGTACTACACTCATGTGCTTACCTTGTTACAATTAGAAATTCAGTTCCTCTATGAAGCATGTGTAAAATACATCAGATAAAATTCAGGCCACATTTTAATACTGACACATACACTCCCCAAAGGCACAATGACCAATAAATATTAAATGTTTTCTCATTGTAGAAAATAAGCAAGGAAACTTCTACATGGAATCCATCTACAGTTTTATGACATGAAACCACCCCTCATTGCTCCAGTCCCAATGTAAAAGATATCAAAAGAAAAGAAAGACAAATCTGAGCGTAAGTGTCAACCGGATACAGTCTTCTGGGTTTGTTGTTTCTTAATAAGCCAGAACTTCTGAGCATCAAACGGGCTTGTGTTTCTGAGCGATTCAATGGCCAATTGTTCCATACATAAAGTTATTAAATGATATTACACAAAGATGATACTTAGTCCCCAGAAAACCAGAGCCAGAACAAAAAATATCTAAGCAGCTCTCATGAGGAATTTCAGCAAATCTGCACATTATTTCCTCCTCTTTCCTACTAGCGATCCTTTTTGCTTACTTTATCAAGATTACATAACCTGCTGATGCAGGTTTTTAATTAAGAGTAAAAACCGGTTAATCTCCTACAGATTTATCCTTCGTGATGTCTTTAGAACTAATCATTTCAAAACATCAGTTGGAAGCTGGAGAATCTGGGAAGCTGACACGAATTGTATACCACTCTGTTCTTCTGTGTCTTTGAAAAATCTCACAAGTAGTACTTCACCAACAGAGTTAAGATGAAAGAATATTTGCTAGCAACTTTTTCCTTTTATCTTTTATTTCCCTAATTACTTTTCCCCCAAAAGATGAGCTGGGCTCAACAGAACATCACACTAAAGAAACCCAGACTACCTGAGTTAATTTTTATTGTTCAAAAGCCAGCAATATAATTCAGATTTATGATGCTTTATTTTCAAAAGAGGCAGGTATTTTACTTTGTATGCTACCTGTGTCTAAGAATTAAATAGCTATAGTATAAACATCAATCAAACTATATAAATAGTGTAAAGACAATAGTTCTTAGCAGCATGCACTACTCCCTTAGTGTTCCAACTCAACAATAATGAACAAAACTGCTCAAATTGCATCAGCACTGCGATAACATACAAAATAATTATTATTGAATGCTCTTCCGAAAATAAATGTTCTCCTTTATATGGATTATGCTTGAATGAAAGAGACTTGTGCTTAAAAAACCTAAAAAAAAAAAAAAAAAAGACTGAGACTTCAAGTAAAATTAAGCACATATTTCCAGTAGACTTTTTTAGGAAGAGGTCAAGACCGATAATCAAAATGGATGAACTGTCTTAAAATCTATGACTTTTCTAGCAAAAAAACCCAAATCAACAAAGACCAGGATGTGAATCACAAATCACACAAAGCAAGGCTTAACTGTCTCTCCTGTGCCAACCAGTAAAGGGCTCAGGCCTCTTTTTTACTATTATCTTCTAGACACAGTAAAACTCAAACCTCTCTAAGAAACCCAAAGTCAGGGTTGGAGCACAGGGTGGGTGAAACACCTGTGGTTAACAATGGCTTTACACATGGGGAAGGCAATAAGGCAACAAGAGGATTACAAAAATCTCTCCACTTTCCAAGTCAAACATGCTTAAACTGGTATTCTGCACACAATGGAATGAGAAACTGCACCATTTCCCAGCTACCAAAAAGTCTTAGCAGTGATTTTTTTTTCCCTAGTGAGTATTTTATTCTTAAATTAATAAGAAGGAACTTCTGGCTGTGGTAGCTCAGAGATAAAGAGACACAAAGTGAGAATTGCACTGGAAATGGAATGACACAGCTGGGATCAGCATGTAACTCCACAAATCTTGGGGTAGACATAATATTTCTGCCCTGTTTTCACATGGCTCTTAGCACAAAGGGATGAATTTCATGCATGCTTTTCTTCTTTTCTCTGAGATACAACCTTCCATCTGTGCATCACAGACTAAAAAACTGCATGACATTAATTCTTACCTAGTCTTCACTGATGTGCTGAAACATGCCTATACAAGTGCCTCCAGAAAACAATTTTTTTAATTTCCTTTTTTGATAGATTCACACTGACACAGCCAACAATTGAAACACTGCAAATACAAGTAGATGAGCTGTTTGGTTGTGTCCCAGGTTAAATATCTGCTTTCAAAGTTTACTCTTCTTTCTATAAAGATGTGTTTTGTAAACATGTTTGGAGGCTGAGAGGAGAGCTCATTGCTCTCTACAGGTCCCTGAAAGAAGGCTGAGGAGAGGAATCATAGAATCATAGAACAACCAGGTTGGAAGGGACCCATCGGATCTTCTAGTCCAACCATTCCTATCAAACACTAAACCAAGCCCCTCAAGGAGAGAGCTGGGCTCTTTGCCCAAGTGACAGGGGACAGGATGCGAGGGAATGGACTCAAGCTCCACCAGGGGAGGTTCAGGCTGAACATTAGGATAAATTTTTTCATGGCAAAGGCCATTGGGCACTGGCAGAGGCTGCCCAGGGAGGGGGTTGAGTCACCGTCCCTGGAGGTTTAAGGGACGGGCGGATGAGCTGCTGAGGGACATGGGTTAGTGTTTGATAGGAATGGTTGGACTCAATGATCTGGTCGGTCTTTTCCAACCTGGTGATTCTATGACTCTATGTTACTTATATTGGAGCATCACGACTGCAACTCTGCTGCCTTGGGAAATGATTTTTACCTGTCATTGTTTTGCCAAGATGTGAAGGAAAGACAGTAGTGCTATGACAATGCAAAAGTATCCATCCCAGATCTGCCATTCACGTTTCAACTTGAACACCACTGTTTTGTGCTATTCTGAGGAATATTTTTTATTTTTTAAGGTGCCATTAATCTTAGCTAAAAAGGAAACAGCGTCTTACTCTTGAAACTCAGATCCTCAGGATTTCCCATTATACCCTAAATCGATTTATTATGCAGCCGTGCACTGTTTGCACAACAATCTATTCTCTACTTCATGAAAATGGAAGAAGTTTGTTTAGAGACAAAGAATGAAATTTAAAAACACCAACTTCTTTCAGTTCTTCCTTGAAATTTTGTCTTGATTCCCATTTTTCTATGGCAACACAAATGCCATTGCTTCTACTAATGAAGTGTGCTACCTAAACCTGAAAACCAGTAGAGCTTCATTTCAGAGTTGTTTTACATGTTGCTTGCCAGTCCTAAAATGATAATGTCTCTCTCAAATACCCACTTTTGATAGATATTAATATACAATTTGGTATAACCTAGAGTAGGTTTGGAGGTAGCTTCTAGATTCATAGCAACAGCCACATGAACAGGTACATACCTGCTGTAGATGATGTTGTAGATTGTGTGGATGATATAACTGTAAGATTGGATGAACTGCTACTGCCTTCATGGAAAAAAGAAAACAAGAGAAGAAATAGTATTCATTTTCATTTTAACATACTATAATTAAAGTACCCCCAACACGATCGTCTCCTCAGGATGCCTACGTTTGCAGGCTACAAGTGGGAATAAAGCAGAGAGTATTCCATTCAAAGCAGATGGTTTTATCCCTCTGCAAAATGCTTCTCAGTCTCAGTGCCGCAAGAACAAGTGTAGACTGCATGGACAGCAATGGCCAAATGGTTTGCACTTGAATTCATCACATCTCCTCTTTTTGCTCTCTTCCACTTCTAGGTCATGCTCTATTCCCCCTGCTCTTTCAGGCATACTGTCACTGACTTGCTTGAGCATTACGGGGCATTTTTTCTGATTTTTATTCCTCTGTTTCAGTTCCATTCCCCACCCTTCAATCTTTTCTTTCATTCTGCTGCATCTCTGTTACAAACTGGGCTCACACTACGAAACTACTGTAGTTATGTCAAACAAGGTTGTAAATACCCCATGAAACAGCTTCCTGTGAGCTTATTCTGTCTCTACTCAAAAGGAGTCCTAAGAATGTACCTGTTTCCAAAGATTTAAGATATAGATCATGTTTCAGTCTTAACAGTTTTGTCCTTCCCTTCTTTCTTTCATTTCTAGTTTTCCAGTTCTCTTTTTTCCCCTCCCCGTTGCTACTCATGTTGCTTCTCAGGGTATATTCTCAGGCACCATCTCCTTCTCATTTCTGATCTCATTGGCGAATCCCTCTTCAATGTTTCTTACAGGTTATCTCTTCCTCCTGGCAGTGATCTACTGATCTATTCAGTAATTCCTGTTCCCGAAAGCATCACCACCTATACTTCCCTGTCTTTGTTTTGAGCTGTTGTCTATACCCATTCTGTGATTACTCTTTTCTTTGAAGAATTACTCTTTTCTTCACATTGCTAGTGCTACGCAACTCACAGAAGCTCTATCCCTTTTTGGTACAGCTGTAAAACAAAGTAAAAACTTCAGACATGACAACAGCAATGCAGCTGCCATTATCTAGAAGTAGATGTATTTTCTTTGTCTGCTGTTCTTATCACTGGAAAATTCTAGTTTAAAACAGTTTTGTTAACTCTCTTGGCAACTGCATATGTGCTATGAGCAAGCTCAGGTTTAACAACAAATGCAACAAGTTTACAGCTTCACATCACCCACCAAAAACAGGGGAAAAACTGCAGAAGAAACTACTTTGCCTTTAAAGAAAAGGTATAATCATAGACAGCTGGACCTAACACTGAGTACTGTTGACTTTTATACTGGTGTCAGTCATAAATGTGCCTGGAGCTAAACCCTACCCACACTGGACCAGTCCTGGAAGCAGAACACAGCTTTGGGTTTCCCCAAGTTTGCAGTGCTTACTTCTACAACCGTGGGAACACATCTTGATGGGGACTGCAGGCTCATACAGGTGAAAAGAAGCCACATACACTGCCTGGAATTTGGGTGTGAGTCAGTGATGCAATTAACACAAGACAGAGTTAGTCACTGAGCAGAATATTTGCTATTCATCCCACATGTTGGTCAACAGCAAATGAGATGAGTGAAGCAGTATGGGGTAAAAATGACTCAAGGAGTACTCCTCTGCATGGCACATGCTTAAAGGTGTACAGCCTAACACAGTCAAAATGAGTTTACACTATGAAATACACGTGTACCTCAGCAATAAGCTCAAACGTGGTGGACTTAGAATCCATTTTAACATTAAAAATCAACTGAAAAAGTGCCTTGCCTTTTTCTCAAGAGCACTCAAGTCTAGTCTAGCAGATTTCTTGAGCTGGTGGTTCTCTTTTAAAATGTAAATTGATTTTGGCAGGTATTTCTAGTTCTATACATAAGAAGTTCCCATTTTATTTCTCCTTTCTGTTGCTCCAGGGTACCTAAGGATATGAGAACTGAGTTGCATTCTGCTGTTTGTTAGCTCCTCTTAAATATCTTTAGTTGTCCTGGAAGAGATGGGACGAACCCCCCTCCTGCCCTACATCTGTTCACAATAAAACAAAATAAAGGGCAAACTATTATAGGACAATTTATGGCATACAATAATATATACTGCTTTTCTCAATGTTACTGAGGAACAGGAACAGAAATCCCAAGATTGTTACCTTGCAGCTTAGGGACTGGAGTTGTGGTATTAAAAGGTGCAGTCTGGCTGGAATTGTTTATTTCTTCATTTTCTACATAAAAAACAAAAAGTAGATTTAGGCACTTTGTTACTAAGAAGCAAACAAAAAGTCTATACAGCACCTGTAACTTGGTTTAGACATATAAATGACTAAACTACTGTGGACAGGAGTCTGGTATAATGATGATGTTGAAGCATGGTGCCAAAACCGTCTGCTCTTAGCACATTAAAATCTACAATATTTGCACCACCCAAACATCAAATGAACTCGAATTCTTTCCCATGCTCAGTTTTATCTTCTGGATCATCACCATCCCAAGTTCTTTTCTTCCTTGTGATGAAAGTAGACTGAAAGAAGTAAGAAGGAGAAAATCGGGCACCTTCCTTCAGTACTAATCATAGAATCATAGAATCACCAGGTTGGAAGAGACGCACCAGATCATCGAGCCCAACCATCCTTATCAAACACTAAACCATGTCCCTCGGGACCTCATCCACCTAAGCCTTAATCACCTCCAGGGAAGGTAAATCAACCACCTCCCTAGGCAGCCTGTTAACTAACATATGACTCTCATCACCTACAGTAGGAGGGAAAGAACTTCTCACATGAATCTTTTCCTCTGCTGTCTGCAAGGCCTTTTCAGCCAGATGAGTGCTCGTTCTGCCCCTACACGGACAGAATGATAAGACAAAAAGTTCCACTGAGACATTGCATGGCTTAGTTTGGGACTAACAGCATGTTACTGCATCCACTGCACATTCGGCAAGTGGGGTGTGGGATAGAGAAGGATAACACCGCAGGTAAAGCATCATCACACCCTAAATAAGTGGCAAAATTCAAAGACAAACCACACAGAATGGAAACTCTGGCACTCACATGCACACAAGAAGATCAGTTGTGGATTCTGCCTTTGCCAAGCACAGTCTAGTTTTGATCGCTCGCAATGATATTTTGCTAAAGGCAAGCAAATAACCTGAACTAAATACCACAGAAATCACGCATGTTTTTAGGAGTTACAAAACCTTAGAGCAGATCTCAGAATGTTAAAGTTTGCAAATACAAATGATAAACCACTCACTGTATCTGACCTTGGCAATACCAAGATTGAGGACAGTGCTGCAAGATATGTTGGATTGTTTAATTAGGGAGCTTAGGGAAAACAAACAAAAAAAGGAGGGTGGATCACAGCTAAACTAAGTTTCCTTAAGAAGGACCTGATTCTGCAGAAAGTGGTTTACATCAGAGCTAGCGACTCCCCCCCCCATTTAACAATAATCTGACTGAGGAAGCTAAGCCAACAGAAAACTGACATTCCCCCTCTTCCAACCATCACACAATGGATTTTGTTGCCTGAACCAGCAGAATGGGCTCCCTGTAGAATTCGATGAAAGAAACTGGCAGAAACTAGAGGTGGAAAGGAAGACAGGACTGTACTGCTTACTCCTAGTTGCAATCAGCTCAGATTTTACACTTTGAAAGATGTCAAGGACCTCCTCCAGCTTAAAAGAGGAAAAAAATTTCCCCCCCTCCTCAAAAAAACCCTGCAAACATTGATGAGTTTCTTAATTTGGATGAAAAGAAGTTGCTCCAGAATACAAATACATCCTAATACTGGGGATATTTAGATTAGATATTGGGAAGATTTACGTTAGATATTAGGAAGAAATTTTTTACTGTGGGGGGGGTGAGGCACTGGAACAGGTTGCCCAGTAGTTGTGGCTGCCCCATCTCTGGAGGTGTTGAAGGCCAGGATGGATGAGGTTTGAGCAACCTGATCTAGTGTGAGATGTATGCCCATGCCATGGGTTGGAACTAGATGATCCTTAAGGTCTCTTCCAACAAAAACCATTCTATGATTCTAATATGGGGTACTGCAGAAGCACATGCCACATTCAAACAGGTGGCAGTGAATGGCACAGGTGAGGAAAAAGAAAGTCTGCAAAGTGACCTAAACAGGCTGGACCGCTGGGTAGAGTCCAATGGCATGAGGTTTAACAAAGCCAAATGCCGGGTCTTGCACATGGACCACAACAAACCTATGCAGAGCTACAGACTAGGAAAAGTCTGGCTGGAAAACTGCCAGGAGGAGAGGGACCTGGGGGTGCTGGTTGACAGCTGACTGAACATGAGCCAGCAGTGTGCCCAGGTGGCCAAAAAGGCCAATGATATCCTGGCTTGTATCAGAAATGGTGTGACCAGCAGGTCCAGGGATGTGATTCTCCCTCTGGACTCAGCACTGGTGAGGCTGCTCCTTGAATCCTGTGTTCAGTTGTGGGCCCCTCAGCACAAGAAGGATGTTGAGGCTCTGGAGCAAGTCCAGAGAAGAGCCACGAAGCTGGTGAAGGGGCTGGAGATCAGGTCCTGTGAGGAGCGTCTGAGAGAGCTGGGGTTGTTTAGCCTAGAGAAGAGGAGGCGGAGAGGAGACCTCATTACTCTCTCCAACTCCCTGAAAGGAGGTTGTAGAGAGGAGGGAGCTGGGCTCTTCTCCCAAGTGACAGGGGACAGGACAAAAGGGAATCGCCTCAACCTCCACCAGGGGAGATTTAGGCTAGACATTAGGAGGAAGTTTTTCACAGCAAGGGTCACTGAGCATTGGAACAGGCTTCCCAGGGAGGTGGTTGATTCACCTTCCCTGGAGGTGTTTAAGGCACGGGTAGATGAGGACATTGTTTAGTGTTTGATAGGAATGGTTGGACTCAATGATCCGATGGGTCTCTTCCAACCTGGTTGTTCTATGATTCTATGATCTTAAAATGACATTACTCTTCAACTTTTCTCTATATTCCAACTGTGGGTCTGAATTTAACGTCATGTGTATCACTGCTGGGAAAGCAGAAGACTGTGGCCAGGGACGCAGGAATGACATCCTCAGTTAAGACAAAGGGAAAAGCAGCAATGGCTCCGACAACTGGAGACTCATTCAAGACCACAGGCTGTACACCACAATTGGCCCAAAGCAAAACAGTGAGGGCATCTTCAGGAAGCAGAAGTGCAAGGGTGAGAGGTCTACACTGACCCAGGTGGATGCGTGAACACAGGAAGGAAGGGAGGAGAAAGCCAGCAGCCAGCTGCAGCGTGGAAGGTCCTGCACACAAGCAGAGGCAAAGCATTTTGGGACACAGGATTAGTTGCAATACGGTTGGATTTGATGATCCGGTGGGTCTCTTCCAACCTGGTTACTCTACGATTCTATGATTGGGTCTCCAAATCTTGAGTAGAGAAACTGCACTGATGCTTGTCCCACTGTGATCCAGAGGAAAGGGGGGGCATAAGAATAAAAATTAAAAAAAAAAAAGATCCCTGTGTTCATTTTTCATGCCGAAAGAGAACTGAACCAAGCAGCACCTACTGGAAAAGGCCAGGGAGAGGGGATCAACAGCATTTTTGTCACACAATGCTGTTTTTCTCTGTTTAAGGTCAGGTGCAAATGCAGCTCAAAACAACTGCTTGTGGCTGTCTGTGGTGTATCTGTAAGCAAACGTGCTTCCTGTCAAATGTTACAGCACAGTTCAGTATGCCGAGCACTTCCAGGCCTCATGTGGTTTTCTTGCTCTAGTGTGTAAGAAGTCATGAGCAAACTTCGATAAGCAAACCTTCAAAAGGGCAAATTCAGGCCAGTTCTGCCAGCTCTACAGCTGGCATTTTGCTTCCAAACAGCAGCATTCTGACACAGGAGCTGATGATCTTTTTTTATGCTAAACACATAAACAGATGCAAGGTAAGTGATGGGGACAACTTTGATATTTGTTGAAAACAAAGAGGGCAAGATTTTAAACGGATGTGACGTTGCCAGACGCTGCAAAAATCAACACAGTGGATAATAGGAAGGATTGAAGGATGTTGAGGCTCTGGAGGTGAGTCCAGCAACAAAGCTGGGGAAGGGGCTGGAGAACAGGTCATATGAGGAATGACTGAGAGAGCTGGGGGTGTTTAGCCTGGAGAAGGGGAGGCTGAGGGGAGACCTTATTGCTCT
Organism: Coccyzus lansbergi; assembly: GCA_033558105.1. Classification (NCBI taxonomy): domain Eukaryota; kingdom Metazoa; phylum Chordata; class Aves; order Cuculiformes; family Coccyzidae; genus Coccyzus; species Coccyzus lansbergi. The sequence goes on along the minus strand of JAUMJK010000220.1, from coordinate 280,953 downwards.
CTACAACTACCTGAAAGAATAGTGGAGAGGTTGTGGAGAGGAGGGAGTTGGGTTCTTCTCCCAAGTGACAGGGGAACACGACAAGAGGGAACGGCCTCAAGCTCCACCAGGGGAGATTTAGACTGGACATCAGGAGGAAGTTTTTCACAGAAAGGGTCATTGGGCACTGGAACAGGCTGCCCAGGGAGGTGGTTGATTCACCTGCCCTGGAGGTGTTTAAGGGATGGGTGGATGAGGTGCTGAGGGACATGGTTTAGTGTTTGATAGGAATGGTTGGACTCGATGATCCGTTGGGTCTCTTCCAACCTGGTGATTCTATGATTCTATGATTCTAATACTCATGAACCTTTGCTGTCAGGAATCTGTAGTCTCCAGCTCAGCCACGTGCCAAATTGCCATTCTCTGTAGATGAAGCCTGGTAGTAGGGCCATACACCTATGAGTGGCACTAATCAGTGAATTCCCTGCATGTGATGAAGGTCAATTTGCTCACTTCCACATTCACATTTAAGATAAACACATCTCTAAGGACTTCCAGGGTTTACATCTAGTCTAACTTAACCTCATGCTGCAGAAAGATATTGGTGTATAAACTCACATTTTTACCAAGCACAATTTTACACATTCATTTTGGGGGCATTTCAAAAGTCATATAAAGTATCTGCCTGAGCGTTTTCTCTAGTTTGATGCACAGCAAGTAAGTAGGTGAGTTTTATGCCCAAGTCATTCTGCTTTTGTTGGTTTAAAACCCAAAAGGTACAGAGGCACTGACAACACACAGTCCAATGGAAAGATCTCCACCCTGCACAGCAACTCCAATGAGTAAAAACTGAGGTGCTGGAATGGCTATTGCAGGGATGTTAGAGCAGCAACATGACTATAACCATCCCCTAGAAGGTTTACATCATCAGGATACTTGTTCTTCTCAGTTGACCTGGATGAAACCCAGATTCTGCAGATTAAAACAAAACACACCACCTGACCTCAAATCTATTGTAACATTTGCCAGGCAATTTTGACAGTGTATAAATTCAAGCCACATGCTATCTGGAAACCTTGTATTTATTTTCCCTTTGACTTAACAAGGTCTTCTAGACTGGACATTAGGAAAAAAAATTCACAGAAAGGGTCATTGGGCACTGGAACAGGCTGCCCAGGGAAGTGGTTGATTCACCTTCCTTGGAGGTGTTTAAGGCACAGGTGGGCAAGGTGTTGAGGGGCAAGGTTTAGTGTTTGATAGGAATGGTTGGACTCGATGATCCGGATGATCTTCCAACCTGGTTGGTTATTCTATAATTCTGATATCTATTTTTAAGCGATGTTTGTGAGCTACCAAGAAAGTTATTGCTTCATCCTGAGACAGAAGTCAGGCAGGATTATCTCAGCAAATTTTTGGACACATCCTCGTGCCTTAACATTGTGAAACCTACCTCCTTGCATAGTCTGGCAAAAGAAAGCATAAACACCATTATGTAGATGATTGAGGAAATAACATGGGCTCACATAACCAATTCCAAACCCTGATCAATTTGAGACTGAAAAAAATTCTACTCCTTTTGCCATCATCCAAGAATCCAAAAGAAGCAAGGAGATACATTGAAATCAAAACGCCAGGCTTGTTTTTTCAGGTCTGGAGGTTGCTGTTGCTCGTTGTGCTTAATGTTGAGTAGTTCTGTACACAGGTAAGCTCTTAGAAGATGCTCCTAGCTATTATCTTTGCTCAACAGAGCAGGAAGCAGGGGGCCAGCTTCCTTCCAGGGAGCATGGATTCTCTTTATCATTCACATACCAGGAAGCCAGTTGGATTTTACATAATAGTGGGAAGGATTTTTCCTAAACCGTAACATTTTGCTGATGTTTCTTGCACTGAACTGACTGACACATGGAATTAAACTTTCCAGCAGAGTAAAAGAAGAGCTTTACACTGAAATAACCAGCCTGCCCCCAAATCAGTGAGGACAAAACTGCTTCCACTTTCACTTTTTGCAAATTATAGTATTTAATGGGTTTCACACTTTCTCTGTAGTGTTCATTTGTGAAGCTCTTTTGCTGAAACCAACACAAATCTCAGCCATAGTTCCTGGAAGTTTCTGAGCAACTGGGCAGAAAAAAAGAAATACTTCAATAGATACGTTAGGTTGAGCCTTAAAAGGACATTTCTCTCAGCAAATTATAAATAGAGTCTAGATGACAAATTCGCGTATTGAGGAAGGATAACATTTGACTGTCAAAAGTTAGGCAAGATCATCCTTGCTCCAGGAGGCAGCACTGATTACACCAAGTTAAAAACAGCTTCTGCACATAGGAAGCAGCATGAAAAAAGACAGATTGGGCCAGTCTTAAATCAAACAAAATGGCAGTCAACATGGCAGTAAAATGGAGGCCATAATAATTTAGTGAAGCAGTAACAGGTTAGTGATAATTTACCAATAAAGCTGTTAGCTTTCCTTATTTCACTTTAAAAAAAATCAATATTATAGCTTGGCCAGGTTAAACAACAACATATCAACCCTGCCGGAGTGACTGGTATCCCGTAACATTATTTATGGTGGCTTCATTTTGGTGCCTAACTGCTGGCTTTTTGAAAAATTGTGCGGTACTATGGGGCATTTCAGTCTTCTGAAAAGACAACCCTGCCACCTCAGACTTTTGCATGCCTCATTTTATTTGAGGGCGTGTCAACAACTATCCCCTGCATCTGGTCTTCTACCACTTGGGTCAAAGTACAAGAATACAGGACACTGTACATTCCCTAGAACTGGTCATTAAAAGGAGGCATTCCTGCAAGGGCTGGGCAGAAACACACCAAAGCACACTGTCTGCCCGAGCAAGAAAACCATGATGAACCCAAAGCTACTAAAAGCCACATTCAGGGTATGCCTCAAAGAAAACAACATCGAGAAGGGTAAAGAAAGTGTTTCTTTCCAGCTCAGAACCCTCTAGGGACCATAGCTTCTGTAGCTCCTCCAGACACCTGCCAGGGGAAGGTCTTTGCACTGTGCTCTGGGAAACTTACAGGGTTTGGGGAGCCTCTCTGGTAGTGCCTCATGCCTCCTCCCCATGTCCCACTCACCCTTACGGGTGAGGTTGATGGAAGAAAGAGGAGCCACAGGAGAAATTTGGAGTGAGCAATGCCAGCAGCAGGGCATTTATGCCTCCCTGTTGTGTGCATGCATTCACACCCCACTCCCCAACCCCAAAAAGGTCCCCAGTTTTGCTTTTTAATGTTTCTACTTCAAAACTATCCTGAATATGAAGCCTCTGACCCCCCATTTCTGCTATGGGTCTGCTCTGGAGAATCAAGCCACATGCATGGTGTAACCTCAGCTCTAGTTCAAGACTGAGGAGTAAAAATCAGCAAACTAGGGTATTTCCTTGCAGCTGGACACCCCAAACCCCTCTTTTCCATCAATCTTCATGCAAGCAACAGGTACACAAGGAGGGGATGTGAGGCTAGGCCAAGGATGTCCTCCAGCCCCTGCAAGCATCCCAGGTCATGGAGCAAACCTTCTCCATATCTGTGACGAGAGGAGCCAGGGAAAAACCCCTCGAGCTGTGCTCCTCTGTGTCCTGAGACACTTGCAGGGTTTGGGGAACATCTCTGGCCGTGCCTCATACCTCCTCTCCATGTCCCACTCACCCCTGCAGGCGAGGCTGATGGAAGAGAGGAGCCATAGGAACACTTTGGGATGAGCAATGCCAGCAGTGCGGTGTGATTGTGCATCCCTGTATTATGCAACCATTCTCCCACACCCCCAAACCCAAAACACTCCTTATTTTTGTTCTCTAATTATTGTTTCTCCTTTAAATCCATCCTGACCACGAAGCCTCTGCCCCCCTGTTTCTGCTATGGGTCTGCTCTGGAGAATCTGGCCATGTGCATGGTGCAATCTCTGCTCTTGTTTAGAGAGAGTGAAGGAAAAAGAAGCCACAGAATTTCAGCAAACCACTGCATTTCCTTCTTATACTGAGGATTCCATGACCCGACACAGGACTCCAGGTGGGGTCTCATGAGGGCAGAGTGGAGGGGATGAATTCCCTCCCTCTCCCTGCTGGCCATGCTTCTTTTGATACAGTCCACACACTGCCTGCTGTATGAATATCTATCTTGCTGTACACAGAATCACTCAGTTGGAAAAGACCTCCAGGATCAGAGGCCAACCATTCCTGGCAACCACTAAACCATGTCCCTCAGCACCTCATCCACTCATCTTTTAAACACCTCCAGGGATGGGGACTCAACCATGTACCTGGGTAGCCTCTGCCAGTGTCTGATGAACCTTTCTGTGAATTTTTTTTTATGATGTCCAGCCTTAACCTCCTCTGGTGGAGCTTGAGGCCATTCCCTCTATTCCTGACCCCTGTTACTTGGGAGAAAAGGCGAGCACCCTCCTCTCTACAACCTCTTTTCAGGTAATTAGAGAGCAATAAGGTCTCCCCTCAGCCTCTTCTTCTCAAGGCTAAACAACCCCCAGTTCCCTCAGAAACTCCTTGTAAGGCTTGTTCTCCAGCCCTTCCACCAGCTTCCTTGCTCCTCTCTGGACACACTCAACATCCTCCCTGTGCTGAGTGACCCAGAACTGAAAACAGGATTCAAGGAGTGGTCTCACCAGTGCTGAGTACAGAGGGAGAATAACCTCCCTGAACCTGCTGGCCACACCGTTTCTGATCCAAGCTAGGATGCCGTTGGCCTTCTTGGCCACCTGGGCCACTGATGACTCATGTTCACTAGCTGTCAACCAACACCCCCAGGTCCCTCTCCTCCTGGCAGCTTTCTAGGCAGACTTCTCCCAGTCTGTAGCTCTGCATAGGCTTGTTGTGCCCCAAGTGCAGGACCCAGCATTTGGCCGTGTTAAACCTCATCCCTTTGGTCTCAGCCCAGCACTCCAGCCTGTTCAGATCCCTTTGCAGAGACTCCCTACCCTCCAGCAGATCCACACTTCCACTCAGGTTATCTGCAAACTTGCTAAGGGTGCACTCGATGCCTTCATCCAGGTCATTGATGAAGACATTGAACAGGGCTGGACCCAGCACTGAGCCCTGGGGAACCCCACTTGCAACTGGCCTCCAGCTGGAGTTAACTCCATTTCCACTCTCTGGGCTCGGCCATCCAGCCAGTTTCCCCCCAGGCGAGCGGTTGCCAGTCCAGTCCAGAGTCAGCCGGTTCCCTAACCTAACAGAAACTTCAACTCCTCTGCAGCTGCGCTTCAAGAACTTGCTCGAGAGAGCGGGGAGGGAAGAAAGCCACCGAATTCCAGGGAGCCCCCGCATCTCCTCGCAGCCCCGGACACCCCTCGCTCCTCTCTCCCTCCCACCTTGGCGACACGAGGCGGGGACGCGAGGCACGGCCGGGGATGTCCCCCAACTCCCCGAGGGGCTCGGAGCAAGGACCGGGCACCAGGGACCGCCCTGCCATCCCCTTCCCCCATCCCTGTTACTCACGGCAGCCCTGGGCGAGCAGCAGCAGCAGCGCCGCCGAGCACCAAGCGCCCGGGAGAAGCCGCATGGCTGGTGGCGGAGCCGCCGGGACGGGGCGGGACGCGGCCAGTCCTGCCAGGGGGAGGTGGCCCCGCTGGTCCCGCCCGCGGCTGGGGCGGTGGCAGCCGGGTCCCCTCCCCGCCTGGCACCCTCTGCTCTCCGCCTGGACCTCCCCCTGCATCTCCGCAATCACGCTGGGACTGTCCCCATCTGTCGCCGATGAACCCTCTCCGGCTTCTCCCCGCCCTCTGCCTTCGGGACTCCCCGTCCCGTGTCCCATCTTTCCTCTCCAGCGTCTCTTCCCTCTGATCGGAGAGTCGTAGAATAGTTTGGGTTGGAAGGGACCTTAAAGATCATCCAGTTGCAAACCCTCTGACATGAGCAGGGACGCGTCCCACTAGTTCAGGCTGCCAAGGCCCCATCCAACCTGACCTTGAACACCTCCAGGGATGGGACAGCCACAGCTTTCATGGGAAACCTGTGCCAGTGGCTCATCCCTCTCATGGTGGAGAAATTCCTCCTTACACCAAACCTAAATCTGCCCTTCACCAGTTTATACCTGTTCCCCCTGATCCTATCACTGCAAGCCTTTATGAACATTCCCTCTCTGGCTTTCCTGTAGGTCCCTTTCAGGTAGTGGAAGTTCACCATAAGATCTCCTTGGAACCTTCTCTTCTCCAGGTTGAACAATCACAGAATCACAGAAGAGTTTAGGTTGGAGGAGACCTTTAAGATCATTGATTCCAACTGTAAATCTGACACTGCCATGTCCACCACTAGACAATGTCCCTAAGTGCCACATCTACATATCATTTAAATGCCTCCTGGGATGTGAACTCCTGGGATGTGAACAAACCCAACTCTCTCAGCCTGTCCTCATATGGAAGGTGCTGCAGCCCTCTGATCATCTTTGTAGCCCTTCTCTGGACGTATTCTAACAGCTCCATATCCTTCTGTTGTGTGTTCCAGGACTGGACATAATACTCCAGATGAGGTCTCACAGGAGAGGAATAAAGGGGCAGAATCCCCTCCCTTGCCCTGCTGGCCACTCTTCTTTTCATAGAATCGTAGAACAACCAGGTTGGAAGAGACCCACTGGATCATCGAGTCCAACCATTCCCATCAAACACTAAACCATGTCCCTCAGGACCTTGTCCACCTGTGCCTTAAACACCTCCAGGGAAGATGAATCAACCACCTCCCTGGGCAGCCTGTTCCAATGCCCAATGACCCTTTCTCTGAAAAACTTCCTCCTAATGTCTAGCCTAAATCTCCTCTGGTGGAGCTTGAGGCCATTCCCTCTTGTCCTGTCCCCTGTCACTTGGGAGAAGAGCCCAGCTCCCCCGTCTCTACAACCTCCTTTCAGGTAGTTGTAAAGAGCAATGAGGTCTCCTCTCAGCCCCCTCTTCTCCAGGCTAAACAACCCCAGCTCTCTCAGCTGTTCCTTAATGTGTTATAACATTATAATGTTATATGTTATGTTAATATGTTATGTGTAGCATTAATGTATTATAACGTGTTCCATTGTGATGTGTCTGAGTCAAGGAGGGAAAGCAACTGGCATGAGAACTCACCAGCAGGCTGTGTCCAACCCCCATACCATGGACAGGGACACCTCCCGCTGGTTCAGGTTGCTCAAAGCCCCATAGAATTCAACCTTATTTTATTTTTTTCTTTTAGCCTAATTAGGCCCCCTAGTTCGCATTTGGTGAGAAGAGGTGTGTGCGTTATACTTCTGACATCTTCATGCCTTTGTTCTGCATTGCTTCCTGTGCGGTTCTCATTACCAAACTGGGGAGGGACTGTTTACAAAGATTTGTAGTGAATGGACAAGGGACAATAGCTGTAAACTGAAGAGGGGCAGATTTCAACTAGGCATAAGGAGGAATGTCTTCACAGTGAGGATGGTGAGGCACTGGCACAGGTTGCCCAGGGAAATTGTGGCTGCCCCATCCCTGGAGGTGTTCAAGGTCAAGTTGGATGGGGCCTTGGACAGCCTGATCTAGTGGGAGGTGTCCCTGCCCGTGGCAGAGGGGTTGGAACTGGATGATTTTTAAGGTCCCTTCCAACCCAAACTATACTATGATTCTACCTGTAGATCAACATGTGTCTTTTTCCTGTGAATTTTCTGATATGATCCTCCAAACCTTTTGTTTATGATGGCAGGAGGAACAATATCTACAGCAACCCTAACTGCAGTAAAACTTAGAAATACTAGTAAACCATATGTTGCTAAGTATAAAGGCCTCTGTTTGGTTATAGAGGCAAAGATTAGAGTGAGAAAGAATATTGTTTTATTAAAGTAGTATGTCTTTAGAGGATAAAGCTATTAATTACGTAAGTCCTCTTGCACAACTCCAGTGAACATCAGGCTTTGAACAGATTGGAAGCAATTTATTTTGGAATAGCCTAATTAACATTGCTCAACTTGTGTATCTGCAGGAAGAGAGGAGTTTAGGCACATGGAACAAAAAGTCATAAGCTTGTGGGAAGTAGCTACATAACCTGTTGAGTTGATGAGATAAGAGGAACTGAGATGTATTGCAAAATAGTAGAGGCTCTGCTGCGTAAAGGCAGGAGTGTTGGAAGATCTTGTGTTGATCACTTTGATGTAATCTTGTTCCGTTTGGTTTTTATTGTACTGTGGGAGGTGAATTTCTGGCAGTGTATCTGGAGGTGGTTGGGAGTTGTTTATATACTGGCAAAGAAACATCCAGGGGAAAATTTAGTGGAAGTTATAACCTCCTTATGGTATGTGCTGTAATTAATGATTTCCCATATAGATTCTAACCTAAAACTAGGACTGATGACCTTTTTTTTTTCTTTTTTCCTAATTTTGTACATGATATTAAGTGTTAGGAGCAGCAAGAATGGGGCTACCCTACAGTGCCGATGATCTGGGTGCTGACGGTCACCACAGGAACTCACCAACCAGGTCATAGTCCCACAGGACCTGAGGAAGGCAGAAAGGTGATGAGCCTGATCCAGGGAGCCCAGCTGGGAGGGAACAGCAGGAGATGTCTCAGAAACAAGGCTATGGTGTAGGTCCAATGTCATTTAGGGGACAAGATAGAAAGCTACCACATTTGTAAGTCTGAATTTCCTCCAGGAGAACCAGTCACTAAGTCAGGGTAGCTTTTCCATCAGGCGTTGAGACAGCTTTGTGGAGATGGTGCAGGTGAAGCCAAACATCCCCAGAGAAGGGTTAAGTCACAAAGATAATCAGTAAAAACCAGAGACACTCAATTGGAATGAGGAAGATTCTTTTTATTCAGCAGCTCCAGGGCAGTATTAACTCACAAAGATGACCAATAAAAGCCAGAAATGCACAACTGGAAAAAGGAAGAGTCTATTCACATCTGAAACACAATCCTCAAGAAAAACCTACAAAGGCAAACCTGGGAAACAGAAATACTGATTCCAGTCAGTATTGAAAACTTTGGACTGAGTATTTACACGGTAGAAGTTTTATGACTGCTATAGTTTTCCATACACATCAACATACAAACTATTAACTCATTGCTGTCCCACAGAAGTTCACTTCTATAATCTGTCATCTCTTCTAGTTAACATACTTGATCAGCTGTCTTCTTCTCTCAAGGTTTGTGAGGAATGTTAATTTAGGGTATACCTGAAACAGTCATTCCCAGCCTGTACTTAGCTTGATGTCTGCTGTACATGGATCCAACTTCTCAAAGAAAGTTTCTTTCCCACCCCAAAATGTCTTATTCCAAATATGTAATAGATAACACCTTGTTTTACAAATCATGCAATTTTTGTATTCATAGACATCAACTGCTAGCTAACAGCAATGATTTTTAATCAGGAATATATAAGAACATGCAATATGTTTTACTGAAACACTAGCAAGGATAGCTTTAATTCATGTATCTTGGCAATGCGAAGTTAACACTTGAACCTATAGGAGAAATAAGAACCAAGGTTTACCAAAATATAATAATAAAATAATTCACAACTGGATCAAGCTGGGATAAATCAGTCCAAGGAGGTTATTCTCCCTCTGTAATCAGCACTAGTGAGATCACTCCTTGAATCCTGTGTTGAGTTCTGGGCTCCTCACCACAAGTCCAGAGAAGAGCAACGAAGCTAGTGAAGGGACTGGAGAACAAGTCTCATGAGGAGTGGCTGAGGGAGCTGGGGTTGTTTAGCCTGGAGAAGAGGAGGCTGAGGGAAGACCTCATTGCTCTCTGCAACTACCTGAAAAGAGGTTGTGGAGAGGAGGGAGCTGGGCTCTTCTCCCAAGTGACAGGGCACAGGACAAGAGGGAATGGCCTCAAGCTCCACCAGGGGAGGTTCAGGCTGGACATCAGAAAAAGAATTTTCACAGAAAGAGTCATTGAGCACTGACAGAGGCTACCAAGGTAGGTGGTTGATTTGCCTTCCCTGGAGGTATGTAAAAGATGGGTGGATGAGATGCTAAGGGGCATGGTTTAGTGGTTGGTGGGAACGGTTGAACTCGATGATCCTGGGGATCTTTTGCAACCTGGTTATTCTGTGATTCTGTGATTCTGTGTGATTTTTATAGGCCCCTTCAGGTACTGGAAGGTCACTATAAGGTCTGCTTGGAGCCTTCTCTTCTCCACACTGAACAACCTGAACTCTCTCAGCTCCTCCTCATATGGCAAGTGCTCTGGCCCACTGATCATCTTGGTAATCCTCCTCTGGACCCATTCCAACAGCTCCATATAATTCCTCTTTTAGTATTTGATAGGAACGGTTGGACTCGATGATCCAATGGGTCTCTTCCAACCTGGTGATTCTATGATTCTATGATAACTGGACACAATACTCTGGATAAGGTCTCAGTGAGAGGACCTGATTTGAATGGATAATTTCAATGGTTGATATAGAGTGCTTTTGTCTTATACAGCAGTTTTCCCATGTAGATCAAAACATTTTATGAAAATTTTATGTTGTGGATGTTTTGACTCTTCAGTTTCCAGTGAAAGTGCACAGATATTTTAGTGAGCTTAAGATGTTCAGCAAAATATCTAACCTCTTAAATACCACAACACAACGCTGTCATTCTGTGACAGAAAGAGGAGGCTGTTGGTTGAGTGCAATGCAGGCTCCTTACAGAGGTTTGTAATGATCTAAGCTAGGATCTAGTTAAAATAAAACCAACAAACACCAAACCAAAAAACCCACAAAAGCTTAATTTTCAGAGTGTCTGGAAAGCTGCTCAGTGGAAAAAGACCTGGAGGCGTGCCCAGGTGGCCAAGAAGACCAACAGCATTCTGGCTTTTATCAGAACCAGTGTGTCCAGGAGGAGCAGGGAAGCGATTGTGCCCATGTACTTGGTGCTGGTGAAGTCACACTTTGAGTACTGAGTTCAGTTTTGAGCACTTCACTACAAGAAAGACCTCGACATGCAGAAGTGTGTCCAGAGGAGAGCAATGAAGCTGGTGAAGGGGCTGGACCACAGGTGTTGTGAGCAGCAGCTGAGGGAACTGGGTTCGTTTCATCTGGACGATGGTAAAGATTTAGGGTTCTGTAATTTGTATCATATGATACCTGAAATTAAATTTGAAGTAATTACAAAAATGGTATTTTTTCTGTGTTTCATAGTCATAGCCTATAATTTAAGTACATACAGTAAATAAGTTTACATTCACTCTTTGTACCTCTCTGATAGAACAAATCCTAGAAGTAGAAATAACATTCTTACATTGAGCACAGGCCTGTTGAAAATGAGCTGTAATAAAAACTTTACAACTTCCAGTGCTTGATTTATAATGGCTGCAAAATTTCTGCTTCAGCTCTCTAAATTACTCAGAAAGATGCATTTTGACACTTAAGGTTTGATTTATTAAACTACTATTTACTTTTATGCAGCTTCTTTGCATAGTTTACTTCGTAAAAGAAAACTGTTCTTGAGAGTGCACATTATAACTAATGGGATTGAAAGTCTGAAAGAGCTGTGGTGTTCTCAGAATCAATGAGTAGAATATATTGCAATATATTTCATTTAAAGAAAAATAGTGGCACCATTTTACAAGTGAAAAGTTAACTTTCAGAAGTTAAGGCTGCCTGGAGCAATGTCAGACTGGCAAAAATACTCTAGAGACAGGATCCTCTCTGAAAAAAATGTGTTTGGTCTAATTTGCCACTTCCAGGATATTCATACTGAACTTCCTAGGTGATTTTTTTAGCTTGTTAAATAATCTAGTGCCAAGGTACTACTTGGGACATTATCTTCGCTGTCATCATGAGAATTTTGATTAAGACATCTAAGGTCTGTATCTTGTAACTGAGCTGCAAGCAGAAATCTGATTACCACTTATGTTAGTGTTCCCAAATTATAACATGTGGTTAAATTAGAGGAGAGAGGAGAATATTATTTTGTACTGCTACCTCTCCTGTAATAACAAAGAGGCCAAACAAACAGAACTGAGGGCCAGTTATTGGAGATACTGTGCAAACATGATGAAACATGTTTAACGGCCGAAAGATTTACAGCACAGTTTAAACTGAAGAGGTAACAGGGCAATAAAGATCTCAGGAAGCTGGTATGCAAAGGTTAGGATTAGTGCTTTAGGTGATAAGTATGTTGGATCTCTAAGCGCGGTAGAGTGCTTTTGTAGAATCCCAATATTAAATGAAAAAATGAAGATGAGCAATGTAATGCAGGGTGGAAATTGTGTGGGCTTTTCCAGTGCTTAAAGGTTGTGTGAGAGAACCTGGAGAAATGGTTGAAGTGACCTAGAAAGCAGCAAAGATCTGCGTCATTGGCAGAGGCTTCTGAATAGGTTACCACATTCCTCAGCTTAACTATGTAGAGGATGTGCAAAGGATCCCACATCCAAAGTGTTTCTATGCTCTAGACATTGTACTGTGGGAGCAAATAGCTCAGTGGAAACTATTGACCAATATTTATCCATTATCTTGAACATGATTAGCAATATGTGTGAACTCTGAGCTGTTTGAACTAGTGATATGATACCAGCATTCTACTTCGTAACCATAGCAAACACAAATAAGAGCAATGATTTCTTCCTTGATCATTCTGACTTCGTAGAGAAATTGATATCTTCCTTATTGTCATGAGATATCCTACCCACTGGTAAATAAAAACTGGATCTTTTCATATCAGGACTGAATAAGGGTTTGAAAAATTATCTCAAAGAGAACACTAGGTGGTCGAGTTTTATTTGCAAAGCTAAGGCATGTTTGAAAGATATTAATGTACTGCTGTCACAGCATTTTGATTTATGCTCAAATTATTACCTAACCTCATTCCCAGGAGGTAAAAACTTAAGTCTTCTAATGAAAAGTATCAATCCTGATTCCTGTTTCTGGTACTAAAGGTAAAAATGTAGAAAATAATAATAAAAAAAAAACTAGAGAGAAAAACGTACACCATTTCTTCATGACATTATGATTCCTTCCTACTTCTTCTTCTGCTCTTTCCATTCATATTCAGAACCACTAGAAAATACTAAGAGAAACTTGAGGGAAAAATGTTTCTGATAAGCCAAATTAACAATAAAAGCACCACTCTTGTATACTTCTCTACTGTTAATTTTTAAAGAAATGTCAGTTCATAGTGTCTTTTTCTCCAACTGTTAAAAAAATAGAACAGCATTGGGAACATTGAAGTAGCACCAGGCAGTCTCTTAATGTATTTTGCAACAATTTTCCCTTTCATCCTTAACTGCTCTGTGTTGTTGTAACCACCATGAGAAAGAAAGGCTCTGCTAATCATAAAGATTACAATTATAATGAGAAAACTTTGAATGTATGTTTTCAGCAGTAGCTTATTTTCTTTTTTTCTGTCTAACTGTAGAATTTCCCATCTGACACTTGGCAGGACCAGGATTTCTGAGCTTCCTTGTCTAATAGGAAGAAAGAGATCTTGTATTACTGGTATCCATAAAATTTAGGTTCCTGGGGTGACGTTCTTTGTTACTCCTTTGTGGCTCACATTACCCATGGTGTTACTGTCCATCTACTTGTCCACGGTACTTCTCATCTAAGGGAGTGAGTATTTCCAGACTCCATTTTTTTGAAGCTCTTGATCATAAATCTAGGTTATTCTTTCCATACGGATAGTATGAAGACTACCAGTAATTGTCTCTACCTTTTCATTTCTCATCACTACTAGATTCCAACAAATTTTCCCTTTTTTTTAACCACAAGTAGGTCTCAGGAAAAGGTTCTGGGGATACTGCAGAGTTGCTGCTATCACTTCCAAAGGGAAAAATGGTTATGTTACCACTTTACTGTGTCCTTATGTTATAGAATCATAAGGTTGGAAAACACCTCTGAGATGATTGTGTCCAACCATACCTATCTGCCCCTACCTGTCTTTTGAATACCTGCAGGGATGGTGACTCAACCGCCTCCCTGGGCAGCCTCTGCCAGTGCCTGAGAACCCTTTCAGTGAAAACTTTTTTCCTAATGTCCAATCCGTACCTCTCCCGGTGCAGCTTGATGCCATTCCCCTTTGTCTTACCACCCGTCACTTGGAGGAAGAGATCTACACCCACTTCACTACAACCTGCCTTCAGATAGTTGTAGACAGTGATAAGGTCTCCCCTCAGCCTCCTTTTCTCTAGGCTAAACAACCCCAGTTCCCTCAGCTGCTCCATGTTGTTCTCCAGCCCCTTCACCAACTTTGTTGCTCTTCTCTGGAAATGCACCAGAACCTCAACATCCTTCTTGTAGTGAGGGGCCCAGAACTGAACACAGTATTCGAGTTGCAGCCTCACCAATGCCAAGTACAGAGGCAGAATCACCTCCCTGGACTGATTTATCCCAGTTTGACCCAGTTGTGAATTAATTCCACTTTATAAATGCTGAACATTGAAAATTTTGTTAAGAATGTGAGACTACACTTGGAGTAAGTCTAGGAGTATAAGTCAAGTGGACAGAGGAGAGCAGGGCCTCAGCAAAATAAGTCAGTGTGGGAAATCATTGAATCATAGAATCACCAGGTTGGAAGAGACCCACTAGATCACTGAGTCCAACCATTCCCACCAATCTCTAAACCATGCCTAAATCCATGTTTTCTTAGGTAGAAGAAAGAGATTTTAGACCATGAGATGACTATGTAGAATGTGTTGAATCCAAGATTCTACTTGAAATTCTAGGGCTGGAATTCTGGTGGAATTAATTTTGACTTTTTATAGACGTCAGTAACCTATATCTGAGCTCAAGTGAAAAATGAGTTGTCTTCCTAGCCAATGGAGAGAATAGACATTTTTAGGGTAGAGTTTTCTGATTTCTTCTGGGCCTCTGCAATAGGATAACATTAACTGCTCCTGAAAATGCCAAATAGAGAAAGAGTGCATCCTTTGTTGCTTTCTTTAAATGTACCCTTCAGTTATTCTAAATTATTATTTTTGTGTTAAAACCTGCCTCTAGTAATTTCAAGATTTTGGGTCAGTTGGCTGATTCCCTTTGAAGGAAGACAGGACAGTCCCGATTCAGGCTCTCCCTGATCCCATATCTTGTCATCCACAGATGACAAGAATATTGTGTCTTCTTTCTCAAAGCTCATTTTTGCAATGAACAAATTGTTTCTTTATCTGGTAACCACTGATTTCAGAGTAAAGGTTCAGCTCTGCAGGAAATATTTGCATGAAGTAATATATAATGGGACATGGTTTAGTGTTTGATAGGAATGGTTGGACTCGATGATACGATGGGTCTCTTCCAACCTGATGGTTCTATGATTCTATGATAATCAGAAACGCCACCATGAGACTGTGCTGTAATGGAAAACAAAAGATGTTTAACATCAGAAACTCCAATTTATCTTCAGAGTTTTTGCACGAACAGCAGTTAATGAAATGGGCAAAAGCTTTTAGCAGTGTACTGTTTTCTGTAATTCATGTCTGAACTGAGTAGATTGATATTGAATGCCAACTTTTTTCTGCACCACCTCACTTTGTTCCTAGATAGAGAAGCATAGAATGGTTTGGATCAGAAGACCCTAAAGATCACCCAGTTCCAACCCCTCAGCTATGGGCAGGAACACCTCCCAACAGATCAGGCTGCTCTCTCTGCCTTGTGTGAAAAGCTCCATCTAGAGAAAGCCAATTGCAACACCACAGATCCCTTTCACCCAACAGAGCCTCTAGGGCTGGATGGTGTCCTTGGATAGCTGGACCGTGACTCTGAAAAGAACTTAGAAGTCTTGGTAGATAAATAGTTGCACATGATCTTCCACAGTGAGGCAGTAACTGAGATGTTTAATGCAATCCTTATGTGAATATATAAGGACGTTTGAGGAAGCAGAACTGGGGATTGATGGGGGTCATCTGTCTTTTTTCCACCCTTTTATTTGACATTATAGATGACTGCAGGAATACATATAAATTTCAGGGGCCTACAAGTTAAAAACGATGCTGACAGCAGCAGATTGAGTAGAAAACAGCAATATTTGTTGAAAATATAATTTATTTTGTTTAATGCAACAAAAGTGGTCTCTGCAGTGAAGGGGAAGAAACGATCAGCAGCTGCACATTCAGCTTCTGGGAAGGACTCTGGAGACAGACAACTCAGTGTAACATTCCCCTCAGATCGATGCCAAGAATTGTGGGATGTAGAAATGCTGGGGAAGGGTGAGTATGGCTGCAAAGAAAGGAGCAAACAGTAGTAAGCGTGTTAATCATTTTGGCTCTATCAATATTAAGCCTTTTTCTGTATTGGTATTCTTTTCTTCTCCCACCTCTTTTTTTTTTCTACAGTAATTAAATCTGGCATAACAGTAATTAAATCTTGAGTAATAGCAATTCTTTGATTAAACTGCTAACAATTCTTGGCTTTGCAGGCAAAGTATTTCCTTTTGCCAACAGCAAGATTTGCGATACTGGCCATCATTTGCCTCCATGCCCCTATGTTTAATAGCTGTTAGGTTACCTAAATATATCTAAACATTCCAGACTACATTTATGAATATTGTTTCACCACTAGTGAATATCCTGTCGTAGTAAATTCCACACCCGAGTTACTTGCTTTGTAGAAAAAGTGCGTCCCTCTTCATTTAAGATCTATAATGTTGAATTGGGAGTTCTTTACTTTGTAAGTTAGGAAAAATAATGAATATCTCATGACACTCTGTATCAGCTCTGTCAGATCCCCTGTACTCCAAGCTGAAGACCCCTAGTGTTTTTTTGGTTTTCTGATATGGATGAGCTTCCCTATTTTCCTATATAACCCTGAGCAGCAGGCTGTTTTTATTTACGCTCCTTGTTTTATTGCCTGCAAACTTTATTTTTAGGGCTGACAGAAAACAGTAACAGCTTCCACCCTCAGATAATTTTCTTCAGTCTTTTCCAACAAACAGTGATTATCTGTCGTTCTCTGGCTTGTGGTGTTTCCTGCTGTAACAATACTCAAAACAGATAATATTTTCTCTAGTCCTTTGCTAACATTTTTACTTTCATAGATAAATCCAAAATAATTCCAATGTTGTCAATGGAGCTATTTCAGATAGATGTTGCTGAACTTGAAAACAGAATCATAGAATCATAGAACAGTTTGTTTTGGAAGGGAGCTTAAAGCCTGTCCGGTTCCACCCCCCCTGCCATGGGCAGGGACATCTCCCACCAGCCCAGGCTGCCCAAGGCCCCATCCAACCTGACCTTGAACACCTCCAGGGATGGGGCAACCACAACTTCCCTGGGCAACCTGTTCCAGTGCCTCACCACTCTCATCGTGAAGAAATTCTTCCTTGAGCCTAGTTTAAATCTGTCCCTCTGATTGCTATTTTCCTATAAGTCCTAGGCACCTCTTGTACATGATTGTATCAAACATAAATCAATTTTTCCCTCTCAGAATATCATAGAATCATAGAATCATAGAAGCACCAAGTTGGAAAAGACCCACTGGATCATCAAGTTCAACCATTCCTATCAAGTACTGAGCCATGACCCTCAGTGCCTCGTCCACCCATCCCTTAAACACCTCCAGGAAAGGTGAATCAACCACCTCCCTGGTTAGCCTCTGCCAATGCCCAGTGATACTTTCCATTGAATATTTTTTCCTAATGTTCAGCCTAAACCTCCCCTGGTGCAGCAGTCCATGTTTGATGAAGTAAGCTCAGGATACCTCAATGACTGGGTAAGTCCTAGTAACACCTTCTCTAGAGCAATAACTGTGACTTTCCAGTAACAGGAGTAAAGCTCATGCTTTATATGTAGATGGTCAAAGGACCCATCAGAAATGTTAACACATTTGAGAGTTCATTTGCTGCTCATTGTACTATTTATCTGGAACAGTAGGACAAGCAAAATAAAATTCAAAACTCTACCAAAACAAGATACTGTGTGATTATCCGTTTATTCTTCTGTAAGGAAGAGGAGGGAGCAGATGCTGTTTAAGTAAGTGGCATAAAGCACTTAGATGTCCTCAGGTACATACCAGAGAGAGCATGTAAAAACTTCACAGAATGCAGTAGAATAAAGTGAAGAAGGAGAAGGAAGAAGCACCCTTGCTAAATTTGCTCTTATTCCTAATTTTCCTTAATGGTGAGATGTACAATAATAATTACTGCTGTGGGCTTGAGGACAGGTAAGATGTGCTTTACAACAGGGTGTCAAGCCAGTGCAGTTTATCGAGCTGTACCACTAGATGGAGGCAGATATTGCAGAGTTCATTTCTGGTGAGCAGGGTGAAGTGTGCCAGTGACAGTTTTCCCCAAAGGAGAGCACCTCTATGAGAATGGAAGCATAACAGGAGCTCAGCAAGAGGTAAGATGCTGCTGATAGCTCATTAGTGATACCTTTGCCCTCTCTGAGGACAAAAACCCTGGCTCCTACTTTATTTCACAAGCTCTGGATGTGCTGAGTGTTACTGTCTCTTAGAGATGACTCCTTCAAGACACAAAGGTTCCTCGCTGCCACATTGTGCTGACCTTGCTGCAGGATCAATGGAACCTGTCTCCCAGGTGTGTTCCATTGTCAGGAAAGTCTACCTAGGTACACACCTTTGGAGTTTCATCCGAATCATAGAATCATAGAATCATAGAATCATAGAATCACCAGGTTGGAAGAGACCCATCAGATCGTCGAGTCCAACCATTCCTATCAAACACTAAACCATGCCCCTCAGCACCTTATCCACGGATCCCTTAAACACCTCCAGGGAAGGTGAATCAACCACCTCCCTGGGCAGCCTATTCCAATGCCCAATGATGCTTTCTGTGAAAAACTCCTCCTGATGTCTAGCCTAAATCTCCCCTGGCGGAGCTTGAGGCCATTCCCTCTTGTCCTGTCCCCTGTCACTTGGGAGAAGAGCCCAGCTCCCTCCTCTCTACAACCTCCTTTCAGGTAGTTGTAGAGAGCAATGAGGTCTCCTCTCAGCCTCCTCTTCTCCAGGCTAAACAACCCCAACTCTCTCAGTTCATACGGAAATTGTTCATTAGAAAACAGATCTGCTACTTTCAGTCAGGTATTTGTTCTCATGCCTTCCTCATCTGTCAGTAGAGTGCCTCTTCCAGTATGGTGCATGTGTTGTTCCATGTGGCAGTAGGAATGGTTCTTTCTGCCCAGTCTTACTTCTGATTACATCTGTATTCTACGTCTGCTTTCTCTTAAGAAGCACCAGGAAGATGCCTGTGCTCTCAGAATAATATCCACTTAGCACTAGCTGCTTCATCCTTGAGCTTCACGTGGAAGAAACCATAGAATCATAGAATGGTTTGGGTTGGAAGGGGCCTTAAAGATCACCGAATTCCAACCCCCTTGCATGGGCAGGGATGCCTTCCACCAGACTAAGCTGCTCAAGGTCCCATCCAACCTGACCTTCAACACTTCCAGAGAGGAGTCAGCCACAACTTCCCTGGGAAACCTGTTCTAGTGCTTCACCACTCTCATCATGAAGAAATTCTTCCTAATGTCCAGTCTCAATCTTCCCCCCACCCGCCTCCCCAATTTAAAGCTATTCCCCCCTCATCTTATCACTCCATGCCCTTGTAAAAAGTCCCTCGCCAGCTTTCTTGCATGTTCCCTTCAGGTACTAGAAGGCCAGTAACTGGAAATGACTAGTAACTGATGGGAGTGTTTTCAAACTTCTGTCTTATCAGAAGTAGTAAATTTTCTGAGAGGGGAGCACTTGAAAGAACTGTGCTTTGTATCCTTGATGCTCTCCATATCTCTGTCAGTGACTTATCCCAACCATCCCACTAGCTGGGCATGGTTGGGCTTAGATGGGCAGAACTAACAGGAATTCTTTATGGAATTCTTTATGGAAGAGCTCTGGAGCTCTAATTCTCTCTCATCCCTTCTTTGGCTGGTTGCTCCCTCTCCTTATGGAGGGGGTGGCTGTAAGCTTGCTCCTTTGTCATTGCTGGAGGCACTTCTGAGGCGATTACAGAGCAGTGGGGATCCCATGGATGGTGAAGATCCTTCTTCTGATGCAGTACCTTGAAGGTAGTGTCAGGTAGGAAGGGAGTGATTGAAAAAGCTCAGAAGGAAAGTAGGAAAAGATAGATTCCCAATATGACAGAGAGGAATTGACCTTCATTCTTTACAACTTGTTTCACGCCTCTTCCAGCTCATGGAGCCAGAAGGAGAAAACCGCAGCGATCAGTGGGTACCCAGAAACTTAACTAGGAATTAGGTCCATCTCGAGTAGTGTATTAATGTTCAGATGCTGTTCTAGGAAATGTTTATAGGACGTGAATCTTCTGTGTACAGGTAGGTTCAATTTGCCTCCTCTTTCCACTCACAGACCTTGAATTGCAAAAGATGTTGCCACTTTCATGTGTCCCACAAGTAAACTTCCTTCTCTCACGTGTCCTGCACCAAACCTGGAGCTAAGAAAAGATTTTTTCAAGCGGTATGTGCCCTTGCATCACTAGACAGCAGCTCTTGCTTGAGCTGGAAAAGGTTTTTGAATAAAGTCTGGGAAATGCTGTCAAGCTTTTGAGACTAGAATTTTATGGGCATTTGGCAAAAATACTGAGGTAGAAGAAGCCTTCTCTTCCCGTCAGTAAGCATTAAAAACTCCTAACAGAGAAACCATTGGACGCATAAGAGTTTATCGTGCTAAATATGAGGAAAAGCGTTTGTAGACCAGTGCCTGTGTGTAAAGTAAGTTATTCTCATCCAAATCCTTCCCAGCTTCTCCCAGTGGAGAGTTTTCTTGAAGTTTCTCAGATGATGCTTTGCTCAGGGACATAGGAAGGCACGGCAATTTCTCCTGGCCTTGAGAGACATGGATGAATTCTCCTGTGTCATTTCAACTGTCCAGTTATGGCAGGAAGACAGTCATCCAACCCTGCAGCAAAGAGCAGCTCAGATCCCCAGGACAGCTATCCAGCTCCAGTAACCAGGAGGTTTTCCTAGTGCTTCCAGAGTTATGCCTGCCTATGCTTGTTTTTTTGGTTTTGGCAGTATGGGATTAGTCTTCCAAAGGATGGAAGGAGAATTCTTGTTTGTTTTTTTGTTTGTTTGTTTTAATTTCAGAACTGCTGAGAGGTATTTGAATATCACAATGGGAAGTTTGTTTGTTTTAATTTCAGAACTACTGAGAGGTATTTGAATATCACAATGGGAATCCTAGTCCACTTCTTCTCAAACCTGGTTCTCTGACAAGCCAGGGAGGAGATGAAGTTGAAAAGCTGTTCCCTTTGGGGAAGCATCCCAGTCAAAGCTGAAGGAAGCATCGTGGAGACCGTCTCCTCTGTGTGTGAGCTGTATGGGAAGCTCACTGTAGTTCTGAGGAAGCAACAGTAGGTACTGTGAAGGGTGAGGACATGCATGGGAACTGCATGTAAGCCAGGAGTAGGGTTTGCAGCTCCAGCATTCAATGCACACAGGCTCTTTATGTACTTAAAACTATTAAGAAATATATTTGTCTGTCTGTCTATCACACATACAGGAATTATTTAATCCCTCAGTGAAATGCCGGAAGTAAAAAATAAAACCCAACACATTAGACAACAGAGTACAGAAGTTTGGAGGTTTTTTAATTGCTAAGTTTAACTGTATAAAGTGCAAATAAATCAATGTAAAACTTTAGGGAGAGAAAGTGCAGTCCAGGAATATACCACTTTAATTAGAGGATTAAAATGATTTTGGAACACCAAACCAACTGAATGTGAATTCTTCAGTGTTTTTGAAGGAATTCTTCAAGAGTTTGATGACTTTTTCCCTGTAGGAAAGAAACACGAAATTTAGAGACTGTACTGGAAATGGACAATGCAGACAACTATTTTATCCTTAGTGTTCTTCTACCATGCCCTGAAGAAGGTGATGCCTTAGGAAAAGAAAATCTGGCAGTTCACCCAGTTCTGGTTATGCTCCACTCCTACTGCTGAGTAGTTTCTGCCTTCACTGAACCGTCCTGTTGACTTGGTAAGCGGCACTGTATCTCCCATTTCCCTGCCAGTAGTCCCATGCACTGGAATAGCTCATTTGCAGAGCCAGGTCCACAAGATTTGTTTGGCAATATCTAGTTGTGCATGAAGACAGTGCACCAGCTACTGCACTGTTGCTCTATCACTTATTGGTTGCAGTGGGGACACAGCATGGAAGGAACATAGTGGAAGGAGTGTACAGGAATGTATTGTTCCCACGTTTGTTCCCCCTCTTTCTTTTTGGCATTATGATGTAATCTGGGACAGTAATGAAACCTGTACCACAGTAGGTTTTATCTTGAATATCAAATATCATTATGAATTTACCATATAACTTCTGTATTCCTCTCCTGTCGTCCTCTGGAAGTTTGAAAGTTGCTGGGTTCACATATTTATACATAGGGTACATCAGAGCTTCAGGGACATTTGAATGAGCAAGTCCCAAAGAATGGCCAAATTCATGAGCAGCAACAAGGAACAAATTGACTTCTGCAGCAAAGAAGCAGAGAGGCATGTTAAAGGTATGACATATCTTTGTAGCATACAAAGAATCAAAGTAGCAGGAGAATATTTATCTTTCATTTGCTTGGAATTGAAACCGCAGTGTTTTGATCAGTTATTACTGAGCTTTCATATGTGACTATAATATTTTTATGAAAACATTACTGATACCTTGCAAACACATCTAGGGACTTGGAGTCTTTTTCAAACTCTGCTTTTAGTTAACTTAATTCCTACAAGCAAGTCATTGGACCTTTTCATAACTCAGATAGAAAACAGAGGCTCATAGCCCTTGCTTGACCTGTGAAAAATGCTTTAAAATATGACAGCACAGGCATTAGGTAGCTGCTAATGATAATGAAGCACAACTACTGAGAAAAGCAGTTGAAAAGAACAGGAATATTTGTAATGAAATGGTACCAAAGCATGAGAGTTATGGAAAGCATTTCCTATAGCTGTGTTCTTCTAACAATATTTGCCTTTCCCCTTCATACACACATGTGGGTTTTACCTCGATTGTACTCTGACCACCTTTCATCGTCATCAAAATGAGCATCTCCACCAATCCCATCTCCAGGTGCAAACGCATGGGCTAGTGTGTTACCTCTTCCATCAAAAGGATATCCATCACCATGTTCTGCATTTGAAAGAAACAGAAGTCATAGAATCATAGAATCATAGAACAACCAGGTTGGAAAAGATCCACTGGATCATCGAGTCCAACCGTTTCTATCAAATGACACTGGCTGTAATGTTTAAATTCAGCAGATGAGAAGTTAAAAACCATTACAGCTTGCAGGATCCTTTCTTAATTTGACTGCCCGATTAGTGATTCAGTGAAGAGTAAGTATAGGACTCTTTGCTGTTTCTATGCAGTCATACAATTGTAAGCCTGGTGTCTGATACTCACTTATAGTTAGTTGACATCTATACTGTCAAAAGATCTGGAGAACAAGTCAGCTAACCTTAAAGTAGGCACATATTTGTCTAAGTTGAGCCAATTTAGGTTCAAGATACAAAGAAAAGTTATGTCTTCATTCATGCATCATTCTGGATCACAACTGAACTTCTGAAATTACTCTACTAGTGGTCCACATTTACCTTCCTTTGACTTACACCTTGGTTTGAGTGCACCAATATGATTTTTTTCTGGAAGAAAATCAACCAGAAGATGCTAACTATGGCCAGACCTAATGCATCCCAGCTGCCAAAGACTGTTCAGAACCAGAGTAAGTACAGAACAATGCAAACATTCCTGAACATGCCTGAATCCAATCTGTGGTGACTGGCTCTTCGGAATCAGCTGTTTTTCTTTTCAGATCCTTTCCCATTAGTCTGCACTTATCATTGAGGCAGGACAATGGCCTTGAACATCTAAACTTAGGTGCCTCCTTCTGGAGCTGAATTACCCCTTCATTTCACAATTGTCACTCTGAAAGGATTTTCTAACAGTTCCACAGCAATAAAACTATATCATAATATGATTACGTAATTATAATTGTAGGGAAGGGCTGGAGCACCTCCCATACAAGAACAAGCTGAGAGAGTTGGAGTTATTCAGCCTGGAGAAGAGAAGGCTCCAAGGACCTGAAGGGGGACTCCGAGAAAGCTGGGGAGGGACTGTTTATAAAGGCTTGTAGTGATAGGACAAAGGGTAATGGGTATAAACTGGAGAGGGGCAGATGTAAACTAGACATAAGGAGGAATTTCTTCATGATGAGAGTGGAGAGACACTGACCCAGGCTGCCCAGGGAAGTTGTGGCTGTCCCATCCCTGGAGGTGTTGAAGGCCAGGTTGGATGGGGCCTTGGGCAACCTGGTCTAGTGGGACGTGTCCCTGCCCATGGCAGGGGGATTGGAACTAGATGATCTATAAAGTCAACTTATAGATCCAACCCAACCCAAACTGTTCTATAATTCCATGATTCTCTGAAATTCAGTGGCCTGATAAAGTGAAGATAAAATGTATGTAGACTTCAGTGTAATTCTAAATTCTCTGATTTTTCTTAAAGCTGTGACTCTAAATATATATACTTTGAGTCACAGGTGGATTACTGCATTTTAAAAATTACAAGTATTCTCACCACCACGTGCAAAAGCAATCTCAATGTCTGCTACTTCCCGGTATACTCTTCGGAACTGCAGTGGAGTCACATCGCTCCATACTTTAAAAGCCCTTTTAATTGCATCATCCACTTTCTTTTCGGGGAGATCAGGTGTATAGTTGAGAATCCTGGCAGCGAAGGGAAAGAAATTAATGTCATTTAGATTGTGAAACAAACCCACATAGTGAAATGCAAATCACCCCATTTCCCTGTAAAACCTGAAACATCACTAACCTATAAGTCAAATGTGTCTTTCTCCATTTTGGACTTTGAGGAAATGTTTGGTAATCTGCTACGTCAGGGACTCCACATCTGGGCTTTTTAATTGTTTCTTCTGTTTCTGCATTTAATTTTCCAGTTATAGTCAGGTGGAAAAATCTCTGCAACTCTTTTATCCTCTCTTCTAAGGTTAGAGTTCGTGATTTTGGATTAATTGGAAAGAATTTATCAAGATATGCCTGAAGGAGAAAAGGGAAATGACAATCAGTATATGTATCCTTGATCTTTTCGTAATTATATTTTTCAATTGATTGAATTGTTTCATCAGTCATGGCTAGTTTTTGATGTATTTTTTCTTACCATTTTAGTTTACCAAATGCTATTGTCTCTGTAGTATAGATTAGCATACATAGAAAGAATTGCAACAGCAGGGAAACAATTTAAGCAATCAATATCACTTTAAGTATACACAGTTTACTGAACATTTGAATCCAGAGCCTTCCAATACATTATACATAATATTTTTGAGATGTTTTGAAAATGACATATTTCCCCTTTATTTACCAGTTGGACTTTGGTCTCTTTTGTAAGTTACTCTTAGGATATCTAAGCTAGTCATCAAGCTTAAATTACTTTATGTCACCTCTGCAAAAACTGTTGTGGCAATGTAAGATAAGACAGCAATATAAACAGATAAGAAAGGAACATAGAAGCTGAATAAAAAAATCAGGTTATTCATAATACAGTTATGTTTTCCCCCTGGCAACATACCTTTACACGCTCAGAGCCCGCGTTGCTATGCAATTCTGTGCTAAGTCGTGCTGGAAAAGCAAGACTCCCAGGTAGGAGGATGGCAGCACAAAGTAGGAGGTATCGCATAGTGCCCAGCTTGCTATGCTTTGCTACAGGAGAAAGGGTTTGACCGTCTGTCTTCCAAGCTCACAGCTAAAAGGCTTATATAGATCCTGATAGCTCCAAGAGGTAATTTCCTATGTGAGTCACTTTTTGGTGCTATTAATGTAATCTCATCACTATTCAAAGAAGTAAATGAAAGCATGTTAAACAAATCTTTCTTTGACTTCCCTGTTGATGTCATGTCACAGCTAGCAGCCAGCCTTGGCTCTCTCTTTTCACATTATTCCATTAGAGAAACCACAGGGTCATAAGGAAGTTCACTTTCTGTAACTTCATCAGTACAGTTACTGTATAATCACTTCTTACTGCACTTCCCCCAAGTTCCTTATGCACAAAGGTGTTTTGCAACCACCTTTTGGCTAGACAGCTTGCCTTTATTAGTTGATGGATGGGATGATGGAAGGGATGATGGATGGGAGCTTCAGTCCTTGAGCGGGACCAGGACAAGCTGGAGAAGCGGGTGTGCGCGAACCTCATGAGGTTCAACAAGGCCAGGTGCAAGGTCCTATACCTGTGTCAGGGAAATCTGTGGTTTCAATACAGGATGAGGGATGATGTGGTTTGAGAGTAGCCCTGCAGAGAAAGACTTGGGGATACTGGTTGATGAGAAACTTGACATGAGCCGGCAGTGTGTACTCTCAGCCCAGAAGGCCAACTATGTCCTGGGCTGCATCAAAAGAAGCATGGCCAGCAGGACGAAGGAAGGAATTCTGTCCATCTATTCCTCTCTTGTGAGACCCCACCTGCAGTATTGTGTCCAGTTATGGAATCCGCAACAGAAGAAGGATATGGAGTTGTTGGAATGGGTCCAGAGGAGGGCTACAAAGATGATCAGAGGGCAGGAGCATCTTCCATAAGAGGACAGGCTGAGAGAGCTGTTGTTGTTCAGCCTGGAGAAGAGAAGGCTCTGAGGAGACATTAGAGTGGCTTTCCGGTACCTGAAGGAGACCTCCAAGTAAGCAGGGGAGGGACAGTTTAAAAGTGCATGGGGTGATAGGACAAGGGGGAACAGCATCAAATTGGAAGGAGGAAAATTTAGATTAGACATTAGGAAGAAATTCTTCATGATGAGGGTGATGAGGCCTTGGCACAGGTTGCCCAGGGAAGCTGTGACTGCCCCCTCGGTGGAACTGTTGAAGGTCAGGTTGGAGCCTTGAGCAGCCTGATCTAGTGGAAGGTAGCCCTGCCCATGGTAGATGGGTTGGAACAGGATGATCTTTAAGGTCCCTTCCAACCCAAACCATTCTGATTCTATGGTTCCATCTCACTGAAACTAATGGCATTTCCTAGGAAGCATGCACAACACTGTCTAGGTAATTTTTCTGAATTAAATTTGCTTGTGAGTGGTCTTATGCTGCAGGAAATCCAGTTCAGTACAAGAGGTTTCTGCTGTTTTAATGGTGCTAGGAGAGAGGTCTTTAGATGCGCCCTTTAGAAATAGGAGACTAAGGGAAACCTTTGCCCCTTTCCTCCCAAATGAGATGACCTTTCAGGATTATCTTTACATTAGAGACTGAGATAGAAGACATAACTTGCAAGAATAGGTGAAAGCTCTCAGGAAAAGAAACAGCTTATCCTAACAAAAGTGGAGCTATTTTCTACCTCTGACTATACCAGTGCAATCTGAAGCACTGGTAGAGAAAAACAAAACTGAGCAGGGCAGCCACAACCTCCCTGTTCCCGAGACCAAAGCTGGTCTCAGCTTTGCTCCACCAAACCTGTCTGGAAGTGGTATTTCTTGAGAAACAGGAACATCAATCTGGCTTGTAATTTTTTTTAGGCAGTGCAGTTTGTGATGTGTTGCCTCTAATCTGAAAGGAAACGCGTATAAATGGGAAAGGACCGTTACCGTTCCTCACCACAGCACAGCTTGTATGGGTATAACTGAACATATGTGGAAAGGTTTGTGGGTTACTGGCTTAAGTCCAAAGTATTTCTGACTGATGTGAGGAGGGAGACTTTTATTTCAGAGAAAGAATATCTATACCAAAATACCACTGAATTAGGCAGGAGAGGACTATGCTACACAGTGATGACTTGAAAGAGTTGCTAAAGGAATGAGGCTTCCACCTGAATGAATACAGACCAGGTACCCCTCATGTGATCATTTCTATACATTTTTATATGCTTAGAGAGTCTATCAGTTTAGAATTTTTAAAGATTGATGAGGAAATAGAATCATAGAATCATAGAATCATAGAACCATAGAATGATTTGGGTTGGAAGGGACCTTAAAGACCATCCAATTTCAAACCCCCTGCCATGGGCAGGGAAACGTCCTACCAGACCAGGCTGCCCAAGGTCCCATCCAACCTGGCCTTCAACACCTCCAGGGATGAGGCAGTCACAACTTCCCTGGGCAACCTGTGTCAATGCCTCAGCACTCTCATAGTGAAGAGATTCCTCCTTCTGTCTAGACTAATCTGCCTCTCTCCAGTCTATAACTATTGCCCCTTGTCCTGTCACTACAAACCTTTGTAAACAGTCCCTCCTCAGCTTTCATGTAGGCTCCCTTCAGGTACTGGAAGGTCAAATAGCTGTTTTATTTTTAGGTTCGTCTTTTTCTTCCTCAACAACTGACTTTATCTTGGGTTGTGCCAGTAAAATAAGATCTGGACCAGGGTATGGACTGTAGGAGATGAGGATGTGTTCAAACCACTTTGAACTCCATGACTTTAAGGTGTGGTTTTGATTATATCCTCATACATGCAACAGGAATTTGAAAGAGTCCAGAGCCCCATTCCAGCTGACAGAATATTGAGCAACTCACATATATCTTCAACAGGGCCGTTAGCAAAACTGAAAAGGAGAGTTTAAATGCTAGAGCTCGCCAAGAAAGGACCAGCATAATTTTCCATTTTATTTTCTACTGAAAATTTGAAAGGGTTTTGATGAACATTGGGTGAGAATTGGAATAAAAAACATTCCATGAGGGGAATTTTCACAGAATCACAGAATCACAGAACAACCAGGTTGGAAGGGACCCATTGGATCTTCTAGTCCAACCATTCCTATCTAACACTAAACCAAGTCCCTCAAGACCTCATCCACCTGTGCCTTAAACACCTCCAGGGAAGGGGAATCAACCACCTCCCTGGGCAGCCTATTCCAATGCCCAATGACCCTCTGCTTGAAAAACCTCCTCCTAATCTCCAACCTAAATCTACCCTGGCAGAGCTTGAGGCCATTCCCTCTCGTCCTGTCCCCTGTCACTTGGGAGAAGAGGCCAGCTCCTTCCTCTCTACAACCTCCTTTCAGGTAGTCGTAGAGAGTAATGAGGTCTCCTCTCAGCCTCCTCTTCTCTAGGTTAAACAACCCCAGCTCTCTCAGCCGCATCTCATAGGGTCTCTTCTCCAGCCCCTTCACCAACCTTGTTGCTCTTCTCTGGACTTGCTCCAGAATCTCAACATCCTTCTTGTGCTGAGGGGCCCACAACTGGAAACAATATTCAAGGAGCGGCCTCACCAGTGCTGAATACAGAGGGAGAATCACCTCCCTGGACCTGCTGGTCACACCGTTTCTGATACAAGCCAGGATGCCATTGGCCTTCTTGGCCACCTGGGCACACTGCTGGCTCATGTTCAGTCTGCTATTGACCAACACCCCCAGGTCCCTCTCCTCCTGGCAGTTTTCCAACCAGGCTTCTCCCAGTCTGTAGTTCTGCATAGGGCTGTTGTGCCCCAAGTGCAGGACCCGGCATTTGGCCGTGTTAAACCTCATGCCGTTGGACACTGCCCAGAGGTCCAGCCTGTTTAGGTCCCTTTGCAGAGCCTCCCTACCCTCCAGCAGATCGACACTTCCACACAGCTTTGTGTCATCTGCAAACTTGCTAAGGGTACCCTCAATGCCCTCATCCAGGTCATTGATGAAGACATTGAACAGGACTGGACCTAGCACTGAGCCCTGGGGAACACTACTTGTCACTGGCCTCCAGCTGGACTTAACACCATTTCCCACCACTCTCTGGGCCCGGCCATCCAGCCAGTTTTCTACCCAGGAGAGTGTGCGTCTGTCCAGGCCAGAGGCTGACAGTTTCCGCAGCAGAATGCTGTGAGAAACTGTGTCAAAGGCTTTACTGAAGTCCAGAAAGACCACATCCACAGCCTTTCCCTCATCCAGTAGCCAAGTGACTTTGTCATAGAAGGCGATCAGGTTGGTTTGGCAGGACCTGCCTCTGGTAAACCCATGTTGACTGGGCCTGATCACCCGGTTCTCTTGTAAGTGCTTCATGATAGCACTCAAGATCACCTGTTCCATAATTTTAATTTCTTTGGTTTCAAAAATAGCAGAAACCAATCTAACTCTAGTAAGATCAACATCAAAACGAAACAGATACTGGAACAGCTCTGTGAATTTTGCAAGCCTTAACTTTTTGTTTTGATCTTGAATGACAAAAACTGTTGTGGGTCAGGAAAAAATATTTCCTGCCCAAACACCGCAGTCATTATTTACATTCAGCAGAAAACCTTTGCCAAGACTAGACATAAGGAAAGTTTCTTCATGATGAGGGTGGTGAGGCACTGGAATACGTTGCACAGGGAAGTTGTGGCTGCCCCATCCCTGGGGGTGTTGAAGGCCAGGTTGGATGGGGTCTTGGGCAGCCTGGTCGCGTGGAAGGTGCCCCTGCCCATGGCAGTGGGGTTGGAACTGGATAATCTTTAAGATCCCTCCCAACACAAACTATTCCTAGATTCTATACCAGAATAAGACTTGTGTAGAAAATGTTTAAGGAGGTCAGAAGAAAGGGTGTTAGAGGCAATAATAGAAGGTTCTGTAGACACACAGTGAAAGTAATAGCACTCCATTACTTAAAATTCTGTTAACAATACTCACAATATTTCCACTGAAATGCTTATAGTTGCTGAGGTGAGTAACCTTACTGTGGACAAAAATGCTTCTTGAAACTATGTCCTATGAGGAACTGGTTGATCGACATTAGAACTTTTGTGTTCTAGAGAAAAGTGCATATATAGAAACTAGGACCTGAGCTTCCTTTGGACATGAGTGGGATGAAAAACTGAAGTAGGACTGAGTGATTCAGTTGTGAATGATCACTGTTTCCTGGTCATTTGACTTGGATAGGAGGCTCAGCTGGATTCTGCTCAACTTCAGTGCAGCCAACAGTGGAGATAAGTCAGGTCAAGAGCTGCCCAAATGTCTTTGTGAATGTGCTGGATCTGGCTGTGCTCGAGTTAACTTTCTTCATAACACCCTCTGTGGTGCTCTGTTTGGCTTTGGAGCTAAACCAGTGTTGATAAGACACTAGTGCTTTGAGTAATGGTGAGTGGTATTTGTAGAGCATCAAGGCTTTCTCTCTATCATGCTCTGCCCTCACAGGGTATGGAAGAGGCTGAGTCGGCTGGAAGGGGACACAGCCAGGACAGCTGATCCATGTTGTCCAAAGGGATATTCCATGTGTTACGATGTCATGCTCAGCAATAAAACTGGGTTAGCAGAAGAAGAAAGTGGAGTGTGGGTTGTCTTCCAAGGCAGTCATTCCCTGGAGACTGGTTGGACATCAGTCTGCTTTGGGAAGGTGGTCAACTTTGCATCTCTTCTCCCACTTTCTTTCACTCATTAAGCTCTCTGTATCTCAATCCATGTGTTTTCTCTCTTTTGCACTTCATAATCTCTCAGCTCATCCCAGTGTAGATGGGGACTGAGTGAGTAGATATGTGGTGATTAACTCCTAGTTGTG
This sequence comes from Coccyzus lansbergi, assembly GCA_033558105.1. Lineage (NCBI taxonomy): Eukaryota > Metazoa > Chordata > Aves > Cuculiformes > Coccyzidae > Coccyzus > Coccyzus lansbergi. Next base: position 249,709 of record JAUMJK010000220.1, on the reverse strand, counting down.
ATCTATCCACTCCAGTGAATATCAATCAAAAACAACAGCCAAAATCTCTCAGGAATTGTTTTGTTTGGGTCACTTGTGAATTATGCAATGCTGCATTTAACATCCTACCAAACTAGATAGACCTGGATTCTTATGGTCTCCAGGACACCTGACTTGTCTTGTTCCGGTATCTGGTTATGCAATTTGACTACCACAAAATAAAATGCAAATGTGGTAATTATTTCTGCAGAGTAAAATGTGTTTTTTTTTAGCATTGCAGTTTCTTGAGGCTAAGTCCACTGAGGTCTACTTCATAACCTTCCTGGTATTTTTCCACAAAATGAACCTTCATCCTCCTCTTCATCTCAGCTTCACGTGGCATGCTTTTTAAGATGCAAGGTGGCCTCTGAGCAACAGAAATCTGAAGTCCCCTCATGGTTGTTCTGGACCATTTTTCTTGTCTGGGGCCTAGACTGCAGAGGGAGGCACTTCTCCATGGCTTCTGCACTCGATTTCCATAGATTTTACTCCTGAGGGACCTCTCTTTGAAGGAGTCAGGGGGTAGCCTAGGCTGTATATGCTTTTTGCAGGCAGCGTGAAGGTAAAAAACTCCAACCGCCCCTGTCCGGGCACCAAGGTCCTACCAGGGTTGCTTGACACTGTGTCAGTCCATCCCTGGAGATAGGTAACCTAGTTCTTCTCTCCTGTTTAGCTTGATCAAGGTGTATTGAAATATTTCTAACTGGGGTCTACCTCATGTCTCATAGCTTTTGGGGAGAAAATCCTTGAGGAAGAGATTAGATGTTAAGGTTCAGCACAAATGATGTGACAAGAACTAACACAATTAAGATAATAATAATTAAACCATCAAACTTAGCATGTCTCAACTTGTGGATTGTGTCTCACCATCTGCTTATGGTGTCTAAAGTTGCTTTGCATTTCATGACTTTGTGTTTACAACTGTTTAATTGGGACATCATGTGGGAAAAACATGTAAATATAGGGACGAGTTTTTACAGTAATAATCTTGAGCAATAAACCACAAGGGAAACGACATTCTGGTAACTGTGTGAGTTCTGACATCCTCATCCTTTAATTTGTCTGCTCCTTTGGTCAGTGATTAGGAGTCTCTTTCTCTTCCCGCTAACAGACACATATGGATCTGTCAAAATTTTCCACAGAATAATTTGCTTTGTTCAATTTAAATTGAAGTCATAAGATGCAAACTTCAGGTGCTTGCAGTCTTGCCTTCCTCCAGAAGCGCATGTACAGGACATAGGGAAGGGAAGAGGGCAAGAGATCAGTCTGTGGCATTTCACTGCAGTGTGGATCCAAACCATAGAATCATAGAATCCCTTGGTTGGAAAAGACCGTTGAGATCATCAGGTCATACCATACCTGTCCACTGCTAAACCATATTCCTAAGCACTTTATCTACTCATCTTTGAAATAACTCCTGGGATGGGGACTCAATCACTTCCCTCCAGTGCCTGAAAACCCTTTTAGTGAAGAAATGTTTCCTAATGTCCAATCTGAAACTTCCCTGGTGTAACTTGAGGTCATTCCCCCTTGTCCTATCACCTGTCACTTGGGAGAAGAGACCAACACCCATCTTGCTACAACCCTTTCAGGCAGTTGTAGCCAGTGATATGATCTCCCCTCAGCCTCCTCCTCTCTAGGAAGAACAACCTCAGTTCCCTCAGCCACTCGTTGTAAGACTTGTTCCCCAACCCCTTGACAAGCTTTGTTGCACTTCTCTCAATGTACTCCAGGACCTCCATGTCCTTCTTGTAGTGAGGGACCCAAAACTGAACACAGTATTTGAGGTGCCACCCCACCAGTGGTGAGTCCAGGGGCACAATCATTTCCCTGGTCCTGCTGGATGCACTTTCTCATACAGACCAGGATGCCATTGGCCTTTTTGACCACCTGGACCACTGCTGGCTCATATTCAGTTGGTTGTCAGCCAACACCCCCAGGTCCTTCTCTGCCAGGCAGCTTTCTAACTGTTCTACATCAAGTCTGTAGTACTGCATGGGGTTGTTGTGTCCTAAGTGCAGAACTTGACACTTGGCTTTGTTAAATCTCATCCTGTTGGTCTCAGACCATCAGTCCAGTCTGTTCAGATCCCTTTGTAGAGCCTCCCTACCCTTAAGCAGATCGACACTTCTTCCCAGTCTCGCTTGCTGGGAGGAAGAGAGGCTTAACCGCCTTTAATTTGTGAATTCCCTTTTTGTAGCTGGCAGTCCCCATCGATTTATAAGTCTGGCTCAACACTGCCTTCAAAGGACTGAGTCAAGATGCATGCATCTTGTCTCCATAAACCCATATCCTTTCATGTAGGAAACCTTTAACTTAGTACTTGGACTAAGGTAACCTCAGACTGCCTGTAGTCCTGCTGCAAATCCCTCTGATAACAGCAGAGTCCCATCTAAATCAGGCTGATCATATCATGGTGTTGCAAGGGCAGGGAGGGTGCACTGGTAGCATGGGGAGAGGAGCATGCTGCGCTTGGTCTGTTCACAATAAACGTAACCCAGACTAAAGAGGAATCAAAGTCTGAGGCTTTTCCTGACTCACCCTGAGGATCTGCACGTGTCCATCACATGCTGGGAGAAGTCTGGCTAGAAAGCTGCCAGGAGGAGAGGGACCTGGGAGTGTGGGTCTACAGCCTACTGAGCATGAGCCAGCAGTGTGCCCAGGTGGCCAAGAAGGCCAATGGCATCTTGGTTTGGGTCAGAAACGGTGTGACCAGCAGGTCCAAGGGAGGTGATTCTCCCTCTGTACTCAGCACTGGTGAGGCTACTCCTTGAATCCTGTGTCCAGTTCTGGGCCCCTCAGCACAAGAAGGATGTTGAGGCTCTGGAGCAAGTCCAGAGAAGAGCAACGAGACTGGTGAAGGAGCTGGAGAACAGACCCTGTGAGGAGCGACTGAGAGAGCTGGGGTTGTTTAGCCTAGAGAAGAGGCGGCTGAGAGGAGACCTCATTGATCTCTACAAGTATCTGAAAGGAGGTTGTAGAGAGGAGGGAGCTGGGCTGTTCTCCCAAGTGCCAGGGGACAGGACAAGAAGGAATGGCCTCAAACTCCACCAGGGGAGATTTAGGCTGGAGATTAGGAGGAGGTTTTTCACGCAGAGGGTCATTGGGCATTGGAATAAGCTGCCCAGGGAGGTGGTTGATTCACCTTCCCTGGAGGTGTTTAAGGGATGGGTGGATAAGGTGCTGAGGGGCATGGTTTAGTGTTTGATAGGAATGGTTGGACTCGATGATCCAATGGGTCTCTTCCAACCTGGTTGTTCTATGATTCTATGAACAATCAGTTTAGTGATGATGGAGGCCAGGGTTTGAACGGCAGAGTAGAAAAGCAAGAATTTTTCTCCTTGTGACCTTCACCTGTGCTGAACCTCATGGACTTGTGTAGGTCTTTGAAAGAAGTGCCAGGAGTACAAATAATGTCAAGAAAAAATTTGCATTTAACATGATTTGCAAAATCCTATTTCTGTCAAAAAATTAAACAACCCTGAAATACCAGAAATTTCATAGACTCCATTCTGACCTGCAGTAAAGCAGTTCCAGAGGAATTGCAGACTTACCATATGCTCTAGTAGGAAAGATGTGAGATTGAACTTGAATATAGTCAACAAATGACCATTGCACAGGTTTGATTCGCCTTGTGTATTGCAGGGAGCTGAGGTTCAGCAAAGAGGATTGCAAGAACGTAAGACCAACTGTATATGAATACATAGGTAATACAAATTTTTACACCATTTTTTCCTCTATAAATTGTTAGGTATGATCATGATCTTAGAATCATAGAATCATAGAATAGAGTTGGTAGGGATCTTAAAGATCATCCAGTTCCAATCCCCCTGCCATGGGCAGGGACACCTCCCACTAGATCAGGCTGCCCAAGGCTCCATCCAACCTGAACTTGAATACCTCCAGGGATGGGGCAGCCACAGCTTCCCTTGGTGACCCGTGCCAGTGCCTCACCACTCTCATCATGAAGAAATTCTTCCTTATGTCAAGTCTAAATTGGCACCTCTCCAGGTTATACCCATTGCCCCTCATCTTATCACTACAAACCTTTGTAAACAGCTTTCTTGTAGCCCCTTCAGGTACTGGAAGGTCACTATAAGCTCTCCTCGTAGCCTTCTCTTCTCCAGGCTCTCCCCAACCCTCTCAGCTTGTCCTTCTATGGGAAGTACTCCACCCCTCTGATTATCAACTTGTCTCTGTTCAAATAATTCCTGATTCACAGCACTGATTCATGGCTGGAAGCTGATAGCCTGCTGGTAAGACGGGTCTTCTGAGTGTGAGATGAGTCCTATTTTATTCCTACAATTTCCAGTAACTTGAGTATAAAGACAGTGACATTGCCCTGTCGGTAAACTGGGTTATACCCGAGATGACCTTTCACCAAAAATTCTCTTCCTTAAGCAGAGTTGCAACCTCTGTTTCGTACAAAGCAAAACTGCGCTGAGTTTTCTAAGATGTTGCATTTTGTCTTTGGTATCATTTAAAAGCAAAACAACCATTAACGGGCTGCACAACGGGATAAAAACTGCTTGCACTCATGCAGCGAGGAGTGAGTCACAATCAAGCCTTGCTAACTTTAAAACAGTTATTCATGTAAATGCTCACCAGCCTGCATGGTTGCTTAACCAGATCTCACATGAGTAACTGTTTCTCACTCCCTTTCTTTCAATCTGAAGGATAATGCTGGGCTTCATTGCATGTCACTAGGTTCTTAAAATTGCACGAGTTAGTTGTGTCTTGTAGGCATTTATTGATCACTCTCAGCCATAGGGGGCACTTAGCTGGGCAGTTCAGATGTTGCTATTCAATCTACAGATACCTGTCCTGTTTCCCATCCTGCAGACTGTCATCCATAGTTATAAACCTCATATTGTTACTGCTTCTTCTAATAATGCTCCTGACTCAGTCTGTGATGCATTTATCTGAATACTGTGTGCAGTTCTGGGCCCCTCACCACAAGAAGGATGTTGAGGCTCTGGAGTGAGTCCAGAGAAGAGCAATGAGGCTGGTGAAGGGGCTGGAGAACAGGCCTTATGAGGAGAGGCTGAGAGAGCTGGAGGTGTGTAGCCTGGAGAAGAGGAGGCTGAGGGGAGACCTCATTGCTCTCTACAACTACCTGAAAGGAGGTTGTAGAGAGGAGGGAGCTGGGCTCTACTCCCAAGTGACAGGGAACAGGACAAGAGGGAATGGCCTCAAGCTCCACCAGGGGAGATTTAGGCTAGACACCAGGAGGAAGTTTTTCACAGAAAGGATCATTGGGCATTGGAACAGGCTGCCCAGGGAGGTAGTTGATTCATCTTCCCTGGAGGTGTTTAAGGCACAGGTAGACAAGGTGCTGAGGGACATGGTTTAGTGTTTGATAGGAATGGTTTGACTCGATGATCTGATGGGTCTCTTCCAACCTTGTGATTCTATGAATATATAGTGGAAAGGTAGTAAATTTGCCATTAAAAATGTTTGCTTCATGAAAACATTATGAACATCATTACATCATTGCCTCAAGGAACTCCATTGAGCATAGAAACATCCTCTCATCTTTTCAAAAATTTTTATTAACCCTTTCTTTATTATGGTCTAATATTCTACTTTACCATCCAATGTGTTTTTCCACATTTCAGTTTGTTTATTGGTCTCAGGAAGTCTCTTCTCTGCATCATATAAAATTTCCCAGTCTGTTAGAGTTACTTCCAATCAAACAATATTGGACAAATGAGTATTTTACAATAGTCCACAAAACTTATATTATGACACAGACTTGATAGGTTACAATTGATTATACCAGGACTTTGGCAGTCTAATTTGTAAAGAACTCAATAAGTACGTTACTACACACACATAAAAGAACTTTAGTGTTCCTCTAAAAGAACCTTAATATCTAAATAACTTTTAACTTCCTGTAAATACAACCTCATGCCTTTTGTGTGGCAGTAACCTCAGGCAAACCATTGCTCAAGTAAAGCCCTATCCTTCTCATTTTTCTTTGTTCCAGGAAATTAATGTTCCTTTGTTCTCATCCTCCCAAAGAAGCGATAGTCCAGAATCAGGACGCATGTGAGACACCTAAGCAGCACGTAGGTAGGTGTTGGTGTATTTGGCTTACATGGTGAGGTTTTGGTAACGTGTTGGCTGCAGGCACGGTCTATGTGACCAAGACACTGGGAGCCAACCAGACACAACTGGACCTTCAAAATCAATTTGACATCATTATATTTTCTCTAGAAGCAATTGTGACTGCTAGGTAATTATGGGTAATCACAGTTCAGGAACAATAGGCTTTTGTGTATTTTAATTCTTTACCAACCACTACATTAATGTGTAACAAAAGAAGATTATGCATTAAAGGAAGACTCTATCCAGTCCTGGCTCTGTATCCCAAAACTTTGCTGCAAGCAGAATTTGCTTTTTTACATGATGCAAGTAAAATGTTTTTTTTTTTATGGGAACTAAGGAGGAAATTAGCCTAGGGGATTTTTGTTGCCACAAATAAACAGCTCCTTGTAGTTAGAATTAATTTGTCATGGCATCCTGTCTGAGCACGACCTGCCCCAGCCTGTTGTTACTCTGGCTTGCTGTGGACATAGCTGTCATTTACTGCTCTGCTAAGGGTGGAATGACTTTGGCTCTGTTGAACTAGTGATGATAACCATGACAAGGAGAAAATACCAGTATGTCCAGTATGTTTTATACACCTCCAATACAGCTGGTTTCCTCTAGTTTAAAATAAGTTTAAATTCATTGCTTGTGTATTGGGAAACCAGAGGTGTTGGACGAGGGGGCTGTTCTCTGTGTAGGTCACAGCAGGACGTTAGCCTGGATTGTATATGAAACTTGTGAGGCTCAACAAGGCCAAGTGCAAAGTCCTACACCTGGGTTGGGGCAATCTGTGGTTTCAATACAGGGTTGGGGATGATGTGGTTGAGAACAGCCCTGCAGAGAAGGACTTAGGGGTGCTGATTGATGAGAAGCATGACAAGCCAGCAACTGGTCCTCATAGCCCAGAAGGCCACCGTGCCATGGGCTGCATCAAAAGAAGTGTGGCCAGCAGGTCTATTTCTCCCTAGTGAGACCTAATCTTGAGTACTTCTGGAATCCTCACATAAGAAGGACATGGAGTTGTTGGAACAAGTCCAGAGGAGGGCTACAAGGTGGTCAGAGGGCTGGAGCAGCACCCATACGAGGACAGGTTAAGAGAATTGGAGTTGTTCAGTCTGGAGAAGAAAAGGCTCTGAGGAGAACTTACAATGACCTTCCAGTACCTGAAGGGGCTCTCCAAGAAAGCTGGGGAGGGACTGTTTACAAAGGCTTGTAGTGAGAGGACAAGAGGTAGTGGCTATAAACTGGAGAGGGGCAGATTAAGAGTAGACATAAGGAGGAATTTCTTCACGATGATTCATAGAATCATAGAGTCACTAGGTTGGAAAGGACCCACTGGATCATCAAGTCCAACCATTCCCATCAATCGCTAAACTATGCCACTCAGCACCTCACCTACCCATCCTTTAAACACTTCCAAGGAAGGTGACTTAACCACCTCCCTGGGCAGCCTGTTCCAGTGCCAAATGACCCTCTTCATGAAATATTTTTTCCTGATGTCCAACCTGAACCTCACCTGGTAGAGCTTGAGGCCATTCCCTCAAGATGAGTGTGGTGAGGCAGTGGCACAGACTGCCCAGGGAAGTTGTGGCTGCTCCATGCCTGGAGGTGTTGGAGTTTGGAACTACTCTACAATTCGATGACTCTATGATTCTATGACACTACTTGAAACATGCCAGTTCCCATTTTAGGGATGCAACATCATGCAACTTTGCTGACTTAGCAGTGGAGCTGTCTGGAGGACTCACTTGGCTTATTTATCATGTGATGTAGGCATCCCTGCAGAGATCAGGAAGCTATCCCCATTTCCCTAGTGAGAAACCAACCCACTTGAACATGAGTATACCTTTTTTCAGCACTTTGCTAGCCAATGTCATACAGTAAGACTGCAATGTGTCTTCTTTGTGTGAGCAGAAGAGATTTGCTTCCTTTATCTGTAGTAGACAAAGCTACATTGCTGCCACTAACTTTTCCAAGAGTAACAGAGAAAATGAAATTCAGTTTTCATTTCATAATTACAGATGGGAGAAGTTTCAGTCTAAAGTTAGTGATTAGCTATCAGATGAATCTCTCAGACAGCTTAAGCTCTCAAATTCCTGGGAGATATGTGGATATTCAGAAAAGGTCTCTGGACTTGTAGAAGCCCTATCTTTGAGACCTGCATTCTCACAACCATGTTGTTTGCTCTAGTTTGACAAGAAGGAGGTGTTTAAGGCACGGGTAGATGAGGTCCTGAGGGACATGGTTTAATGTTTGATAGGAATGTTTGGACTTGATGATCCGATGGGTCTCTTCCAACCTGGTTGTTCTATGATTCTATGATTCTAAGCACAATTGCCGTCTTGTGGTACAGCAAGACAGAAGCTTGTGCCTTTTGAGAGAATCCTTAGATATTTTGTGAAAGACAACATTCTGAACCTTTAAAAAATATTTATTCTCAAATTATGCTTACCTTGCAAACACAGCACTGTTATAGCATCATGACTTGTGTTCTAGAGTGGATGAGGATGGACAGGTTACCCACCATAGCTCAGCTGGGCTAGATCTGCTAAATCTGTAGCTTGTGATGTACTTAGAGGTGATGTGGTGTGAAACTAGAACTTTAAACAGCTACTTTACAGCTTCTAGACTCTTTTCCCAACAGCTGAATTTCTTTCATGTAACATGGGAAAACCAATCCAAGTTACATTAGCTCTCAATAATTATGGACGATATCCCTGTAGGGCTGAAAAAAGACTCCTACAATAGCACAACAGCTGGTGTGGAATCACTGTAACAGAAAACAGGATGTCCAAAGCTATTACTGTTCTAAAAGAAGCAATATGCAAGAATTTTATAACAAGTGGAAGAGAAAGTGTGGTAGAAAGCAGGAAAGAAAACATACATAGGCTAAGAATATATACCTGTATAATCAAACCTTTGGCTTTGCCTAACATACTATCACATGTGGTCTTTTTCCATGGCCCCCTTTTTGAAACAAAAGACACAGTGGCTTATGGCACTTCTGAGTCCCCCTTGAACAGGAGAGCTAGTACCAAGCGTAGAGAACTAATTCAGCTTAATCTCCTTTGTTAGCTGGCACTCCTCCATCACCCTCTGCCATAACACAGTCTGTTTAGCTTAAGGTTGCATCAGATCTTGAGAGCACAATGAAACCTGGCTTGGCATTCCAGCCTGGTCTTCTCCAGGCAGCACATCACGCCTGTAATCCTGTCCCCATCCATCAGCTTCGGCAGGATGTTCTACAACTGTGTTGGGGAATTCTAGCTTTCAGTTCAGGATGGGGGATGATGTGATTGAGAGTAGCCCTGCAGAGAAGGACTTCGGGGTGCTGGTTGATGAGAAGCTCGACACTAGCCAGCAATGTGTACTCTCAGCCCAGAAGACCAACTATATCCTGGGCTGCATTGAAAGAAGTGTGGCCAACAGGTCGAAGGAGGGGATTCTGTCCCTCTATCCCTCTCTTGTGAGACCCCACCTGCAGTATTGTGTCCAGTTATGGAATCTTCAACATAAGAAGGATATGGACCTGTTGGAAATGGTCCAGAGGAGGGCTAGTAAGATGATCAGAGGGCTGGAGCACCTTCCATATGAGGACAGGCTGAGAGTTGGGCTTGTTCAGCCTGGAGAAGAGACCACTCTGCAGAGACATTAGAATGGCTTTTGGCTTAGTTCGGTGTTGTGAATTTAAATGCTGCTCTTATTGGATGCTAAGGTCCTATTGTGAGAATTATGGAAAAAACATAGAATCATATAATGATTTGAGTTGGAAGAGACCTTGAAGATCATCTAGTTCCAACCCTCCTGCCACAGGCAGGGATGTGTCCCTCTAGTCCAGGCTGCCCAAAGCTCCATCTAACCTGACCTTCAACACTTCCAGGGATGGGGCAGCCACAACTTCCCTGGGCAACCTTGTCTCACCACCCTCATTGTGAAGCAATTCCTCCTAATGTTTAGTCTAAATCACCCACCTTCCAATTTAAAGCCACCCCCACTAGTCCTGTCACTACAAGCCTTTGTTAAAAGTCCCTCTCCAGCTTTCTTGCAGCCCCTTTCAGGTACTGGAAGGCCACTCTAAAATCTCCTTGGAGCCTTCTCTTCTTCAGGGTGAACAACCCCAAAATGAGCAGGTGTGACACTTGACCTACCTATGCTATCAAATTTTAACAAAACAGACCTAACCAAGTTCCATCTGTCCACTTAATTAAAAACTGGAATCATTTGTGTTAGTGTCTCATTCAAAGCAATTAAAGTGATGGGTTTTATTTTCTCACAGACAAATTTGAGTTTCACAACTTGTTTTGTTATACGGGGTGGAGAACAGGCTTTTCATATCAGCAACCTGCATAAGATAATCTAAGGGAATCTCATAACCAGGGAGAGCAGTACCTGTTTTTTTGAGGCTTTGCCAGGGAACTCATTGTTTATTAAGTCCCCATTTGGAATAAACATGAGGATAAACCAGTTCCTAGTGGGCCAGCTAAATGGTTAACGTTAGACATAAGGATTTGCAGGCATAAAAAAAAATCACAAAATGATTTTATGCACTAGAGTTAGGAAATATAATCAAGCAGAGATTTTTTTTCAACAAAGCATTTGATGGGAAGTACAGGTACCATGAACAGAAGTGATGAGGTCTTCTGGAATTTGCAGGTGCACTTTAAACCAGATCATGATATACATTTAAGTTGGGAATGGGTCATTAGGTCTCCAAGACTTAGTAAAACAGGATGCAGTTTAAAAAGGAGTGGAAGTCATGTGCTGTGGTTGTTGTTAAACATTGCACATTACTGTGTAAGATGAGGAACTGGTTAATAGTTGATCACAAGCTGAATGGGAGCAAAAAAAAGAGAAGTTTTGCTCTCTTGAAAAAGGCAAATATCACCCCGGAAGTAAAATAAATGAAATCATCATTGTGTTCCAACAGGGGATGACAAGTGTCTGAGGAGTGTTTCACATACTTCTGTGCACCATGCGTCTAGGAAGGTGGGGCTCAACTCATGGGAGAACAGAGGTGAGCCATAGGAATGGAATTTAATACAGAAGTTCTGTGGAAAGTTCAAGACAATGCAGCTGCTCAAGTCTAGAGAAGAGAGTGTTGAAGAAAGACTTGATACCACAACATGTGTCATAGGGCAAAGGTGAAGGAAGTGAGTGCTCTGAATAGATTTTTCTTAGCAGGTAGGAGAAATGCTCTAACACCTGTTCACTTGAGGTTGAAGCAGATTGCTTGGTGAAGCTTCAGAATCTCTGTTTCAGTAAATGTTTAAAATCAGCAGGTTAAAAAGACATCGCTTATTTATTTGCCACTCTCCTTGTAGAACTGGAGCTGAATTTCTAAGTGCCATTTGGGATTTAGGAAGATGGGAGCAATGTAATCAGAATTCCGGTACAAATTTTTAGACTGGTGATACAAAAGCAAGTGAGGGATTTTTCAGGTACTATCTTATTTGACCAAATATATAATGCATCACATGCATCATTTTCTTGCTGCATCTGCAAGTATGTAGAAAGATCCTATGTAAAATATACTCATGTTTAAAGTTGGATGCATGCAAAGGAATTCTTAGTATTAAAAGGGACCTTAAAGATCTTCCAGTTCTAACCCCGCTGCCATGATCTTTAAGGTCGCTTATAACTCAAACTATTCTATGATTCTCTGAGATTAAAAATGCAGAAAATGCAGGATTTGAAAGAGGAGGTGAGTGGAAAAGGAAAATATTTAAATGTAGTATTTTTTCACACGTATAATTCACTTTGCAGAAAATACTGACTCTATCAGTCAGCTATGAATACAGCCTGTCAATTACTTCCATTATGCTTGAAACAAAATCACAGAATCATAGAATCACCAGGTTGGAAAAGAACCACAGGATCATCGAGTCCAACCATTCCTAGCAAAAACTAAATCATGTCCCTCAACACATTATCCACCTGTCCCTTAAACACCTCCAGGGAATTTGACTCAATCCCCTCCCCGGGCAACCCTCACCAGCGTCGAACGACCTCCCCTGTAAAATTTTTCCTCCCAACATTCAACCTGAAGCCCCCCATCAGAGCCCGAGGCCACTGACTGCTGCAGTCAGTACTATACAGCACAGAGGAGAGAAGAGATGCTCCTCAGCCGTTGACATTGCATTCACATTTGACTCTGGGCCTCAAAAATCAATAGCCATGATCAACCACATTCATTCTTTTCTTAATCTTGACAATGCTTGTAGTCTTGCACATAATTCAGAAGAACTATGAGCAAGTAAAATTAACTGAAGCGGGTTTTTTTTTTTTTCCTAGATTTCATTTGCATTTTTTTCTGACACATAAGAACATGCAAATTGAGAGCAGTCTTACTGAGAAAGACTTGGGGGTGCTGGCTGATAAGAAACTTGTCATGAGTCAGCAACGTGTGCTCACAACCCAGAAGGCCAACTGTGTCTTGGGCTTCATCAAAAGAAGCATGGCCAGCAGGGCAAGGAGAGGGATTCTGCCCCTCTACTCTACACTTGTGCAACCCCACCTAGAGTATTGTGTCCAGTTCTTGAATCCCCAACAGAAGAAGGATGTGGAACTGTTGGAGCAGGTCCAGAGGAGGGCCGGAGCACCTCCCATATGAGGAGAAGCTGAGTTGTTCAGCCTGGAGAACAGAAGACTCTGGAGAGACCTTAAAACAACCTTCCAGTACCTGAAGGAGACCTCCAAGAAAGCTGGGTAGGGACTTTTTACAAGGGCATACAGAGACAGAAGGAGGGGAAATGGCTTTAAATTGGAAGGGGGAAGATTTATATTAGGCACTAGGAAGAAAGTCTTCACAATGAGGGTGCTGAGACACTGGCACAGGTTTCTCAGGGAAGCTGTGGGTGCCCCATCCCTGGAAGTGTTGAAGGCCAGGTTGGATGGGGCCTTGGGCAACCTGGCCTGGTGGGAGGTGTCCCTGCCCATGGCAGGGGGATTGGAACTCAATTATCTTCAAGGTCCCTTCCAACTCAGACTACTCTACGGTTCTATGATTCTGTGATTCTATGATTCCATATCTATATGATTTTTTGTCTTAAAACTCTCTCTGAAATTAAATGGACTCTTTAGTTTGGATTCTTCCTTCACATATGGTTGGGAACAGTCCTGCAGTGTTAAAGTGAGTTCTGAAGTGTTGGGTGCATGCAGGAAAGCTTTATTCTTATAAATTGTTGTTCAAACCTTAGATTTGTATCTCTATATAAAATCCTTGCTGGAATAAAACTAGTTTTGACCGAAGGTCGATGTGAACATGTGTGCTGAGTGACAGTGTTGTTAGTTACTGCACACAAGCAATTTGGGATTTTTCACACTTCCTGGTTTACCACATTATTATTCTGGACAGGATCCAAAACTCATGGAAATCAACAGAAAGATTTCACCGGTAGATAACTGAGCTGCAGGGCATAGTCCATTGCCCAGAATTCCTCAGCACTTCACTGAGTATCATCTCCTGTTTCTTCTCTTTTGCATCCTCACACATGACTTGGTGTAAAATTACATCCATCGAATGGGAGAAGTTTCCCACGTTGTAACAAAATGCATATTGGATTTTAGCTGACAGTTCTTGTACTCAGGTAAACAGCTCAACCAGGAACCACTGTGTTTTGAACCCAGAGGATAATAACTCTTGGATTTTCTTTCCCTTTTAAATTGGTTTTATTTCAAGTCCCTTCTACACATTAAGTCAAGAGATACCCAGCTATGCTATGAGCAACATATAGTCACTTCCAAAAGTAAATTGTCCTGTCACATGATAAAAGGCACTATAGGTGGGATGATGGATTCACTGAATCTCTTATTCTCTCACTAGTTGCCATTGACAGAGACTTGACTAAACACCAAACTCTCGCATGCCTAGAATGGAGTGAGGTAAGACTTAGGAAAAGTAAGAATTTAATAATTAAAAAGGTTTTCTTTCATAGATTTTGCATGGATGTGTTTCTAAACATTGATATCAATTTGTGTGAGTTCCAAGTCTTAGGTAAAATATTTCAATGCCTTCCCATTTAACTACTCGTTTGTGTGAGGATTGCTTTGTATCCTGATGTAATTGCTCTTTAAAGGTCATAATATCACACAGAGGACAAGTTGTTCTCTTCCTTTGTTTTGGGTGGAAGATGAGCTGTTGATCTGAAGGACCTGAGGGCAGAGTGTGCCTGCCTGGTTCTGCAGACCTCTTTGCTCTGCAGGTTGCAGCAGGAGTCATGACAGCAGCTGGAAGGAGAAGAGAGGCAGAATTCAAGCTGGCATGCAGGAAAACTCCTTTGGGAGTGAGAACTACTTGGTTTATATAGAATGACTAGGTTGGAAAGGACCTCTTAGACCATTGAGTCAAACCATAAACCATGTCCCTCAGCACCTTGTCCACCCGTCCCTTAAACCCCTGCAGGGAAGGTGAATCAACCACCTCCCTGGGCAGCCTCTGTCAGTGCCTTATGACCCTTTCGGTGATAATTTTTTCCTGATGTGCAATCTCAGCCTCCCCTGGTGCAGCCTGAGGCCTTTCCCCCTATCCTATCACCCATTACTTGGGAGAAGAGACCAACACCCACCTCCCTACTACCTCCATTCAGGCAGTTGTAGGCAGTGATAAGGTCTCCCTCAACCTTCTCTTCTCTAGGCTAAACACCCCCAGTTCCCTCAGTTTCTCCTCATAAGACTTGTTCAATGGCCTATTTACAATGCATCAAAGACTCACAGATGAAATTCATGCTGAATGTTAGGACATTTAGGTACCTGTGATGGTAATGGTTGGACTTGATGATCCGGTGGGTCTCTTCCAACCTGGTTGTTCTATGATTCTATGATTCTGTGTAACCAAAACATACCGTGTACTATTAAGGACTTTTGTCTACTGCTTTTTATTAAATCACTTAGATCTGGACTCTAGTGTTTTTCTGCAAGGGGCACTTGAAGTTATTTTGGAGCTTATGGCCTGTGCAACTGGAACAAGATGCCCTTTCTCAGTAGTGCTTGCACGAGAAGGTGACAAAGCATGAGAAGGTGACAAAGCAGGAAGATTCTTGGGCAACCTGACCCAGTAGAAGGTGTCCCTGCCCATTGCAGGGAGGTTGGAACTGGATGATCTTTAAGGTCCCTTCCAACCCAAACAATTCTATGATTCTGTGATTTTCATCACTCTTCTTAGAAGGAAGAATGTCTTTTGGACAGTTGGTTTACAAAAACCAAAAAAAACACAACAAAAAAACACAGGAAAATAAAGCACCTTTAGAAATAGTGTTTGCTCTGACATCAGCTTCTCCACTTTGCAGTTACACAGAGTTCACAGGTGTCACATCATTTCAGTCCCTTAGACATGTTTTGACTACTTGATTCACCTCTTCCTGGTGCAGGTCTGTGTCACTGCATGTAAGGCAAGCCCCCAAAATATCAATATTGATATAAAACATTTATCCTCAGGCCTAGCAAGTTCTGTTTTGTTTATAGCCTCCTACAAGTACTATTAAGTACACCCAAAAGAGCTAGAAATTGTCACTGGAAATTTATATGGGGGAAATTGTCTGCAGAGGTAAAGAAGCTCTAAGTGTTTTCCCTCCTTCATCAGACCCTGAGCAGTTACTCTAATCTTGTTTTATATATTGCTTAAACAGAATAACACAAAGTGTCTTCTCACCTTTTGCCTTAATATGTATTCATTGTGGTCTGAAGGCAATGGTGTGTTTCAATCTAAAATCAAGGTAACAGAGTTATGGGCTACTGTGCAAAGTCTACTCATATCATAAAGCAAAGGTTACATTCTGCTTAATGGGTAAAAAACCCCTACTTTTGGCTACCTGTTTCAAAGTTCTGCTCCTATTCTGTGATTAACATGAAGCTGACTGTTCTAAAACAGTACTTCCTAATGATTTCATTACTCTGATCAACTATGTGTCTTCAGGCCGCTCCTTGAATATTGTGTCCAGTTCTGGACCCCTTACCACAAGAAGGATGTTGAGGCTCTGGAGCGAGTCCAGAGAAGAGCAACGAGGCTGGTGAAGGGGCTGGAGAACAGACCCTATGAGGAGCGGCTGAGAGAGCTGGGGTTGTTTAGCCTGGAGAAGAGGAGGCTGAGAGGAGACCTCATTGCTCTCTACAAGTACCTGAAAGGAGGTTGTGGAGAGGAGGGAGCTGGGCTCTTCTCCCAAGTGACAGGGCACAGGACAAGAGGGAATGGCCTCAAACTCTGCCAGGGTAGATTTAGGCTGGAGATTAGGAGGAGGTTTTTCACGCAGAGGGTCATTGGGCATTGGAATAGGCTGCCCAGGGAGGTGGTTGAGTCACCTTCCCTGGAGGTGTTTAAGGCATGGGTGGATGAGGTATTGAGGGACTTGGTTTAGTGTTAGATAGGAATGGTTGGACTAGAAGATCTTATGGGTCCCTTCCAACCTGGTTGTTCTGTGATTCTGTGATTCAGGAAACAGTTTTTAAGATTGGCTTGTCAGAAACTATTTGTTTCCCTAAAAGTACTAAGCATCTGTGCCTCTTCTTATTCTCTCTGTAGAAGTGAAATACTCAGTCACATTGGTTCCATTTGCTTACTTTGGATGATAATAATATCACTGCACTAATAGATCAAAAGAGTCCTTCATTTTGAGTTACATTCAGTGCTGCTTTATTGTTTGGTCCATTGTGGAAAAAATGTCTAGTTATGACTTCTGTAGCTTATGGATGTTTTGGATGGTGTCATCAAATTATGTCCTCACAATGACAAAATAAATAGAGGTATTGTTAGACCTTCATCATCTCTCTTCTGGGCAGCACTGCTGAAAGCCAAAACTTACATTCAAACGTTTTGTGCTGAAGGGGACTTGTACCTTTCCAGTGCAGGACCAGGAAACCGTACTCATGCTGATCCCTGAGAAAATATTCCAGGTAGAACCAAATACACTGAGGAATAAGAAAGGCTTGTGCAGGAAATTATAGTGGTTCTACCAGCACAGTGATGATACGACCACATCAAACTGTTGTGATGCTGCAGTAAGTATATGCCTTATAGTGCTCATTTGTACAGTATGCTTATTCCTCTTTTCTCACTTCAATTGATGTGCAAATATGTTTTCAGCATATATTAGTTAATGTTTCCTTGAGGTTTTGAAAGATGAGAGGCCATGTGAGTATGACTATGTCAACCACAGTAACAGTGCAGAAGAATGTTACCATTTTCAATTTGCTGAATAGATTTTCTATTTCTTAGAATAGTAGAATCATTGAATAGTTTGGGTTGTCCAACTAGATCAGGCTGCCCAAGGCCACATCCAACCTGTCCTTGAACACCTCCAGGGATGGAGCAGCCACAACTTCCCTGGGCAACCTGTGCCACTGCCTCACCACTCTCATTGTGAAGAAATTCTTGCTCATGTCTAGTCCAAATCTGCCCCTCTCCATTTTATACCCATTGGCCCTAGTCCTATCACTACAAACCTTTGAAAACAGTCCCTCTCCAGCTTTCTTGGAGGCCTCTTCAGGTATGAGAAGGTTGTTATAGTGTCTCCTTGGTGCCTTTTCTTCTCCAGACTGAACAACCGCAACTCTCTCAGATTGTCCTTACACTGAGGTGCTCCAGTTCTCTGATCATCTTCGTAGCCCTCTCCTGGACCTGTTCCAACAGCTCAATATCCTTCTTGTGTTGAGGATTCCAGAACTGGACATAATGCTCCAGTTGAGGTCTCACAAGAGAGGAGTAGAGGGGCAGAATTCTTAAATTAGTCATTGGAGTGATGTATTTCAGGTTTTATCAAAAAGAGGATACTGTTCTGCTGTTTTACCATTTTACATGTCTAAAGCAATAAAGTCAGTTCTGTAGCCAGAGTGTAAGGACAATAAACAACAAGCCCTCGTATACTTATGAAAGGAAGAGGAGAGACTGAACTACTATAACTTCCCATCAGGTTTTCCACATTAAAACTGTTCATCTTTGTCACTTTCCCAGCATTGAGCTTTCCAAGCATATGAAACCCAAAGAAAATTTGCATGTCTTTAATCTTCTTTCTAATGTATATTTTTGCCCTCCCTGGAAAACTATGGTCCATGCTATAAACCTACTGCAGATAATTGTGTATAGAATCATAGAATCATAGAATCACCAGGTTGGAAGAGACGCACCGGATCATCGAGTCCAACCATTCCTATCAAACACTAAACCATGTCCCTCAGGACCTTGTCCACCTGTGCCTTAAACACCTCCAGGGAAGGTGAATCAAACTCAAGGTATGGAAGTGTCAGGCTCAGAAGTTCTATCAGGAACAAGGTAGTCAAAACAAGATATGACAGGGGACAGAACAAGAGGGAATGGCCTCAAGCTCTGCCAGGGGAGATTTAGGCTAGACATTAGGAGGAAGTTTTTCATAGAAAGGGTCATTTGGCATTTGAATAGGCTGCCCAGGGTGGTGGTTGAGTCATCTTCCCTGGAGGTGTTTAAGCCACAGGTGGACAAATCCCTGAGGGACTTGGTTTAGTGTTTGATAGGAATGATTGGACTCAATGATCCGGTGGGTCTCTTCGAACCTGGTGATTCTATGATCTTATGATTCTATGATGTGCCTAGCATCTGAAAGAAAACCTAAGAAGATTGGCATTTTAGGCAAAAAACCCCAACAAATGCATGTGCAGAAGCTGTGCTGTTTCTATTTAGCATTGACATTGACTGAGGAGAGGTGAGTAAGGAATGCAGCATGCAGGAAACCGCTGGAGAACAGAGGAAACCTCGTGGCCAGACTGCATGTGCACCACTCCATCCCACATCCTAGATCATCCCATTGACAGATGCAATGCTGTGAATCTGAGTCAGAGCTTAGTATGAGCATGGGAGGGATTTGGACACTGCAAGTACAAGAGGGAACCAGCAGGACCCAGTCTGCCCCTAAATGGACATGTGTTGGTCAGAAGACACAGAAGCCAGTCTGGTAGAGTTTGCGAGAAAAATCCTGTCTTCAACGTGTGTTAATAAAGCCCAGATACTTATAAGCTAGTGTAGTATCTAAGGTTAGTCCTGATAATGATAATTAAAATAATTTATCACTGGTTATTCCAAACTCAGAGCATGACATTCAAAAGGACGACCAGAAATACTCATCATAATGGTGGTGGTGGTTCAGTCTGAAGCTGATGCACTTGTTATTTGTCTGCTTTTTCATTTCTGTAACTATACCATAGATTTTGGTTTCTGTAGGCACCAGCTGTTTCTCCAGTCAACCAAAATAACCGACTGGAGTCAGATAATTTCCTGGGAGCTAGTTGAGGTCCATTTGCTGCAAGCAGATTCGCTGTCCATCTGATTTGTCTGCATAAGGACTGCAAGCATAGCTTCTCAAGTATCTTCAGTTCTTCCTGATAATAAACTTAGTTCTTACTCCACCTTTTCCTACTAACTTGACTAGGGCTGTTTGCATAGTCCTGTAGCTTAGCTAGGGGAAGGAGATCAGGATCTGACTGATAGTCTGCAGCATTCTTCAGAGCTCAGCATCAACCCTGTGGGACCCAAAGATGCTCTCTTCTCTATTTTGGTGTCTCCCAGGCTGTGAAAGTGTTTGTATCTATTTTGGCCAGAGGAAAAGCATGATGGGTTATTCCTTCAGGCTTGTGTTGCAAGGGTAAGCAAAAATACAGTCCAGAGTGAAAGAAAATGAAGAAATTTGACCTACTAACTCTGTATCTTCAAACAGAACTTTCTCACAAACAGTATGAAAACCTTCTTACTGCTGTTCCCTGGCTCAATGGATGTGATTCAGTCATAGAATCATAGAATCACCAGGTTGGAAGAGACTCACCGGATCACTGAGTCCAACCATTCCTACCAAACAGTAAACCATGTCCTTCAGGACCACATCCACCTGTGCCTTAAACACCTCCAGGGAAGGTGAATCAACCACCTCCCTTGGCAACCTGTTCTAATGCCTAATGACCCTTTCTATGAAAAACTTCCTCCTAATCTCTAGCCTAAATCTCCCCTGGCAGAGCTTGAGGCCATTCCCTCTTGTCCTGTCCCCTGTCACTCGGCAGAAAAACCCAGCTCCCTCCTCTCTACAACCTCCTTTCAGGTAGTTGTAGAGAGCAATGAGGTCTCCCCTCAGCCTCCTCTTCTCCAGGCTAAACACCCCCAGCTCTCTCAGCCGCTGTTCCTAAGACTTGTTCTCCAGCCCCTTCACCAGCTTCATCGCTTTTCTCTGGAAGAGCCTCAACATCTTTCTTGTGGTGAGGGGCCCACAACCGAACACAGGATTCAAGGAGCAGCCTCACCAGTGCTGAGTACAGAGGGAGAATCACATCCCTGGACCTACTGGTCATACCATTTCTGATCCAAGCCAAGATGCCATTGACCTTCTTGGCCACCTGGGCACACTGCTGACTCATGTTCAGTCGGCTGTCAACCAACACTCCCAAGTCCTTCTCCTCTTGGCAGCTTTCTAGACAGACTTCTCCCAGTCTGTAGCTCTGCATAGGGTTGTTGTGCCCCAAGTGCAGGACCCGGCATTTGGCCATGTTAAACCTCATCCTATTGGTCTCTGCCCAGAGGTCCAGCCAGTTCAGATCCCTTTGCAGAGCCTCCCTACCCTCCAGCAGATCCACACTTCCACCCAGCTTAAAGTCATCTGCAAACTTGCTAAGCGATTCCCGTAAGCAATTCATACCGACTTGCATTTTGCTTAAGCTACAGTTTATATTTTGTATATGACTCCAGTCCTGACACCAAGATCATTATGGAGATAGCAACATAGCAATAGATGGACCAAATATTTTAAGCAATGTGGGTGTTGGTCTCTTCCCCAACTTACAGGCAATAGGACAAGGGAAAATGACCTCAAGTTGCACCATGAGAGGTTCAAATTTCTTCAGCAAAAGGGTTTTTAGGCACTGTAAGAGGTTGTTCATGGAGGTGGCTGAGTCCTCATGCATGGAGGTATTTAAAAGACAAGTTGATAAGGTGCTCAGGGATATGGTTTAATAGTGGTCTCAATGATCTCAGAAGTATTTCCCACCAAAAGATTCTTAGATTCACAGGGAAGTAATTAATCTATTAAAATCATGCAGTTTCACATTGAATAAACAAAATTTTGAGCTCAGTCTTCATAATTTCAGTCTTTAACAAAAGTCCGGTTATTTTGCAACTTTACATAAAATAATTTTATGCATTGTTACCAAAATGATGTTTCAACTGTGTATAACTAAAACTTAAAAAAAAGCTAATGAAACATTTCATGTCAAGCAATATATTTATTTTACTAAAACATCAGGATACTTGCAAAATTGTTTACTTGATTTGTGTATTAAAACAAATGAGTTTATTCATAATGTGATATCCAAATTTAAGGTTCTATTACAGAGAGACTGTAAGTGAGGTATTTTGCTCAAAATTCATAGTTCTTATCACCTTAGGTGGAGATCTTACCACTAAGGTAACTCCTCTGATAGTAAGTATTTTTAGGATGTGATTCTTGACTATTTGGATGTTTGTCTTGGGTTAAAGCTCTACCTTCACATATATTCTTTGTTTGTAAAGGAAAGATCCAACTGATAAAACAATCCTTGGACTTTGGATATTTTGACTGGGAAACTTGAAGTTTATGTAACTAGTTCCTTGTATTTGAGAAGAGATAACATGGATGTGAAAACTTTAAGAGGTTTTGTCAACACATGGATTGAATGCTTAACTCTTTGTGGTCTTTCAGGCTCATGCTGGTGCATTATTAATGTTCAGCTGGCTTTGACTTAAACTGGTCCAGGAAGGATAGTACACACAAGACCGAGTCTAATGGCATGAGGTTTAACATGGCCAAATGCTGGGTCCTGCACTTGGGGCACAACAACCCTATGCAGAACTACAGACTAGGAAAAGTCTGTCTAGAAAGCTGCCTGGTAGAGAAGGACCTGGGGGTATTGGTCAATAGCCGACTGAACATGAGCCAGCAGTGTGCCCAGGTGGCCAAGAAGGCCAATGGCATCCTGGCTTGGATCAGAAACGGTGTGACCAGTAGGTCCAGGGAGGTTATTCTCCCTCTGTACTCGGCACTGATGAGACAACACCTTGAATCCTGTGTTCAGTTCTGGGCTCCTCACCACAAGAAGGATGTTGAGGCTGTGGAGTGAGTCCAGAGAAGAGCAACAAAGCTGGTGAAGGGGCTAGAGAACAGGCCCTATGAGGAACAGCTGAGAGAGCTGGGGGTGTTTAGCCTGGAGAAGAGGAGGCTGAGGGGAGACCTCATTGCTCTCTATAGCTACCTGAAAGGAGGTTGTGGAGAGGAGGGAGGTGGTCTCTTCTCCCAAGTGACAGGGGACAGGACAAGAGGGAATGGCCTCAAGCTCCGCCAGGGGAGAATTAGGCTAGAGATTAGGAGGAAGTTTTTCACAGCAAGGGTCATTGGGCACTGGAACAGGCTACCCAGGGAGGTGATTGAGTCATCTTCCCTGGAGGTGTTTAAGGCATGGGTAGAGGAGGTCCTGAGGGACATGGTTTATTGTTTGATAGGAATGGTTGGACTCGATGATCCAGTGGGTCTCTTCCAACCTGGTGATTCTATAATTCTAAGACCATAGAAAAAGTCGAATTTAGAATAGAATCACAGAAGAGTTGGTTGGAAAGAACCTTAAAGCTCATCTAGTTCCAACTCCCCTGTCATGGGCAGGGATACCTCCCACTAGATTAGGTTGCTCAGCTTTCAATTATATCTTGACGGTAGGTCCTAATGTGTAGTCTCTGTAGTTTAGCATTCCAGGTCTACTGACCCACATCCTCTTGCAATTTCTGTTAAAATATTTGCATTTACCATTTGTGCTGGATGAACTTACTGTAGCCAAATATGTTTATTGTTAAATTGTTTTTGTTTAACTGTGCCCCTACTCAGCAGGCCCAGAACAACCTTATTCTCGTTTCTGAATTTTCTCCGGAAGAGCATATCTGTGGAAATTAGGACACATCAGTTTAGTGGATATTAACTGAAATTTAGTGGAAGAATAACAACTCTTTCTTCTTCTACCCTCCCTGAAGATCCAGCAAGGAGAAAACAAAAGAGAAATTATATGCAAATGAACGGTTAATTAAAATCCAGTCCAGAAAATTCAATGGATGTGCAGCTGTGTTATCCGAAATACTGAAGTAAGCACTTCCTCCAATTAGGAACTAATCATACAAAGCCCCAGTTTGCTTCTGAGAAATCCCAGGACTTCTTAAGTTAACCAGCATTTACTGCAGATGCCAGATGCCTTTGGTGATCAAAAGAGAAGAATTCTGGGTTGAATTTCCCACCGTGAATCTTAATCACAATCTCAAATCAAATTTTTCCAGCCTAATTCCTCAACTCTAGATTTGACAGGAGTTAAACAAGTATGCCCAGATTAGAGATCTCTAAATGACCTTCTTATGGAAATGATCTGTTTTTAGACCTGCAGTAGCATGGATTTGACCATTAGATTGCTAATGAATGAGTTCATTCTTCACAGACTTATTGAAGATGCACTTAAAAGCTACGTTTGCTTCCAAATTGTTTACTTAACTAATCTCAATTTGTCAAGTGTGATTTGTCACACCACTCATAGTGCATGAGTTGCGCTTCCTGACTTGGCAGTGAGACTTTTGAATGACACAGTGATCAAATTATGTTGAGTTTTGTATTAAAAGATGCACAAGTGTAATTATGTAAAGTGCCTGATAAAAACTGTGCTGAACTCAAAGATAATGACAAGAGATACTCTTTGTGTTCTCCACTTCACAGAATATTTATGAAAACCACATTTTATTAATTGTCTTCTTCTGATGTTCATGCTTATTTGTGTGTGAATTTGGGTAATCTTTTGCACAACAAAAAGGAATTAAACAATTGGGTACTTATTGATTTGTGTTAAGCAATACGAGGAATCAAGCAGCTATTTAGGAATGTTAATTATAATTAAAATGTATATGCTTTGTCAAAATTTTAATAATGAATGGGAAATGAACGTTTCTCTCTAGTCATGTAGTTGTTCACTTGTGACAAATTATGATGACCTCAAGTCAGATCTACAGGGCCATTAATTTTCAAAGTCTCTGTCTTCTTGTAGAGCTTACTGACAAAGCAATATGGAAATTTCTGTCTTCCCACCTTTTATACTATTCAGTGAAATGGGTAACTGAGTGTAATCCCTTGATCCTGTGTGATTTGGTGTATTTCAAATAGCAGTTTGCATTCACTCTCTTCTTCTAGAACTTTATTTCTTTTTTTCATTGGCAGAGCCTGAGGTCCTTACAAGACACAAACTCAGAAACTGATTGAATGTTTAAATTTTCCCAGTGGTCCCTGTTGGCTATTGTTGTATTCCTCCATAGTTAGTCTTCAAAATACACTTTCATTCTTCTTTGCATTTGGACTCCAGCCATTTAAGATTATGCCTCTTAAATTTACATGGTTTTGTGCTTGTTGTTTTTTTTTTTTTTTTTCATAGAATCATAGAATAGTTTGGGTTGGAAGGAACCTTAAAGGTCATCCAGTTCCAACCCCCCTGCCATGGGCAGGGACACCTCCCACTAGATCAGGCTGCCCAAGGTCCCATCCAATGTGGTCTTCAACACCTCCAGGGATGGGGTAGCCACAACTTCCCAGGGCAACCTGTGCCAGTGTCTCACCACTGTCATGGTGAAGAAATTCCTCCTTACATCAAGCCTAAACCTGCCTTCCTCCAGTTTATACTCAGTCCCCCTCATCGTATCACCACAAGCCTTTATGAATATTCCCTCTCTGGCTGTCCTGTAGGTCCCTTTCAAGTACTGGAAGATCACCATAAGGTCTTCTCAGAGCCTTATTTTCTCCAGGCTAAACAAGCCTAGCTCTCTCAGCCTGTCCTCATATGGAAGGTGCTGCAGCCCTCTGATCATCTTTGTAACCCTTCTCTGGATGTGTTCTAACAGCTCGGTATCCTTCTTGTGTTGAGGATTTCAGAACTGGACATAGTACTCCAGATGAGGTCTCACAAGAGAGGAATAGATGGACACAATCCCCCTCTTTGCCCTGCTGGTCGCACTTCTTTTGATGCAGTCCAGGATAGAGTTGGTCTTCTGGGCTGTGAGTGTGTATTGATGGCTCATGTCAAGCTTCTCAAAGTTATTTTGGTTTTCCTTCATGTATATATCAGAGGAGGAGAGAGCAGATGAGCATGAATCAGTTGCATGAGGAATTTCCCCTGTTGCCTGATTGCTACATTACTGTCTACAAGCTCATAATTAAGGTACTCCTTTGTTGTGGTCATGTGTGCCTCTTCTATTGGCAGGAATGGTGAACAAACATCACTAGAAAATGCTTTATCCTATCCTAAAATAGACAATAGAAAGTGCTTCAGTCACCTGATGAAAAGAGTAGCAAAGATTAGGTTGTGGGTTATGCCTTCCTCCATAACTGGGATTTTATCATCCCTTTCTGATTCTTCAGAACTTTTCCCAAGATTGAGACACACTTCAGCTGCTGCTACTCAAGCCACACATTGAGGAAAGGGGTAAAATTGTGTAGCAAAGAATTTATTTCATGTGCTAGGTGGGAGGAGAAATAGAAGAGCTAGCTAGAGGATGGTTAACTGGGAATTTCTTTGGTCCTAGGACATGGGAGAAGCACCTACATCCTGGACATAGTCAAGACTGAGATGCTTTTGGAATTTAATATTTTCATAAGTGATCTAGCTGCTGGGATCAAATCACCCTGATGAAGTCTGCAGATGACACCGAGTTGAGTGGAGAGGTTGACACTCCAGAGGGAATCATAGAATCATAGAATCACCAGGTTGGAAGAGACCCAGCAGATCAACGAGTCCAACCATTCCTATCAAACATTAAACCATGTCCCTCAGTACTGCGTCTACCCGTGCCTTAAACACCTCCAGGGAAGGTGAATCAACCACCTCCCTGGGCAGCCTGTTCCAATGACCAATGACCCTTGCTGTAAAAACCTTCCTCCTAATCTCTAGCCTAAATCTCCCCTGGTGGAGCTTGAGGCCATTCCCTCTTGTCCTGTCCCCTGTCACTTGGGAGAAGAGCCCAGCTCCCTCCTCTCCACAACCTCCTTTCAGGGAGTTGTAGAGAGCAATGAGGTCTCCCCTCAGCCTTCTCTTCTCAAGGCTAAACACCCCAGCTCTCTCAGCCATTCCTCATAGGGCCTTTTCTCCAGCCCCTTCACCACCTTTGTTGCTCTTCTCTGGACTCGCCCAGAGCATCAACGTCCTTCTTGTGCTGAGGGGCCCCAGAACTGAACACAGTAAGAAGAATCACAGAATCAGAATCACAGAACAACCAGGTTGGAAGGGACCCATCGGATCTTCTAGTCCAACCATTCCTATCTAACATTAAACCAATTCCCTCAATACCTCATCCACCCGTGTCTTAAACACCTCCAGGGAAGGTGAATCAACCACCTCCCTGGGCAGCCTATTCCAATGCCCAATGACCCTCTGCGTGAAAAACCTCCTCCTAATCTCCAGCCTAAATCTACCCTGGCGGAGCTTGAGGCCATTCCCTCTCGTCCTGTCCCCTGTCACTTGGGAGAAGAGCCCAGTTCCCTCCTCTCTACAACCACCTTTCAGGTACTTGTAGAGAGTAATGAGGTCTCCTCTCAGCCTCCTCTTCTCCAGGATAAACAACCCCAGCTCTCTCAGACGCTCCTCATAGGGTCTGTTCTCCAGCCCCTTCACCAGCCTCGTTGCTCTTCTCTGGACTTGCTCCAGAACCTCAACATCCTTCTTATGCTGAGGGGCCCAGAACTGGACACAATATTCAAGGAGCAGCCTCACCAGTGCTGAATACAGAGGGAGAATCACCTCCCTGGACCTGCTGGTCACACCGTTTCTGATCCAAGCCAGGATGCCATTGGCTTTCTTGACCACCTGGGCACACTGCTGGCTCATGTTCAGTCGACTGTTGACCAAAGGAGAGCTACCCTCAAGGAATACCTTGACATGTTGGAAGAGTGGGCCAGCAGGAACCTTATGAAGTTCAATGGAGATATGTGTAAAATCTTGCACATGGGACTATATAACCCTAGAGTGCAGCTCAGGGTGGGTTCCACCTGGATAAAGAGCAGTTCCATGGAGAGCGACCTAGGTGTCTTGGTGAACAACAGGCACAACATGAGTTAACAGTGTGCTGCAGCTGCAAGGGCAGCCAACAGGATGGTGGAGTGCATCAAGAAGGGAATCACCAGCAGTGATAAGCAAGTCATTATCCCACTCTACTCAGTGCTTGTCAGGCTTGTTGAAGGTTCTCAATAGAGCACCTGAAGGTCACTCTTGTTGTTTACAATTTAAACAAATAGATTATATCTGTTTATTTAAAGTTTCAGAGAAGATTAAACGTACCTATATCCTTTTTCTTTTGTCTGTTTTGAAAACAAATGACTTTGAACACCTTCAGTGGCTTCTGAAAGTCATAGCAAAAACTGGGTGAAGATCAGAGAAACAAAGGTTTGTTTGCTTCCTTTATTAAAAGCCCACATCAGATACAAATACACATTACTTATCATTGGAGAGGTGTCCTGTACCTTTCTCCTGTCTCTAAGAATCTGGTTTCTGGGAGAAGTTCAAGCCAGAAAAAGGAAATTGCTTCTCCCATAAAGCATCCTCAGGCAGAGGCTTCCTTTTCTTCCTCACTGTTGATAAGAATGAATCAGAAAATCCTGTTTCTGCTGGAATTACAGAATTTATTCTTCTCTCTGTTTCTCAGAATGAATATTGTACAATATTTACTGTATCAGTTTCTGGAGAATACAGCTTTTTTATCTCAAACTTCTAAAAATATCAAATGTCAAGTTAGTTTCCCCTGAGTACTTGGATTGGTCATGCTTAGGTGATATAAAGTGAATGAAACCATGAATATCTTTATCTGGATGCTAAAGGTAGTTGCCAGAGCAAGTCCTATTGTCTACTTGCTTTCTAAGCATGTGCTTTCCAAGCAACTGTCATTGGCTGTCTTGGAGACCTTGAACATCATCATATGTTTCTTAAATTCAGTGACAGCTTCACCGGAGATTTTCAGAATGATCAGGATTTCAGCACAAGATGGAATTGATTCCTTATGAGATCTATAGAGAAAGGAAGAGAAGAAGACTTCCTGAATATATATTTGCTGTTGACTTTGCATAGCATCTAGGATGGATAGAGATAATCACTCAGTAACTAATATTAAAAAAATGTGTGTTGTGATTGCAGCTGGAAGTGGTGGGTGGAGGACCTCTGGTTGTGAGGATCTTGAGAAGCAACTGCATATGTTGGATTTGATATTTGTGTCCACTGAACTTTTTTTTCTTTCCTGTGGTGGGTTTTATTCTTCTTGTCACATCTACCTGCTTTATTGTATCTCCAGTGGGTCTGCATGAGATTTACAGCACCATCAATAAAGAAAGAATCAAGGAAGCTTTTTAAAAGATCTATAGAATTATAGAATTATAGAATAACCAGGTTGGAAGAGACCCACTGGATAATCCAGTCCAACCATTCCCATCAATAACTAAACCATCTACCTCAGCACCTTATCCACCTGACCCTTAAACCTCTCCAGGAAAGGTGACTCAACTACCTCCCTGGGCAGCCTTTGCCAGTGCCCAGTGACCCTTTCTGTGAAAAATTTCTTTCTGATATCTAGTCTGCACCTCCCATGGCAGAGCCTGAGGCCATTTCCCCTTGTCCTGTCCCCTGTTACTTGGGAGAGGAGGCCAGCACCGTCCTCTCCACAACTTCATTTTAGGTAGTTGTAGAGAGCAATGAGGTCTCCTCTCAGCCTCCTCTTCTCCAGGCTAAACACCCCCAGCTCTCTCAGCCGTTCCTCATAAGACCTGTTCTCCAACCCCTTCACCAGCTTTGTTGCTCTTCTCTGGACTTGCTCCAGAGCCTCAACATCCTTCTTGTGGTGAGGGGCTCAGACCCAAACACAGGATT
The DNA here is from genome assembly GCA_033558105.1 of Coccyzus lansbergi. Taxonomy (NCBI): domain Eukaryota; kingdom Metazoa; phylum Chordata; class Aves; order Cuculiformes; family Coccyzidae; genus Coccyzus; species Coccyzus lansbergi. The sequence continues at coordinate 220,708 of JAUMJK010000220.1, read as the reverse complement.
CTATGTTCTTCACTTTCCTTCATGCTTATTTAGCTTTGCACACTCAAGTATTTTCAGGAAAAAGCAAGACTGGTCTGGTGAAACCTTTTCCTCTGTATAGAAGTATGAGACTTCACAGAACTGGAGTCTAAGTAAGAAGATCTGCTTGTGAGTGCAGGTATAAAAAAGGTGCATATCTGAAGGGATTTGCTGGTTTTGGCACCCTTTATGGTTTCCTCAGATTTCATGTTTACTTTCAGAATTAAATCCTTGGGTTCACAAACATTAGCTTTTAATTAGTGTTCCCTCCGCACCTTGACTCATCTTTGTAGCTTTGTATGGAACCTGATGATGCTATTGGCAGCAAGGCCTGTTGGGTAACATAAACCATGCTTTGATACACTGAGTACAGGACCATAAAATGTATTACTCATGAAAGCACTTAATCCTTATACTTGCTCACTCCCAGTAGCCCTGCTATGGTCAACTAACCTTTACTCATCTATGCACATTGTTTCAGGTAATTTCACTTGAACTGCACAGTTTACATAATATAGTCTGCCTGGATGCAGTTAGACATTCTCATACCTTCAAAATAATGAACTATGTAGGCCTGAAATGGAAATAGTTGAAGATTTTGGTTAAAAGTGCTAAATAGAAAAATATATAGGGAACCAAAGGAAGCTCCTTGATCCAAAAAAAAAAAAAAAACAATAGAAACTACAAATAAGAAACATTATTTAGTATAAAATAATGGAAATTTTCTAGGATTGGTAGAAAAGGCTCTTCAAAATCAAGTCAATGCACAATTCTCTTAGATTCTCTAAGATTCTCTCTCTATCAAGGCAATAAAATGGAAAACCACATTAAAATCTTTGATGTTGCTTTTCATTTCAGTCTTTATGTAAAGTTGGATGCACTCCATAGCAACTTCACTGTGTACTAACTACAGTAGCACAGGCATTTGGTTTAGTTCCATCATTATTTATTTTATTACTCATGGCTTTGCCAGAAAACACACATGCTCTGTATTCACCAAATCAATTTAATTTCATACCTCCTATGAAGATTTTACAGCTTTTCCAAATGTGGTTTCTTTCGAATGAATCAATGTGTTTGCCCAGTGATTTGAACAGCTGTAATAATATTGCATTCACTCTGAATCCTTATTTCATTTTCTTTGTAAGTGGGAATTGATTTTAAGATAGATGGGTCAGAAATTTCCAGAAAACTTTTATTGGAAAAGTCATGGATATTTTTTATTACTCTATTTTTTTTTCAGTAACTGCCTTTTTCTTCAATTCTTGCTTGCCCTTTGTTTTACCCATTTCTTTAGGAAAAGCAGAGAAATACATTTAAAGTTTTTTAAACAGGTAAGCAATGCCATAGAATCATAGAATCATAGAATCACCAAGTTGGAAGAGACTCACCAGATCATTGAGTCCAACCATTCCTACCAATCTCTAAACCATGTCCCTCAGCACCTCAGATCTCCCTCCAGAAAGCCAAGCGAGGGCACAGAGAGCCCCCGTACGTGGGATGGGCTCAGCAGGACACCACGATGCCCTTGCACATGCATGGAGGTGACCTGCAGGATCCCGTGATGCCCCCGTTACTGCCAGTTAGCACGTGGTGGGCAGTGAGGCTGGCATGAGTCAGCTGGAACCATGCATGGTCCCCGTGCCCAGGAGGCTGTTGCTCATCCCAGCTGAGCTCCTCCACTCCAGGTCCCTTGTTCCCCCTTGCTCCATGCATACTGGAGGTCGTAGGAGCTTTGCACGTGCCAAGCTCCAAGAAAGCTCCATGTTGGACGTGCAGTTGGACATCCAGCACTGCCACCTCAGCCAGGAGCATGCTTGTAATGGAAGAAAATGCTAAGCACAACCAGAGACCCTGGCTTAGCTGTGACGATCATATTTCTTCCCCTCCTCGTAAGTACATATTTGCTAAACTATCTATGAGTAACGCCATTAGAGAAGACAGCTAAATAATAAATTTTTGATAGGAAGTCGAAGATGTGAAAGAAAATAATCTTCGTTTTCTGATAGAAGTCCAGTCCCAAGGGGTCAGATGGTACTATTAATCACCCACAAAGAAGAGCATCTCGTTTTCCTCCTTTATTTAGTCCACTGCATCAATGTGCTGCATTTTTTCAGGAAAACTCTATTTCATTTAATGTTCTGGTCAAGAAAACATCCTCCTCCATGCTTGAATCTGAACATGTGGTACAAGTGGAACATATGTAAGAGACTGATTTTGTAAGGCTTTCATCTGGCAAGTGGAAAACAGGTTTACACTGTAAATAATCTATAGAGATAACACCACAGAAAATCTGCAGTGCCTTTACTTCAACTAGGACTGCTTGGTCACAGTAAACCCATAACTACCTTACTGAAGGCTGTCTGAGTCAAAAGGAGGAGAAGAGGAGCAGAAGAGAGTCAAAAGGCTACAAATTTTTAAAAATTTTAAGGTACGGGTAGATGAGGTCCTGAGGGACATGGTTTAGTGTTTGATAGGAATGGTTGGACTCGATGATCCAGAGGGTCTCTTCCAACTTGGTGATTCTATGATTCTACGAAATCTTCTGAGTATAATTTGCCAGTGTGCAGCTACCAAATTCATGGAGAACCTCTGCAGGATGTTGGCTGGATCCTTCTCAAAGTCATATAAGTTGTGCATGTTGCATGCATCTAAAAAGATTCTGTGTAATTTTACTGGGTCAACTCCCCAAAGCAATTTTCTGCCGGCTCACCCTGCTCACTAGACCAACGTGTTTCACATCTGTTTTGAATGAACAGTAGCATTCTCCAAAGGATATCCTGCTTCATAATTTCTTCTCTTTTTTACTGTGGTGTTGTGGCTTTCTATAAGCCACTGTCATATTGCTTCTTGTGAAATGGTTGCAGCAGCTGCAACTCTGATTCCAGTTCTTGACGAAGTCATCTGAATTCTCTTGTCAGACTGCCAGACATAAAATTAAAAGAGAACTAACTAAATAAGCATAAAATCAAAAGGGAACTAACTAAAGAGGCATAAAATTAAGAGGAAGGACACTAGGTGATAAGAACTGAAAGTATTTTGTGTTGTGGCTCTCACTGGAAGCAGGTGCAGTGACGTCTGTGAGTCTGGTGTTTGATGGAGTTTGGAAGAGAGAGAAAGATGCTCAGGCCATGGCTGGTGTTAGTAACTGTCACGGGACCAAAAAACATTGCCAAGTACTTGATCTCAGTCCTTTCTACTGCTAAACTGCTTCAGTGGTTTCATTTTGATAGGAATGGTTGGACTCGATGATCTGGTGGTTCTCTTCCAACCCAGTGATTCTATGATTCTATGATTTTGAACTGACCTTTTGAATGGTTCCTAGGCACTCTGCAGGAGAGGGCATGGGTCCAGGATGATTCCCTATTACCAGCTTGGATGTAGCCAAACTATCTTGGAAATTAAGAGAGTTTAACAACACAGACACAAGCTGTTTCATGAGTGTTGGCCTCCATGTCAGAGAATAATCCCAAGTGTGTTTTATTTCTTGCCACATAGGTAGCCTTTATGTTTTAGGCTCTGAAATACCATCATATATGCTTCAGTCCAGTAACTTCATCACATCAATTCTATGATTTCTCTTTGATCTGGTCATGTGGTTTATATCAACAGCTGGAGATCAGGCCCCAGCACTGATTCATCCTACAGTTGTGTTAACGGTGGTGTGTCAGTCACTTTTGCAGACATTATCTCCTCTAGAAGCCTCAGAATGAGACTGAATGGTAATAAAGAACTTATTTTACAAAAATTCTTCCTGCCATAAATACAGGAGGTGACTCACAGACCGCAAAGGGATATAGCAACCAATTTGTGAAATCTGGGGCATTTTTCAGCTTCTGATGAAAAATTAAAATTACATTTTATTTTAAGAAGTCGTCTTTGTTTTTCGAAGTATTTTGCTGACCACCATTATTTTTGGCAAAGTGCTATTACGGCACAAGCCCAGTGAAATCCTGCATGACTCCCTACCAGCACGTGGTAGGCTGTGGTCAAGTGTTGATACAAGAAGTACTTACGGTTGCAAAAAGTGGAATATTTTGATTTGAGCTAAAGTACACTTAAGTTCCATCTAAGCAGTTGTGCTTTTTGAAAGTTAGACAGGATGTCCCTCTGAGACCATGCTCTCTTTTAATGGTTATTTTTCACAGAATCCTAGAATTACAGAATCACCACATTGGAAGAGACACATCGGATCATTGAGTCCAACTATTCCTATCATTTCCAGACACTCTTCATACTTTGGAGGTGATAACATCTTGTGTTAAGTATGATCTCTGCTGAACAGATGTCTCTTCTTCTGTATCATCTCTGTTTGAAGTATTTCCTAACCTAAAGCCAAGGTGCAGCTGAGAGTTGGAGCCAGTTCCAAATTAGCAACAGATTTGACTATGAATTTTCATAACATTAAAATTAGACCTTGCGAAGTAACGGAATATGCATATGTTTTCTGGGAAAATTTATACACATGCATGTAACTGGGAAATTATGTAACCAGCCTTTGTCTTGTTGCATATGATTGATGCAGGTTATTCCTGTATGTTGCCCAGGCCAAATAAATCATAGAATGGTTTATTCTGGATTACAATTGACATAGAATCATAGAATCATACAATCATAGAATAGTTTGGGTTGGAAGGGACCTTAAAGATTGTCTAGATCCAACCCCCCTGCCATGGACAGGGACATCTCCTACTAGATCAGGCTGTCCAAGTCCCCATCCAACGTGGCCTTCAACACCTCCAGGGATGGAGCAGCCACAACTTCCCTGGGCAACTTCTTCCAGTGTCTCACGTCTCATAATGAATAAATTCCTCCTTATGTCTAATATAAATCTGCCCCTCTCCAGTTTACACCCATTGTCCTATCACTATAAGCCTTTGTAAGAAGTCCCTCCCCACTTATCTTGTAGCCCCCTTCAGGTACTGGGAGGTTGCTATAATGTCTCCTTGGAGCCTTCTCTTCTTCGAGTTGAACAAGCCCAACTCTCTCAGTCTGTCCTCCTATGGGAGGTGCTCCAGCCCTTGGATCATCTTTATAGCCCTCCTCTGGACCCATTCCAACAACTCCATGTCCTTCTTCTGTTGAGGATTCCAGAACTGGACACAATACTCCAGATGAGGTCTCTCAAGAGAGGAATAGAGAGGATAAAGATACTTGCTTTCTAAAACTCAAAAATGAGTCTTGGAGGGTTTTCTGTGCCAGCATTTCCTATATCTCTGTGACTGCAGTTTATGGGATTTCAGTGGACTGTTTCTTCAAAATGTTACAAAAATGCTGGCTGCTTTAAATCTGGGAAGCACATGGGAAACAGTGATTGTCATAGCTTTAAGCAGATTCCTGACTGCTATCAGTAAGAGCTTTACAGTTTTTGCAGAAGAGGTCCCATTGGTCCCTGGTTTCACAGTAGCTGAAGCAGCGGGTCAGCAAAGAGGGACAACTTGTACCAGTTCAGCAATGGAATAGGGGTTTGGCAATTCCTCTGCAAACCTGAGCTGAAATGGATCTAAGCAATCTTTGGCCATCCTCTTCTAAGTGATAATTTGATTGAAGCTTTCACAGAAAGGGCATGCATACATCTTCACCCTCCCCAACCTCTGAAGTGTCTGCTCAGAAGGTAACAAGTATGAGTCAAACAGTGGCCTTGCTTTCAAAGCACTCCTTGTGATGGCGAATGATCATTTGACCCACAGTCAAGATACTAGATCATATACTATTATCGCTCAGAGTGCTTTTTTTTAGTTAAGATATTGTAATTTTTTGAAGGCAGAGTGGAGCAACTCCTTCACATGGTGGAGGAGTTAAGGGAGGAGGTTAGGAGACTCAGGACTATCAGGGAATGTGAGAGGGAGATAGACATGTGCAGCAGGGCCCTCTCACTCCCTCAGCAACCTGTTGCACCTGGTGTAACTGATAAGTACCCACCTGCACCCTGCAGGCTTGGAACTAACAGGGATGGGGAATGGCAGCAGGATCTTTCCAGGGGAAGGAAACCTACTCCCCATAAGCAGTCAGCGACATCTGACATCCCCCTGGTGAACAAGTACCGTGTGCTCCAGGAGGAAAATAGTCCTGAGGATGGTGGTCATCATAGCCTAGAACCTTTTCCTAGGCCACACAGTCCTCAGAAGAAAATCACAACAACCTCCACTAAGAAGAAAATCACAACCTCCTCCACAAAGAAGAAAAGGAGGGTGATTATTGTAGGGGACTCCCTGCTCAAAGGAGCGGAGGGACCCATTTGCAGACCTGACCCGTTCCACAGGGAGGTCTGCTGCCTGCCAGGTGCATCGGGGCTGGAAGTAGCTGGGAAACTCCCCTCCCTGATCTGTGAGATGGACTACAACCCTCTGGTAGGAGTCCAGACTGGTAATGATGACCTAGCCAACAGAAAGGCTAAGGACATTAAAAAAGACTTCAGGACCCTTGGGAAGACGATGGAGGGCTAAGGGGCACAGGTGGGGTTCTGCTCCATCCCCAGGATACATGGAGCAGACCCGCAGAATACTAAGAAGGACTCAATTAATGCTTGGCTCCGAACCTGGTGCGAGGAAAAGGGCTTTGGGTTCTTTGACCTTGGAGTGGTTCGTGCACCAGCTGACATGGGTGCAAAGCTTGGGACACGTGGGTCTCCTAGTGGGGCTAAGGCCCTTGCTAAAAACCTAGCTAAGCTCATAAATCAAGCTTTAAAGTAGGTGTGAAGGGGGAGGGGATCCAGTCCAGGCTAGACAACTTGCGTGCCTGGACGTAGGCCACTGGAGTTTAGGAGGGGGTGTGCTGGTGAGGACCACCAGCGCGCCACCATACAGGAAGTGGGGGAGAATGCAGCCTTGCTCAACAAGGGAGATAGAGGTATTCTGGCATCAACTACTCCGGGAGGAGTAGTCCCCCCTAGGAGGGCTGAAGGCTCAGCTACTCAGCTGAAGTGCATTTACACCAATGCACGCAGCATGGGGAACAAGATGGAAGGGCTGGAAGCCGTTGTAGGGCAAGGTGCCTATGATGTCGTTGCCATCACGGAAACGTGGTGGGATGACTCTTACAAGTGGAGTTCGGGTATGGTGGGGTCTAAAGTCTTCAGGAGGGATAGAAAGGGTAGGAGAGGGGGTGGAGTAGCCCTCTTTGTAAGGGAGGACTTGGACACCTCTCAGATGGACTGTGGCGATGAGGAGATTGAGTGCCTGTGGGTTAAGATCAAGGGAGCCCATAACAAGGGAGCTATACTTAGAACTGGCTGAGAAATGGGAACTTCCCCATATTTTCTAATCTAACAAAATATTTTTTATTCAAGTGAATGACAAGCCTTTTTTTCCCTCTTCCATGGAAAGTGAAAGGGGGAAATGATAAGAAAGATAAAGCCAGGTTAAAAAGGGCACGCTGTCATGCTTACATGTAATAAGAGTGAAGCATTATACCGGGTATTACTTAATTATCCTCCAAAGACTAAGTCCAGTTTTGTGCTCTTCAGCAGGCAAGTCTCAACACCAACTTTTTCTGCTGCCAGTGTTGTACCAGGTTTGTGAAGGACAAGCGGTGGGATGGATTGGTATCAGTTTGAAAACTACCTATCAGACAGAAAGGAGTGGGTGAGGGACAAAAGTCATAAACGGGTTTTTAACACTTTTGAAAAAAGGAATTGCAACTTGTGATTCGAGACTGTTTTTTAACAGTTTAAATACACTCTGGAACGGCGACTATCCTAGTTATGTAGTTGCAGAGCTGGCACGGGATCAATACAGGAGCAGGAAACATTGCACGGGCCACAAATGTTATAAACACGAAGAAAGGTTAAGTATTTCCTAACGAACCATTCCAAGAGAGCTTTACCATTGTGATCCCAAAGTTTTATCCCAAGTATGAAGTGCAGGGAAGAGAAAAGTCTGTTGGGCAGTTTGGGGTCACCTGCCCAGTCTGCTCCTCCCACCCTGCAGGTGTGACTCTCTCTCGCCCCTTTCACTCGTGGCATTCCGTCAGCTTGAGGATGGATACGGTTTCTACAGGAACAGGAGACTTTTTTGAGAGAGCTTGACCCTGCAACACGCATCACGATGCGATTTATTCCTGCAGGTCTGCAGCATTCGTTCTTCTGACAGGCTGGGCTCCTTGGCCCTGGCATCACAGTTGGTGGCAGGAGCTGAAGGGGTTAAACACAAGTGCTGTGCTGGGGTGCCAGTGACATCAGGTCACAATGTGATGTCACAATGGGAGAGGGGACCAGGTGAGCACTGTCTAGGGACAGCGCAGCCCTGGACCAGTGCACTCGGGGCTGGTGCTGAGTGTGCATGCAGGGGCTGGGCCTTCCTCCCCCTGCAGGCCATGGAGCTCCTCGATATCGGCTTCAGAGTATTCCTGAGATTCATGAAGCTCGTGCCCGGCGTTGGTGCAGAGCTGGATGAGGAGACGCTCGAGCGCATGCGGCGGTATGAGCAGCTCCTTAAGCGGGAGACGGCTCGCTTGATGAAGGAGGTGGAGGAGTTGCAGCTGAGGGAGAAGCAGAGTGTCTTGGCCCGACTAGCGCAGCTCCTCGCTGCCCCGCAGCAGTGGCAGCTCTGGCTGGTCATCGCCATCCTGCTCATGCTCTGCGGGCTCTGCTGGCACCTCAGGAAGAGCAGCCGTGAGGTGGACAGCAGTGTCAGGAGCGGAAGGCGGCTGAGGAACAAGAGAAACAGCAACAGGAGGAAAAAGGAAGGAAGATCCTGCAGCAAAGTCCTTGGGCGCGCCTTCTACCCGAGGAAGGCCAGGGTGACAGAGGGCACAACGTTGCTCAAGAGGCAGACCAGTATGACCAAAGGAAAGGAGAAGATCCTGACCATGGAGCCGAGGTGAAGCAGGTGCCAGAAGAAGTCTTCAAACTGTGCCAGGAGCTTTTGTCAAACAGTTTCCTCCAGGGGAAGCAACCAGTCCTGGTGAAGACGAGAGACATAGAAGGTTGCCGTCCCCACGGGCACTGGAGTCTCTATGGCCTGATTTTGCCTCGGAAGTAGCCACCGTGTGTGACAGTGGGAGCAAGTGAACCTCACGACAATTCAATCTGATTTCAAATTAAGTCCTTCATTTTGGGTTAACTGGCTGCTTTTATAGACCAAGCAGGCCAAACGTGAGGTAAACACGGATTGGTCGCTTCTGCCCTACTACAAAGTCTTCATTGGCCACCGCCCAACCACATAACGACGTCGCTAGGTTGCACCTCCTGTCCCTCATCCTCAGTTTCTTTTGTGACTTTACCAGCTCCACCCAGCCACGGTGCTTGGAGTTGCTCATTGGAATAAATATTAAAGGAGAAAAAGAAATTTTACTTCATTAAATTTAAAAATTAAATATTTTTAATAAAAAACTTAGGGACTAATATATCTATCTTCCTAACTTAAGTGTTGAACAGTACTTGTATTTCTATTTAAGCGACTGCTCAATTTTAGACAAGGGTCAGAATAGCTTCACTAAGTAGATGAAAAAAAACATATCCCAAAAATAAACAACGGGAAGGAGTATTTGGAGCTGAAGTTTCTCAGCTCTCAATCACATTTACCTTCATTCTCCCTCAAACGGGTTGACTTACAGAAAAGTACACAGACAGGACGCATATTCAAAAATAAATATTTGGAACAAATGTGCTGAATTCAGACAGGAAAATCACAAATATCATGAGGAAGTATAAAGAAAGAAGCACAGTAAATGGGTACAAAATACAATACTTCATTAACAAAGTTTAATAAAAACAAACATATCTCTACTTGACAGTAAAGTGAGGAGGACAGTTATTGACAATATTGCAGGCAAAATGATCCCAGTTGGAAGTTAAGTGCTACAGCAACAGACCTTACACAAGGCAACATTTCTTATATTAAGTAGCGGTAATGCTTAGTATTCACCGCTCAATGCAAGTAATGGATTTGACCATGGAGTGGTTCGTGCACCCCCTGACATGGGTGCAAAGCTTGGGACACGTGGGTCTCCTAGTGGGGCTAAGGCCCTTGCTAAAAACCTAGCTAAGCTCATAAATCGAGCTTTAAAGTAGGTGTGAAGGGGGAGGGGATCCAGTCCAGGCTAGACAACTTGCGTGCCTGGACGTAGGCCACTGGAGTTTAGGAGGGAGTGTGCTGGTGAGGACCACCAGCGCGCCACCATACAGGAAGTGGGGGAGAATGCAGCCTCGCTCAACAAGGGAGATAGAGGTATTCTGGCATCAACTACTCCGGGAGGAGTAGTCCCCCCTAGGAGGGCTGAAGGCTCAGCTACTCAGCTGAAGTGCATTTACACCAATGCACGCAGCATGGGGAACAAGATGGAAGGGCTGGAAGCCGTTGTAGGGCAAGGTGCCTATGATGTCGTTGCCATCACGGAAACGTGGTGGGATGACTCTTACAAGTGGAGTTCGGGTATGGTGGGGTCTAAAGTCTTCAGGAGGGATAGAAAGGGTAGGAGAGGGGGTGGAGTAGCCCTCTTTGTAAGGGAGGACTTGGACACCTCTCAGATGGACTGTGGCGATGAGGAGATTGAGTGCCTGTGGGTTAAGATCAAGGGAGCCCGTAACAAGGGAGCTATACTTAGAACTGGCTGAGAAATGGGAACTTCCCCATATTTTCTAATCTAACAAAATATTTTTTATTCAAGTGAATGACAAGCGTTTTTTTCCCTCTTCCATGGAAAGTGAAAGGGGGAAATGATAAGAAAGATAAAGCCAGGTTAAAAAGGGCACGCTGTCATGCTTACATGTAATAAGAGTGAAGCATTATACTGGGTATTACTCAATTATCCTCCAAAGACTAAGTCCAGTTTTGTGCTCTTCAGCAGGCAAGTCTCAACACCAACTTTTTCTGCTGCCAGTGTTGTACCAGGTTTGTGAAGGACAAGCGGTGGGATGGATTGGTATGCTATCCACAGGCAGGGAACAAAAACGTTAGGTCAAAATCAGTTTGAAAACTACCTATCAGACAGAAAGGAGTGGGTGAGGGACAAAAGTCATAAACGGGTTTTTAACACTTTTGAAAAAAGGAATTGCAACTTGTGATTCGAGACTGTTTTTTAACAGTTTAAATACACTCTGGAACGGCGACTATCCTAGTTATGTAGTTGCAGAGCTGGCACGGGATCAATACAGGAGCAGGAAACATTGCACGGGCCACAAATGTTATAAACACGAAGAAAGGTTAAGTATTTCCTAACGAACCATTCCAAGAGAGCTTTACCATTGTGATCCCAAAGTTTTATCCCAAGTATGAAGTGCAGGGAAGAGAAAAGTCTGTTGGGCAGTTTGGGGTCACCTGCCCAGTCTGCTCCTCCCACCCTGCAGGTGTGACTCTCTCTCGCCCCTTTCACTCGTGGCATTCCGTCAGCTTGAGGATGGATACGGTTTCTACAGGAACAGGAGACTTTTTTGAGAGAGCTTGACCCTGCAACACGCATCACGATGCAATTTATTCCTGCAGGTCTGCAGCATTCGTTCTTCTGACAGGCTGGGCTCCTTGGCCCTGGCATCACAGTTGGTGGCAGGAGCTGAAGGGGTTAAACACAAGTGCTGTGCTGGGGTGCCAGTGACATCAGGTCACAATGTGATGTCACAATGGGAGAGGGGACCAGGTGAGCACTGTCTAGGGACAGCGCAGCCCTGGACCAGTGCACTCGGGGCTGGTGCTGAGTGTGCATGCAGGGGCTGGGCCTTCCTCCCCCTGCAGGCCATGGAGCTCCTCGATATCGGCTTCAGAGTATTGCTGAGATTCATGAAGCTCGTGCCCGGCGTTGGTGCAGAGCTGGATGAGGAGACGCTCGAGCGCATGCGGCGGTATGAGCAGCTCCTCAAGCGGGAGACGGCTCGCTTGATGAAGGAGGTGGAGGAGTTGCAGCTGAGGGAGAAGCAGAGTGTCTTGGCCCGACTAGCACAGCTCCTCGCTGCCCCGCAGCAGTGGCAGCTCTGGCTGGTCATCGCCATCCTGCTCATGCTCTGCGGGCTCTGCTGGCACCTCAGGAAGAGCAGCCGTGAGGTGGACAGCAGTGTCAGGAGCGGAAGGCGGCTGAGGAACAAGAGAAACAGCAACAGGAGGAAAAAGGAAGGAAGATCCTGCAGCAAAGGCCTTGGGCGCGCCTTCTACCCGAGGAAGGCCAGGGTGACAGAGGGCACAACGTTGCTCAAGAGGCAGACCAGTATGACCAAAGGAAAGGAGAAGATCCTGACCATGGAGCCGAGGTGAAGCAGGTGCCAGAAGAAGTCTTCAAACTGTGCCAGGAGCTTTTGTCAAACAGTTTCCTCCAGGGGAAGCAACCAGTCCTGGTGAAGACGAGAGACATAGAAGGTTGCCGTCCCCACGGGCACTGGAGTCTCTATGGCCTGATTTTGCCTCGGAAGTAGCCACCGTGTGTGACAGTGGGAGCAAGTGAACCTCACGACAATTCAATCTGATTTCAAATTAAGTCCTTCATTTTGGGTTAACTGGCTGCTTTTATAGACCAAGCAGGCCAAACGTGAGGTAAACACGGATTGGTCGCTTCTGCCCTACTACAAAGTCTTCATTGGCCACCGCCCAACCACATAACGACGTCGCTAGGTTGCACCTCCTGTCCCTCATCCTCAGTTTCTTTTGTGACTTTACCAGCTCCACCCAGCCACGGTGCTTGGAGTTGCTCATTGGATTAAATATTAAAGGAGAAAAAGAAATTTTACTTCATTAAATTTAAAAATTAAATATTTTTAATAAAAAACTTAGGGACTAATATATCTATCTTCCTAACTTAAGTGTTGAACAGTACTTGTATTTCTATTTAAGCGACTGCTCAATTTTAGACAAGGGTCAGAATAGCTTCACTAAGTAGATGAAAAAAAACATATCCCAAAAATAAACAACGGGAAGGAGTATTTGGAGCTGAAGTTTCTCAGCTCTCAATCACATTTACCTTCATTCTCCCTCAAACGGGTTGACTTACAGAAAAGTACACAGACAGGACGCATATTCAAAAATAAATATTTGGAACAAATGTGCTGAATTCAGACAGGAAAATCACAAATATCATGAGGAAGTATAAAGAAAGAAGCACAGTAAATGGGTACAAAATACAATACTTCATTAACAAAGTTTAATAAAAACAAACATATCTCTACTTGACAGTAAAGTGAGGAGGACAGTTATTGACAATATTGCAGGCAAAATGATCCCAGTTGGAAGTTAAGTGCTACAGCAACAGACCTTACACAAGGCAACATTTCTTATATTAAGTAGCGGTAATGCTTAGTATTCACCGCTCAATGCAAGTAATGGATTTGACCATGGAGTGGTTCGTGACATGGGTGCAAAACTTGGGACACGTGGGTCTCCTAGTGGGGCTAAGGCCCTTGCTAAAAACCTAGCTAAGCTCATAAATCGAGCTTTAAAGTAGGTGTGAAGGGGGAGGGGATCCAGTCCAGGCTAGACAACTTGCGTGCCTGGACGTAGGCCACTGGAGTTTAGGAGGGAGTGTGCTGGTGAGGACCACCAGCGCGCCACCATACAGGAAGTGGGGGAGAATGCAGCCTCGCTCAACAAGGGAGATAGAGGTATTCTGGCATCAACTACTCCGGGAGGAGTAGTCCCCCCTAGGAGGGCTGAAGGCTCAGCTACTCAGCTGAAGTGCATTTACACCAATGCACGCAGCATGGGGAACAAGATGGAAGGGCTGGAAGCCGTTGTAGGGCAAGGTGCCTATGATGTCGTTGCCATCACGGAAACGTGGTGGGATGACTCTTACAAGTGGAGTTCGGGTATGGTGGGGTCTAAAGTCTTCAGGAGGGATAGAAAGGGTAGGAGAGGGGGTGGAGTAGCCCTCTTTGTAAGGGAGGACTTGGACACCTCTCAGATGGACTGTGGCGATGAGGAGATTGAGTGCCTGTGGGTTAAGATCAAGGGAGCCCGTAACAAGGGAGCTATACTTAGAACTGGCTGAGAAATGGGAACTTCCCCATATTTTCTAATCTAACAAAATATTTTTTATTCAAGTGAATGACAAGCGTTTTTTTCCCTCTTCCATGGAAAGTGAAAGGGGGAAATGATAAGAAAGATAAAGCCAGGTTAAAAAGGGCACGCTGTCATGCTTACATGTAATAAGAGTGAAGCATTATACTGGGTATTACTCAATTATCCTCCAAAGACTAAGTCCAGTTTTGTGCTCTTCAGCAGGCAAGTCTCAACACCAACTTTTTCTGCTGCCAGTGTTGTACCAGGTTTGTGAAGGACAAGCGGTGGGATGGATTGGTATGCTATCCACAGGCAGGGAACAAAAACGTTAGGTCAAAATCAGTTTGAAAACTACCTATCAGACAGAAAGGAGTGGGTGAGGGACAAAAGTCATAAACGGGTTTTTAACACTTTTGAAAAAAGGAATTGCAACTTGTGATTCGAGACTGTTTTTTAACAGTTTAAATACACTCTGGAACGGCGACTATCCTAGTTATGTAGTTGCAGAGCTGGCACGGGATCAATACAGGAGCAGGAAACATTGCACGGGCCACAAATGTTATAAACACGAAGAAAGGTTAAGTATTTCCTAACGAACCATTCCAAGAGAGCTTTACCATTGTGATCCCAAAGTTTTATCCCAAGTATGAAGTGCAGGGAAGAGAAAAGTCTGTTGGGCAGTTTGGGGTCACCTGCCCAGTCTGCTCCTCCCACCCTGCAGGTGTGACTCTCTCTCGCCCCTTTCACTCGTGGCATTCCGTCAGCTTGAGGATGGATACGGTTTCTACAGGAACAGGAGACTTTTTTGAGAGAGCTTGACCCTGCAACACGCATCACGATGCGATTTATGCCTGCAGGTCTGCAGCATTCGTTCTTCTGACAGGCTGGGCTCCTTGGCCCTGGCATCACAGTTGGTGGCAGGAGCTGAAGGGGTTAAACACAAGTGCTGTGCTGGGGTGCCAGTGACATCAGGTCACAATGTGATGTCACAATGGGAGAGGGGACCAGGTGAGCACTGTCTAGGGACAGCGCAGCCCTGGACCAGTGCACTCGGGGCTGGTGCTGAGTGTGCATGCAGGGGCTGGGCCTTCCTCCCCCTGCAGGCCATGGAGCTCCTCGATATCGGCTTCAGCGTATTCCTGAGATTCATGAAGCTCGTGCCCGGCGTTGGTGCAGAGCTGGATGAGGAGACGCTCGAGCGCATGCGGCGGTATGAGCAGCTCCTCAAGCGGGAGACGGCTCGCTTGATGAAGGAGGTGGAGGAGTTGCAGCTGAGGGAGAAGCAGAGTGTCTTGGCCCGACTAGCGCAGCTCCTCGCTGCCCCGCAGCAGTGGCAGCTCTGGCTGGTCGTCGCCATCCTGCTCATGCTCTGCGGGCTCTGCTGGCACCTCAGGAAGAGCAGCCGTGAGGTGGACAGCAGTGTCAGGAGCGGAAGGCGGCTGAGGAACAAGAGAAACAGCAACAGGAGGAAAAAGGAAGGAAGATCCTGCAGCAAAGGCCTTGGGCGCGCCTTCTACCCGAGGAAGGCCAGGGTGACAGAGGGCACAACGTTGCTCAAGAGGCAGACCAGTATGACCAAAGGAAAGGAGAAGATCCTGACCATGGAGCCGAGGTGAAGCAGGTGCCAGAAGAAGTCTTCAAACTGTGCCAGGAGCTTTTGTCAAACAGTTTCCTCCAGGGGAAGCAACCAGTCCTGGTGAAGACGAGAGACATAGAAGGTTGCCGTCCCCACGGGCACTGGAGTCTCTATGGCCTGATTTTGCCTCGGAAGTAGCCACCGTGTGTGACAGTGGGAGCAAGTGAACCTCACGACAATTCAATCTGATTTCAAATTAAGTCCTTCATTTTGGGTTAACTGGCTGCTTTTATAGACCAAGCAGGCCAAACGTGAGGTAAACACGGATTGGTCGCTTCTGCCCTACTACAAAGTCTTCATTGGCCACCGCCCAACCACATAACGACGTCGCTAGGTTGCACCTCCTGTCCCTCATCCTCAGTTTCTTTTGTGACTTTACCAGCTCCACCCAGCCACGGTGCTTGGAGTTGCTCATTGGATTAAATATTAAAGGAGAAAAAGAAATTTTACTTCATTAAATTTAAAAATTAAATATTTTTAATAAAAAACTTAGGGACTAATATATCTATCTTCCTAACTTAAGTGTTGAACAGTACTTGTATTTCTATTTAAGCGACTGCTCAATTTTAGACAAGGGTCAGAATAGCTTCACTAAGTAGATGAAAAAAAACATATCCCAAAAATAAACAACGGGAAGGAGTATTTGGAGCTGAAGTTTCTCAGCTCTCAATCACATTTACCTTCATTCTCCCTCAAACGGGTTGACTTACAGAAAAGTACACAGACAGGACGCATATTCAAAAATAAATATTTGGAACAAATGTGCTGAATTCAGACAGGAAAATCACAAATATCATGAGGAAGTATAAAGAAAGAAGCACAGTAAATGGGTACAAAATACAATACTTCATTAACAAAGTTTAATAAAAACAAACATATCTCTACTTGACAGTAAAGTGAGGAGGACAGTTATTGACAATATTGCAGGCAAAATGATCCCAGTTGGAAGTTAAGTGCTACAGCAACAGACCTTACACAAGGCAACATTTCTTATATTAAGTAGCAGTAATGCTTAGTATTCACCGCTCAATGCAAGTAATGGATTTGACCATGGAGTGGTTCGTAACATGGATGCAAAACTTGGGACACGTGGGTCTCCTAGTGGGGCTAAGGCCCTTGCTAAAAACCTAGCTAAGCTCATAAATCGAGCTTTAAAGTAGGTGTGAAGGGGGAGGGGATCCAGTCCAGGCTAGACAACTTGCGTGCCTGGACGTAGGCCACTGGAGTTTAGGAGGGAGTGTGCTGGTGAGGACCACCAGCGCGCCACCATACAGGAAGTGGGGGAGAATGCAGCCTCGCTCAACAAGGGAGATAGAGGTATTCTGGCATCAACTACTCCGGGAGGAGTAGTCCCCCCTAGGAGGGCTGAAGGCTCAGCTACTCAGCTGAAGTGCATTTACACCAATGCACGCAGCATGGGGAACAAGATGGAAGGGCTGGAAGCCGTTGTAGGGCAAGGTGCCTATGATGTCGTTGCCATCACGGAAACGTGGTGGGATGACTCTTACAAGTGGAGTTCGGGTATGGTGGGGTCTAAAGTCTTCAGGAGGGATAGAAAGGGTAGGAGAGGGGGTGGAGTAGCCCTCTTTGTAAGGGAGGACTTGGACACCTCTCAGATGGACTGTGGCGATGAGGAGATTGAGTGCCTGTGGGTTAAGATCAAGGGAGCCCGTAACAAGGGAGCTATACTTAGAACTGGCTGAGAAATGGGAACTTCCCCATATTTTCTAATCTAACAAAATATTTTTTATTCAAGTGAATGACAAGCGTTTTTTTCCCTCTTCCATGGAAAGTGAAAGGGGGAAATGATAAGAAAGATAAAGCCAGGTTAAAAAGGGCACGCTGTCATGCTTGCATGTAATAAGAGTGAAGCATTATACTGGGTATTACTCAATTATCCTCCAAAGACTAAGTCCAGTTTTGTGCTCTTCAGCAGGCAAGTCTCAACACCAACTTTTTCTGCTGCCAGTGTTGTACCAGGTTTGTGAAGGACAAGCGGTGGGATGGATTGGTATGCTATCCACAGGCAGGGAACAAAAACGTTAGGTCAAAATCAGTTTGAAAACTACCTATCAGACAGAAAGGAGTGGGTGAGGGACAAAAGTCATAAACGGGTTTTTAACACTTTTGAAAAAAGGAATTGCAACTTGTGATTCGAGACTGTTTTTTAACAGTTTAAATACACTCTGGAATGGCGACTATCCTAGTTATGTAGTTGCAGAGCTGGCACGGGATCAATACAGGAGCAGGAAACATTGCACGGGCCACAAACGTTATAAACACGAAGAAAGGTTAAGTATTTCCTAACGAACCATTCCAAGAGAGCTTTACCATTGTGATCCCAAAGTTTTATCCCAAGTATGAAGTGCAGGGAAGAGAAAAGTCTGTTGGGCAGTTTGGGGTCACCTGCCCAGTCTGCTCCTCCCACCCTGCAGGTGTGACTCTCTCTCGCCCCTTTCACTCGTGGCATTCCGTCAGCTTGAGGATGGATACGGTTTCTACAGGAACAGGAGACTTTTTTGAGAGAGCTTGACCCTGCAACACGCATCACGATGCGATTTATTCCTGCAGGTCTGCAGCATTCGTTCTTCTGACAGGCTGGGCTCCTTGGCCCTGGCATCACAGTTGGTGGCAGGAGCTGAAGGGGTTAAACACAAGTGCTGTGCTGGGGTGCCAGTGACATCAGGTCACAATGTGATGTCACAATGGGAGAGGGGACCAGGTGAGCACTGTCTAGGGACAGCGCAGCCCTGGACCAGTGCACTCGGGGCTGGTGCTGAGTGTGCATGCAGGGGCTGGGCCTTCCTCCCCCTGCAGGCCATGGAGCTCCTCGATATCGGCTTCAGCGTATTCCTGAGATTCATGGAGCTCGTGCCCGGCGTTGGTGCAGAGCTGGATGAGGAGACGCTCGAGCGCATGCGGCGGTATGAGCAGCTCCTCAAGCGGGAGACGGCTCGCTTGATGAAGGAGGTGGAGGAGTTGCAGCTGAGGGAGAAGCAGAGTGTCTTGGCCCGACTAGCGCAGCTCCTCGCTGCCCCGCAGCAGTGGCAGCTCTGGCTGGTCGTCGCCATCCTGCTCATGCTCTGCGGGCTCTGCTGGCACCTCAGGAAGAGCAGCCGTGAGGTGGACAGCAGTGTCAGGAGCGGAAGGCGGCTGAGGAACAAGAGAAACAGCAACAGGAGGAAAAAGGAAGGAAGATCCTGCAGCAAAGGCCTTGGGCGCGCCTTCTACCCGAGGAAGGCCAGGGTGACAGAGGGCACAACGTTGCTCAAGAGGCAGACCAGTATGACCAAAGGAAAGGAGAAGATCCTGACCATGGAGCCGAGGTGAAGCAGGTGCCAGAAGAAGTCTTCAAACTGTGCCAGGAGCTTTTGTCAAACAGTTTCCTCCAGGGGAAGCAACCAGTCCTGGTGAAGACGAGAGACATAGAAGGTTGCCGTCCCCACGGGCACTGGAGTCTCTATGGCCTGATTTTGCCTCGGAAGTAGCCACCGTGTGTGACAGTGGGAGCAAGTGAACCTCACGACAATTCAATCTGATTTCAAATTAAGTCCTTCATTTTGGGTTAACTGGCTGCTTTTATAGACCAAGCAGGCCAAACGTGAGGTAAACACGGATTGGTCGCTTCTGCCCTACTACAAAGTCTTCATTGGCCACCGCCCAACCACATAACGACGTCGCTAGGTTGCACCTCCTGTCCCTCATCCTCAGTTTCTTTTGTGACTTTACCAGCTCCACCCAGCCACGGTGCTTGGAGTTGCTCATTGGATTAAATATTAAAGGAGAAAAAGAAATTTTACTTCATTAAATTTAAAAATTAAATATTTTTAATAAAAAACTTAGGGACTAATATATCTATCTTCCTAACTTAAGTGTTGAACAGTACTTGTATTTCTATTTAAGCGACTGCTCAATTTTAGACAAGGGTCAGAATAGCTTCACTAAGTAGATGAAAAAAAACATATCCCAAAAATAAACAACGGGAAGGAGTATTTGGAGCTGAAGTTTCTCAGCTCTCAATCACATTTACCTTCATTCTCCCTCAAACGGGTTGACTTACAGAAAAGTACACAGACAGGACGCATATTCAAAAATAAATATTTGGAACAAATGTGCTGAATTCAGACAGGAAAATCACAAATATCATGAGGAAGTATAAAGAAAGAAGCACAGTAAATGGGTACAAAATACAATACTTCATTAACAAAGTTTAATAAAAACAAACATATCTCTACTTGACAGTAAAGTGAGGAGGACAGTTATTGACAATATTGCAGGCAAAATGATCCCAGTTGGAAGTTAAGTGCTACAGCAACAGACCTTACACAAGGCAACATTTCTTATATTAAGTAGCGGTAATGCTTAGTATTCACCGCTCAATGCAAGTAATGGATTTGACCATGGAGTGGTTCGTGCACCCCCTGACATGGGTGCAAAACTTGGGACACGTGGGTCTCCTAGTGGGGCTAAGGCCCTTGCTAAAAACCTAGCTAAGCTCATAAATCGAGCTTTAAAGTAGGTGTGAAGGGGGAGGGGATCCAGTCCAGGCTAGACAACTTGCGTGCCTGGACGTAGGCCACTGGAGTTTAGGAGGGGGTGTGCTGGTGAGGACCACCAGCGCGCCACCATACAGGAAGTGGGGGAGAATGCAGCCTCGCTCAACAAGGGAGATAGAGGTATTCTGGCATCAACTACTCCGGGAGGAGTAGTCCCCCCTAGGAGGGCTGAAGGCTCAGCTACTCAGCTGAAGTGCATTTACACCAATGCACGCAGCATGGGGAACAAGATGGAAGGGCTGGAAGCCGTTGTAGGGCAAGGTGCCTATGATGTCGTTGCCATCACGGAAACGTGGTGGGATGACTCTTACAAGTGGAGTTCGGGTATGGTGGGGTCTAAAGTCTTCAGGAGGGATAGAAAGGGTAGGAGAGGGGGTGGAGTAGCCCTCTTTGTAAGGGAGGACTTGGACACCTCTCAGATGGACTGTGGCGATGAGGAGATTGAGTGCCTGTGGGTTAAGATCAAGGGAGCCCGTAACAAGGGAGCTATACTTAGAACTGGCTGAGAAATGGGAACTTCCCCATATTTTCTAATCTAACAAAATATTTTTTATTCAAGTGAATGACAAGCCTTTTTTTCCCTCTTCCATGGAAAGTGAAAGGGGGAAATGATAAGAAAGATAAAGCCAGGTTAAAAAGGGCACGCTGTCATGCTTACATGTAATAAGAGTGAAGCATTATACTGGGTATTACTTAATTATCCTCCAAAGACTAAGTCCAGTTTTGTGCTCTTCAGCAGGCAAGTCTCAACACCAACTTTTTCTGCTGCCAGTGTTGTACCAGGTTTGTGAAGGACAAGCGGTGGGATGGATTGGTATCAGTTTGAAAACTACCTATCAGACAGAAAGGAGTGGGTGAGGGACAAAAGTCATAAACGGGTTTTTAACACTTTTGAAAAAAGGAATTGCAACTTGTGATTCGAGACTGTTTTTTAACAGTTTAAATACACTCTGGAACGGCGACTATCCTAGTTATGTAGTTGCAGAGCTGGCACGGGATCAATACAGGAGCAGGAAACATTGCACGGGCCACAAATGTTATAAACACGAAGAAAGGTTAAGTATTTCCTAACGAACCATTCCAAGAGAGCTTTACCATTGTGATCCCAAAGTTTTATCCCAAGTATGAAGTGCAGGGAAGAGAAAAGTCTGTTGGGCAGTTTGGGGTCACCTGCCCAGTCTGCTCCTCCCACCCTGCAGGTGTGACTCTCTCTCGCCCCTTTCACTCGTGGCATTCCGTCAGCTTGAGGATGGATACGGTTTCTACAGGAACAGGAGACTTTTTTGAGAGAGCTTGACCCTGCAACATGCATCACGATGCGATTTATGCCTGCAGGTCTGCAGCATTCGTTCTTCTGACAGGCTGGGCTCCTTGGCCCTGGCATCACAGTTGGTGGCAGGAGCTGAAGGGGTTAAACACAAGTGCTGTGCTGGGGTGCCAGTGACATCAGGTCACAATGTGATGTCACAATGGGAGAGGGGACCAGGTGAGCACTGTCTAGGGACAGCGCAGCCCTGGACCAGTGCACTCGGGGCTGGTGCTGAGTGTGCATGCAGGGGCTGGGCCTTCCTCCCCCTGCAGGCCATGGAGCTCCTCGATATCGGCTTCAGAGTATTCCTGAGATTCATGAAGCTCGTGCCCGGCGTTGGTGCAGAGCTGGATGAGGAGACGCTCGAGCGCATGCGGCGGTATGAGCAGCTCCTTAAGCGGGAGACGGCTCGCTTGATGAAGGAGGTGGAGGAGTTGCAGCTGAGGGAGAAGCAGAGTGTCTTGGCCCGACTAGCGCAGCTCCTCGCTGCCCCGCAGCAGTGGCAGCTCTGGCTGGTCGTCGCCATCCTGCTCATGCTCTGCGGGCTCTGCTGGCACCTCAGGAAGAGCAGCCGTGAGGTGGACAGCAGTGTCAGGAGCGGAAGGCGGCTGAGGAACAAGAGAAACAGCAACAGGAGGAAAAAGGAAGGAAGATCCTGCAGCAAAGGCCTTGGGCGCGCCTTCTACCCGAGGAAGGCCAGGGTGACAGAGGGCACAACGTTGCTCAAGAGGCAGACCAGTATGACCAAAGGAAAGGAGAAGATCCTGACCATGGAGCCGAGGTGAAGCAGGTGCCAGAAGAAGTCTTCAAACTGTGCCAGGAGCTTTTGTCAAACAGTTTCCTCCAGGGGAAGCAACCAGTCCTGGTGAAGACGAGAGACATAGAAGGTTGCCGTCCCCACGGGCACTGGAGTCTCTATGGCCTGATTTTGCCTCGGAAGTAGCCACCGTGTGTGACAGTGGGAGCAAGTGAACCTCACGACAATTCAATCTGATTTCAAATTAAGTCCTTCATTTTGGGTTAACTGGCTGCTTTTATAGACCAAGCAGGCCAAACGTGAGGTAAACACGGATTGGTCGCTTCTGCCCTACTACAAAGTCTTCATTGGCCACCGCCCAACCACATAACGACGTCGCTAGGTTGCACCTCCTGTCCCTCATCCTCAGTTTCTTTTGTGACTTTACCAGCTCCACCCAGCCACGGTGCTTGGAGTTGCTCATTGGATTAAATATTAAAGGAGAAAAAGAAATTTTACTTCATTAAATTTAAAAATTAAATATTTTTAATAAAAAACTTAGGGACTAATATATCTATCTTCCTAACTTAAGTGTTGAACAGTACTTGTATTTCTATTTAAGCGACTGCTCAATTTTAGACAAGGGTCAGAATAGCTTCACTAAGTAGATGAAAAAAAACATATCCCAAAAATAAACAACGGGAAGGAGTATTTGGAGCTGAAGTTTCTCAGCTCTCAATCACATTTACCTTCATTCTCCCTCAAACGGGTTGACTTACAGAAAAGTACACAGACAGGACGCATATTCAAAAATAAATATTTGGAACAAATGTGCTGAATTCAGACAGGAAAATCACAAATATCATGAGGAAGTATAAAGAAAGAAGCACAGTAAATGGGTACAAAATACAATACTTCATTAACAAAGTTTAATAAAAACAAACATATCTCTACTTGACAGTAAAGTGAGGAGGACAGTTATTGACAATATTGCAGGCAAAATGATCCCAGTTGGAAGTTAAGTGCTACAGCAACAGACCTTACACAAGGCAACATTTCTTATATTAAGTAGCGGTAATGCTTAGTATTCACCGCTCAATGCAAGTAATGGATTTGACCATGGAGTGGTTCGTGCACCCCCTGACATGGGTGCAAAGCTTGGGACACGTGGGTCTCCTAGTGGGGCTAAGGCCCTTGCTAAAAACCTAGCTAAGCTCATAAATCGAGCTTTAAAGTAGGTGTGAAGGGGGAGGGGATCCAGTCCAGGCTAGACAACTTGCGTGCCTGGACGTAGGCCACTGGAGTTTAGGAGGGGGTGTGCTGGTGAGGACCACCAGCGCGCCACCATACAGGAAGTGGGGGAGAATGCAGCCTCGCTCAACAAGGGAGATAGAGGTATTCTGGCATCAACTACTCCGGGAGGAGTAGTCCCCCCTAGGAGGGCTGAAGGCTCAGCTACTCAGCTGAAGTGCATTTACACCAATGCACGCAGCATGGGGAACAAGATGGAAGGGCTGGAAGCCGTTGTAGGGCAAGGTGCCTATGATGTCGTTGCCATCACGGAAACGTGGTGGGATGACTCTTACAAGTGGAGTTCGGGTATGGTGGGGTCTAAAGTCTTCAGGAGGGATAGAAAGGGTAGGAGAGGGGGTGGAGTAGCCCTCTTTGTAAGGGAGGACTTGGACACCTCTCAGATGGACTGTGGCGATGAGGAGATTGAGTGCCTGTGGGTTAAGATCAAGGGAGCCCGTAACAAGGGAGCTATACTTAGAACTGGCTGAGAAATGGGAACTTCCCCATATTTTCTAATCTAACAAAATATTTTTTATTCAAGTGAATGACAAGCCTTTTTTTCCCCTCTTCCATGGAAAGTGAAAGGGGGAAATGATAAGAAAGATAAAGCCAGGTTAAAAAGGGCACGCTGTCATGCTTGCATGTAATAAGAGTGAAGCATTATACTGGGTATTACTCAATTATCCTCCAAAGACTAAGTCCAGTTTTGTGCTCTTCAGCAGGCAAGTCTCAACACCAACTTTTTCTGCTGCCAGTGTTGTACCAGGTTTGTGAAGGACAAGCGGTGGGATGGATTGGTATCAGTTTGAAAACTACCTATCAGACAGAAAGGAGTGGGTGAGGGACAAAAGTCATAAACGGGTTTTTAACACTTTTGAAAAAAGGAATTGCAACTTGTGATTCGAGACTGTTTTTTAACAGTTTAAATACACTCTGGAACGGCGACTATCCTAGTTATGTAGTTGCAGAGCTGGCACGGGATCAATACAGGAGCGGGAAACACTGCACGGGCCACAAACGTTATAAACACGAAGAAAGGTTAAGTATTTCCTAACGAACCATTCCAAGAGAGCTTTACCATTGTGATCCCAAAGTTTTATCCCAAGTATGAAGTGCAGGGAAGAGAAAAGTCTGTTGGGCAGTTTGGGGTCACCTGCCCAGTCTGCTCCTCCCACCCTGCAGGTGTGACTCTCTCTCGCCCCTTTCACTCGTGGCATTCCGTCAGCTTGAGGATGGATACGGTTTCTACAGGAACAGGAGACTTTTTTGAGAGAGCTTGACCCTGCAACACGCATCACGATGCGATTTATTCCTGCAGGTCTGCAGCATTCGTTCTTCTGACAGGCTGGGCTCCTTGGCCCTGGCATCACAGTTGGTGGCAGGAGCTGAAGGGGTTAAACACAAGTGCTGTGCTGGGGTGCCAGTGACATCAGGTCACAATGTGATGTCACAATGGGAGAGGGGACCAGGTGAGCACTGTCTAGGGACAGCGCAGCCCTGGACCAGTGCACTCGGGGCTGGTGCTGAGTGTGCATGCAGGGGCTGGGCCTTCCTCCCCCTGCAGGCCATGGAGCTCCTCGATATCGGCTTCAGAGTATTCCTGAGATTCATGAAGCTCGTGCCCGGCGTTGGTGCAGAGCTGGATGAGGAGACGCTCGAGCGCATGCGGCCGTATGAGCAGCTCCTTAAGCGGGAGACGGCTCGCTTGATGAAGGAGGTGGAGGAGTTGCAGCTGAGGGAGAAGCAGAGTGTCTTGGCCCGACTAGCGCAGCTCCTCGCTGCCCCGCAGCAGTGGCAGCTCTGGCTGGTCGTCGCCATCCTGCTCATGCTCTGCGGGCTCTGCTGGCACCTCAGGAAGAGCAGCCGTGAGGTGGACAGCAGTGTCAGGAGCGGAAGGCGGCTGAGGAACAAGAGAAACAGCAACAGGAGGAAAAAGGAAGGAAGATCCTGCAGCAAAGGCCTTGGGCGTGCCTTCTACCCGAGGAAGGCCAGGGTGACAGAGGGCACAACGTTGCTCAAGAGGCAGACCAGTATGACCAAAGGAAAGGAGAAGATCCTGACCATGGAGCCGAGGTGAAGCAGGTGCCAGAAGAAGTCTTCAAACTGTGCCAGGAGCTTTTGTCAAACAGTTTCCTCCAGGGGAAGCAACCAGTCCTGGTGAAGACGAGAGACATAGAAGGTTGCCGTCCCCACGGGCACTGGAGTCTCTATGGCCTGATTTTGCCTCGGAAGTAGCCACCGTGTGTGACAGTGGGAGCAAGTGAACCTCACGACAATTCAATCTGATTTCAAATTAAGTCCTTCATTTTGGGTTAACTGGCTGCTTTTATAGACCAAGCAGGCCAAACGTGAGGTAAACACGGATTGGTCGCTTCTGCCCTACTACAAAGTCTTCATTGGCCACCGCCCAACCACATAACGACGTCGCTAGGTTGCACCTCCTGTCCCTCATCCTCAGTTTCTTTTGTGACTTTACCAGCTCCACCCAGCCACGGTGCTTGGAGTTGCTCATTGGATTAAATATTAAAGGAGAAAAAGAAATTTTACTTCATTAAATTTAAAAATTAAATATTTTTAATAAAAAACTTAGGGACTAATATATCTATCTTCCTAACTTAAGTGTTGAACAGTACTTGTATTTCTATTTAAGCGACTGCTCAATTTTAGACAAGGGTCAGAATAGCTTCACTAAGTAGATGAAAAAAAACATATCCCAAAAATAACCAACGGGAAGGAGTATTTGGAGCTGAAGTTTCTCAGCTCTCAATCACATTTACCTTCATTCTCCCTCAAACGGGTTGACTTACAGAAAAGTACACAGACAGGACGCATATTCAAAAATAAATATTTGGAACAAATGTGCTGAATTCAGACAGGAAAATCACAAATATCATGAGGAAGTATAAAGAAAGAAGCACAGTAAATGGGTACAAAATACAATACTTCATTAACAAAGTTTAATAAAAACAAACATATCTCTACTTGACAGTAAAGTGAGGAGGACAGTTATTGACAATATTGCAGGCAAAATGATCCCAGTTGGAAGTTAAGTGCTACAGCAACAGACCTTACACAAGGCAACATTTCTTATATTAAGTAGCAGTAATGCTTAGTATTCACCGCTCAATGCAAGTAATGGATTTGACCATGGAGTGGTTCGTGCACCCCCTGACATGGGTGCAAAGCTTGGGACACGTGGGTCTCCTAGTGGGGCTAAGGCCCTTGCTAAAAACCTAGCTAAGCTCATAAATCGAGCTTTAAAGTAGGTGTGAAGGGGGAGGGGATCCAGTCCAGGCTAGACAACTTGCGTGCCTGGACGTAGGCCACTGGAGTTTAGGAGGGGGTGTGCTGGTGAGGACCACCAGCGCGCCACCATACAGGAAGTGGGGGAGAATGCAGCCTCGCTCAACAAGGGAGATAGAGGTATTGTGGCATCAACTACTCCGGGAGGAGTAGTCCCCCCTAGGAGGGCTGAAGGCTCAGCTACTCAGCTGAAGTGCATTTACACCAATGCACGCAGCATGGGGAACAAGATGGAAGGGCTGGAAGCCGTTGTAGGGCAAGGTGCCTATGATGTCGTTGCCATCACGGAAACGTGGTGGGATGACTCTTACAAGTGGAGTTCGGGTATGGTGGGGTCTAAAGTCTTCAGGAGGGATAGAAAGGGTAGGAGAGGGGGTGGAGTAGCCCTCTTTGTAAGGGAGGACTTGGACACCTCTCAGATGGACTGTGGCGATGAGGAGATTGAGTGCCTGTGGGTTAAGATCAAGGGAGCCCGTAACAAGGGAGCTATACTTAGAACTGGCTGAGAAATGGGAACTTCCCCATATTTTCTAATCTAACAAAATATTTTTTATTCAAGTGAATGACAAGCGTTTTTTTCCCTCTTCCATGGAAAGTGAAAGGGGGAAATGATAAGAAAGATAAAGCCAGGTTAAAAAGGGCACGCTGTCATGCTTGCATGTAATAAGAGTGAAGCATTATACTGGGTATTACTCAATTATCCTCCAAAGACTAAGTCCAGTTTTGTGCTCTTCAGCAGGCAAGTCTCAACACCAACTTTTTCTGCTGCCAGTGTTGTACCAGGTTTGTGAAGGACAAGCGGTGGGATGGATTGGTATGCTATCCACAGGCAGGGAACAAAAACGTTAGGTCAAAATCAGTTTGAAAACTACCTATCAGACAGAAAGGAGTGGGTGAGGGACAAAAGTCATAAACGGGTTTTTAACACTTTTGAAAAAAGGAATTGCAACTTGTGATTCGAGACTGTTTTTTAACAGTTTAAATACACTCTGGAACGGCGACTATCCTAGTTATGTAGTTGCAGAGCTGGCACGGGATCAATACAGGAGCAGGAAACATTGCACGGGCCACAAATGTTATAAACACGAAGAAAGGTTAAGTATTTCCTAACGAACCATTCCAAGAGAGCTTTACCATTGTGATCCCAAAGTTTTATCCCAAGTATGAAGTGCAGGGAAGAGAAAAGTCTGTTGGGCAGTTTGGGGTCACCTGCCCAGTCTGCTCCTCCCACCCTGCAGGTGTGACTCTCTCTCGCCCCTTTCACTCGTGGCATTCCGTCAGCTTGAGGATGGATACGGTTTCTACAGGAACAGGAGACTTTTTTGAGAGAGCTTGACCCTGCAACACGCATCACGATGCGATTTATTCCTGCAGGTCTGCAGCATTCGTTCTTCTGACAGGCTGGGCTCCTTGGCCCTGGCATCACAGTTGGTGGCAGGAGCTGAAGGGGTTAAACACAAGTGCTGTGCTGGGGTGCCAGTGACATCAGGTCACAATGTGATGTCACAATGGGAGAGGGGACCAGGTGAGCACTGTCTAGGGACAGCGCAGCCCTGGACCAGTGCACTCGGGGCTGGTGCTGAGTGTGCATGCAGGGGCTGGGCCTTCCTCCCCCTGCAGGCCATGGAGCTCCTCGATATCGGCTTCAGAGTATTCCTGAGATTCATGAAGCTCGTGCCCGGCGTTGGTGCAGAGCTGGATGAGGAGACGCTCGAGCGCATGCGGCGGTATGAGCAGCTCCTTAAGCGGGAGACGGCTCGCTTGATGAAGGAGGTGGAGGAGTTGCAGCTGAGGGAGAAGCAGAGTGTCTTGGCCCGACTAGCGCAGCTCCTCGCTGCCCCGCAGCAGTGGCAGCTCTGGCTTGTCATCGCCATCCTGCTCATGCTCTGCGGGCTCTGCTGGCACCTCAGGAAGAGCAGCCGTGAGGTGGACAGCAGTGTCAGGAGCGGAAGGCGGCTGAGGAACAAGAGAAACAGCAACAGGAGGAAAAAGGAAGGAAGATCCTGCAGCAAAGGCCTTGGGCGCGCCTTCTACCCGAGGAAGGCCAGGGTGACAGAGGGCACAACGTTGCTCAAGAGGCAGACCAGTATGACCAAAGGAAAGGAGAAGATCCTGACCATGGAGCCGAGGTGAAGCAGGTGCCAGAAGAAGTCTTCAAACTGTGCCAGGAGCTTTTGTCAAACAGTTTCCTCCAGGGGAAGCAACCAGTCCTGGTGAAGACGAGAGACATAGAAGGTTGCCGTCCCCACGGGCACTGGAGTCTCTATGGCCTGATTTTGCCTCGGAAGTAGCCACCGTGTGTGACAGTGGGAGCAAGTGAACCTCACGACAATTCAATCTGATTTCAAATTAAGTCCTTCATTTTGGGTTAACTGGCTGCTTTTATAGACCAAGCAGGCCAAACGTGAGGTAAACACGGATTGGTCGCTTCTGCCCTACTACAAAGTCTTCATTGGCCACCGCCCAACCACATAACGACGTCGCTAGGTTGCACCTCCTGTCCCTCATCCTCAGTTTCTTTTGTGACTTTACCAGCTCCACCCAGCCACGGTGCTTGGAGTTGCTCATTGGATTAAATATTAAAGGAGAAAAAGAAATTTTACTTCATTAAATTTAAAAATTAAATATTTTTAATAAAAAACTTAGGGACTAATGTATCTATCTTCCTAACTTAAGTGTTGAACAGTACTTGTATTTCTATTTAAGCGACTGCTCAATTTTAGACAAGGGTCAGAATAGCTTCACTAAGTAGATGAAAAAAAACATATCCCAAAAATAAACAACGGGAAGGAGTATTTGGAGCTGAAGTTTCTCAGCTCTCAATCACATTTACCTTCATTCTCCCTCAAACGGGTTGACTTACAGAAAAGTACACAGACAGGACGCATATTCAAAAATAAATATTTGGAACAAATGTGCTGAATTCAGACAGGAAAATCACAAATATCATGAGGAAGTATAAAGAAAGAAGCACAGTAAATGGGTACAAAATACAATACTTCATTAACAAAGTTTAATAAAAACAAACATATCTCTACTTGACAGTAAAGTGAGGAGGACAGTTATTGACAATATTGCAGGCAAAATGATCCCAGTTGGAAGTTAAGTGCTACAGCAACAGACCTTACACAAGGCAACATTTCTTATATTAAGTAGCGGTAATGCTTAGTATTCACCGCTCAATGCAAGTAATGGATTTGACCATGGAGTGGTTCGTGCACCCCCTGACATGGGTGCAAAGCTTGGGACACGTGGGTCTCCTAGTGGGGCTAAGGCCCTTGCTAAAAACCTAGCTAAGCTCATAAATCGAGCTTTAAAGTAGGTGTGAAGGGGGAGGGGATCCAGTCCAGGCTAGACAACTTGCGTGCCTGGACGTAGGCCACTGGAGTTTAGGAGGGGGTGTGCTGGTGAGGACCACCAGCGCGCCACCATACAGGAAGTGGGGGAGAATGCAGCCTCGCTCAACAAGGGAGATAGAGGTATTCTGGCATCAACTACTCCGGGAGGAGTAGTCCCCCCTAGGAGGGCTGAAGGCTCAGCTACTCAGCTGAAGTGCATTTACACCAATGCACGCAGCATGGGGAACAAGATGGAAGGGCTGGAAGCCGTTGTAGGGCAAGGTGCCTATGATGTCGTTGCCATCACGGAAACGTGGTGGGATGACTCTTACAAGTGGAGTTCGGGTATGGTGGGGTCTAAAGTCTTCAGGAGGGATAGAAAGGGTAGGAGAGGGGGTGGAGTAGCCCTCTTTGTAAGGGAGGACTTGGACACCTCTCAGATGGACTGTGGCGATGAGGAGATTGAGTGCCTGTGGGTTAAGATCAAGGGAGCCCGTAACAAGGGAGCTATACTTAGAACTGGCTGAGAAATGGGAACTTCCCCATATTTTCTAATCTAACAAAATATTTTTTATTCAAGTGAATGACAAGCGTTTTTTTCCCTCTTCCATGGAAAGTGAAAGGGGGAAATGATAAGAAAGATAAAGCCAGGTTAAAAAGGGCACGCTGTCATGCTTGCATGTAATAAGAGTGAAGCATTATACTGGGTATTACTCAATTATCCTCCAAAGACTAAGTCCAGTTTTGTGCTCTTCAGCAGGCAAGTCTCAACACCAACTTTTTCTGCTGCCAGTGTTGTACCAGGTTTGTGAAGGACAAGCGGTGGGATGGATTGGTATCAGTTTGAAAACTACCTATCAGACAGAAAGGAGTGGGTGAGGGACAAAAGTCATAAACGGGTTTTTAACACTTTTGAAAAAAGGAATTGCAACTTGTGATTCGAGACTGTTTTTTAACAGTTTAAATACACTCTGGAACGGCGACTATCCTAGTTATGTAGTTGCAGAGCTGGCACGGGATCAATACAGGAGCAGGAAACATTGCACGGGCCACAAATGTTATAAACACGAAGAAAGGTTAAGTATTTCCTAACGAACCATTCCAAGAGAGCTTTACCATTGTGATCCCAAAGTTTTATCCCAAGTATGAAGTGCAGGGAAGAGAAAAGTCTGTTGGGCAGTTTGGGGTCACCTGCCCAGTCTGCTCCTCCCACCCTGCAGGTGTGACTCTCTCTCGCCCCTTTCACTCGTGGCATTCCGTCAGCTTGAGGATGGATACGGTTTCTACAGGAACAGGAGACTTTTTTGAGAGAGCTTGACCCTGCAACACGCATCACGATGCGATTTATGCCTGCAGGTCTGCAGCATTCGTTCTTCTGACAGGCTGGGCGCCTTGGCCCTGGCATCACAGTTGGTGGCAGGAGCTGAAGGGGTTAAACACAAGTGCTGTGCTGGGGTGCCAGTGACATCAGGTCACAATGTGATGTCACAATGGGAGAGGGGACCAGGTGAGCACTGTCTAGGGACAGCGCAGCCCTGGACCAGTGCACTCGGGGCTGGTGCTGAGTGTGCATGCAGGGGCTGGGCCTTCCTCCCCCTGCAGGCCATGGAGCTCCTCGATATCGGCTTCAGCGTATTCCTGAGATTCATGGAGCTCGTGCCCGGCGTTGGTGCAGAGCTGGATGAGGAGACGCTCGAGCGCATGCGGCGGTATGAGCAGCTCCTCAAGCGGGAGACGGCTCGCTTGATGAAGGAGGTGGAGGAGTTGCAGCTGAGGGAGAAGCAGAGTGTCTTGGCCCGACTAGCGCAGCTCCTCGCTGCCCCGCAGCAGTGGCAGCTCTGGCTGGTCGTCGCCATCCTGCTCATGCTCTGCGGGCTCTGCTGGCACCTCAGGAAGAGCAGCCGTGAGGTGGACAGCAGTGTCAGGAGCGGAAGGCGGCTGAGGAACAAGAGAAACAGCAACAGGAGGAAAAAGGAAGGAAGATCCTGCAGCAAAGGCCTTGGGCGCGCCTTCTACCCGAGGAAGGCCAGGGTGACAGAGGGCACAACGTTGCTCAAGAGGCAGACCAGTATGACCAAAGGAAAGGAGAAGATCCTGACCATGGAGCCGAGGTGAAGCAGGTGCCAGAAGAAGTCTTCAAACTGTGCCAGGAGCTTTTGTCAAACAGTTTCCTCCAGGGGAAGCAACCAGTCCTGGTGAAGACGAGAGACATAGAAGGTTGCCGTCCCCACGGGCACTGGAGTCTCTATGGCCTGATTTTGCCTCGGAAGTAGCCACCGTGTGTGACAGTGGGAGCAAGTGAACCTCACGACAATTCAATCTGATTTCAAATTAAGTCCTTCATTTTGGGTTAACTGGCTGCTTTTATAGACCAAGCAGGCCAAACGTGAGGTAAACACGGATTGGTCGCTTCTGCCCTACTACAAAGTCTTCATTGGCCACCGCCCAACCACATAACGACGTCGCTAGGTTGCACCTCCTGTCCCTCATCCTCAGTTTCTTTTGTGACTTTACCAGCTCCACCCAGCCACGGTGCTTGGAGTTGCTCATTGGATTAAATATTAAAGGAGAAAAAGAAATTTTACTTCATTAAATTTAAAAATTAAATATTTTTAATAAAAAACTTAGGGACTAATATATCTATCTTCCTAACTTAAGTGTTGAACAGTACTTGTATTTCTATTTAAGCGACTGCTCAATTTTAGACAAGGGTCAGAATAGCTTCACTAAGTAGATGAAAAAAAACATATCCCAAAAATAAACAACGGGAAGGAGTATTTGGAGCTGAAGTTTCTCAGCTCTCAATCACATTTACCTTCATTCTCCCTCAAACGGGTTGACTTACAGAAAAGTACACAGACAGGACGCATATTCAAAAATAAATATTTGGAACAAATGTGCTGAATTCAGACAGGAAAATCACAAATATCATGAGGAAGTATAAAGAAAGAAGCACAGTAAATGGGTACAAAATACAATACTTCATTAACAAAGTTTAATAAAAACAAACATATCTCTACTTGACAGTAAAGTGAGGAGGACAGTTATTGACAATATTGCAGGCAAAATGATCCCAGTTGGAAGTTAAGTGCTACAGCAACAGACCTTACACAAGGCAACATTTCTTATATTAAGTAGCGGTAATGCTTAGTATTCACCGCTCAATGCAAGTAATGGATTTGACCATGGAGTGGTTCGTGACATGGGTGCAAAACTTGGGACACGTGGGTCTCCTAGTGGGGCTAAGGCCCTTGCTAAAAACCTAGCTAAGCTCATAAATCGAGCTTTAAAGTAGGTGTGAAGGGGGAGGGGATCCAGTCCAGGCTAGACAACTTGCGTGCCTGGACGTAGGCCACTGGAGTTTAGGAGGGGGTGTGCTGGTGAGGACCACCAGCGCGCCACCATACAGGAAGTGGGGGAGAATGCAGCCTCGCTCAACAAGGGAGATAGAGGTATTCTGGCATCAACTACTCCGGGAGGAGTAGTCCCCCCTAGGAGGGCTGAAGGCTCAGCTACTCAGCTGAAGTGCATTTACACCAATGCACGCAGCATGGGGAACAAGATGGAAGGGCTGGAAGCCGTTGTAGGGCAAGGTGCCTATGATGTCGTTGCCATCACGGAAACGTGGTGGGATGACTCTTACAAGTGGAGTTCGGGTATGGTGGGGTCTAAAGTCTTCAGGAGGGATAGAAAGGGTAGGAGAGGGGGTGGAGTAGCCCTCTTTGTAAGGGAGGACTTGGACACCTCTCAGATGGACTGTGGCGATGAGGAGATTGAGTGCCTGTGGGTTAAGATCAAGGGAGCCCGTAACAAGGGAGCTATACTTAGAACTGGCTGAGAAATGGGAACTTCCCCATATTTTCTAATCTAACAAAATATTTTTTATTCAAGTGAATGACAAGCGTTTTTTTCCCTCTTCCATGGAAAGTGAAAGGGGGAAATGATAAGAAAGATAAAGCCAGGTTAAAAAGGGCACGCTGTCATGCTTGCATGTAATAAGAGTGAAGCATTATACTGGGTATTACTCAATTATCCTCCAAAGACTAAGTCCAGTTTTGTGCTCTTCAGCAGGCAAGTCTCAACACCAACTTTTTCTGCTGCCAGTGTTGTACCAGGTTTGTGAAGGACAAGCGGTGGGATGGATTGGTATGCTATCCACAGGCAGGGAACAAAAACGTTAGGTCAAAATCAGTTTGAAAACTACCTATCAGACAGAAAGGAGTGGGTGAGGGACAAAAGTCATAAACGGGTTTTTAATACTTTTGAAAAAAGGAATTGCAACTTGTGATTCGAGACTGTTTTTTAACAGTTTAAATACACTCTGGAACGGCGACTATCCTAGTTATGTAGTTGCAGATCTGGCACGGGATCAATACAGGAGCAGGAAACATTGCACGGGCCACAAACGTTATAAACACGAAGAAAGGTTAAGTATTTCCTAACGAACCATTCCAAGAGAGCTTTACCATTGTGATCCCAAAGTTTTATCCCAAGTATGAAGTGCAGGGAAGAGAAAAGTCTGTTGGGCAGTTTGGGGTCACCTGCCCAGTCTGCTCCTCCCACCCTGCAGGTGTGACTCTCTCTCGCCCCTTTCACTCGTGGCATTCCGTCAGCTTGAGGATGGATACGGTTTCTACAGGAACAGGAGACTTTTTTGAGAGAGCTTGACCCTGCAACACGCATCACGATGCGATTTATGCCTGCAGGTCTGCAGCATTCGTTCTTCTGACAGGCTGGGCGCCTTGGCCCTGGCATCACAGTTGGTGGCAGGAGCTGAAGGGGTTAAACACAAGTGCTGTGCTGGGGTGCCAGTGACATCAGGTCACAATGTGATGTCACAATGGGAGAGGGGACCAGGTGAGCACTGTCTAGGGACAGCGCAGCCCTGGACCAGTGCACTCGGGGCTGGTGCTGAGTGTGCATGCAGGGGCTGGGCCTTCCTCCCCCTGCAGGCCATGGAGCTCCTCGATATCGGCTTCAGAGTATTCCTGAGATTCATGAAGCTCGTGCCCTGCGTTGGTGCAGAGCTGGATGAGGAGACGCTCGAGCGCATGCGGCGGTATGAGCAGCTCCTCAAGCGGGAGACGGCTCGCTTGATGAAGGAGGTGGAGGAGTTGCAGCTGAGGGAGAAGCAGAGTGTCTTGGCCCGACTAGCGCAGCTCCTCGCTGCCCCGCAGCAGTGGCAGCTCTGGCTGGTCGTCGCCATCCTGCTCATGCTCTGCGGGCTCTGCTGGCACCTCAGGAAGAGCAGCCGTGAGGTGGACAGCAGTGTCAGGAGCGGAAGGCGGCTGAGGAACAAGAGAAACAGCAACAGGAGGAAAAAGGAAGGAAGATCCTGCAGCAAAGGCCTTGGGCGCGCCTTCTACCCGAGGAAGGCCAGGGTGACAGAGGGCACAACGTTGCTCAAGAGGCAGACCAGTATGACCAAAGGAAAGGAGAAGATCCTGACCATGGAGCCGAGGTGAAGCAGGTGCCAGAAGAAGTCTTCAAACTGTGCCAGGAGCTTTTGTCAAACAGTTTCCTCCAGGGGAAGCAACCAGTCCTGGTGAAGACGAGAGACATAGAAGGTTGCCGTCCCCACGGGCACTGGAGTCTCTATGGCCTGATTTTGCCTCGGAAGTAGCCACCGTGTGTGACAGTGGGAGCAAGTGAACCTCACGACAATTCAATCTGATTTCAAATTAAGTCCTTCATTTTGGGTTAACTGGCTGCTTTTATAGACCAAGCAGGCCAAACGTGAGGTAAACACGGATTGGTCGCTTCTGCCCTACTACAAAGTCTTCATTGGCCACCGCCCAACCACATAACGACGTCGCTAGGTTGCACCTCCTGTCCCTCATCCTCAGTTTCTTTTGTGACTTTACCAGCTCCACCCAGCCACGGTGCTTGGAGTTGCTCATTGGATTAAATATTAAAGGAGAAAAAGAAATTTTACTTCATTAAATTTAAAAATTAAATATTTTTAATAAAAAACTTAGGGACTAATGTATCTATCTTCCTAACTTAAGTGTTGAACAGTACTTGTATTTCTATTTAAGCGACTGCTCAATTTTAGACAAGGGTCAGAATAGCTTCACTAAGTAGATGAAAAAAAACATATCCCAAAAATAAACAACGGGAAGGAGTATTTGGAGCTGAAGTTTCTCAGCTCTCAATCACATTTACCTTCATTCTCCCTCAAAAGGGTTGACTTACAGAAAAGTACACAGACAGGACGCATATTCAAAAATAAATATTTGGAACAAATGTGCTGAATTCAGACAGGAAAATCACAAATATCATGAGGAAGTATAAAGAAAGAAGCACAGTAAATGGGTACAAAATACAATACTTCATTAACAAAGTTTAATAAAAACAAACATATCTCTACTTGACAGTAAAGTGAGGAGGACAGTTATTGACAATATTGCAGGCAAAATGATCCCAGTTGGAAGTTAAGTGCTACAGCAACAGACCTTACACAAGGCAACATTTCTTATATTAAGTAGCGGTAATGCTTAGTATTCACCGCTCAATGCAAGTAATGGATTTGACCATGGAGTGGTTCGTGACATGGGTGCAAAACTTGGGACACGTGGGTCTCCTAGTGGGGCTAAGGCCCTTGCTAAAAACCTAGCTAAGCTCATAAATCGAGCTTTAAAGTAGGTGTGAAGGGGGAGGGGATCCAGTCCAGGCTAGACAACTTGCGTGCCTGGACGTAGGCCACTGGAGTTTAGGAGGGGGTGTGCTGGTGAGGACCACCAGCGCGCCACCATACAGGAAGTGGGGGAGAATGCAGCCTCGCTCAACAAGGGAGATAGAGGTATTCTGGCATCAACTACTCCGGGAGGAGTAGTCCCCCCTAGGAGGGCTGAAGGCTCAGCTACTCAGCTGAAGTGCATTTACACCAATGCACGCAGCATGGGGAACAAGATGGAAGGGCTGGAAGCCGTTGTAGGGCAAGGTGCCTATGATGTCGTTGCCATCACGGAAACGTGGTGGGATGACTCTTACAAGTGGAGTTCGGGTATGGTGGGGTCTAAAGTCTTCAGGAGGGATAGAAAGGGTAGGAGAGGGGGTGGAGTAGCCCTCTTTGTAAGGGAGGACTTGGACACCTCTCAGATGGACTGTGGCGATGAGGAGATTGAGTGCCTGTGGGTTAAGATCAAGGGAGCCCGTAACAAGGGAGCTATACTTAGAACTGGCTGAGAAATGGGAACTTCCCCATATTTTCTAATCTAACAAAATATTTTTTATTCAAGTGAATGACAAGCGTTTTTTTCCCTCTTCCATGGAAAGTGAAAGGGGGAAATGATAAGAAAGATAAAGCCAGGTTAAAAAGGGCACGCTGTCATGCTTGCATGTAATAAGAGTGAAGCATTATACTGGGTATTACTCAATTATCCTCCAAAGACTAAGTCCAGTTTTGTGCTCTTCAGCAGGCAAGTCTCAACACCAACTTTTTCTGCTGCCAGTGTTGTACCAGGTTTGTGAAGGACAAGCGGTGGGATGGATTGGTATGCTATCCACAGGCAGGGAACAAAAACGTTAGGTCAAAATCAGTTTGAAAACTACCTATCAGACAGAAAGGAGTGGGTGAGGGACAAAAGTCATAAACGGGTTTTTAATACTTTTGAAAAAAGGAATTGCAACTTGTGATTCGAGACTGTTTTTTAACAGTTTAAATACACTCTGGAACGGCGACTATCCTAGTTATGTAGTTGCAGATCTGGCACGGGATCAATACAGGAGCAGGAAACATTGCACGGGCCACAAACGTTATAAACACGAAGAAAGGTTAAGTATTTCCTAACGAACCATTCCAAGAGAGCTTTACCATTGTGATCCCAAAGTTTTATCCCAAGTATGAAGTGCAGGGAAGAGAAAAGTCTGTTGGGCAGTTTGGGGTCACCTGCCCAGTCTGCTCCTCCCACCCTGCAGGTGTGACTCTCTCTCGCCCCTTTCACTCGTGGCATTCCGTCAGCTTGAGGATGGATACGGTTTCTACAGGAACAGGAGACTTTTTTGAGAGAGCTTGACCCTGCAACACGCATCACGATGCGATTTATGCCTGCAGGTCTGCAGCATTCGTTCTTCTGACAGGCTGGGCGCCTTGGCCCTGGCATCACAGTTGGTGGCAGGAGCTGAAGGGGTTAAACACAAGTGCTGTGCTGGGGTGCCAGTGACATCAGGTCACAATGTGATGTCACAATGGGAGAGGGGACCAGGTGAGCACTGTCTAGGGACAGCGCAGCCCTGGACCAGTGCACTCGGGGCTGGTGCTGAGTGTGCATGCAGGGGCTGGGCCTTCCTCCCCCTGCAGGCCATGGAGCTCCTCGATATCGGCTTCAGAGTATTCCTGAGATTCATGAAGCTCGTGCCCTGCGTTGGTGCAGAGCTGGATGAGGAGACGCTCGAGCGCATGCGGCGGTATGAGCAGCTCCTCAAGCGGGAGACGGCTCGCTTGATGAAGGAGGTGGAGGAGTTGCAGCTGAGGGAGAAGCAGAGTGT
The DNA here is from genome assembly GCA_033558105.1 of Coccyzus lansbergi. Classification (NCBI taxonomy): domain Eukaryota; kingdom Metazoa; phylum Chordata; class Aves; order Cuculiformes; family Coccyzidae; genus Coccyzus; species Coccyzus lansbergi. The sequence continues at coordinate 182,113 of JAUMJK010000220.1, read as the reverse complement.
CTTGGCCCGACTAGCGCAGCTCCTCGCTGCCCCGCAGCAGTGGCAGCTCTGGCTGGTCGTCGCCATCCTGCTCATGCTCTGCGGGCTCTGCTGGCACCTCAGGAAGAGCAGCCGTGAGGTGGACAGCAGTGTCAGGAGCGGAAGGCGGCTGAGGAACAAGAGAAACAGCAACAGGAGGAAAAAGGAAGGAAGATCCTGCAGCAAAGGCCTTGGGCACGCCTTCTACCCGAGGAAGGCCAGGGTGACAGAGGGCACAACGTTGCTCAAGAGGCAGACCAGTATGACCAAAGGAAAGGAGAAGATCCTGACCATGGAGCCGAGGTGAAGCAGGTGCCAGAAGAAGTCTTCAAACTGTGCCAGGAGCTTTTGTCAAACAGTTTCCTCCAGGGGAAGCAACCAGTCCTGGTGAAGACGAGAGACATAGAAGGTTGCCGTCCCCACGGGCACTGGAGTCTCTATGGCCTGATTTTGCCTCGGAAGTAGCCACCGTGTGTGACAGTGGGAGCAAGTGAACCTCACGACAATTCAATCTGATTTCAAATTAAGTCCTTCATTTTGGGTTAACTGGCTGCTTTTATAGACCAAGCAGGCCAAACGTGAGGTAAACACGGATTGGTCGCTTCTGCCCTACTACAAAGTCTTCATTGGCCACCGCCCAACCACATAACGACGTCGCTAGGTTGCACCTCCTGTCCCTCATCCTCAGTTTCTTTTGTGACTTTACCAGCTCCACCCAGCCACGGTGCTTGGAGTTGCTCATTGGATTAAATATTAAAGGAGAAAAAGAAATTTTACTTCATTAAATTTAAAAATTAAATATTTTTAATAAAAAACTTAGGGACTAATATATCTATCTTCCTAACTTAAGTGTTGAACAGTACTTGTATTTCTATTTAAGCGACTGCTCAATTTTAGACAAGGGTCAGAATAGCTTCACTAAGTAGATGAAAAAAAACATATCCCAAAAATAAACAACGGGAAGGAGTATTTGGAGCTGAAGTTTCTCAGCTCTCAATCACATTTACCTTCATTCTCCCTCAAACGGGTTGACTTACAGAAAAGTACACAGACAGGACGCATATTCAAAAATAAATATTTGGAACAAATGTGCTGAATTCAGACAGGAAAATCACAAATATCATGAGGAAGTATAAAGAAAGAAGCACAGTAAATGGGTACAAAATACAATACTTCATTAACAAAGTTTAATAAAAACAAACATATCTCTACTTGACAGTAAAGTGAGGAGGACAGTTATTGACAATATTGCAGGCAAAATGATCCCAGTTGGAAGTTAAGTGCTACAGCAACAGACCTTACACAAGGCAACATTTCTTATATTAAGTAGCGGTAATGCTTAGTATTCACCGCTCAATGCAAGTAATGGATTTGACCATGGAGTGGTTCGTGCACCCCCTGACATGGGTGCAAAGCTTGGGACACGTGGGTCTCCTAGTGGGGCTAAGGCCCTTGCTAAAAACCTAGCTAAGCTCATAAATCGAGCTTTAAAGTAGGTGTGAAGGGGGAGGGGATCCAGTCCAGGCTAGACAACTTGCGTGCCTGGACGTAGGCCACTGGAGTTTAGGAGGGGGTGTGCTGGTGAGGACCACCAGCGCGCCACCATACAGGAAGTGGGGGAGAATGCAGCCTCGCTCAACAAGGGAGATAGAGGTATTCTGGCATCAACTACTCCGGGAGGAGTAGTCCCCCCTAGGAGGGCTGAAGGCTCAGCTACTCAGCTGAAGTGCATTTACACCAATGCACGCAGCATGGGGAACAAGATGGAAGGGCTGGAAGCCGTTGTAGGGCAAGGTGCCTATGATGTCGTTGCCATCACGGAAACGTGGTGGGATGACTCTTACAAGTGGAGTTCGGGTATGGTGGGGTCTAAAGTCTTCAGGAGGGATAGAAAGGGTAGGAGAGGGGGTGGAGTAGCCCTCTTTGTAAGGGAGGACTTGGACACCTCTCAGATGGACTGTGGCGATGAGGAGATTGAGTGCCTGTGGGTTAAGATCAAGGGAGCCCGTAACAAGGGAGCTATACTTAGAACTGGCTGAGAAATGGGAACTTCCCCATATTTTCTAATCTAACAAAATATTTTTTATTCAAGTGAATGACAAGCCTTTTTTTCCCCTCTTCCATGGAAAGTGAAAGGGGGAAATGATAAGAAAGATAAAGCCAGGTTAAAAAGGGCACGCTGTCATGCTTGCATGTAATAAGAGTGAAGCATTATACTGGGTATTACTCAATTATCCTCCAAAGACTAAGTCCAGTTTTGTGCTCTTCAGCAGGCAAGTCTCAACACCAACTTTTTCTGCTGCCAGTGTTGTACCAGGTTTGTGAAGGACAAGCGGTGGGATGGATTGGTATCAGTTTGAAAACTACCTATCAGACAGAAAGGAGTGGGTGAGGGACAAAAGTCATAAACGGGTTTTTAACACTTTTGAAAAAAGGAATTGCAACTTGTGATTCGAGACTGTTTTTTAACAGTTTAAATACACTCTGGAACGGCGACTATCCTAGTTATGTAGTTGCAGAGCTGGCACGGGATCAATACAGGAGCGGGAAACATTGCACGGACCACAAATGTTATAAACACGAAGAAAGGTTAAGTATTTCCTAACGAACCATTCCAAGAGAGCTTTACCATTGTGATCCCAAAGTTTTATCCCAAGTATGAAGTGCAGGGAAGAGAAAAGTCTGTTGGGCAGTTTGGGGTCACCTGCCCAGTCTGCTCCTCCCACCCTGCAGGTGTGACTCTCTCTCGCCCCTTTCACTCGTGGCATTCCGTCAGCTTGAGGATGGATACGGTTTCTACAGGAACAGGAGACTTTTTTGAGAGAGCTTGACCCTGCAACACGCATCACGATGCGATTTATGCCTGCAGGTCTGCAGCATTCGTTCTTCTGACAGGCTGGGCTCCTTGGCCCTGGCATCACAGTTGGTGGCAGGAGCTGAAGGGGTTAAACACAAGTGCTGTGCTGGGGTGCCAGTGACATCAGGTCACAATGTGATGTCACAATGGGAGAGGGGACCAGGTGAGCACTGTCTAGGGACAGCGCAGCCCTGGACCAGTGCACTCGGGGCTGGTGCTGAGTGTGCATGCAGGGGCTGGGCCTTCCTCCCCCTGCAGGCCATGGAGCTCCTCGATATCGGCTTCAGCGTATTCCTGAGATTCATGAAGCTCGTGCCCGGCGTTGGTGCAGAGCTGGATGAGGAGACGCTCGAGCGCATGCGGCGGTATGAGCAGCTCCTTAAGCGGGAGACGGCTCGCTTGATGAAGGAGGTGGAGGAGTTGCAGCTGAGGGAGAAGCAGAGTGTCTTGGCCCGACTAGCGCAGCTCCTCGCTGCCCCGCAGCAGTGGCAGCTCTGGCTGGTCGTCGCCATCCTGCTCATGCTCTGCGGGCTCTGCTGGCACCTCAGGAAGAGCAGCCGTGAGGTGGACAGCAGTGTCAGGAGCGGAAGGCGGCTGAGGAACAAGAGAAACAGCAACAGGAGGATAAAGGAAGGAAGATCCTGCAGCAAAGGCCTTGGGCGCGCCTTCTACCCGAGGAAGGCCAGGGTGACAGAGGGCACAACGTTGCTCAAGAGGCAGACCAGTATGACCAAAGGAAAGGAGAAGATCCTGACCATGGAGCCGAGGTGAAGCAGGTGCCAGAAGAAGTCTTCAAACTGTGCCAGGAGCTTTTGTCAAACAGTTTCCTCCAGGGGAAGCAACCAGTCCTGGTGAAGACGAGAGACATAGAAGGTTGCCGTCCCCACGGGCACTGGAGTCTCTATGGCCTGATTTTGCCTCGGAAGTAGCCACCGTGTGTGACAGTGGGAGCAAGTGAACCTCACGACAATTCAATCTGATTTCAAATTAAGTCCTTCATTTTGGGTTAACTGGCTGCTTTTATAGACCAAGCAGGCCAAACGTGAGGTAAACACGGATTGGTCGCTTCTGCCCTACTACAAAGTCTTCATTGGCCACCGCCCAACCACATAACGACGTCGCTAGGTTGCACCTCCTGTCCCTCATCCTCAGTTTCTTTTGTGACTTTACCAGCTCCACCCAGCCACGGTGCTTGGAGTTGCTCATTGGATTAAATATTAAAGGAGAAAAAGAAATTTTACTTCATTAAATTTAAAAATTAAATATTTTTAATAAAAAACTTAGGGACTAATATATCTATCTTCCTAACTTAAGTGTTGAACAGTACTTGTATTTCTATTTAAGCGACTGCTCAATTTTAGACAAGGGTCAGAATAGCTTCACTAAGTAGATGAAAAAAAACATATCCCAAAAATAAACAACGGGAAGGAGTATTTGGAGCTGAAGTTTCTCAGCTCTCAATCACATTTACCTTCATTCTCCCTCAAACGGGTTGACTTACAGAAAAGTACACAGACAGGACGCATATTCAAAAATAAATATTTGGAACAAATGTGCTGAATTCAGACAGGAAAATCACAAATATCATGAGGAAGTATAAAGAAAGAAGCACAGTAAATGGGTACAAAATACAATACTTCATTAACAAAGTTTAATAAAAACAAACATATCTCTACTTGACAGTAAAGTGAGGAGGACAGTTATTGACAATATTGCAGGCAAAATGATCCCAGTTGGAAGTTAAGTGCTACAGCAACAGACCTTACACAAGGCAACATTTCTTATATTAAGTAGCGGTAATGCTTAGTATTCACCGCTCAATGCAAGTAATGGATTTGACCATGGAGTGGTTCGTGACATGGGTGCAAAACTTGGGACACGTGGGTCTCCTAGTGGGGCTAAGGCCCTTGCTAAAAACCTAGCTAAGCTCATAAATCGAGCTTTAAAGTAGGTGTGAAGGGGGAGGGGATCCAGTCCAGGCTAGACAACTTGCGTGCCTGGACGTAGGCCACTGGAGTTTAGGAGGGGGTGTGCTGGTGAGGACCACCAGCGCGCCACCATACAGGAAGTGGGGGAGAATGCAGCCTCGCTCAACAAGGGAGATAGAGGTATTCTGGCATCAACTACTCCGGGAGGAGTAGTCCCCCCTAGGAGGGCTGAAGGCTCAGCTACTCAGCTGAAGTGCATTTACACCAATGCACGCAGCATGGGGAACAAGATGGAAGGGCTGGAAGCCGTTGTAGGGCAAGGTGCCTATGATGTCGTTGCCATCACGGAAACGTGGTGGGATGACTCTTACAAGTGGAGTTCGGGTATGGTGGGGTCTAAAGTCTTCAGGAGGGATAGAAAGGGTAGGAGAGGGGGTGGAGTAGCCCTCTTTGTAAGGGAGGACTTGGACACCTCTCAGATGGACTGTGGCGATGAGGAGATTGAGTGCCTGTGGGTTAAGATCAAGGGAGCCCGTAACAAGGGAGCTATACTTAGAACTGGCTGAGAAATGGGAACTTCCCCATATTTTCTAATCTAACAAAATATTTTTTATTCAAGTGAATGACAAGCGTTTTTTTCCCTCTTCCATGGAAAGTGAAAGGGGGAAATGATAAGAAAGATAAAGCCAGGTTAAAAAGGGCACACTGTCATGCTTGCATGTAATAAGAGTGAAGCATTATACTGGGTATTACTCAATTATCCTCCAAAGACTAAGTCCAGTTTTGTGCTCTTCAACAGGCAAGTCTCAACACCAACTTTTTCTGCTGCCAGTGTTGTACCAGGTTTGTGAAGGACAAGCGGTGGGATGGATTGGTATGCTATCCACAGGCAGGGAACAAAAACGTTAGGTCAAAATCAGTTTGAAAACTACCTATCAGACAGAAAGGAGTGGGTGAGGGACAAAAGTCATAAACGGGTTTTTAATACTTTTGAAAAAAGGAATTGCAACTTGTGATTCGAGACTGTTTTTTAACAGTTTAAATACACTCTGGAACGGCGACTATCCTAGTTATGTAGTTGCAGATCTGGCACGGGATCAATACAGGAGCAGGAAACATTGCACGGGCCACAAATGTTATAAACACGAAGAAAGGTTAAGTATTTCCTAACGAACCATTCCAAGAGAGCTTTACCATTGTGATCCCAAAGTTTTATCCCAAGTATGAAGTGCAGGGAAGAGAAAAGTCTGTTGGGCAGTTTGGGGTCACCTGCCCAGTCTGCTCCTCCCACCCTGCAGGTGTGACTCTCTCTCGCCCCTTTCACTCGTGGCATTCCGTCAGCTTGAGGATGGATACGGTTTCTACAGGAACAGGAGACTTTTTTGAGAGAGCTTGACCCTGCAACACGCATCACGATGCGATTTATGCCTGCAGGTCTGCAGCATTCGTTCTTCTGACAGGCTGGGCGCCTTGGCCCTGGCATCACAGTTGGTGGCAGGAGCTGAAGGGGTTAAACACAAGTGCTGTGCTGGGGTGCCAGTGACATCAGGTCACAATGTGATGTCACAATGGGAGAGGGGACCAGGTGAGCACTGTCTAGGGACAGCGCAGCCCTGGACCAGTGCACTCGGGGCTGGTGCTGAGTGTGCATGCAGGGGCTGGGCCTTCCTCCCCCTGCAGGCCATGGAGCTCCTCGATATCGGCTTCAGAGTATTCCTGAGATTCATGAAGCTCGTGCCCTGCGTTGGTGCAGAGCTGGATGAGGAGACGCTCGAGCGCATGCGGCGGTATGAGCAGCTCCTTAAGCGGGAGACGGCTCGCTTGATGAAGGAGGTGGAGGAGTTGCAGCTGAGGGAGAAGCAGAGTGTCTTGGCCCGACTAGCGCAGCTCCTCGCTGCCCCGCAGCAGTGGCAGCTCTGGCTGGTCGTCGCCATCCTGCTCATGCTCTGCGGGCTCTGCTGGCACCTCAGGAAGAGCAGCCGTGAGGTGGACAGCAGTGTCAGGAGCGGAAGGCGGCTGAGGAACAAGAGAAACAGCAACAGGAGGAAAAAGGAAGGAAGATCCTGCAGCAAAGGCCTTGGGCACGCCTTCTACCCGAGGAAGGCCAGGGTGACAGAGGGCACAACGTTGCTCAAGAGGCAGACCAGTATGACCAAAGGAAAGGAGAAGATCCTGACCATGGAGCCGAGGTGAAGCAGGTGCCAGAAGAAGTCTTCAAACTGTGCCAGGAGCTTTTGTCAAACAGTTTCCTCCAGGGGAAGCAACCAGTCCTGGTGAAGACGAGAGACATAGAAGGTTGCCGTCCCCACGGGCACTGGAGTCTCTATGGCCTGATTTTGCCTCGGAAGTAGCCACCGTGTGTGACAGTGGGAGCAAGTGAACCTCACGACAATTCAATCTGATTTCAAATTAAGTCCTTCATTTTGGGTTAACTGGCTGCTTTTATAGACCAAGCAGGCCAAACGTGAGGTAAACACGGATTGGTCGCTTCTGCCCTACTACAAAGTCTTCATTGGCCACCGCCCAACCACATAACGACGTCGCTAGGTTGCACCTCCTGTCCCTCATCCTCAGTTTCTTTTGTGACTTTACCAGCTCCACCCAGCCACGGTGCTTGGAGTTGCTCATTGGATTAAATATTAAAGGAGAAAAAGAAATTTTACTTCATTAAATTTAAAAATTAAATATTTTTAATAAAAAACTTAGGGACTAATATATCTATCTTCCTAACTTAAGTGTTGAACAGTACTTGTATTTCTATTTAAGCGACTGCTCAATTTTAGACAAGGGTCAGAATAGCTTCACTAAGTAGATGAAAAAAAACATATCCCAAAAATAAACAACGGGAAGGAGTATTTGGAGCTGAAGTTTCTCAGCTCTCAATCACATTTACCTTCATTCTCCCTCAAACGGGTTGACTTACAGAAAAGTACACAGACAGGACGCATATTCAAAAATAAATATTTGGAACAAATGTGCTGAATTCAGACAGGAAAATCACAAATATCATGAGGAAGTATAAAGAAAGAAGCACAGTAAATGGGTACAAAATACAATACTTCATTAACAAAGTTTAATAAAAACAAACATATCTCTACTTGACAGTAAAGTGAGGAGGACAGTTATTGACAATATTGCAGGCAAAATGATCCCAGTTGGAAGTTAAGTGCTACAGCAACAGACCTTACACAAGGCAACATTTCTTATATTAAGTAGCGGTAATGCTTAGTATTCACCGCTCAATGCAAGTAATGGATTTGACCATGGAGTGGTTCGTGACATGGGTGCAAAACTTGGGACACGTGGGTCTCCTAGTGGGGCTAAGGCCCTTGCTAAAAACCTAGCTAAGCTCATAAATCGAGCTTTAAAGTAGGTGTGAAGGGGGAGGGGATCCAGTCCAGGCTAGACAACTTGCGTGCCTGGACGTAGGCCACTGGAGTTTAGGAGGGGGTGTGCTGGTGAGGACCACCAGCGCGCCACCATACAGGAAGTGGGGGAGAATGCAGCCTCGCTCAACAAGGGAGATAGAGGTATTGTGGCATCAACTACTCCGGGAGGAGTAGTCCCCCCTAGGAGGGCTGAAGGCTCAGCTACTCAGCTGAAGTGCATTTACACCAATGCACGCAGCATGGGGAACAAGATGGAAGGGCTGGAAGCCGTTGTAGGGCAAGGTGCCTATGATGTCGTTGCCATCACGGAAACGTGGTGGGATGACTCTTACAAGTGGAGTTCGGGTATGGTGGGGTCTAAAGTCTTCAGGAGGGATAGAAAGGGTAGGAGAGGGGGTGGAGTAGCCCTCTTTGTAAGGGAGGACTTGGACACCTCTCAGATGGACTGTGGCGATGAGGAGATTGAGTGCCTGTGGGTTAAGATCAAGGGAGCCCGTAACAAGGGAGCTATACTTAGAACTGGCTGAGAAATGGGAACTTCCCCATATTTTCTAATCTAACAAAATATTTTTTATTCAAGTGAATGACAAGCGTTTTTTTCCCTCTTCCATGGAAAGTGAAAGGGGGAAATGATAAGAAAGATAAAGCCAGGTTAAAAAGGGCACGCTGTCATGCTTGCATGTAATAAGAGTGAAGCATTATACTGGGTATTACTCAATTATCCTCCAAAGACTAAGTCCAGTTTTGTGCTCTTCAGCAGGCAAGTCTCAACACCAACTTTTTCTGCTGCCAGTGTTGTACCAGGTTTGTGAAGGACAAGCGGTGGGATGGATTGGTATGCTATCCACAGGCAGGGAACAAAAACGTTAGGTCAAAATCAGTTTGAAAACGACCTATCAGACAGAAAGGAGTGGGTGAGGGACAAAAGTCATAAACGGGTTTTTAACACTTTTGAAAAAAGGAATTGCAACTTGTGATTCGAGACTGTTTTTTAACAGTTTAAATACACTCTGGAACGGCGACTATCCTAGTTATGTAGTTGCAGATCTGGCACGGGATCAATACAGGAGCAGGAAACATTGCACGGGCCACAAACGTTATAAACACGAAGAAAGGTTAAGTATTTCCTAACGAACCATTCCAAGAGAGCTTTACCATTGTGATCCCAAAGTTTTATCCCAAGTATGAAGTGCAGGGAAGAGAAAAGTCTGTTGGGCAGTTTGGGGTCACCTGCCCAGTCTGCTCCTCCCACCCTGCAGGTGTGACTCTCTCTCGCCCCTTTCACTCGTGGCATTCCGTCAGCTTGAGGATGGATACGGTTTCTACAGGAACAGGAGACTTTTTTGAGAGAGCTTGACCCTGCAACACGCATCACGATGCGATTTATGCCTGCAGGTCTGCAGCATTCGTTCTTCTGACAGGCTGGGCGCCTTGGCCCTGGCATCACAGTTGGTGGCAGGAGCTGAAGGGGTTAAACACAAGTGCTGTGCTGGGGTGCCAGTGACATCAGGTCACAATGTGATGTCACAATGGGAGAGGGGACCAGGTGAGCACTGTCTAGGGACAGCGCAGCCCTGGACCAGTGCACTCGGGGCTGGTGCTGAGTGTGCATGCAGGGGCTGGGCCTTCCTCCCCCTGCAGGCCATGGAGCTCCTCGATATCGGCTTCAGCGTATTCCTGAGATTCATGGAGCTCGTGCCCGGCGTTGGTGCAGAGCTGGATGAGGAGACGCTCGAGCGCATGCGGCGGTATGAGCAGCTCCTCAAGCGGGAGACGGCTCGCTTGATGAAGGAGGTGGAGGAGTTGCAGCTGAGGGAGAAGCAGAGTGTCTTGGCCCGACTAGCGCAGCTCCTCGCTGCCCCGCAGCAGTGGCAGCTCTGGCTGGTCGTCGCCATCCTGCTCATGCTCTGCGGGCTCTGCTGGCACCTCAGGAAGAGCAGCCGTGAGGTGGACAGCAGTGTCAGGAGCGGAAGGCGGCTGAGGAACAAGAGAAACAGCAACAGGAGGAAAAAGGAAGGAAGATCCTGCAGCAAAGGCCTTGGGCGCGCCTTCTACCCGAGGAAGGCCAGGGTGACAGAGGGCACAACGTTGCTCAAGAGGCAGACCAGTATGACCAAAGGAAAGGAGAAGATCCTGACCATGGAGCCGAGGTGAAGCAGGTGCCAGAAGATGTCTTCAAACTGTGCCAGGAGCTTTTGACTCAGCTCAGCTAATGACTCCTGAATCCAAATATTAATTTGTCCAGGATAAAGCTGTGCTAGGAATCAAGTTAGTAGTGCAACAGTGTATACTAATACTTCTCTGATGCTGCTTAATTTACTCTGCCAAAAGCAAGGAGACAGTATATCCCAGCAACACTTCAGGATTTTTGACTTCTACATTACAAGTTGACACATGTTCCAGCACTGACCTTGCGAAGATCTTCCGGATGGGCTTAATATTAAGCCAACAATCATTTATATTAGGGTTTTGCATCCTTCCATCACCCAATAGGGGCATTGTTATGCAGTGGCTCCTTAGCAAAGGCATAAACATAAGCAGTATCTCAAGTTTCTCTATATCTCTTAATCCACAGTTGTCAGCAGTAAAAACTGTGGATTGTGCTGTTCTATTGAATTATTTTCAGAGATAACGATGGATCTGATTGCTTGTATTCTCCCTCTTTCCGTTACATGGATAGGTCAGAAATTACTCTCCTAATAGTTGCTGAGTTAGTTTTGAAGCAATATTATATATTCATTTCAAGGTGTTTGCTTGGAGTTAAGGTTCATCAGTCTGTTCATAGAGTATTCACTTCCCAAACTGACCTCAAATTTATCTCCTTATGCAGGATTTCACTTTATATACTTGCACTTTTTTGAACTGTTCTGACATCCCATGTTATGCTGTTTCTCCCTGGGTTGTTCAGGCATAGACTCGTCTCTGGCTGTATATTTCAAGGGTTGTTTCATACATTGTCCTTGAATCTGCAAAATTTATAAGTTATTTTTTTTGTACCATTTATTTCCATTGTCCATTTCTGTGTTCTGTCAAAATGACTAATCCTTCCCAATCCTTCCTTGGGGCAAAAGCATGAGTCAGGGTCCCACATTGTACATCAAAGGGCTGAGAGACATAATGATGTAACAAATAATAGCAGAAGAAAAAGAAAGAGACCCTCACTAATAGGTTTTCCAAAACTATGTCCTTAATGAACCTCAAAACATTTCTTTCTTGGAAGTAAAGATAACCGAACCTCAACTTAGGAAGCAGGTAATCAGCCTTCTCACAGCTGTGACCATGAAAAGTATCTGAAAGACTCTGGTGAAAAGGAATCATTTAGACACTTTTTGGAAGGAAACTGAGGATCAAAATTAGAACACAGCTTATATCCCAGTAGTGCAAACCCAATGATTCACATCCACTCAGAGAATTCGGCTGAAGGGGTAAATCTGTGTAGTGCCATGAAATGGTGTTACAGCATTGTTTGGATGCAATTTAAAGCCTTGCTCTCACCCTAAGTAAATAACTCGTTATTTCAATGTTTTATGTACTCTGTCCCATGTCATTGCCTCCATAATTAGGAAGGGATAAATCTGACATCAGCTTTGGTTTTAGTATTGTTCACTGTGACCAATATTAATTTGCCCTATTCCACCTTACACAAGGTACTGGAAGAGAATGAAGTTCTCTGAAGCACTTTCTTTTCCTTATAAAAATAGACAGAGCAACCAAATTAAACTGAATGCATTTTATGAATAAATCACGAAATACAGAGCTTGTCTTTTAGGGTGATGAAAGTGAGAAGCTTTTTTTGTCCTGTACTTCTACACAGGACATTATCTTTTCCCTGTTCCTCCCCTTTCTAGCTCTTGTCCCAGAGAGTTGTGACGGTGATGACAGAGGAGCAGGTTTCGCAGTCCAAGGTTGGTCCTTCTTCTGGGTACCAGGATGTTGTCCAGGGCTGTTTTCCCAGCTCTGATCCTTGAACAAGGTCCCTCAACTTGCTCTAGAGACTATTCATCAACTCCATGTCATGACATGTTGGAGATACCAAGTCTCCTTTTCTTTGCAGTGTCCAGCTTGCTAACTTGGATGTGAACATAGCATATTATTTCCTTATCAAACCCATAGTTAATGTAATCTAACTATGAGCATGGAGCTGAAGGGCAAACCCAGTGATCCAGCTGAGTTGTAAATATAGATAAATCTGTAATGATTGAAGGAACTAGAAATGACCATTTATTTTTAAATTATTTGATTTTAATTTGCATTGGTTAAGTTCTGTGTCTCAGTATTCTACCATTATTTAGTGTCATCATTGTAGTAATGCTTAAAATTTCCTCTAATGAATCAGGGTTCATTTTGAAAGGTGCTGTTTAGGATGGGCTCCATGGGCTTCTGGGGAGCTTGCTGGGTGTTGAGATGCCACCTGGGATGCTGAAGGTAGGCAAGAAACGACCTCAAACTCGACCAGGGGAGGGTCAGGCTGGACATTAGGGAAAACTATTTCATGGAAAGGGTCATTGGGTAGTGATAGAGACTGCCTAGGGAAGGGGTTGATTCACCTTCCCTGGAGGTGTTTAATGCACGGGTGGACAAGGTGCTTAGGGACATGGGTTAGTGGTTGATGGGAATGGTTGGACTTGATGATCTGCTGGATCTTCTCCAACCTGGTGATTCTATGACCTAAATTAGATCAGTTTCTAACTTCAGCCAAATCTTGTCTAAGTAATTTAATTTTCTGAAAGTTAACTGCATGTTTTTCAAACAGTGTTCCTCTCTAGAGGTGATAACACAGAGCATTGTTATGCAGGAAGGACAATGCTTGGACTTACTCCTTCAGTACCCATGGCCCTCCTTGAGCTGGCAAAAAAAAAAAAAAAAAAAAAAAAGTCACACCTTCAAGGACTTCAGGGAGAGGCAGACAAGGGAGATGACCCCAAAATTACCAACAGAGGATTCTACCCCATATGTGTCATACTGAATACCCAAAATTACCAACAGAGGATTCCACCCCATATGTGTCATACTGAATAATAAAAACCTCATGAGGGTCTCAATCTCTTTGTCAATAGTCAATGTCCAGTGAGAACCTCATCTGCCTGTTTGCCCCTGATTCAGGTTTCGTACATTCCTGAATTTAGTTCCTGAGCTCAACTCCCTCCTAGTTATGGACCTGTTCCCTCATGTCTGCTCTACAGTATTCATGGTGTGGTAGAGTCATTGAGGGGTGGGAGTATGATCTCATGTATTTGTACATATTCTATTACTTTCTATTATTTTTTCCTTATTTTCCTTATTATTATTATTAATTTCATTTCATTAAAAGTGTTGTTTTACTTTTTTCTAATGTACAAGTATTTTTCCTCTTACTTTCCTTTCCCTGGGGATAAAGGGATAATGGGAATTTAGAACCCAACTGCTTAGTTTTAGCTGCTGTAATTGTCCAGGGTGCAGCTAAACTATGACAAGTGCTTTAAAAAAGTGTTAAACCTGAGTGAATAACGTGGTTTCAGGAGTTTTCCTGTATTTCTGTGTGTCACAACAATGCAACTCTTCCTAGAAAAACAGACATTTGATAGCACCAAAAGCTAAAGAACAATAAAGTTATGGTTTCCTACCCACCATTCCCCTTACCCTGTACAATAATTTCCTCTAATTAGTTAACCAGATTCATGCTTTTGTGGGAACTAGCAGGACCCTGTCATAATCTGACATCTACTGGCAAACTTGTGTAACAGTAATGAGACAAAAATTAAAGCCAGAGGCGGTCAGAAGCTTCATACCATGGGAAATTATTTAACACATCACAAGATCATTTAATTTGGTGATAGCTAAGCTATGTTTTTTAACTATGTAGTCTTATTAATGTAAGGCAGAGCACTGAGTGGTACAGTGATAAGTGCATAGTTCTCACTAAAACTGATAGAGAACTGTGCGTTTGAGCTTGATCTGTGCACTTTTACAATGTAATCCTCCCTTAACTCTAAGTATTAGTAATTTCTCACAAAAAAAAGAAGTTCACTACAAAGTACTCACTGAATTTATCATGTATTCTTTTTCCATTTGGGCATCTGTGTAAAGAACTGGTAGTTTGCTATGTCAGGAACTCCACATGATGATCTCAGAGTAATGATAATAGTGCTGTAGTTCAACACCCCCCTGACCTGGGGGTGTTGGTTGACAGCCGACTGAACATGAGCCAGCAGTGTGCCCAGGTGGCCAAGAAGGCCAATGGCATCCTGGCTTGGATCAGAAACGGTGTGACCAGCAGGTCCAGGGAGGTGATTCTCCCTCTGTATTCAGCACTGGTGAGGCTGCTCCTTGAATATTGTGTCCAGTTCTGGGCCCCTCAGCACAAGAAGGATGTTGAGGCTCTGGAGCAAGTCCAGAGAAGAGCAACGAGGCTGGTGAAGGGGCTGGAGAAGAGACCCTATGAGGAGCGACTGAGAGAGCTGGGGTTGTTTAGCCTGGAGAAGAGGAGGCTGAGAGGAGACCTCATTACTCTCTACAACTACCTGAAAGGTGGTTGTGGAGAGGAGGGGGCTGGGCTCTTCTCCCAAGTGACAGGGGACAGGACAAGAGGGAATGGCCTCAAGCTCCGCCAGGGTAGATTTAGGCTGGAGATTAGGAGGAGGTTTTTCACGCAGAGGGTTATTGGGCATTGGAATAGGCTGCCCAGGGAGGTGGTTGATTCCCCTTCCCTGGAGGTGTTTAAGGCACGGGTGGATGAGGTCTTGAGGGACTTGGTTTAGTGTTGGATAGGAATAGTTGCACTGGAAGATCTGATGGGTCCCTTCCAACCTGGTTGTTCTGTGATTCTGTGATTCCTGGTCACATGAACACCTAGGAGCCCTTGAATGTCTCTAAAATTCCTTGTCATGCAGCTAATTCCATCTCCACAGCCTGACGCCTTCCCTTTTGCTTATAGTACTTGTCAAGGTACTCTTAAAAATCCAGAAAAAGTTAAGCAAATCTTGCTCATTGACATGTCGATGTTTTGAGTGACATAAATGGAGTATGTTCCACAACTGGTGTTGTATAAAATGCTGATTAAACAAATAATGTAGCTGAACATACAGTTAACAGAAAAATCTGGCAATGAAAACTAGGTGTTTATTAGCATAAAGAGAGTATGATTCCTTTGTACTGAGGAAAGGTCTTATGCTGAATTGAGATTCTATCCAGAACAAAAAGGAATCATAGAATCATAGAGTCACCAGGTTGGAAGAGACCCACCGAATCATCGAGTCCAACAATTCCTATCAAACACTAAACCATGTCCCTCAGCACCTCGTCTACCTGTGCCTTAAACACCTCCAGGGAAGGTGAATCAACCACCTCCCTGGGTATCCTGTTCCTGTAATTTTGGAGTTTTCTATGGTACTAAACATTCAGGTTTCGACACATTATTTTATTTGCATGAGTTTTCTCTAAGGCAAATGGAAATTTGGCAAAGAAATCTAAACACACATTAGAGTGATAAACATTAGAGTGATCTAATCGGTGATCTAAACAGTAGAGTGATCACTGTTCTACTGTTATGGAGAAGACTCATTAAGTTTGCAGATGATACCAAGCTGAGTGGTGCAATCAACATGCCTGAGGGACAAGATGCCATCCGGAGGGACTTGGATGAGCTTGAGAAATGTCCCTGTGGGAAACTCAAGGTCAAGTACAAGGTCCTACATCCGGGTCAGGGCAACCCTTGGAGCTTCACCAGCTATAGTATTCACCAGTATAGCAAGTTCAGTAATTAGAAATTATTTGTGCCATACAGTACCCTGTGACTTGTCTAGCAGTAGCACAGGATAGATACTACTATTATTTCTGCTAAACATTCTGTTAAGAACACATTCTGTCGAGTGTACCCTTAGCAATTTTACAGACAACACTTATCTGGGTGGAAGTGTGGATCTGTTGGAGGGTAGGGAGTCTCTGCAAAGGGATGTAAACAGGCTGGACTGCTGGGCAGAGTCCAATGGCATGAGGTTTAACACAGCCAAATGCCAGGTCCTGCACTTGGGGCACAACAACTCTATGCAGAACTTCAGACTTGGAGAAGTCTGTCTAGAAAGGTGCCTAGAGGAGAGGGACCTGGGGGTGTTGGTTGACAGCGACTGAACATGAGCCAGCAGTGTGGCCAAGAAGGCCAATGGCATCTTGGCTTGGATCAGAAATGATGTGACCAGCAAGTCCAGGGAGGTTCTTCTCCCTCTGGACTCCGCACTGGTGAGGCCGTTCCTTGAATCCTGTGTTCAGTTGTGGGCCCCTCACTAGAAGAAGGATGTTGAGGCCCTGGAGCGAGTCCACGGAAGAGCGACAAAGCTGGTGAAGGGGCTGGAGAACAGACCCTATGAGGAACAGCTGAGAGAGCCGGTGTTGTTTAGCCTAGAGAAGAAGAGGTTGAGGGGAGACCTCATTGCTCTCTACAAATACCGGAAAAGAGGTTGTAGAGAGGAGGGAGCTGGGCTCTTCTCCCAAGTGACAGGGGACAGGACAAGAGGGAATGGCCTCAAGCTCTGCCAGGGGAGATTTAGGCTAGACATCAGGAGGAAGTTTTTCACAGAAAGGGTCATTGGTCATTGGAACAGGTTACCCAGGGAGGTGGTTGATTCACCTTCCCTGGAGGTGTTTAAGGCACGGGTAGATGAGGTCCTGAGGGACATGGTTTAGTATTTAATAGGAACATTTGGACTCGATGATCCAGTGAGTCTCTTCCAACCTGGTTATTCTATGATTCTATTCTGTGATTCTAAGAGTGAGATAAACTTGCTAATGTGCAGGGAAATAAACTTCTGGTACGTGGTATTTAAATAAGGCCTTAGTCTCTTTATCAGATAACATATGATGTTGGAAAGTCTGCTGTCAGCCAGGTGGTTGTACAGGTAAATGGTTTGTCATGATGCTGGAGGATGGCAAACTTGATCTAAGAGAGACAGCTAGGGACTGTTCCATCATACAAGCTGATGGCACATAGTTGTGCTGGTTGTAGACCACGTTAGGATCATTTTAGATCATCTTAGGATCATTTTTTTCAGTATGCAAAAAGCAGAAGTCAGGTATTTGTCTCACAATGTTAATGATAAAGCTTTATTACACTGAAAATGAGATCATCATAGATTCATAGAATGGTTTGAGTTGGAAAGGACCTTAAAGATCATCCAGTTCCAAGCCCCTTGACAGGTACAGTTGGATTCATAGAATCATAGAATCACAGAATCACCATGCTGGAAAAGACCCATCGGATCATTGAGTCCAATCGTTCCTATCAAATACTAAAGGTCTTTTCCAGCCAGACAATTCTATCATTCTGTGATACACAGTTGTTGAGCAATGTATAACAGTATTTCTTGCTTTAAAATACCTTCATGCAAACTACTATTTAGAAAATGGTGAGTGGCGTAATCACACAATTAAAACTAAGCATGAGTCAGGCCCTAACTCCCAGCAGATGCCCGAGCAGTTGTGGGGATGGCTGGGTGGCAGCTGTGGTGTCCACTGGGTGGCAGCTGTAGAATGCATTTGCTGTGCTCTGCAATGTGAGGTTGGTAACTCCATCCTCTTGCAAGAATCTGTATTTCCTTTGCTGACCTGTACTAATCGGTATTCTCAGCAGCTGCTCCAAAAGTAAACACATCCCTCAGCAGTCAAAAGAGCAGCAGCCACCCCATAGTCACTTAATGTATCAAAAGTCTGAGTTACCCATCCCATTATCCTCAACATAAGAAGGACATGGAGCTGTTGGAACAGGTCCAGAGGAGGGTTACAAAGATGATCAGAAGGCTGGAGTGCCTCAGGGAGTTTGGGTTGTTCAGCGTTGAAAAGTGAAGTCTCTGATGAGAATGTCCTTGCAGAACCTGAAGAGGGGCTCCAAGAAGCCTGGAGAGGGACTGTTTACAAGGGCATGGAATGATGAGGGCAATGGCTATAAATTGGAGGTGGGAAAATTTAGATTAGTCCTTAGGAAGAAGTTCTTCATGATGAGAGCGGAGAGAGATACTGGCACAGATTACCTAGGGAAACTCAGTTCCAAGTGTTTCTGAATCCAGTTCCTGAGTTCAGCTCCTTCCTGCTGCTGCTGAAGCCATCCTGGGTCCTTTTCATAGAATCACCAGGTTCGAAGAGACCCACCAGATCATCGAGTCCAACCATTCCTATTAAACACTAAACCATGTCCCTCAGTGCTCTTTCCACCTGTGCCTTAAACACCTCCAGGGAAGGGGAATCAACCACCTCCCTGGGCAGCCTGTTCCAATGCCCAGTGACCCTTTGTGTGAAAAACTTCCTCCTAATCTCCAGCCAAAATCTCCCCTGGCGGAGTTTGAGGTCATTCCCTCTTGTCCTGTCCCCTGTCACTTGGGAGAAAAGCCCAGCTCCCTCCTCTCCACAACCTTCTTTCAGGTAGTTGTAGAGAGTAATGAGGTCTCCTCTCAGCCTCCTCTTCTCCAGGCTAAACACCCCCAGCTCTCTCAGCTGTTCCTCATGAGGCCTGTTCTCCAGCCTCTTCACCAGCTTTGTTGCTCTTCTCTGGACTCGTTCCAGAGCCTCAACACCCCTCTTGTGGTGAGGGGCCCAGAATTGAACACAGGATTCAAGGATCGGTCCCACCAGTGCTGAGTATAGAGGGAGAATAACCTCCGTTTCCCCTGTGCTTGCTCTGCAGCTTTTGTGGTGATGTAGTCACCCAGGGCAATTTAATATATTTGTATATATTTTATTATTTTCTTATTAGTATTCTTTTCTTTCTTCTTCTTATTTGTTTCATTAAACCTATTTCAGTTTTAGTTTCCAACCCAAGAGTCTTTTTCTCTCATTTCCTTTTCCCCTTTCCCTAAGCAAGGGTAAGGTAGAAGAGAACTGGGATCATCACAACTTCTTGCATTTGGCTGCTGACCAAGCCCTGATGCTCAGTACCTGCAACAGCTCTGCTGTGTTTCAGGATTCTGTCTTGGGTATGGTTCTAGCCTACCTGAAGCTTACTTAGTCAAAAAAGTGAAGACTTCATGAGCTGTTCAGAGAGTATAATGGCAATCAGCACTTAAATACTGGCCTTCCATCTTCCTTTTCTCTTGTTGGATTTGACCAGTCAGCAACAAGAGGCGTGAAGACATGACTGTGTGTAGACAATGACAAGTTCTTTTCCCATACACAAGCTCTGATGTTTGTTTTTTGTTCTTTTTTTTAAAGTATCAAATCCTTGGAAACATTCAGTATTAATTTTCTCAAGGTTTTTGGAGTATCTGTTTGCCACCCAAGAGCACAGTTTGTTGCTTTCCTGAAAAGGTAAGCAAAATAGATGGGTTTTAAACTCTGCTCTAGCAAGGTATTTATGCAGGGCTGCTCTCAATCACATCACCACCCATCCTGTATTGAAACTGAGGATTGTCCCAATCGAATTGTAGGTCCATGTACTTGGCCTTGTTGAACCTCATGAGGTTCTCACAGGCCACTTCTCCAGCTTATCCAAGTCACCCTGGCTGGTTGGTGGGCCAGTGACTGGTTAGCCCATGGGTAACTGCACAGCATTACTCAGCTGGGAACCTGACTGCAGTATGAGGACATGCATTATTATGAGCTACAGGTGACATAAGAGAGTGTCAGGGAAGTGGTATTGGGAGTTCTCTGGGGCTGTGGGATGATATGCTGAGGTGCAAGACATCATGTCCTGCTAACCAGTCTCTTGACAGAGATGGAGGGAAACCACCACCACCTAGCACTCAACACTTACTGGATTTCTGCTGTGACTATTATTTCTGTTCCTCTAAAGACATGAGAAATGAAAATTGAGTGATCAAGCTGTTATCACTAATCAAAAGTCAAGTCTTTTTGTGCGCGAGTGAATTTTTATGCCTTCCTGGCAAATCAAGGAAAAGCAGTACTCATTGCTTTATTTATCTTTGCAGATGACCTGTGAACACATACACAGGTTTAACAGAATGTCAAGGCTGCCAATCAGAAAACTTCAGTAACAGCATTTCACTGTTAAAGATTAACTTTCCTCAACACAAGAGATTTATATCAGTTGTAAAACAATGTTTCACCAAAGAAGAGAGCACAGACTAATTATGGCATTCCAGTGTGCATTTGAAGATAGTAGAACTTGCCCATGTATTTTAAAGAACTGAATAACCTCCTTGATGACTCAATGATTATACTTTTGTTGCAGTTAAAATTACGATTGTATTACACACTGAGCACTTTGTGTGAAAGAGTAACATTGCCTCTGAATACAAACACTTGGGTGTAACTTGGCAGATTCTCTAACTGTGCTGTTCAACTGAGCTTTCTACACAACCATCAAATGAAATGAATGGTGGAGAAGACTCTAAGCAGGCTGGAAATACAGAAATGGGTATGAAATTGTCTCCATCTCACCTGCCACCAGCATGATCTGGTCTTGTGAGACATCATGGTCACTTCATGGGTGAGCAGTGTAAGTACAAGCAGGTGCCTTCAGGCAACTTTGTTGCTTGCTCATGATGATATTGAAAGCTTTATTTTGGTGTATCTTGCAAAAAAGTTACCATCAGAGAGCAAAGGAGGAAGTTTTTCACAGAAAGGGTCATTGGGCATTGGAATAGGCTGCCCAAGGAGGTGGTTGATTCACCTTCCCTGGAGGTGTTTAAGGCACGGGTGGATGAGGTCTTGAGGGACTTGGTTTAGCGTTTGATAGGAATGGTTGGACTAGAAGATCTGATGGGTCCCTTCCAACCTGGTTGTTCTATGATTCTATGATTCTAATCTCACTTAAGCATCTATAATTTCACCCCACTTTAAATATAAATTTTGTTAGGGATCTGAATTGTGATGGTGTTCAGTAAGATTAATTCTGTGGATTAGTGAAGCAGCATATCTGAGCCTCTATTCTGATTTCCTGGCAGGAACCAAGCAAGTAGGGTTCTCATAGCAATAGCAGAAACATGATACTCTTGCTGTTTACACCAAATCACGTAGATGAGGTTCGAAGATCATAGAATAATAGAATAGTTTGGATTGGAAGGGACCTCAAAGATCATCCAGTTCCGAAACCCCTGCCATGAGCAGGGACACTTCCCACTAGATCAGGCTGCTCAAGGTCCATCCAACCTGTCCTTCAACACCTTCAGGAGCCACAACTGCCCTTGGCAACCTGTGCCAGAGACTCACTGCCCTTAAAGTGAAGAGATTCTTCCTCGTCTAAAGTCTCTAGTTTATAGCCATCGTGCCTAGTCCTATCACTATAAGCCTTTCTAAAAATTCCCTCCCCAGCTATCTTGTAGCTCCTTTCAGGTGTTAGAAGGTTACCATGAGGTCTCCTTAGAGCCTCCTCTTCTCCAGGCTGAACAAGCCTGACTCTCTCAGCTTGTCCTCATATGCGAGGTGCTCTAGCCCTCTGGCCATCTTTGTAGTCCTCATCTGGACCTGTTCCAACAGCTCAATATCCTTCTTCTGATGAGGAGTCTGGAACTGGACACAATACTCCAGATGAGGTCTCACAAGAGAGGAATAGAAGAGCAGAATTACCTCCCTCTCCCTGCTGGCCAAGATTCTTTTGATGCAACCCAGGACACTGTTGATCTTCTGCCCAAGGCCCTATCTAACCTTGTCTTCAACTCTTCCAGGAACAGGGAATCCTCAGCTTCCCTGGGCAACCTGTGCCAGTGCCTCAGCACTCTCATGGTGAAGAAATTCCTCCTTATATCTAGTCTAAATCTGCTCCTCTCCAGTCTATACACATTGCCCCTCACCCTGTCATTACAAGCCTTTGTGAACAGTCCCTCCTCAGCTTTCTTGGACTTTTCAGGTACTGGAATGTTGCTATATGGTTCAGGTTGGAATCTCTGCATTGTTCTATCTGGCACTGTAAGAGCACACAGCAAAAAGAAACTTTTTACACAAGCATGCAGCAGGTGTTTAAAACAACCAGATGTATGAGAACTAGGGAGTAGGGGAAGATGTAAATGGTAATCAGACCACGTTCTCAGATACACTCAACCGTGCACACAGTATAGCCAGACATTTGGCAGAGTGTACTGGACCTGCTGCCAGAATTAAATGTAAAGAAAATAGTTGGAGAGGACTGTGACTTTGTGGGTTTTGCCTGATTTTGTGAGGAGTTTGCTCCATGTGTGATGGTTACATGTCACAAATCTTAAGAAATGTGCTAGCGGAGTTGTGCTTCACAGGATGGTAAATGAATCTGTTTCTTGTACAGGGCTGATTTGTGTAGGATGTCACTCACAGATTCACAAAAAGAATGACCACTGATGAAATACTGTTACACTGGAAAGAAACTCAGAGTGAGATAATGTCTTTATACACTGAAGCAGAAGGGTGGTTTTGATGGTGAAATAATGATACGGTGTGAAAGGGACAAGATTGCAAAGGTCAAAGAAAAGCAGAAGAAAATTACAGGAGTGAGGGCAGGAAAACATGTGGTTGTTGAAAAATCTGACTCTTGGAGGTGTTTGGAGGCAAAAGCAGCAAAATACCAATGTCATGTGTTGGAAGGATATTAACATGTAGAACACTTTCAACAGGCAAAGCAGAAAATAGTTGACATCAGTCTAAAAACATTTATTGCCAAAATATTTCAAAGCCCATCAAGGTTATAAAATAATAAATTATGTTGGACATTTTGCATTTAATTAGGGATAAATTGCAGTTTTGTTCTAGCTTTTGGAGATACAATAAGAGTTGACATGCTAATTTATCTAAAGAGCAGACATACATGAAAACTCTTCCTGTTCTGCACAGTAGTATATATGAGAACAGTCTCTGAATAATCTAGAGTATTTTATTTCTTATATTTGCTGTATAGAAGAAGGTGTAATGATATTAACAGTTAAACCAGCTGCTACTCTTTATTTCGCGGACAACCTTTTTAACAGTAGGGTCAAACTCCCACTGCTTTGATCCATGGAAGAAGAAGAAGAATCCTGGAAATAAAAAAGCAAAGCATTATGTTATGCACACGAAAGATAATAGCTTCATTCTGACAAAGTGGGGAGCATCGTCTTTTTACACACAGGAGAGGACCTCTTCAGTTCTGTCTTTTTCAGGATACAGCAATAATGACATTGATCCTAACTCCAGAGCTTATGTTCTTTACAAGTAACCCAAATTTACTCTGAAGATCATTTCATTTACCTTTCTGTTGGAAAACAGCATCAACCTTCTGGTTAATTCCTGGAAAGTCATTAACTGTCCGTCTAGGATAACCCATCTCCATGGACTGGCTGTTTTCATCATACCTAAATCATAACAAGGGAGATATGTGATTTCACAGAGTTTACACATCAAGTCTGCAAAGAATTAAGTGGCTTCTGGGAGATGTTCACCATCTGTAGCTTGACTGATTTCACTGGGAATACATAGAATACAGTTATCTACTTGCATAAACGCCTGTAGGACACTGGCCACCACATTTTCTGTGAGGTGGCTACTTGTTTGCTGATAAAGTCTGTCTAGAAAGCTGCTAGGAGTAGAGGGACCTGGCAGTGTTGGTTGACAGCTGACTGAACATGAGCCAGCAGTGTGCCCAGGTGGCCAAGAAGGCCAATGGTATCTTGGCTTGGATCAGAAATGGTGTGACCAGTAGTTCCAGGGAGGTTATTCTCCCTCTGGACTCAGCACTGGTGAGACTGCTCCTTGAATCCTGTGTTCAGTTCTGGGCCTCTCACCACAAGAAGGATGTTGAGGCTCTGGAGTGAGTCCAGAGAAAAGCAACAAGGCTGGTGAGGGGTCTGGAGAACAGGCCTTATGAGGGACAGCTGAGAGAGCTGGGGGTGTTTAGCCTAGAGAAGAGAAGGCTGAGAGGAGACCTCATTTCTCTCTACAACTACCTGAAAGGAAGTTGTAGAGAGGAGGGAGCTGGTCTCTTCTCCCAAGTGACAGGTAACAGGACAAGAGGGAATGACCTCAAACTCCACCAGGGGAGATTTTGGCTGGACATTAGGAGGAAGCTTTTCACAGAAAGAGTCATTGGTCATTGGAACAGGCTGCCCAGGGAGGTGGTTGATTCCCCTTCCCTGGAGGTGTTTAAGGCATGGGTAGACAAGGTGCTGAGCGACATGGTTTAGTGTTTGATAGGAATGATTGGACTTGATGATCCGACAGGTCTCTTCCAATCTGGTGATTCTATGATTCTATGATTCTAAAGGCAGGCACAGCTCCAAATAAGCATCTAGAGTGAGACAGATTGAAGCAAGGATGGGATTAACCTCCTCTGATGACAACAGTGTGACAGGCAACACATGGAACCTGGCTGGGTTGATTCCCATTATAGCAGCTGCACATATTTATTGCAGGAATTTGAAATTCCTCTTAGGTTTTGACATAATATTGTGCATAGTCCTCTACCAGCAGACAGATTTAGATGGAGAAAAGGAAGCTGCATTATTTCAGTACAATTGAGTTGTTCTTAATTGAGCCAGGCCAATTTTTATAAGATGGGGCTGAATTTGGGATGTGAAAGGAGGACCTTAAATGTTCTTGAAGATTTGAGGAACCCTCTCAGGACAAAAGCAAACAAACAAGCCTTTGTTTGGTTCTCCTTGGATACGAGGAATAATTTTCACAGGGACATAAGACTGAGAGGAGGAGTTACTAGATAAGAGATCCGTTCTGTGGTTTTTTACATCCCTTTGTCTTGTGACCAAGGCAGTAAAATAACAATACAAGATATTGTAAACGCTCTTTCCAAAACTATCAAACCCAAAGGATGGGAAATGACATGCTGCTGAGAATCCAGCTGACACTGTATGTCTCACTGAGGAACCCCACAATTAGTCACGATTAAGTCTGCTTGACCCACGCATTCTCCTGGCCTGCAGATGGCCTTTGCAGTGGCTTTTCTTGCACACCAGAGGAATCCATCAGCTTCTCAAAGCCAACATTTTGCTGCTGCTGCTTGTCAGGTATTTGGGTATGGGGAATCACTCATGGAAACTTAGGATTTATAAGAAGCATTTTACAAATCCAGTATTAACTAGCCAAGGAAAAGAAAATGAGCCATAACTTCTATCTCTCTGAAAGACATAAAATAACCCAGGACTTTTCAGAAATCAGAGAAACCCTGTGCAAGCCATCCCAACCAGCCTTCTGCTGAATTAGGTTAGCTTTCATATCTTTCTTCTCTAAAGATACTTTTGTCTATTGTACTTGTGAAAATCTTCCACATGCTGAAATTTGTTCATCTTCCCGGCATAATGTTCCAAAATGGGTCCATATGTTCAGTGCCTGTTTAGGACACTCTTAAGCTCAAAAAGCCAAAGCTATATTCTTCTGCCTATACAGGAGTTAAAGAAATATTTCCATAATAAGTAGGATTAATATACTTATCTAGTCACATGCATTTGGACAAAATTCTACTTTCTCTTTTATCACATAGACAATTTTAATCCATAGAAACATAGAATCATAGAAGCATAGAATACTTTAGGTTGGAATGAACCTTAAAGGTCATCTAAATCCAATTACCCTGTCATGGCCAGGGACACCTCCCACTTGATCAGGCTGCCCAAGGTCCCATCCAACCTGGCCTTGAACACCTCCAGGGAAGGGGCAGCCACAACTTCCCTGGGCAACCTGGGCCAGTGCCTCAGCACCCTCATTGTAAAGAAATTCCTCCTCGTGTCTAGTCTACATCTGCCCCTGTCCAGTTTATAGCCATTGCCCCTTGTCCTACCACTAGATGTCTTTGTAAACAGTCCCTCAAGCTTCTCATCAATCAGCAGCTTCTCTTCAGTCATAAGTATTCAGATTATGTTAGAGTCAATCATAAGAAAACATTTTCTTACCTCCAGTACTTGTCACCTATGAAAAAGTCTGTCTTCCCTGTATCTTTATTACAAACTGCTGCATCGATTTTCTTGACACTTTTTGGGAAGCCCAGTGTGCTGATACTCTTTGGATAACCGAGCAATACCTGATATCCACTGATAACCCAGAATTTATTGCCTGTTAAAAACAATTTCAATATTTAGTTTCCTCAGTGATTTTGAGACACAACCAGAAAAAAAATCACACTCTTCTAGTGTAGGACCTGGGAAAATTAGATCAAATCTCTTAAGTTGTACTTTTCTATTTATGCAAAATGTATTTTATGCACACCTTTCCCTCCTCCCATTTCCCCACAAAATGAAAGGTAAGAAAAATTTAAAGAACATCTCATACTTCACCTTTGAAAAATAGGATTTGATCTTTCGTGTTCTCATATGCTGCTTGAATACCAGGTGGCAGTGTTGGCCAGAAGGCAGAAATTAATTCAAGTTCAACTTGTGAGTTATCAGGATAGACTCGCCACAAGTGTCTAATTTGAATATAAAGAAATTTTGTGGTAAATAATATAACAATAGACATTTCTACATACGCACAAGAATATGAACAATGCTGAGACTTACAAGTTCTTTCTTGTCAGTGAAGATACCTGCATTGACGTGTCACAAAGGAAAACACTCCCCTTGGTGGGAAATAAGGCTTGTTTATATTCTGGTTTCTTTCTGGAATTATCCTTGTCATTGGCACTGATTGATCAATGGTGTCGGTTACCACTAGCTGAAACATTCTGATCGTTCCTGTACTGCATAATAGGAAGATTACAGGGTTCCAGATGAGCCTAATTGTAACTTATTCTCTGTATACCCAGATGGCTTTGGACTCAAGGAGGTGACTGTGGTAAACATTGGTCAAACTACATAGTAGAAAATAGTAATTTCTAGGAAGTGGTCACAGGATTTATTAATATCACTGCTTGGTGTGACCATCTATACATTTGGGAATCATAGAATAGCTTGGGTTAGAAGGGACCTTAACAATTATCCAGTTCCAACCCCCCCTGCTATATACAGGGGCATTTCCCACTAGATCAGGCTGCCCAAGGCTCCATCCATCCTGGCCTTGAACATCTCCAACCACAGTTTCCTTGGACAACCTGTGCCAGTGCCTCATCACCCTCATCCATTTGTCTCATTATAGATCCCATAATCATAACCATGCAAACAAGCGAAATATTTTACCTTTCTAGAAACCATGGCAAACCTCACAGAGGCAAATATCATATGAATGTTTACCTGCCCTTTAGAAAAATGATTTCTCTTCGGAGTGTAGTTACAGCATCAAAAGAAACCTGGGAGTCACAGGTTTTAGGTGAGGTAGGAGTGGCTGGCCTTTTATCTGGGGCATTTGGTCGAGATCCTAAGGGGAATATTTCACAAAGGATACAACAAATTTGTGTAAACATTAAGGTTGTCATATATAAACACATTTTTGGTATTTCTGAGTATACAACGACTTTTATGGTGAAACTTTGTGAAAGGATTTATTTCTTTCCTGCTTACTTCTTTTTTTAAACCATGGGTTTTACTTACCATAAATGGACTGAATGCCATTTATATCATCTGGAGAAAGGGGAAATTCACTGGGACTGACATAGGCGTAATTGGGAAACATCAAAGCCCTCTGGTCATTGGAGTGAGAGAGACCCAGAGCATGACCAAACTCATGGGCAGCAACGAGGAACAGGTTGAATCCTAAAAAAATAGATAGAAAGAAGAGATCGGTGTAATTTTGGTCTTCAGGTGGCTGACACATTGTGAACACAGCAGGGCTATAGATCAGGTTTTCATATAATTTATTGAAATTCATTAGGTTATGCATATATGTAAATTTGTATTTTGTATATAGAATCATAGAATCATTGAATCACCAAGTTGGAAGAGACCCATCAGATCATCGAGTCCAACCATAATGATAAAGTTGTGTTCTTCCCCTACTAGAAGAGAGTGTCTTTTGGCCTTTTTGCTGCTGTTCTTTCTCTTAGCTACCGAAAGATGTGTGTGGCATGAGTAGATGTCTGGAGGTGAGCATGGGTGCAGCTCTGAGGAATGTCCTGGCAGGGTTTCCTGGCTGAACTAGAACAGATTAGATAGTGAGTCAGATCAAAGTAACAGCTCTCCAGGGCAAGGATAAAACAATACGCTCTGTGCTCACTTGAGGCACCAAAGTGTCACTCCATGTGTCACCTCCCTCCCACAAACCTGAGAAAGGTGAGATCATGAATAGATAAAGGAGAAATATGGTAGCAGAACTACTTACCTTTTTATCATTAGGACTTTAAAATGTACATTTTTTACAGCTTTGTGAAATAAAAAATCTTTTTAAAATACTGTGTTTATGCCTACATATTTCCGGTAAAATAAGTTAACACAGCAAATAGATAAAAATGAAATTTCCTTCAACATGCATTTAATTGCTTACCCCCCATCAAGTGACATACTTTTCTGAATTAGGGAAGAGCATTCATCTGCCCTGCAGACCAAAAGCCAGTAAATCAGCGAAGATCACAAGCCTGTGGCAGCGCAGAGGTCTGGTCATCGATTGCCCAAGAAAGCCTGGCTGAAGCCAAGATTTCCATTCCTCAAAATAACAAACAAAGCCTCAATTTTTCCACCCGTAAGCCCTGTCCTCCCTGCTCACGAGCTTTCCGAGCTTTCCAACTAGTTCTGCAATTCCTGGCCACCAGAGCTGTGCTGTTGTAGAACATCAGCAAAAACTGGGGTTGACACATTCATTCCCACTGTGGGGGACACATAGCATTATACGAGCATGACATGTCTGTCTCCATCCTTACTGTTTTACTCATCGCAGTAAATCCACATCTGTTCTTCCAGTGCAGCGCTTTTATAGCTCCTTCTGTTTGTTAGCTCCATGGTTTTCCTGCAGTGTGACCTCAATTATACTGCTGCAGTTTTCTTCTGTTGTTCTCCGTCCGAAAAACTGGGTGAGTAAAAGGTTCTAAAGTACAACAGGGTAACGTGCCCATGTACTGACAGATCTGTCAGAGGCAGAACATGCTGCATGGACAGCCTGGGGGCACAGGGGGAACAGGTAGGTACCAGCTAGATGATCAAGCACTTGATGTTCCTCTTTCCACTGGCATGGTGACACATGCCTGTAGTGAGATCTATATGGTACATCTCAGCCCGTGAACAGCCTGAACAGCATGTTCAGACTCCTGGCTGCTGGCAGGCAGAGAAAATAGCTTGGAGAACACTTTCATCAGGTTGTAGAGAGGAGGGAGCTTCTCCCAAGTGACAGAGGACAGGACAAGAGGGAATGGACTCAAGCTTTGCCAGGGGAGATTTAGGCTGGACATCAGGAGGAAGTTTTTCACACAAAGGGTCACAGAATCATAGAACAACCAGGTTGGAAGGGACCCATTGGATCATCTAGTGCAACCATTCCTATCAAACACTAAACCAAGTCCCTCAAGACCTCATCCACCCGTGCCTTAAACACCTCCAGGGAAGGGGAATCAACCACCTCCCTGGGCAGCCTGTTCCAATGCCCAATGACCCTCTGCGCGAAGAACTTCCTCCTAATGTCCAGCCTAAATCTCCCCTGGTGGAGCTTGAGGCCATTCCCTCTTGTCCTGGCCCCTGTCACTTGGGAGAAGAGCCCAGCTCCCTCCTTTCTACAACCTCCCTTCAGGTAGTTGTAGAGAGTAATGAGGTCTTGTCTCAGCCTCCTCTTCTCCAGGCTAAACAACTCCAGCTCTCTCAGCCACTCCTCATAGGTTCTGTTCTCCAGCCCCTTCACCAGCCTCGTTGCTCTTCTCTGGACTTGCTCCAGAGCCCCAACATCCTTCTTGTGGTGAGGGCCCCAGAACTGAACACAAGATTCAAGGAGCGGTCTCACCAGTGCTGAGTACAGAGGGAGAATCACCTCCCTGGACCTGCTGGTCACACCGTTTCTGATACAAGCCAGGATGCCATTGGCCTTCTTGGCCACCTGGGCACACTGCTGGTTCATGTTCAGTCGGTTGTCGACCAATACCCCCAGGTCCCTCTCCTCCTGGCAGTTTTCCAGCCAGGCTTCTCCCAGTCTGTAGCTCTGCTTAGGGTCGTTGTGCCCCAAGTGCAGGACCCGGCATTTGGCCGTGTTAAACCTCATGCCATTGGACACTGCCCAGCGGTCCAACCTGTTTAGGTCCCTTTGCAAAGCCTCCCTACCCTCCAGCAGATCCACACTTGCACACAGCTTTGTGTCACCTGTAAACTTGCTAAGGGTACCCTCAATGCCTTCATCCAGGTCATTGATGAAGACATTGAACAGGGCTGGACCTAGCACTGAGCCCTGGGGGACACCACTTGTCACTGGCCTCCAGCTGGACTTAACACCATTTTCCACCACTCTCTGGGCCCAGCCATCCAGCCAGTTTTCTACCCAGGAGTATGTGCGCCTGTCCAGGCCAGAGGTTGACAGTTTCCGTAGCAGAATGCTGTGAGAAACTGTGTCAAAGGCTTTACTGAAGTCCAGAAAGACCACATCCACAACCTTTCCCTCATCCAGCAACTGAGTCACTTTGTCATAGAAGGTGATCAGGTTGGTTTGGCAAGACTTGCCTTTTGTGAACCCATGTTGACTGGACCGGATCACCCAGTTCTCTAGTAAGTGCTTCATGATAGCACTCAAGATCACCTGTTCCATGACTTTCCCTGGCCCCGAGGTCAGACTGACTGGCCTGTAGTTCCCCGGATCCTGCCTGCTACCCTTCTTGTAAATGGGCACTACATCAGCCAGTCTCCAGTCCAGAGGTACCTCCCCAGTCTTCCAGGACTGCTGGAAGATGATGGAAAGGGTTTGGCCATGTCACTGGGCATTGGAACAAGCTGCCCAGGGAGGTGGTTGATTCACCTTCCCTGGAGGTGTTTAAGGCACAGGTGGATGAGGTCCTGAGGGACATGGTTTAGTGTTTGATAGGAATGGTTGGACTCGATGATCTGGTGGGTCTCTTCCAACCTGGTGATTCTATGATTTTATGATTTATAAACCCATGATAGTTTGAATGCAAAGTAGACCTATAACAACCTGGGTTGGACTCCAGGATCCTGTGGATCTTTTCCAACCTAGTGAGTCTGTGATTCTGTGATACCCTGGTACTAGAAATGAAAATTCTTCCTTATCACTGGTGGCTGTAATGTTTTTTAGGTGGTGGGTTATTTCCACTGAGGGCTGCTGCAAAACATGGTGTGCTTCTTCTGCAGCGTGTGGTAGAAATATAGGATGAATGACCTAGGATGGAATAGACCCACAAGGATCATCACGTTCACCTCTTATCCGTGCACAGGCCAATCCCAAAATTTACACCGTCTGTCTGAGGTTGTTGTCCAAATGCTCATAGAGCATTGTCAGGCTTGGTGCCTTGGAATCTTCTGAACCTCTTTGTACCAGCTCTGTGGCCCTTTCAGTTGATATATGGCAAATTGAAGTCCCCTATGAGGATAATGGCAAGACTTGGAGTCATCCTCTAGTTCCCTGAAGAACTTCTAGTTCTAAACTAGAAGTTCTTCAAGTTCTTTGAGCTAGTTCCAGGCTTGGTGCCAGCATGTGCACCAGGAGGGGAGAAGTCAGAAAGCTTTTACCAAGGCCTGTGAAACTCTGATAGGTATGGGCTCTACTAGCCCCCAGGTAAGAGTGGTCAGTGTCTGTAGCATTCGTTATCTGAAAAGGGTTGTCCTGTTTATATTTTCATTTGTTTTAAATAGGAACTAGAATAGGTGAGGCTGATTTTGCCTCAGTGTCTACTCTGTAAGTGTTCCATTTGCAGGATTGTGTTTAATATCCTCAAACTGTTTAATGCTGTGTTTCATCTCGGTCTATTCCCTCACCTAAATAAAACCAGAAAGAAATTTACCCATCAGCATTATGCTTCAGAAACCCTTTTTCACTTACCAGCTGAGCCTGTGGTCCAGTCTTCATCCTCATCGAAGTGCGCATCACCACCAAAACCATTGCCAGGTGGAAAGGCATGAGCGAGGACACCAAGTGGGCCATCAAAATAACGAGGGCAATGTCCATGAGCTAAATAATATGATTTTGGAACAACATTGTTATTATTTCATGACTCTTGGGAAATCTTTAGCTTAGTCTTACCATCAGTGTGCAGCTTGCATATTACCTTTTGTCCCAAATGCAATCATTATATCTGCTACTCCCTCATGAATACGAGTGAAAACCAATGGGGTCACCGTGCTCCACACTTTCAGTGCCTTCTGGATTGCTTTATCCACATCCTCTCTGCTCATATCTGGTGTGTAGTTCACGATTCTACAGTTATGAGAGTTTAATTAACAATACTTATTATTTGAAGAAGAAATTTCATAGAATCATAGAGGAACCAATTTGGAAGAGACCCATCGGATCATCGAGTCCAACCATTCCTATCGAACACTAAACCATGTCACTCAGGACCTCATCTACCCGTACCTTAAACACCTCCAGGGAAGGGGAATCAACCACCTCCCTGGGCAGCCTGTTCCAATGACCAATGACCCTTGCCTTGAAAAACTTCCTCCTAATGTCTATCCTAAATCTCCCCTGGTGGAGCTTGAGGCCATTCCCTCTTGTCCTGTCCCCTGTCACCTGGGAGAAGAGCCCAGCTCCCTCTTCTCTACAACCTCCTTTCAGGTAGTTGTAGAGAGTAATGAGGTCTCCTCTCAGCCTCCTCTTCTCTAGGGTAAACAACCCCATTTCTCTCAGAAGCTCCTCATAGGGTCTGTTCTCCAGCCCCTTCACCAGCTTTGTTACTCAATTCTGTTAAGAGTATGAATGGAGATGTATAAGAAGAAATTTAACTTGTAATTTAATAACTCTCAAGATCCATCTTGGACTGAGAGAGTTTAAGGCATGTGATAACTGTCCAATAAATCTTTTTAATAATAATAATTGTGTATACAGTATCGGTTTCTCTCAAAATGACCCATAGCCAGGTCGTCTCTTAAGCATGAAAGAAATTGTTTCCTTAGGTTTCTGTGACTACTAAACTGTTGGTCTTAGCAAATTTGGAAAATAAGCAGTCTTGTACAGGTTGCAACTGATATTTCTGTTTGGCTCATAAAGTATTTGTCAGGAGTGATGCAAGACAGGCAAAACACCGTGGTTGACTCAGAAAATGTAAAATACCCAGCTTGACTCTTCAGAAATTACTCTTAGGAATATGCATAGCCAACAGCTGGGGAAAGAGAAACATTTTTTTCATTCCCAGCTGGAAACAGTTGCTATAGAAGTTATATTTAAGTATAACAAAAGTGGATTTCCACAAAACCAAAATTCAAACTCAAAAAGTAGTTATCAAAACATTACCTGTATGTTAGCTTGTTTTTTTTCCATCCTGGCAGAGTAACACCATAGAGGCCCACATCAGGAACTCCACACCTGGGTTTCTTCATCATTTCCAACGTGACAGGGTCTGCTTTTCCAGTCACTTTCAGCCCAAAAAATTGTTGCATTTTCTGAAGCTTTTCAGCTGTGGATTCATCATTTACTTTCCAACCAAGTTGTCTTGGATCTTGCTCAACAGTATAGAATTGATTTAAATAGTCCTAGTGAAAAAATAAAGCAAATTCATCTCACATTTTGATCTAATTCTTAAATTAATATTGTAGGACTGATATTGTTTGTGTACTTTGCTAGCAAAACCATCTGTCTGAGATTCCGGAGCACAACAGATATTTTCCTGAGGTTTGTAACTAAACAAAACCAGACTACATCGTCCCTGACTCTTGTTTATGGGAAATTTCCACTTTCATCAGATTTATCCTACTTTAAATTTACACGATATTACCAGTTCAATCAGATTTATTCTACTTTAGATATATATGACATTTCCAATTTGATCAGATTTATCCTGCTTTTGTGGAGTTTGGGCAGCAGAGTTATATGTAACAGTATTGTCTGAGAAAGAGAGCAAACTACTACTTAGCTGGAATATACAGATTAAATCTCCAAGGGAAAGTCTTAACAGGTCTCAAATATGGACAATGTAGTTACCTGTACAAGCTTCTCATCTTCTTCATTGTTGTATTTCTCTGGGTGGATGGGAAGAGCATTAGAAAGAGCTCCAGACGTTAAAAGCAAAAGCAAAAGATACTTCATTCTTACTGTCGTCTCTGTCCTGGTAGGAGAGCAGACTGCTTTCTGCTTCTTGTGCATCCTCTCTAGCATCCTCATTTGCACAGTTATAGGGTGTTTTGTAGAGACAGTTGTAGACTGACTCAGAGTTTATCATACTCTGATTATCTCCATAAATCCTATAACACAATGTTGGCTGACACAATAAAATTTTATTAAATCCATGTGGTTTCACAGACATCTGAAGTCATTTAGTATTTGAATACTCCTAAGAAGTTTGGCTACCATTTCAAAACTAGCACTCAATTTTAGCTATTTATGCCGAAGTTTAGCAAACCTGAACAGTTTCATACCAGATGAAATGGCAGATGAACACGAAGGCTCTTAAATTGTCCCAGCCCAGCTGTGTGAAAAGAGATCACCAAACATACAGGGACTCTTAATGATTCTTAGCCTGGAAAATGGGAGTTGTGCACTAGATATGAATCCCATGCAAAAAAACCCAAAAAAACCCCCAAAAAACCAAAACCAACCCAAACTTTGGGAGAAATTACTGTAAGCAGAAAGTTTTATATTTAAATTGATCCATAAAGTGAGATTGGATGTTTTGGAAAAGGGATGAAAATCCCAAATCAGTCTCTACCTTTTCCCTGCAACACTCTGCCAAGTGTATTTCTATTAATTTATACCAGTGGAATTCAGGATATGCATAAATGATGAAGATTTTACTCCAACTCCATAAATCCAGCCTAAAAGATGTGAATAATCATAGAATAGTTTGGGTCGGAAGGGACCTTAAAGATTCTTATCCACCATACCATCAATTCCATATCTCTCCAATTTAGAGAGGAGGATGTTGTGGGGGATAGTGTCAAAGTCTTTACAGAAGTCTATATAGATCACATCCATCAATCTACCTGTGTCTACTGCTGCGGTCACCCCATCATAGAAAACCACTAAGTTGGTCGTACAGGATTTTCCCCTGGTGAAGCTGTGCTGGCTGCTATTAATCACCTCCATATCCTCCATGTGCTTTAGCAGAGCTTCTAGGAGGATCTGTTCCATGATCTTCCCAGACACGGATGTGAGGCTGACAGGTCAGTAGTTCTCAGGGTTTTCTTTTCTACCCTTTTTAAAAATGGGCACAACATTACTCTTCTTCCAGGTCACCAGGGACTTGTCCTGATTGCCACAACTTTTCAAATATCACGGAGAGTGTCTTGGCAACCACATCTGCAAATTCCCTCAGGATTCTGGGATGCATCTCATCAGGTCCCATAAAATTCTAAATGTTCAGGTTCCTCAGGTGGTCACAAACCTGATCCTCCTCTAGAGTGGGAGGGGTTTGTCCTCCTGGTCACCATCAGTTTCTTCAGTTTAACCACATTAACCACAGGACACATGATTATTTCCTGTCTTAAGTAATTCAGAATAAAGGAAGTTTCAAGAGTCAGACAAGCTATGACAAATTATGGGATTTCACCCTGTCCTGGCCTTCTTCTTCCACTAGTAGCAATGGGAGCTGAAGGTGTTCAGCATCTCAGAGGAGCTCGAACAGCATGTACTCTATATTTACAAGACAGATGTAAGAAATATCCTCATGCTGGACTGCGGCTTTTTCAGGAAATCCTTGCTTTCGTGTTTGGGCTTTTTTTTGCTGTCACTTGCAGCCAAGTTTTCTCCAACTAGAGGCATCGATGACCAATTTTTTTAGCCCCAGTTTCACAATGTAGCCTTGTTCATTAAACTTGTTTTTGAATAACATTTCCTATTACCATTAAAAAATAAAACCGAAAGCAAAATCAACAAACAAACCCAACAACCCTTTGCTTGATTCATTTTTGTTATCACTGTACTGTAAGGTAAGAGACTCATGAGACCTGGATCTCATTCAGTTTTGTAACTGAGGTATGAACTGGGAAAAAAAATATTCTGACATGGGGAGCTTGACTGAACAGATACTGGAAATGGCATTTGTATTTATCCAGAGGTAGAAAATGTCTTTTTTGAGATCTGTTTTATGTTTTTAAATGGATATATTCTTTTGTCTCTAGAGTTTTAAAGCTAGAATCTTAGACTCATACAATAGTTGGGTTTCGAAGAGACCTTAAAGATCATCTAGTTCTAACTCTCAATAAAAGGAATGACATGTACATGGCATAGAATCATAGAATCATAGAACAACTAGGTTAGAAGAGACGCACTGGATCATCAAGTCCAACCATTCCTATCAAAATAGGACACAAAAGACAAACTCCTGTTCAGTGGCTTTTGTACCAAGCATATTTTCCAATGGCACTAGGACACCTTTCTGGAAAGCATGTTTTGGCAGACATTAATTTAATTTTTTAAAAAAATCAAGGCTGCACTATGACTAGATTTGCTATGAACTGGGAAAAATGATTATGTTTTTTCCCCGCTGTGGTTGGTCATCACATCCCTACAACTACTTTCTGTTTAGTAGTGGAAGGGCAGAGGCAATGAGAGCAGGTAGGCTAAGATGAGTTGAACCTAAGTTTATACATTTATTAGTTTTTTCTGTTGAAAACCGAGAAATATGTATCACTGAGGAATGATTCAACTAGCTTAGAAGGGGATGAACTGGTTTCTGCAAGCACTCCCTCTGTCTTTGATGAACTTAGAGATGCTTAAAATCCTATTTAGACGATATTTGTGTTTTCGTCTGACAGTTATGTCACTCAAAGTACTTTCAGAATTTTGCAACCTGACCACCTACGCAACGAAGCAACCATTTCCCACTGCATATGGG
Source organism: Coccyzus lansbergi (assembly GCA_033558105.1). NCBI lineage: Eukaryota > Metazoa > Chordata > Aves > Cuculiformes > Coccyzidae > Coccyzus > Coccyzus lansbergi. Next base: position 145,273 of record JAUMJK010000220.1, on the reverse strand, counting down.
AGAGAGACTTGAGCATGTTTTTTCGTAATCAATGTTTCACAAATATGCCTATAGCCAGTCTTGACGGCTGGGAAAAGAAGAAGCTGTATAAGTAGCTGCTGGCTATGATTTCCTAATGTTTATGTTAGACATTGGTTAGAGTTGGTGGATGCTGGTCTAGCTTGTGACTTCTTTTCTCATCCTAGAATTTGTTTTATCCAGACTGCGGTAATGTGACCTGTGCTTTAACCCAGAAAGGTCACTGCCTGTCCTCATCTCATCAGTACTATCAAGTGATGCTGCACAGAGAATTATAAGAATAATCAATATTGCTACATCAGCCAACTGAACATGAGCCAGCAGCGTGCCCAGGTGGCCAAAAGGCCAATGGCATCCTGGTTTGGATCAGAAATGGTGTGAACAGTAGGTCCAGAGAGGTTATTCTCCCTCTGTATTCAGCACTGGTGAGACAGCTCCTCGAATCCTGTGTTCAGTTCTGGGCCCCTCACCACAAGAAGGATGTTGAGGTCGCGGAGCGAGTCCAGAAAAGAGCGACAAAGCTGGTGAAGGGGCTGGAGAACAGGCCTTATGAGGAGCGGCTGAGAGAGCTGGGGGTGTTTATCCTGGAGAAGAGGAGGCTGAGAGGAGACCTCATGGATCTCTCCAACTACCTGAAAGGAGGCTGTAGAGAGGAGGGAGCTGGGCTTTTCTCCCAAGTGCCAGGGGACATGACAAGAGGGAATGGCCTCAAGCTCCACCAGGGGAGATTTAGGCTAGACATTAGGAGGAAGTTTTTCACACAAAGGGTCATTGGAACAGGCTTCCCAGGGAGGTGGTTGATTCACCTTCCCTGGAGGTGTTTAAGGCACAGATGGACCAGGTGCTGAGGGGCATGGTTTAATGTTTGATAGGAATGGTTGGACTTGATTATCTCGTGGGTCTCTTCCAACCTGGTGATTCTATGATTCTATGATTCAATGATCATGGTAATGTTAACACAATACCAGCAGGGCTTCCTCTTTCCTAAGTGTTCATGATGTGGCTGCCTACATGGGAGTTGCATGTCTAAGCTTGCATTAGATCAACATAAATCTAATCAATATAATCAGATGCCATCTAGGGAACATTTCATCTGACCACATGTAGGAGGTAAGCTTTGAATGATTTGTAGTGCTCTCTGGAGCTCACCAAATGTTTTGACCAACACCATTGACTATGATGAGAGCCTAAGCCTGAGATCAAGTGTAAACACTTGGTGTGGAATTGAGCTGTCTAAGCAGTTTGTTGCCCCTTTGAGACAGTCTAGTGAACCTGAGACATTGACACAGGCCTGGTGGCTGTGGCACAGAACCTAGAAAAGACACATGGTCTCTAGACTGGTAGCTGGAGGTCGACTGGAAAACTCCAGGCACCTTAGTGGCACTAGATACAGGCAGCTGAGCTGTTACTTTGCTGGCTCAATCCTACCAGAGAGTCAACAAAACTGAGTCATTGTTCAGCTTACGTGAAAAAACATGGGACAATGATAAGTAGTTTGAATAAAGTATTTGACCCTTGGTGAACCTTTAGCTAAGAATACAGCCTGTGAGGGCAAAATTCAACCACCTGAACACAGTTGCCTCTGTGAGGCTTTGGGGAGAGCTGGTCTCCCAGAAGTCCTGCTTCGTACCTGTACTTGTGACTTGAATGCCCGACAGCATCTCAAATCAACTAGATGAGTTTAGGGGAAAGGATTCCCGTCTGCATACATTTGTCTCAGTTAATAACTGTCTGGGTTATGACTACACTCAAAACTGGTAACCAGGCACTAGGGAGTGGTGTGCTACTCTATCATAGTACAGTAATTAGCAAATAGGACCATAAGCTTATTAAAAGGGAGTAAGAAAAAGGTAGGTGATTGTGTGGACTGAACTGGAAACAACACAAACAACACCCAGATTCCAAATTACTGAAAGTGTTTCTTGTGCCTGCAGGCAAGAGCTGCTGGCACTAATGATGGGGCTGGAATGAAGCAATCACCATGCTCATGCAGGCGAAGGAAACATTCCCCCACATAAGCACGGGGAATATTTCTCACAAAGAAATTACCTCATTTTGAGCTCTCCGTCTTCCTGTTCAAGGGAAATCCACAAAACAAGCTCCCCCCCAAAACATGCCTGTCAACTGAAGATCAGAATTTCACAGAATAAAAAACGCATGGACTGAAAATATACTACTATAAATTTAGTCATCTCTTTAACTTCTTCATCTTGTATGGTTTCTAAATTACTCTTTATCTATCTCTTTCTTCCAAGACATAACCATCTCTCTACTCTTTGTCTCCCATTTAACATTTTCTCTGCCCCATGAGTATCCACTACTTTCTTTTTCTAGAGAGAGATAAGTGTTCTGATATAAATTTAAGGAGCTGCATGGCATTGCCTTGAGATCTGCTTATACTTCATATCTGAAGGAAACCTGTGCCTTCTTTTTATTTTTTCATATACAAGTGGTCTCGTAAGAATTATTATCTTTCTATATAAATCTTGAGTTACATTTGTAGACCACCTCTGTTAAAACAATGTAATTAATTTAGATTTATATAATTCTAAAATATTTTTTTGTCTAATTGTCATTAATAGTTCAGTAGCACTGGCTTACACAAGAAAATAAAACTGAATAACATGGCTACTAGGCTTCGAATTAAAGAACCAGTACCTAAATCACCTTGTGAGAACAGGATTCACATGTATTAGCTTCTGCATTAAATCCTTTGATTTACTTTGATCTAATGTTATTGTTAGTATTTTATAGTATATTTTTAAGTTTTATAAAGAATATAATACATTCAAGGTAATTTCTTATCTTTGAACAGCATTGCAACTAATTTTCACTCCTGAATTGAATAAACCTAAGAACTACCAAACCTGTTCTTTATTTATGAAGGATACAATGTGATAGGTTTCTTATATATGTGTCTAATTAATCAAAACAAAAAAGAATGGATAGATTTTCATAAGGTTAGACATTCTTTTCTCGAAATGAAATTATTTCTATTACAGTAACCTGAAAAGTTTGTCTGAGGTATGAAATAATACATTTTGTTATGATTGTATGGCTGAGCTACTAAGACTAAAGAGAAAATGGATGACCATTAAAACACCATTTTGATCATAGAATCATAGAATCATAGAATCACCAGGTTGGAAGAGACCCACCGGATCACCGAGTCCAACCATTCCTATAAAACACTAAACCATGTTCCTCAGGACCTCGTCCACCTGTGCCTTAAACACCTCCAGGGAAGGTTATCAATTGAGAATATTTGAAAAATTTGCAGCTAAAAATCAACTGCCTTGTTTTCATGAACTTTTTGCATCAGAAATATTTTTGGATTACAATTTTTCGGTTTTTAAGAAAATTTCCTCATCCTTTACCTAGTGAAGCTAGGACAAACTTGCTAAATGCTGGAGTAATAAACCCTTAGAAGAGCCTTGAGCGAAAAGGTTTATTTGTCTCTTCTACGATGTGGCTACCTGGGATAGTAAAGGAGTGATGTGAGTTATCTCAGAGGTTTTTTTTAATCCACATTTCTAGGCTTAAACCCAGTTCCTGGACAGACACCGTGGATGAAAGGCTATGAGTGGAAGTCAGAGAAAGAGGAACGGAAAGTGAAACTGTGATTTGTAGACTGATGCTAACGAGCCTCAACTGCCCCTATTACCCATAGGATTTTCAACCAGGGTCTGAGTGTGGTGATGGATTTTAGAGGCAGATGAATGATCCTTTTTCTTATTTTGGGGAGGAGTTCTGATGTTTCATGCTAGAATACATTTTTTAGGGTTTGGATAGACTTGGTTTTTAAGTATTAGTGCAAATAAGACATCAAGGACAAAATGATATGACAAACATAGTTTATTAGGAAACTTCAACGATTATGAAAAATTATATAAAAGTCTTTGTTTTACAATAAATAATTACTAAGACTATGCTTCCACAGAATTTGGGTGGAAATCCATTTTGATCTCATAGTCATGAAATGCTGAAAAATGCAGCACATAAAAGCATATAGTGTGCATATGGAAACACTCTGCAATTAACAATTAAACCAGCTGATACTCTTCATTTGTCTTACAATCCTTTTGGCCCGAGGATCATACTGGAACTGAGTTGTTCCATGGAAGAAGTAGACATAGCCTAGAAATAAAATTGAATCCAATTATATTTCAGAAGTGATGACTTCTCATTACTTTGGAAAAACCCTCTGACATAAACAGTTCGTGTATATTTGCTATTTTTCATTTCTGTCTTGTTAAGATTAATAATAAAGTTTTGAAAACAAATGCTTCTATAGACATAAGCCCAAATATTAAACTAAATCCATATTAAAGGGTTTTACTTACCATCTTTCTGGAAAGCAGCATCAACTCTGCCAATTTTTCCAAAGTCGTTGACAATTTTCCTGGGATAACCATGGTCCATGGATTTTTTGGTTTCATCATATCTTAAATCAAAAGAACACCATTAAAATTCTTGAGGCAGCAGACAATAATTTGAAAGTCCAAAGCACACTCATAGACATACGCAACTCTACATTTACTAAGAATTCTTATAAAGACTAGATTTTTCATTATTCCTATCATGTATTAAAATTATTGCATTATGAATGCCTTGAGGTTCAAAATTCCTGCCTTTGGTAAAGATTTAAAAAAGACTGTCAAGGACCTTGGGAATGCTGCCAAGGGATATATTAATGGTCTTCTGGCCTGTCCATGCTTTCAAAATGAACGTTAAATCTTACCTCCAGTATCTGTCAGCTACAAAGAAGTATGTTTTTCCTGTGGTTTCATCATTGTAAGCTGCATTAACTCTTTTAATCGTCTTTGGGAACCCCAGGCGGTAGATTGGTTTAGGATAGCCAGGTGCAATGTCATATCCTCTGAGAACCCAATATTTATCCTCTGAAAAAAATAGAAGCACATTTCATTTCATTTTGCTGTTTATATAGATATCAGTATTATTCCCTTCAGTTTATTACTTTAGAAAATGGTTCTAATTCTTACACTGGGGACCACATCATGAAGACAGTGGAAATGCCTTTTGATTTTAGGAGGAAAACATTAGAATCATAAGGTGTATAAACAGTACTTTGCCCAGAATTTATTCAAATGAATATAACACTTTTATGTTTTTTTGAGTGACTCCTTGGGGAAAGCATGAGGTTAATGAGTAAATCCACTGGTGCTGGATCGGGATATTGAGTTTATTAATTTCCTACTATATGCTGTTTAATTATAGAGCTATATGATCTTTTGAAAATTAGACAATGTGCATTAAACTGCTGAAAAGGGCATATATCTGACCAAAATGCTTTGGTATTGTTAGATGGAAAGAAACTTATTCATCATAAATGATCATATTTCTTGTACTGTAATATGTACATAATGAAGTTATTTGAGATATTTAAAGCACATTTAAGACCTTTAAAGAAAAGGAATTTTTTTTAGAGAACAATTTTCTTCTCACGGTATGCTTTTTCACCAATTTTTTTTTGTTTTTTTCTTTCCAAAATAGCACTAAATGCTAACAAGTCTCTCAATAGCAGTATTGTACAGATGCCTAGATTTTCCAGTTGAATCCAGCAAAACCTTTTCTGCATGAAACAAAACTTTGTTACCAAAGAGAACTAAACCTGAAGTTATTTTCATTTCTTTTTTTTTGTTTGTTTGTTTATTTCTTTCTAGAGAATGGCTATAACAGAGGAGCAAGTTTTCAGGATCATTAACTCCAAAGATCCCTCACAGTGGTGTAACTATGGTCCTCTGCTTAATTATTTGTGGATTTGTGAGATTGTTTCTTTCACTGATCTTGTTTAAAAAAACCACTTTGACTTCTGTAATTCTATAGTTTGCAAAGGAGCAGGGAGTAACTAGTCAGAAAAGAGAATTTCAGATTCCATTACCTTTAAAAAGTAACACTTCATCCCTCTCGACGTTTTCATAAGCAGCTTGTATTCCTGATGGTAACTTTGGCCAGAAGAGTGAGATAAAATTGAGCTCTGTCTCTGCCCTCGCAGGATGTTTGCGCAGCATGTATCTGTTTTTTAAAACAAAACAAATACGTAATAAAATAGTCCCAAATCCTATCGTAAGAGCAAAGTGAATATTAGAACTCCTTCAAGAATAACAGTGTGAAGACAGGTACCTGGGTGTGAATATCAGCTTCCACTAAATGTAAAGGAAATCTAGACTGATTGAATTCTTAAGCACCTCAGTGAAAAATCAGGCGAGATGAATAGAAGCTTGGGTTGGAAGGGACCTTGAAGATCATCTTGTTCCAAGCCCCCTGCCATGGGCAGGGACAACTCCCACTGAATCAGGCTGCCTAAGACTCCATCCAACCTGACATTAAACACCTTCAGGGATGGGGCAGCCACAACTTCCCTGGGAAAACTTTTCCAGTGCCTCACCACTCTCATCATGAAGAAATTCCTCCTTATGTCTAGTCTTAAATCTGCCCCTCTCCAGTTTACAGCTATTGCCCCTAGTCTTATCACAACAAGCCTTTATAAAAACTCCCTCCCCAGCTTTCTTGTAGCCCACTTCAGGTACTGGAAGGTCGCTACAAGGTCTCCTCAGAGCCTTCTCTTCTCCAGGCTGAACTCTTATTTGTGTAACTACATAGTGATTTTTTTTAGTGCTTCTCTTTGTAGAACATTCCCAAAAGAGACTTTTCTCTCATGGATGACAGATATTTCAAAAAAGTACTGAATTTATATTGCATACAGTAGTTACCTGCCCTTGAAGAACATTATTTCCCCACGTAGGGTAACAATAGCATCAAATGTTAAATTTGGGTCACAAGGTTGTGGAGTTACAGGTCCTGTTGGCTGCACAGCAGTATTAGCCTGTCCTGTAGGAAGAATATTTTAAATTTTAGTATGGAGAAATATAAAGAGAGTCTTCAGAACATCTCTGAGGACACCAAGAACCTTCTTTACAGAGAATAAGAAGGCATATGATTTCACACTAAGAGTCTGTCACTAAAAACAGATGTTTAATATTGATAAAACTAGTTGGGTTTATCTTTTGCGAAATGATTGTTTCTGCAAAACTATACTTCAGAACAGAAGTTAGCTTCCAGGAATTTTAAGTAAAGTTCTCATTATGGTAGAATAAGCATAATTCAAATATATTCTTATTAATGTTTACCAGCTTCCCAAGTAGAAGTATTAAAAATATTTATTTTTTTTACCATAGATAGCTTGAATGCCATCAATGTCATCCTGAGGAAGAAGGAACTCGCTGGGGTCCGTGTAGGAGTAAGTTGGATACATTAGTGCTCCAGGATCATTTGAATGAGACAGACCCAGCGAATGGCCAAGTTCATGGGCAATAACGATGAACAAATTGTAGCCTGTAGGATAAAAATCGTAAGAAATGAAGTAAAATCTGTTTCAGTTTTCAGCATAGTTGACTAAAAGGGAATACTCCCAAAACACACTCTAGGTACAAGACAGACCACACATAATGCTATCAACATTACAACTGAAAATAATGTAACCCAAGAGCTATTTGAGTATATACAAAGAATATCTGGCCTTAAATGTGGTCTCATTACCCTTTCTCTAGTGTCTCCATGTCTTCAATACAAATCCTATTTCTCCTGCTGTCACAGAAACTACTCAGCTTAAGGATCATGCCAGCAGTGAGTGGAGGTTCAGTGATCGAACAGAAAAAAAAACCCTCAAAACAAACACTGACATGATTTTGGTGATACTTGAAGAGCTTAGTTAGCATCATATTTCAAAGTGCCAGATTAAAAAAAGGAAAGAATTTGACTTGAGAAGTTTAGCACCAGAATTTCTTGTTTCCAGGGATTATGTTTCACTTGAACAAAAAAAAAGGGTTTTAAGTGCTGACTCAGTTGTCTTTATAAACTACTATGACTGAAATACCTTTTCTGTGAACTGATTCCTACAAATGGCAAAAAAAAAAAAAAATTCAGAGCAAGCAATTTAAAAGGATAAGTCCTGCCACTTTTCCTCACTTTTTGCCTGTAATCATGGATTCACGGACTAGGCATCACATAAACAAAGACCGGATGAGGTATAACTGGATCCAGCTCCTTACCTCTTCCATCTTTTGACCAGGCTTCCTCCTCATCAAGGTGCACGTCTCCACCAATACCTTCACCAGGCTGGAAAGCATGAGCCAGTTGCCCATTGGGGCCATCAAAAGGAGAGTTGTCATAGTGGTCTAAAATGAAGAGGGGATAAAAATCACTTACAATCCTGAATTATTTCAATGACTGTAGATGGCTATTTAATACATGAAGATACCAACGTTACCTCTATAAGCAAAAGAGATCATTATGTCTGCCTCTTTGTCGTCAACCTTTTCAAATGTCAATGGTGTCACATTGCTCCAGACACTGAGAGCTTTTTGAATTGCTTTGTCTACATCAGCTCGTCTCATCTTTGGGGTATAGTTCAAAATCCTTCAAAGCAAATATAACACAAATATTGTTAAGCAAATCATAGAATTATAGAACAGTTTTGGTTGGAAAGAACCTTAAAGATCATCCAGTTCAAAGCCCCCTGCTATGGTCAGGAGCACCTCCCAATAGATCAGGCTGCCCAAGGTCCCATCCAACCTGGCCTTGAGCACCTCCAGGGATGGGGCAGTCACAGCTTCACTGGGAAACCTGTTCCAGTGCCTCACCGCCCTCATCATAAAGAAATTCCTCCTTATGTCTATTCTAAATCTTCCCCTCTCCAGTTTATACCCATTGTCGCTAGTCCTATCCCTAAAAGCCTTTTATGCAGTCCCCCCCAGCTTTCTTGGAGGCCCCCTTCAGGTATTGGAAGGTCTCTATAAGGTCTCCTTGAAACCTTTTCCAGGCTGAACAAGCCCAACTCTCTCAGCCTGTCCTCGTATGGGAGGTGCTCTAGCTCTCTGATCATCTGTGTAACCCTCCTCTGGACTCATTCCAACAGTTATACCACAGCGGATTAGCTGAAAAACAATAACTTGTGTAAAAGTCAGAAGTCAGACCTTTAATAAATGAAAATAAATTAAGAATTATTATATTTTAGATACCACCTTCTACAGTGTCTATCTACTTCCAGAGATCAGCTAATGGCATAATGCATTTATTTCAGGTTTATATCTTTTTGAACCAGATTAGGAGAGGTTACCTGTATGTCAGATTATGTTTTTTCCATTTGGGATTCCCGGTTGTGAACACATATTCCCCTATATCAGGTACACCACATCTGGGTTTTTTCATTAGCTCCAAAGTGTCAAGATCAGGTTTCCCAGTCACTTCTAGTCCAAAGAATGCCTGCATTTCCTTGAGCTTTTCAGCAAGGGGATTTTCACCCACGGTTCTTAAATGAGGATGGTGATCCTTCTGAAGATCGTAGAAATTCTGTAAATAACTCTGAACCAGAGTTTGAAAAAAAAGAACATTGTGGAATATCAGTACAGTCATAGCTATATTTTCTAAATCATCCTGAACTATCCCCCTATCGATGTGTCCTGTGTTTACCAGGAGCGAGAACGCCCTATTTTCTCCACAAATTGTTGTGAAGAGTCAGATATAACTTACAATTTCATACAGCTTTCTGACTTTCTTGTTTCACTAATGGAATACACGAAGAAACGTCTTTAAAATATAATATTTGTTAATAATAATTAAAATCACATTATTTATGGTGCCCAGATAAACAAATGGCAAAATTTATGGGGAAACTTTTAATTCTCATTCAAGGAAATGGAGATTCTTGGGGAAAATCCACACAGTCAGGACCCCCAATTGAGCAGGTGACTACTACTAGGGAGTCAGCACTTGGCAGATCATGGCATTTATTTTTGGCTATGAAATATGGTATGAAGAACTCAAGTCTTCCTACTAAATTTCAATAATTTTGTTTCCAATAAATAGTCCGTGTAAATGTTGTATTTCTTACAGATGTCCCTTTTTTTTCCTAAGTATTCCATCAAAGATCCATTCAGGAAAACATTGAAATACAAGTCTCATTTAAGAAAGCATCCTCTTTTATCTTAATGAGGTCAGTCATGTCATGAGTTTCAAAGCACATTCTGAAATGTAAATTGTTTCTGTGTTTGACTATTTCTGCACAGTCACAGAACCTTGCTTCTAGAAGTCATGCTTTGTAGTTTAATTCTTGCTTTACAGACAACATCAAAAGTGAAGTTATGCAATATCCAGATGACTTTTGGATTCCGCATAATTTCCACACAGAAATGGATAGGAAAACCTTTCTTTTGAAATTTGTGCAAAATGATGTATCTTTCATTTCAAGTTATATTATGTGAAAATAATTGCAATTCTATTTATCTCTCAGACTACTTTCTTTTTCATCTAGAAATGCACAAAAAAATATTTACCTCTACAAGTTCTAGGGTTTTCCTATTATCTTCTTCTGGAGCCACAGGGAAAGCAGAGGAGACAGCCACACAGAGCAGCAGGAGAAGTGAAAGAGTCTTCATCGTTCTCTAAGTTTCTCTGCCTCAGATTGGCTCTTGAGGTATTGAACATGCTTCTCAGCTCTGTTTATATACCTAATTCGTAAATCAGTGACAGTGTGACTCATGCTGTATAACATCCTCTGATTAGTAAAAATGATGCATAACTGTTTCATAATCAGCTAGTGACACAATATGTTTAACTAATATTTGTGTCCTTATTTTGCCTGAGTCTTCTCTTTAAAGCGGTTTTGTTGTGTTAATAAATAAGGAAATACTTTTCAGGCAAAACATGGAATTAAATTTCGTAATTTCTTTTTAATCTTATTTAGACTGTTTATTGAACCAGGTCTTGAGAATCTGAAGAAATAATAGGAAATAACCTATAACAGTAACATAATATAACACATTGCATTGTAACAGATAACATTATGTTATGTACATCATAGAACAGAATCATAGAATCACCAGGTTGGAAGAGACCCACCAGATCATCGAGTCTAACCATTCCTATCAAACTCTAAGCCATGTCCCTCAGCACCTCGTCTACCTGTGCCTTAAGCACCTCCAGGGAAGGTGAATCAACCACCTCCCTGGGCAGCCTGTTCCAATGCCAATGACCCTTTCTGTGAAAAACTTCCTCCTAATGTCTATCCTAAATCTCCCCTTGTGAAGCTTGAGGCCATTCCCTCTTGTCCTGTCCTGTCCTCTGTCACTTAGAATCATAGAATCATAGAATCATAGAATCATAGAACAACCAGGTTGGAAGGGACACATCGGATCATCAAGTCCAACCATTCCTATCAAACATCCTGTCCCTCAAGACCTCATCCACCTGTGCCTTAAACACCTCCAGGGAAGGTGAATCAACCACCTCCCTGGGAAGCCTGTTCCAATGCCCAATGACCCTTTCTGTGAAATGTTTCTTCCTAATATTCAGCCTAAACCTCCCCTGGCAGAGCTTGAGGCAATTCCCTCTTGTCCTGTCCCCTGTCACTTGGAAGAAGAGGCCAGCTCCCTCCTCTCTACAACCTCCTTTCAGGTACTTGTAGGGAGTAATGAGGTCTCCTCTTAGCCTCCTCTTCTCCAGGATAAACAACCCCAGCTCTCTCAGACGCTCCTCATAGACCTGTTATCCAGCCCCTTCACTAGCCTCGTCGCTCTTCTCTGGACTCACTCCACAGCCTCAATATAGTTCTTGTGGTGAGGGGCCCAGAGCTGGACATAGCACTCAAGGAGAGGTCTCACCAGTGCGGAGTACAGAGGGAGAATAACCTCCCTGGACCTGCTGGTCACACCATTTCTGATACAAGTCAGGATGCCATTGGCCTTCTTGGCCACCTGGACACACTGCTGGCTCATGTTCAGTTGACTGTCAACCAACACCCCCAGATCCCTCTCTTCCAGGCAGCTCTCTAGACAGACTTCTCCTAGTCTGTAGCTCTACACAGGGTTGTTGTGCCCCAAGTGCAGGACCCGGCATTTGGTTGTATTAAACCTCATGCCATTGGACTCTGCCCAGCAGTCCAGTCTGTTCAGATCCCTTTACAGAACCTCCCTACCCTCCAGTAGATCTACACTTCCACCCAGCTTAGTGTTGTCTGCAAACTTGCTAAGGGTTCACTCAATGCCTTCATCCAGGTCATTGATGAAAACATTGAACAGGGCTGGACCCAGCACTGAGACCTGGGGAACCCCACTTGTCACTGACCTCTAGCTGGATTTAACACCATTTACTACCACTCTCTGGACCCGACCATCCAACCAGTTTTCTACCCAGGAGAGTGTGCACCTGTCCAGGCCAAAGGCTGACAGTTTCCATAGCAGAATGCTGTGAGAAACTCTGTCAAAGGCTTTGGTGAAGTCCAGGAAAACCACATGCACAGCCTTTCCCTCATCCCTCATCCCTCATCCAGCAGCTGACAGATATATTTTCATGTCTAACAAAATAAAAGGGAATACAAACAAGCAGTCTAGGAATAAGCAGCCTCATGACTTCAGGAGAGCTGCCATCAGCTAACTAAAAGTTCTATCTAGAACAACCTTGTGATGCTAGCAAAATCGAGTGCTAAAATAATTCAACATTTTTTGACTGATAATAAAAAAAATCAGTCACATTACTGGAATGCGCAAACTGGGTTAATATATGTACGGGAATTAAAATAGTGTTTTTACTCTTGCCAGTGCGGACAAGATCTCAGTTGCAACAGCGTGTTCGGATTCAGGCAGAGAGATGACTGGAAGAACTCCATGAATCTCAACATGGATTTCTGTGAGTCTGGAAAAGGTAAACTGAGGAAACCATTTTGTGACTCTGTGTTCACTGTTTCATGAAGGGAAGACTGTGAGGAGCTGTGATAAATTCTGTTAAATAGGTGAGATTGTTCCTATAATGGAAGCAATGACTGTTCTCCAAGACTCCAATATGATCTTAAACAACAGTGATTAAGTTTAGACATGAAGTTTGAGATTCAACTGCCTGCGCATTTGTGCTATTTGAGATACTTCAGGGAATCCCATCTGACATCCAAGTGCCCTGGAACGATGTAGGTCTCTGTATCTCCTGTGTCACAGCAGCCAAACCCAGATGGGTGAACATGAGTCAGCAGTGTGCTCGGGTGGCCAAGAAGGCCAACAGCATCTTGGCTTGTATCAAAACCAGTGTGGCCAGCAGGACTAGGGAAGCTTCCCTCCTCTGTACTCTGCACTAATGAGGTTACTTCTCGAATACTGGGCCCCTCACTGTTAGAAGGACACTGAAGTGCTGGACCATGTTCAGAGCAATAAAAGTGGTGAAGGGGCTGGAAAACAAGACTCATATGGAGTGGCTGAGGGACCTGGGGTAGTTTAGCCTGCAGAAGGGGAGGCTGCTCCTTACAGCTACCTGACAGGAGGCTGCAGAGAGGTAAGTTTTGGTTTATTCTCCCCATTGATAGGACAAGAGGCAATGGCATCAAGCTGCATTAGAGGAGGTTTAGATTGGACATTAGGAAAAATTTCTTCACCAAAAGAGTTATCAAGCACTGGAACAGGCTGCCCAGGGAAGTGGTTGAGTCACCATCCTTGGAGTCATCATGCTTGGAGAGCAAGCAGATAAGGTGCTTGGGGATGTGATTTAGTAGTAGGTACAGTTGGAGTTGATGATCTCAAGGGTCTTTTCCAGCCTAATAATTCTATGATTCTATTATTTTAAATATAGGCAAATGAGTAATGAGGTAGAATCATCTTTAAGTGTTTTGTGGTGTAGACATCCCCAAGTTATTTAGGTGTTTAAGCTCCCATTTTGGACAATGGATTCTGGAGTGATTCAACTGACCATATGACATGGATTTTAAGATAGGATGAATGACTCTCTATATTTGACTGAATGCATTGGTTGGGTCTCTATCAATTATGAGAGATGTATAAATACCTGGGAAACATGGGAAACTACAGTGTAGACCCCTAAATTGAAGAAAATATTTCTAACTGCAAGGACAGCTAAGCACCAGAGTAGGCAGCCTGTACTAAGTTTGTGTTTGCTACCTCTATAGGCTGCCAAGTACAGGTTAGGTATCTTTCAGAATGTTTTTGGTGTTGCTGTCCTTGTTGGACATAAAAAGCCTCCTTCAAAACTTTAAATGGAAACAGTAAATGTGAGTATGAGAGAGAGAGAAGTGCAAATGTGTACTGTTATAATGTTTTTTTCTGATATATGAGCAAGTTTTTCTCTGAAGGAGCACAATACAGGGTGGTAATTTTAGTTATGCTTGAAGTAGTTTGATTTGTTTCCCAAATGATAAGGAAAAACAGTGTATTTAGTGTATGATTCTTCATTCATTGTACTGTAACTCACCCAAATTATATCTAGGTTCAGCAAAACAAGCACCATTCCTGGAAAAGCAAATCACTTTATACCTTCCAATGTTGAGTTACATTGCTTGTCTGGAGTGATAGACTAAAGCTTACACAGGGCAGAACCAATAGTCCCTGCTGGTATTCGAAATGACAAGAACAATGCGTCTTGAAGAGTATTATGTAGATGTAAAGTGATTCAGCTGCATGGTTCATGGAAACATAGAATAGTTTGGGTTGGAAGGGACCTTAAAGATCATCCAGTTCCAACCCCTCTGACATGGGCAGGGACACCTCCCACTAGATCAGGCTGCTCAAGGCCCCATCCAACCTGTCCATCAACACCTCCAGGGATGGAGCAGCCACAGCTTCACTGGGCAACCTGAGCCAGTTCCTCACCACCCTTATCATGAAGAAATTCCTCCTTATGTCAAGTCTAAATCTGTCCCTCTCCAGTTTATACCCATTGCCCCTAGTCCTATCCCTACAAGCCTTTTACGCAGTCCCTCCCCAGCTTTCTTGGAGGCCCCCTTCAGGTATTGGAAGGTCCCTATGAGGTCTCCTTGGAACCTTCTCTTGTCCAGGCTGAACAAGCCCAACTCTCTCAGCCTGTCCTCATATGGAAGGAGTTCCAGCCCTCCTCTGGATCAAATATCAAATAAAGGATCCATTTCCTTCTTCTGTTGAGGATACTCCAGATCAAGTCTCACAAGAGCCCAGATCATAGTCCTAGGAAACCTATTTGTTGATGATTCTTAATTAATTTTCATTTTTTCAGACACGAACAAAAAGAATTTTGTTCATTGGACACTATTCCGAAGTCTTTGCTACAACTCCTTCATTTTTTTGTGCAGCCTGATTTATATAGCTTGTGGTTCAATAATTGTGTTTCTTCCTTCCTTATGTATTTTCATTGAATCATAGAATGGTTTGGGTTAGAAAGGACCTCAAAGATCTTCTAGTTCCAACCCCCTTCTCACCCCGCCAGGTTGCCCAAGGCCTCATCCAACCTGACCTTCAACACTTCTAGGGATGAGGCAGCCACAACTTCCCTGGGAAACCTGTGCCAGTGCCTCACCACTCTCAGGGTGAAGAATTTCTTCCTAATGTTTGATCTGAATTTCCCCCCTTACAAATTAAAGATTTTACTCTTCATTCTATCCCTCCATCACTCTATTTTATCCTTTTTCATTGTATTTTTGGAAGGCAATCATAAGCATTTTTAGACACCTACAGGCAAAGAAGTGTGGATTAATCAGAAGGATCTGGCGGCTGAGATGGGAACTTTAGGAAATCACGTGTTGCAGCTTTCACAGGGAGGTTCTATCACCTTGCACATTTCTGCAAAAGGTCTCTGTGCAAATTTTAATGTAGCCAAGAGGAGACTGAGTTAGGCAGAGGATGAGAGGGGATATCTGGTTGTTGTCCAGGAAACTTTAAATAAATAACTTTCCAGAGCAGCCAATAGCACTAGAACACTAGTGTTCTGTATTCCATCACTAAATGTGGGAGCTGTTCATGTACTTGAACAGTCATCGAGTGAAAAACCTTAAGCAGCCTCCGGAAGAGGAAGCAGAAGCAGTGGTTTCCCTCCGTCTTGGGAATTTCCACGGTATTGGGCTACAAAGTCATGTCCCATTTCACAGTCTGCATTGGTTTCCTACTGCGTGTCCTTCGGCACATCTGTCTTGAATGAGGGAAGGAGACATTTCAGTCATCTGCTCTTCCCATGGTGTGACAGTTAGCACACTACCACCCTCTCCTTTCTCACCCTTTCCTTCAGAAAAAAAACTCGAAACCCAACACAAGGAGACACAAACATGCCAAAATGAAACTGAAACCTCTCAAAATGCATAAGAATTTTCACAGTCTACACAGTACCACGCTTTGCTTGTGGGACTGTTGTGTTGCCCCTGCACCTGAGTGGTACAGTCTGTTCTGACCTCTGACTAAACCCCATTTCTAGAACTTACCTCGGGCAGGGACTCTCTTTTGTATACGGGGGGGGGGGGTGTGGGTGTCTTGGGGGTAGCTCCTGGGGTGGATGTGGGGACTAGAGAGACCGGGCTTAGGAGAAGGACCTGGGGGTGCTGGTCGACAGACGACTGAACATGAGTCAGCAGTGGCCCAGGGAGCCAAGAAGGCCAATGGCATCTTGGCTTATATCAGAAATGGCGTGATCAGCAGGTCCAGGGAGGTCATTCTCCCTCTGTACTTGACACTGGTGAGACCGCTCCTTGTATCCTGTGTCCAGTTCTGGGCCCCTCAGCACAAGAAGGATGTTGAGTCTCTGGAGTGAGTCCAGAGAAGAGCAACGAAGCTGGTGAAGGGACTGGAGAACAGGCCCTATGAGCAGCGTCTGAGAGAACTGGGGTTGTTTATCCTGGAGAAGAGGAGGCTGAGAGGAGACCTCATTGCTCTCTACCACTACCTAAAATGAAGTAGGGAGGGAGCTGGCCTCTTCTCCCAAGTGGCAGGGGACAGGAGAAGAGGGAATGGCCTCAAGCTCCACAAGGGGAGGTTCAGGCTGAACATTAGGAAAAAAAAATTCATGGAAAGGCTCATTGGGCACTGAACCCAGCTACCCAGGGAGGTGGTTGATTCACCTTCCCTGGAGGTGTTTGAGGGACGGGTGGATGAGGCGCTGAGGGGCATTGTTGGGCATGATAGGAATGGTTGGACTTAATGATCTGATGGGTCTTTTTCAGCCTGGTGATTCTATGATTCTATGATTCTGTGCATGTAAATCTAGTATGCGTGTGAGCACTACTGAAGAACGAGTTGGGTGAGCCAGTGAGTAGCGTAAGAGGTTGGTGTGTAAATGTGGTCATGAGAATCATAGAAGCATAGAATCACCAGGTTGGAAGAGACCCATTGGATCATCGAGTCGAACCATTCCTATCAAACACTAAACCATGCCCCTCAGGACCTCATCCTCCTGTGCCTTAAACACCTCCAGGGAAGGTGAATCAATCACCTCCCTGGGCAGCTGGTTCCAATGCCCAATGACCCTTTGTGTGATGCCAATGACCCTTTGTGTGAAAGGCAGGGCTGGATACTGGAGAGGTCAGGATTCTATGGATATCTACTGGAGCAACTGCAGGCTTAAACCAGCAGCTTGGGAGGATTTGGGGTGTCAGTGGAGGGACCTGTTTGTGTGTGTGTGCAAGAGACAGCAGGGAACACCCCAGGGGTGGCTGCTGGATGGAGAGGGTGTCTTAGTCCAGCTTCTGGCAGATCCATAATGTCCTTGTGTGCATATGTACATATCTGTGCATGTATCTCCTGGGAATACCTGGTCAGCGTCACTGCTGGCTGGACCTGGGAACATGCACTTGCAGCAGCATCATCTCTGTCAGGGTACCAGATTTTGACAACTCCTAACACTTTGACCCTGCCTGAAGTTTGCCTAAATCCTCCATGTAACCAAAGGAGAGAGTTAAACTTGGCTCTCCTATACCTCTAATTGTTCAGAGACAGCTGTTGCCAAGACTGTGAGCATCAGTACCTCACTCAGGTCACCTCAAATGACCCCACCAGGCCTGGGACTCATTTGCTAAATCGCTGTTAAACCCAGACTGTGTGCCTAAGGTAAGATAGGATTGACACTATTGCTTAAAAAGGGCCAGAGTTTTCAAGTGTCCAGAGTAGGGCTAAGAGGATGATCAGAGCCCTGGAGCACCTCCCATACAAGGACAGGCTGAGAGAGTTGGGGTTGTTCAGCCTGGAGAAGAAAAGGCTCTGAGCAGACCTTCCAGTAACTGAAGGGGCTACAAGAAAGCTGGAGAGGGACTTTTTATAAAGGCATGTTGTGATAACACTGGGAGAAACAGTTGTAAATGGGAGAGGGGCAGATTTAGATTAGATATAAAGAGGAATTTGTTCATGATGACAGCGGTGAGACACTGGATCAGGTTTTCCAGGGAAGTTGTGGCTGCCCCATCCCTGGAGGTGTTCAAGGCCAGGTTGGATGGGGCCTTGGGCATCTGATCTAGTGGGACATGTCTCTGCCCACAGCAGGGAGGTTGGAACTGGATAATCTTGAAGGTCCCTTCCAACTCAAATCATTCTATGAGTAAGTGTTTTTCCATATCCTTGCCATATAGATTGTATTAGTAAAAATCCAGATTTTTTTTCACACTTCTTCCTCAGCAAAACTGTACCCTTATTGTTCATGTTTAGGCAAAAGACTTCAAACTGTCCCTTTTCTAGGTATTCCACTCACCATTTCTTGTTCATTAAGCCTGCACAGAAATTGAATCACTGCCAGAGGTTTATGCAGCATGTTTCCTCTTTTAAACTTTAACTGAAACAGACATTTAGGCAGAGGCATGAGAGGAAACATTTTCCAAGAGGAGTCTGCCAGTATCAAACAATTTTCTTTCTCAATGATTCCCATTTACTTTGTACCTCAGTTAACTAGGGCTTGCATTTGACTCTACAACATCTTTCTCTTTTCCACTAGTTATATCAGATAATATTTTAAAATATTCTAGAAGATTTTGTCTCCCCAAGGAGAAACTTCCACCCACACCTCTGACTAAATAATGAAAAAATAAATTCATGGTGTGAATCACTGTGGGATTTCCCTAAATCAAAGTCTCTCACAACAGAATTACTGTAGAAAAAAGGAACTTTGATTGGTAGTTCTCTAATTCTAATATTACTAAAGTTAAAATTGGTGCTTCATAATTCTAAGAATTGTTTACTGTTATAATTTCTTACAATGATGTTTGCAATTGTTTTCTCAGTAACAGGTGGCCCTACAAAGGACATTCGTCATTCTTTCAGGAAGAACTTTTATGTCCATTTTTTACTCTTCTGCATATCCTGATCTCTTCATCTGATCCCAACTTATTTTCAAAAAATAAATCAATAGAAAATGTTATCGTGAAAGAATCTGGTTTCCCTGGAGGATGTCATTTTCCATGCAAAGACCGAAGAGTCAAAGTTATGAATCACATCACGGTGCAGCAATATTCATCTGGCTGCCAGATATTTGCATGAAGTTAGAATTAATTAGGAATTTTCTTTTAATGAGCCAAGTATATTTTAACACTGAGATGAAAAAGACAAAGGCAACCCTCCAAGTCAGATGTCCTAAAGTTTGCACAACCTCACGATTTATCGTCACCTAATGATAAGCATTTCCTTTAGAGAAGTGCTGTTGGTTCTGTTCCAAAAGAATGAGCAGTCTCTCCATTTAGAGACCAGGGTGCTTTGCTGGGCAGTCCTAGGAGCACAATGGTATAGTTCAAACCACACTGAAGTCCAAAGGCCACTCTGATAGGGCTCAGGATGTCAGGTGTTGAATCAGTCCTGACTGTTCTATTGTAAAAACGCAATTTAACGTGACAAGTCACAGACTGGGGCAGTGCCCGAGTTACACCTCGGTGACTTGCACAGTCTGAGACATGGCATCATCAATGATTTCAGTAAAAGGAGCAAGGAAGGAGTGCCACTTTCCATGCCAAGCACCTGTTTCCTAAACACACAGGTAACCAAATCACATTCTTCGTCCCCGAAGCGGAGCAGTTGCCTGGGCTGGGAACCTGCTTTGTTGCATGCTGGGAAGGATTTCCATGGTGGCAGACAGGCTTCAGAATGCCTTGCAGAGTCAACCTTGAGGTCCTTTATCTCTAAACCTGGCAGTTGTCTCACCATCTGTGCAGATGTAAAACTTGCACTGAAGAGGCAGCAAGAAGAGAGCAAGGTCTCTGTACTGCTCTGAAAAATAAATCTGCATATGCCCTGAAACTCTGGACAATTTGGGATATATTGGAATTACTACAGGCTCACAGACTCCCAACTGGATGCACGACAACAACAAAACACTCCCTGAGTCATAGAATCATAGAATCAGCAGTTTGGAAAAGACTTACAGGACATCGAGTCCAACCATTCCTATCAAACACTAAACCATGTCCCTCAGCACCTCGTCCACCCATCCTTTAAACACCTCCAGGGAAGGTGAATCAACCATCCCCCTGGCCAGCCTGTTTCAATGCCTAATGACCCTTCCTGTGAAATTTTTTTCCCCAATGTGCAGCCTGAACCTCCCCTTGTGGATCTTGAGACCATTCCCTCTTGTCCTGTCCCCTGACACTTGGGAGAAGAGGCCAGCTCCCTCCTCTCTATAACTTCCTTTCAGGTAGTGGTAGAGAGCAATGAGGTCTCCCCTCACCTACCGTTCATGACTCATGAACCTGCAAGGGCTATTGTGTTGCTAACAGGGAGCAAACACGAACAGACTACTTGGAGACCATCCAGGTGGCATTTCAGACGTTGCCAGGGAATAATCTGGAAATGAAGTCTGCACCTTGCCAACTTTTAATTATTTTCTCTCTAGGATGTCAATGGCAGCTTGGAGTTCTGAATTGCCTTCAGTGTTTCAGAACCCACAAATTTCCTACTTTTATCACTGTGAAAGGGCCTTTCTCCCCACAGTTTCCTTAAACCCAAGTCAACATTTCTCTAAGACCAACTTCCCTCAAACAGTAGTTAAATTGACTGATTTTCATTTTCTTCTATGCAGAGCTACAGACTAGGAGAAGTCTGTCTAGAAAGCTGCCAGGAGGAGAAGGACCTGGGGGAGTTGGTTGACAACCGACTGAACATGAGCCAGCAGTGAGCCCAGGTGGCCAAGAAGGCCAAAGGCATCCTGGCTTGGATCAGAAACGGTGTGACCAGCAGGGCCAGGGAGGTTCTTCTCCCTCTGTACTCAGCACTGGTGAGACTGCTCCTTGAATCCTGTGTTCAGTTCTGGGCCCTTCACCACAAGAAGGATGTTGAGGCTCTGGAGTGAGTCCAGAGAAGAGCAACAAGGCTGGTGAAGGGGCTGGAGAACAGGCCTATGAGGAGCAGCTGAGAGAGCTGGGGAGTGTGGTGTTTAGCCTGGAGAAGAGGAGGCTGAGAGGAGAACTCATTGCTCTCTCCAACTACCTGAAAGGAGGTTGTAGAGAGGAGGGATCTGGTCTCATTTCCCAAGTGACAGGGGACAGGACAAAAGGGAATGGCCTCAAGCTCTGCCAGGGGAGGTTTAGGCTGAATATTAGGAAGAAACATTTCACAGAAAGGGTCACTGGGCATTGGAACAGGCTGCCCAGGGAGGTGGTTGATCTTGGTTTAAGGCATTGGTGGACGAGGTCCTGAGGGACATGGTTTAGTGTTGGCAGGAATGGTTGGACTCGATGATCTGACTCTTCCAATCTGGTGATTCTATGATTCTTTTCTACCAGAGTGTATGTTATCTTTGTCTGCTTTACTTTAGTGGTAAACTGTCAGGAGCTTTTAGTTCTGGGTGTCCAAGTCATCATACAATGACTTTTCAGTTCACTACCACAGCCCTACCTATTGTGATAATACATACGTAACCATGCCAAGAACAATATCAAAGGGCTTTTGCCTTCCAGGCAGGGTGAGTGTGTGAAAACAAAGAAAACCAGTAAATGGCAAGAAAAAGAACATTCAAACCAAACTGGTTTATCCTGGGCCTTCCTTGTTGGACTTCCTGTGTTGTGTCTGATTAAATCACAAGGGAGTCATTGTCAAGTGGATAAATTATCATACAGTCAAAATGTTCTCCAAGGCCAGATGAGAGAAATCACAGCACATGAGGCTGCTGTAAATAAAGCAGTGAAGAAAACTAAATCTTGTTTTGTAATCTGAATTATAGAAGAAAAAGAGGCACGAGATAAGCCCATTCCTTGTGAAAAGTCTTTTGTCTTCACCCAGCTTTCCATGCAAACATGCTAGAAAATTGGTACAGTGTGGAAAGATCTGGTGTGTGTAGAAGACTGAGAAAATCAGAAGTGAAACATTGGACTGAGTGTATCATAGACAAAGGTATATCAACTCAGAGTGAGGACACAGACTGTATCTCAGAAAAGCACAGGATATCGAAGATCAACGATTTTCTGTTCAAAATCCTGCTTTCTCTCAAATGATGAAGTTGACCTGCCAGTAGTGCCACAGATTTTCAAAATAAAACTGGTGAAGCAAAAAAAAGACACTAACATCCATCAACAAGCAAGTTAAATTATATTGAGGCAGATAGTGTCAGAGTCAGTTAAGTTCTACTTCTACAGATCCCAGACTTCATATTCAGCAATTAGTATGATCTTCTATACGCACAGGCAGTGAAATAATGAAGGAAAGAATTCCGACTAACTAGAAATCATCAAAACCAATGAAGAACTAGTTGGGTAAGTGTTTGGGAGCCAGAAAACTGCAAAACAGTCATGAGAGGTGTAGGACAACCAGATCTGCTCTGACAATTATAATCCCATCTGAAGGAGAAAACTTAAAAAAAAAAAGTTGGACAGATCAGAGATGGAAAAGGTGATCCCATTTAAAATAACATGATCCAGTGTAGTTTACAACAACTTTTGTGCTATGGAGGGCATATAAAATGCAGAGGAGAATCAGCAGAAATTGAAGAAATCCACTTGAACTTCCTTGAGGATCTAAACATCTATAAAGTGCAAGAGAGGGACTTTTTACAGGGGTATGTAGTGATAGGACAAGGGGGAATGTCTTTAAATTGGATGAGGGAAGATTCAAATTAGACTTTAGGAAGAAATTCTTCCTAATGAGGGTAGGAAGGCACTAGCACAGGTTGCCCAGGGAAGTTGTGGTTGCCCTATCCCTGGAGGTGTTCAAGGCCAGGTTGGATGGGGCCTTGAGCAACCTGGTCTGGTGGGACATGTCCCTGCCCACTGCAGAGGTTGGAAGTGGATGATCTTTAAGGTCCCTTCCAACCCAAACCATTCTATGGTTCTATGAGTTAATCTTTTCATACATCTTTGTTTTTACTGTTATACCTGAGACTATGGACTGATTAAGTCTTGCAGTTGTGAGACAACTCCGAAAGCCATACAAGAAACATGAAAAAAAAACAGAACTAGAAAACAAGAACAGCATGAGGTGAATAATAAGGAACAATCAACACTGAAATATTTCCTCCTAAATTCAATACAAACATTCAAGTTACAAGACTTGAACCTACTTCCCTGATCTTGGCAGTATCAGAGACCAATCAATCAGAGCTACTCATTTCCTTTCCTGGAGGTGCTGTAATTAAAACCAATCATTTTGACTCGAGTTCTGCCTGGTCAGCGAAGTCTTGTTTGCCACCTCCACGGCAGGGTGTGGCAGCACTGTTTGTGTTGCAAGACTGTGAGTCCCATAATATGTTTGGACCTTCACAGAATTCAGGGAAAATTTGCTCAGTGTCTAGATCCACACTGGAGTCCCCCATCTGAGTAGAACTGCCTCTGGAGGTTTAAAAAACACATCAGAAAATAGGTTCTATAAAACATGTTGAAATATCTCATTGCATAAATATGATACAGTTACCTTGTCCTGACAGGATCAGAGGCAATGGGCACAAACAGAAACATGGGAGCCTCCCTCTAAATACCAGGAAATAATTTTTTACTATGAGGGTGATCGAGCATTGTCGCAGTTTGCCCGCTGACGTGATGAGGTCTCCCTCTTTGGGTACGTGCAAAATTACCGTCTCCAACTCAAGCTGGAAGGGATTGCTGGAACTTCTGTTTGTCTCTTCTTATTTATGATCAGTAGCTTTGATTAGCCTGCTTGCTTGACCGAGAGATCTCTCAAACTGGTCGAAAGCAGCCCTAGTGCTAGGAACAGAAATGTTCTTCCTCATGACCTCCTGGCAGATAAAGCTCTGTGCAGGCTGATGTGCAGCATGAAGAGTGAATAGAAGATGTTGGGAGAAGTAAAACAAGACACAATTTTGTATTTAAAGTAAAACCTGCAATGTTATTTGGTAATCTTGAAATCCTGACATTAATTACATGTATATATATGAATCAATATGCTAAATACCTCTTTGTTATTTACAAAAACCCAGATTGTGTGGGGGCTGAGGTTCATTGGCTAATGCTGAAATACCTATACATTCTATATATTTACAAAAGAAAGAGCATTTCTAGTGCAACCACACTACATTCTTTCCAATACTATTACTGATTTTATTTCCTTAACATGGAAACCAGAAGTTTGTCTTTAGGAGTCGCGTAACTCTCTTGCTGTCAGGGTCAAACTCAAATTGCTTTCTTCCAAGGAAAAAATAAAAGAAGCCTAGGGGAAAAAACCCAAACAGATGAATTATAATATTGCAGGTGCAAAGATCTGTATGCTGTAACAATATCCAGAAAGATCTTAAGAACACTTTGGATGCACTGACACTGCCAGCAGCATCTGCTCCCAGATGTAACCTCTGCAAAATGGTGCACAATGACATGGGGACACCTTCCACAGCAAACCAGCCACACACATTGTGTGATATACTTAAAGAATCTTATGAAGTGACTCTACAAAAAATTTACCCAGTATGTTTTTGCAGCTTAAAATATTTGCTGTTATGCAATGACTGGGTCGAGACCCTCCAGAAGGATGCATTTCTAGTCACTGTGAGTAGGAGTTGCACAGCCTGGAGTGTGGCACAGAGCACAGCAAGGTGGGAGTGGGTACAAGCTTGCTGGGATGCCAGAGGATACTGTTCAAGGAAGGAGAGATCCAGAAGGGGCAGCTGTGTCTGCACAGCTCTCCGTGAAGCCTTCTTTTCTCTGGGCTGAACAAGCCCAACTCTCTCAGTCTGTCCTTGTATGGAAGATGCTCCAGTCCTCTGACCATCTTTGTAGCTCTCCTCTGGACCCATTCCAACAGCTCCATGTTTAAGATTTTTTTTTTGAGGAAGCCAATAGATTTGCTGGGAAACAACTAACATGCATGGAGCTTGGTGATCAGGAGACAAGGAGCTAGAAAACAACTGGGAAGCTGTACCATTTGTCAGTGTAACCATGTCTGTATTCCAGCATCTCCCTGTCTAAATCACATTGTTGCTCATGTACGAGATGCTGGTACCAATGAATATTTTCAAAGTTGTGCTACTTTATGTCAGAGGACTAGGCTGTGATAACCTTGCTTACAGTTGGTAGATCTTATATTGTTAAGACATCACTGTGTTGAGTGTTTCTCTGCATGGTGTGAGGTGCACATCAACATGAATGTAGATAAGTTGATCTGTCCATTAAAGGTGACCTTCCCAGATTTGAAGTGATTTCCAGCTTGACCCAAAGGTACGTCACCATTATTTTTCAGGGGTGTAAAGTGAAGCATGGAAGAGTGAGTCCAGAGAAGAGTGACAAAGCTGGTGAAGGGGCTGGAGAACAGGCCTTATGAGGAATGGCTGAGAGAGCTGGGGGTGTTTAGCCTGGAGAAGAGGAGGTTGAGACAAGACCTCATTGCTCTCTATAACTACCTGAAAGGAGGTTGTAGAGAGGAGGGAGCTGGCCTCTCCTTCCAAGTGACAGGGGACAGGACAAGAGGGAATGGCCTCAAGCTCCACCAGGGGAGATTTAGGCTAGACATTAGGAGGAAGTTTTTCACACAGAGGGTCATTGGTCATTGGAACAGGCTGCCCAGGGAGATGGTTGAGTCATCTTCCCTGGAGGTGTTTAAGGCACAGGTGGACAAGGTCCTGAGGGACATGGTTTAGTGTTTGATAGGAATGGTTGGACTCAATGATCCGGTGAGTCTCTTCCAACCTGGTGATTCTATGATTCTATGATTCTATGACTATTTCACAGTCTTGTTGGTCATCCTGAGGGCTATGAGCAGCATTGAACAGCGCCTGTCTCTCTCCAAGCCCTCTCAACCCTTCAACCCTGAGCATTTAACATGTATATATAATACAGTAAGAACAGTTACTCACTTCTGTGTTGAAAAACAGCATCGATCTTCCCATTAATTCCTGGAAATGCATCTCTTATCAATATGAGCTTCCTCTGCATAGTCTGACTTCTTTTATCATAACTGAGAAAAGTGATAAACAACCTGGTGTAAATGAAAACTGCAAATAACTCCTGACTAATTCGACTCACCTTATTACCTTCCACCTACCAATGAGTCGTAAAGTTCATTGAAGACTTTCAGTATCATTTAGGTAGCACTGAGACAGACGTCATGTGCCATAAATATTACTCTATTAGGTGCACTGGAAGAAATACTTAAGTGTACATCAGCTCAAGATTCATCTAGCAACTCCTAATATTTCAACCATAATCATAAAACTTCTGTTTTTCTTAAGTGACTGTACCTAAGCGTGTGTGTGTGCGTGTGTGTCGATAGTCTTATCTGAAACATAAATTAGATTGGTAAGATTATATAAAGATTGCTTTCAGGTTCTCTCTCTGTAAGAAAAGTTTATCAGGAAAAAAGTTCATCAGATTTTTTTTTGTAAGTTGTTTAAAGTTATTTTATTTAAGTTATTTAAGTAACATTTTAATGTTTTTATGTTACTTAAGTTACTTTTTTAGTTAAATACTGTCTGTCTATTAGAACTGGGATAAGAGTGCATCTGAAAGCACTTTCCTTTTGATATTTAAAGATTTAATGATCAGACAATATACTCAGCTGAAGCACTTCAAGCTGTGAGAGGTTGAACTAAAATGTGCTTAAACTATGAATATGTGGCTGAATAAATAATCCAGGATGATCTCTGTATGTACAATGACTTGGGCACTGAGGTAGTGATAGAGATAAGTTGTGTCATTCATCTAGAGAAGTTCAGGTTACCTATTGCACTTATTACAGGAGAACCTCCTTCAGTGGTTAGAAATATATGTTCTCTAACATAAACCTTAGCAAGAGATATTGGATTGAAAAGAGGAAATAATACCCATGCACAGCTGATAATTCTTTGCAGTACATGGCATTTCTTGACAAGCTATAATATTTATAACTTCATGTAACTATTTCTCAGAAACTGGAAAAAAGGTGGGATACTCCTTCTTTACCCAGAACAATGTTTTTTTGATATGAGTAGTAATATTCTGACTGATTTCCTGAGCTGATTTGTGGAGACGTAGGATATTCTATTTCCCAGTGAAGTAAAATGAAAATAAATAGATAACCAAGGGAATTATTAAATAACTAAATTCATGAGAAGGAAAGCTAAAAGCGCTGTTCCACCTCCCTCTCAAATATTTTTCCTTAGCCAGTTGTGACACTGAAAGGAATTACCCAAAGTGTGTGACTAATGCATCCTAAATCATGACAGGATATTGATCATGTAATTTTGTTTTCTCCTATTTAGGAAGGTAACACAGGAAATATTACCTCAAAAATTTATCCCCTATGAAGTAATATATTTTCCCCTCATTTCCACTATAAAAAGCAGCATCAATTTTGGTAACATCCTTTGAAAAGCCCAAGGTGTAGATCTTTTTGGGGTATCCAGGAAGTATGGCATCTCCTCTCACAACCCAGAATTCATTCCCTAAGAAGAAAAGTAGATGAAAGCATGTTTTCAGAATCTTCTTCTGAGAATGACACATCCATGAAAGCTAATCTTTTAATGGAAGAATGCAGAGAGAAAATATTGGTTCCTTGAAAGTTTCTAGAGACCAAGAAGAATGCAGTAATAGTTCTTTGCACCACATTTTACCAAACCTGAGATTTCAATCTTCTTTCATACTTAGTACCTGAAGGGGTTGCAAGAAAGCTGGGGAGGGACCATTTACAAAGGCTTGTAGTGATAGGACTAGGGGCAATGGGTATAAACTGAAAAGTGGTAGATTTAAGGTAGAGATAATGAAGAATTTCTTCATGATGAGGGTGGTGAGACACTGGCGCAGGTTGTCCAGGGAATTTGTGGCTGACCTATCCCTGGAGGTGTTCAAGGCCAGATTATATGGGGCCTTGGGCAGTCTGGTCTAGTGGGAGGTGTCCCTGCCCATAGCAGTGGGGTTGGAGCTGGATGATCTTTAAGATCCCTTCCAACCCAAATTATTGCTTGATTCTATGATTCTATGATTCTATGATTCTATGATTGTATATTAGTGTACCACAAGCTAGGAAGGAGCATGTGTTATCATTTCTAAATTCAATAGATGGAAATATATCAATTTATTAGACTAAATAAAAGCTTGAGGAATCCTACAGAAAGAATTTAAGTTTTTTTTTAAGCCAGACACAAATACTCAAGGCTACTTGGAAAGACAAGACAGGAAAGAAAAAGACAACGTTTTACCTTTAAAAATCACAGTTTCATCTTTTTCAGGAATTTCATATGCAGCATCGACACCAGATGGCAGCCGTGGCCAGAATGAAGATATTAAATGAAGATCAGCTGTTCTGATTGTGGGATGCTTGCGCCAAAAGTGCCTTACATAAAAATAGAACAGATTTTATATAAAATCAGACATTCAAAACCACATCATGGCAACTAGGGCAGGATTTACTGGACTAAACCCAGCCATGTGCTCTGAGTCAGTCACCCTAAGCTCCCTGTGATGTTCACAGAAAGAAAGTTACTTCCATGGTGGGATTCCTCTGATCTTGATGTAGGCATGAAAAATAGGTCAGATGAACTGTTTTGCCAAAACAGTTTTTATTTTCTCTTACGCAGAAAGGGGGCTTAGAGAGCCCTGACGCACATGACTGGTATGGGGTGAGATTTTGGGAATGAAGCTCCACCCTGGGGTTACCAACATCAACTTAGAGAAATGCTCAGTGTGAATGAGGATCCTGCAAAATAACCTGGCTTTGTGGACTGCAGACTCTGAGGTCAAACCTCATTTTCATGTTGATTTTGAGGGGAGTCGAAGAAGAGGAATTGCAGCCCTATCACATGAAAGGAGGGGAATCAGGTCTTTTCATCCCTTCTCCTCAAGTCTTTTGGTTGTCATGCCCTGGAAGTCTGAGTTCAGCACTGAATCAGGTGTCTTTTCCTTTTTTGCTTATACTAAATGACCACCACAGGAGTTTTTCAAGCAGGTATTGTATCAGGATTTGTAAACCCTCAGCTGTCTCAAAGGTGTCCCGTGTCCCAGGGCTGGTGGTACCTCTTGCCAAAGGTGAATATGCCAAACACTTGGAATTTATTTACAGCGTAGAAAAACAGTCTGTGTTTTAAGAGGAGCCATCTTTCCCCATCCTGTTCATAGCTTTCTTTCCCTGTTTCAAAGCTGATCATCCTCCTTATATTCATCTCTCTTCTTTTCTTTACTACCTTCCTTCTTTTGCCTCTCACCTTGTATCCTGATCTCCTGTCTCACCTTCCTACCCAGAATGGTTGATATTCTGAGTGAAGTCATTTCTACATGCTGTGGGGCAGAATTTAAAATGTTAACCAAACATTTGACTCGCAGAAAACTGCCTTACTTGTCTTTGAAGAACATTATTTCTCCACGGAAACTGGTGACAGCATCAAAAGTTAAATCAGGGCTACAAGTGTTCGGCAGAGCAGGCTCTTCTGCTTCAGTTGGGTCTTTTATCTCAGGAGATTCACTTTGGTCATTGTGGGCGTTAGAAGATGGTCCTAAAATAATCAGTTTATGGAGGGAATTAGAGTGATTACTAATTCAGGTATCTCCAGTAAACAAAAATGTCACTGCAAGGTATTCCAAAGTCTTGGAAATTCAAAGAATGACTTGATTAATAATTGTCAATTACCATAGAGGTGCTGAATGCCATTAATATCATCCTGATGAAGAAGGAACACTGAAGGGTCAAATTTCCTATAAACTGGGTACATCAGAGCTTTGGGATCTTTGGAATGGAAAAGCCCCAGTGAATGGCCAAACTCATGGGCAGCAACATAAAACAGATTTGTACCTGAAAACAACAACAAAAACACATAATAGGAGAACTGTGTCTTTTCACTCATTCAGAAAAACCGAAGGACACAAGGTACCTCAGAAGCTTTCAGAACCGCTTGCCTAAGTAAGTGAAGCTGCTACGGGAAATTCAGTTGGAGATGAAATTCTGGTCATAAAGAAACATAATGAAATTACAGTAGAGTACAAATCTGTAGGTCCTGCAGAAGTCAGTGTGGGAGAAGGACAGTGGATCAATGCAGGTGATGTAAGAGTATAGCGAGAGACAAGTAAATTGGAGGAGTGGGGAGAAGGGGTCTTGCCAGGTCCCTCAGCTCCCTCCCAGTCTAAGTTCATCTGGGGTCTCAGCTTTTTAAACTAGAGGACTCAGAGGCTTTTTATAGCTATGGAAACCAGCTGCCAAATGCTCCTTCAAGTCAGCTCCATCTTCAGTCACTTCTCAAGGAAGAGCGGTGACAGACACTGAACTCTCTATTTCACGAAAGTCCTGCTTTAGGAAGGACTTGGAGAATGATATTTCCTACCCTCTGTGCTTTTAGTCCAGGTTTCATCCTCATCAAAGTGAGCATCTCCACCAAAGCCCTTGCCAGGTGCGTAGGCGTGAGCAATGGACCCTCCTGGGCCATCAAAGGGAATGAAGTCGTCGTGACCTGAAGAAAACAAGTCCCATACACAGGGAGTTATGGAATTACCAGATCTCAGCCATGCATATAGCTCTCTATTGCATTAATTTTATAAACTTTCAGGTTTCCCCTCCACAGAGATTTGCTGACAGCTCTGTTTTTCACAGGAAAAGAACTTAGGAAAATTTGAACTGATGCATCTGGAGTTAAATCTTGGTTTCCTCCAGAAATGGCTAGACATTTGAATACTGCTGCTGCAAAGGAAGAGGAGGACGTGGTTTAGACTGAAAAACTGTTTCCTTTTTGCTCATAAGATAAAAGTTTCATAAACTCTGTGTCAGCAGCCACCAGGTGGTTACCTGAACCTGGTTGCTAATTTAAGTGTTGATGGCAGAAGTAAGATCCTGGAAAGACTGTAAACTCTTGAATGTTGTCTCAAGGAAGGGATTTAAGGACATAGTGGTTACATGTGCTGCCTGCACACTCTGCTTTGAGTGGGGCTGTTTGGGTGGAAACAAAGGAGCCGACAAGAAGAGTGCGTGTGTGCATGACTGTTAATGAAAGAGGGAAGGCTGTGGTAAATCTGCCCTGAGGGCAGTGCCTAAAATATAAGCCTTGGGTCTGTCAAGAACTTATTTAGCTCACACAAAGCACATGACTAATCCCAGGAGTGCAATTAGCGCTACCCACTCCATAACGCTCTGAGCTAGGGTATATCCCACAAGCCCTAATCCTGTTTGCGCATACATTGGGCATCATATATGGGTTGCAGAAACAGTGAATGACATTTCATAGAACCATAGAATCGTAGAATCACCAGGTTGGAAAGAGACCCACTGGATCATAGTGTCCAACCATTCCTATCAAACACTAAACCGTGTCCCTTAGCATCTTGTCTACCCATCCCTTAAACACCTGCAGGGAAGGTGACTCAACCACCTTCCTGGGCAGCCTGTTCCAATGCCCAATGACCCTTTCTGTGGAATTTTTTTTCCTAATGTTCAGCTTGAACCTCCCCTGGTGGAGCTTGAGGCCATTCCCTCTTATCCTGTCCCTTGTCACTTGGGAGAAGAGCTCAGCTCCCTCCTCTCCACAACCTCCTTTCAGGTAGTTGTAGAGAGCAATGAGGTCTCCCCTCAGCCTCCTCTTCTCCAGGCTAAACACCCCCAGCTCTCTCAACCGTTCCTCTTAAGGACTGTTCTCCAGCCCCTTCACCTGCTTTGTTGCTCTTCTCTGGACTCACTCCAGAGCCTCAACATCCTTCTTGTGCTGAGGGGCCCAGAACTGAACACAGGATTCAAGGAACGGTCTCACCAGTGCTGATTACATTTATTTCATTACATTTTCTTATTCATTGCATTTATTTTCTCCCTCCTTCTCATCTGCCTCTAAACCCTACCCTGAAGATAGTCAAGAACTCTAGCCATAGCATCTTGTGTAGGAACTGTGTTTTCCTGTGCTTGTTCAACCTTTCACTGAACTTTGCACATGCTACCCAAGAGAAGAAATCATCTTCCCATTTCTAGCAGTGAGTTGGCAGCAATTCATAATGGCTACATAGAGTTTTACCTCTGGCTGCGAAGGAGATCATTATGTCTGCATCACCTCTGTCCTTCTTGGTGAATTTAAGTGGAGTCACACTGCTCCAAACATTTAAGGCTTTCTTGATTGCTGCATCGACATCTGCTGGACGTAGGTCTGGTGTGTAGTTTAATATCCTTTAAAATATAAGGCATGTTCTTACAACGGATGCTGTGTAGCACACTGTCTTTACATTGAGATTCCACTATAATTACCTGTATGTCAGAACTTGTTTTGCCCATTTTGGCTCTCCTGCAAAGGTGGAGAATCCAGCAACGTCAGGGAATCCACAGCGACGTTTCTGTACTAGGTGCAAAGTGCCAGAATCCAGTTTCCCTGTCACCTCCAGGCCAAAGAATTCCTGCATTTCTTTTATTTTCTTGGTCATTGAACTATCAGTTTTCCAAATGAAAGATTCCCCATCTTTCTTAAAGCCGTAGTAATTTTCCAGATACTTCTAATGAAAAAGAAGAGACATTTTAGGACAGTCAATTATACTTACTTTTGAAACTCATAAAAAAATATACCAATAGCATCTCAGACATTTACCTTTATTACTTTACTTTCTGCTCCTTGGGAGTGTCATTAATGGAGTCTGTTAAAGCCTGTACGAATATTTTTCTCTTAATGGCAGAAGTTTTTATTATATTATCACTGTAGTTGGTTTACATTTTACTCAGAATACTTTCAGAATTAACATTTGTCTAAAAAAATTAATATTTTCTGGTAATATTCCTTCTACTTGCCCTGTGCTCTAGGGTTACCCAGAGTCCTTTAGATCATTAGGGACATGGTTTAGTGTTTAATAGGAATGGTTGGACTCGATGATCCGGTGGGTCTCTTCTAACCTGGTTATTCTATGATTCTATGATTCTATGCAGTACACAAACTGTTTGAAATATGTGACTGAATACAGAATTTCAGCAGTATTATCTTGTTTTCCTACATTTTTTGAGAATACCAATCCAGACAAAATAATATCCGTATTTTATAAAAAGTTATGTCTCCTCATGATACCAGAAATCACATAAACAGCCACATTTCCATCTGACTACAAATCAAACATAGACTGACTCAGATGTCTAATTATCTGTAGAAGCAACACATAAGTGAATGCATCTTTAGTTTTAATTCTTCCCTACCAAAAAACTAAAACAAGGATGAGTCATGGTTAAAGAAGCCTTTGTCATTGTGGCACCGAATGCAGTCCCCCCTCTATTCTGAGAGATACACAAGTGTGTTATTCATTCCACTGGAATTTGCAGAACTAGGTCCTCAACTCCTGTGTTCTAGATCCAGAGACTGCAATGAATTCTCAACAGTTGCTAAATTCTCCTCCCCGAGGGTTGCATTCCTTACCTGGATAAGCTGCATGTCCTCTTCCTTCTTCTGCCTCGTACCTGCAGGAAGAGCACAAGAAAGTGCTGCACATAATAATAGGAGAAATGGGGAGTTCACCATTCTCATTTTCACTTGCTGTTAGAGAAGTCTCCTTTATAGTCTGCCATGCACTTGCTTCACCTTTATGTTGTAAATTTGCTTTATAAGGCTTTCTAATCCATGAATCATCAATTGTTACAATTTCTAGTTTGTTATAGAACACATGCAAAACAATGATTCTATCATAAAATGTACTAGTGCTGCCTTTCATCCGGCTCCACCCTTGGAATATGGAAACATGATTGATGAGGAGATAATCCACATGTAGCTGTTTTTAATAAGCTCGTTAACCTTTTAGTTACTCTCAAAAAAATCCTCAAAGCATATCTCTTTAATGTTTTCCAAAGTGCCTATTGATTTCAAATCACGGAATCATAGAATCACCAGGTTGGAAGAGACCCACTGGATCATTGAGTCCAACCATTCCAATGGGTTGTTTAAGTATTTAAAGTGAAAAACATTCACAGAGCGTTGCAGGACAGTAGCCTACAAGTAAAATAAAAATTTACAGGGTGTTTTTTGTACTTGTCCATACAGGAACATGTACTTTTGGAGCTTAATAAAATGCAACCTGCAGCAGAAAACATGGCACTGTTAGAACTGAGCAGTTGAAACAGGGTCAGATCCTGGCAAAGGCTGGTGGGGTTCTGCAAGGGGTGTCTGCTCAGGGTAAATTCCATCCCTGAGAGCAGACACCTAAGTAAGGCACTCACATTAGGACAGACGTCTCCTTTCTGGTGCTGGAATGAGATGGGTACACTCAGGCAATCCCTCAGAACTGAGGCAGTTGAGTCAAGGGGAAGAGATTCCCTGAGGGAGCTTATGATCATGATTGTGCTCACATAGTTATATTAGGTGCTCCTAATTGAGTGGGTGAGATGAACCTAAAAACTGGGTGCAGAGTTCTCCTGTGCAGTTTACACACCCTCAATACCTCTCTGCAGAAATAGCTTCTGCTGCTTAGAGCCACACCACAGAGGAAAGAACTAACATTCCAGCCTGTAGGACACAAGAAATTTCCCTCACTTATCTTTCTAATGAAAGGGCCATTGGCAGGTGTCAAAACTATCTAGGAAACAATTGGTGAAATTTATAGTTTTCTAATTAATAGGCTTCTTAAATACATTATTTTGCTATTCTGTCAGTCATAGAGTCATAGAATCATAGAATCATAGAACACTTTGGGTTGGAAGGGACCTTAAAGGTCATCTAATTCCAACCCCCCTGCCATGGGCAGGGATGCCTCCCACTAGATCAGGCTGCCCAAGGCCCCATCCAACCTGGCTTTGAACACCTCCAGGGATGGGGAATCCACAACTTCCCTGGGCAACCTGTGCCAGTGCCTCACCAGTCTCATGGTGAAGAAATTCCTCCTTATGTCTACTTTAAGTCTGCCCTTCTCCAGTCTATAGCCATAAGTCTCCTTCTCCCTTTCCTTGATGGTATTCAGCACTGCCCTCAAGAGATCAATCACCTCCTCAAGCATTTTTCAGTCATCAAGAACATTCTTTATGAAGAAAATGTCTTAAATATAGAGATATTTGATGCTGTCATTCGAGGTGACTTCATCCAAAAGTAGAACAACATATAATGACAATCTCTTGCTTTGACTTAAAGGAGTATGAAAATTGCAGTGTTCTCCTTATTTCAGCCTTTAAAAGAGCCTGGACAGTCTCTTAAGTTTGCTCTTATCTTTCCCTCTTCCAGTGTCAATCTTCTGCCTTGGATGCATTCCTGTAGCCCCAGCCACTGCTTTCTCTAACAGAGAAAGGTATGTAATGCTGGCAAGAAGTGTTAAAATTTACTCCTTTTTTTTTTTTTTTGGCAAGTTTATTGCAACTACACAGTTTATATATTCAAAACCTAATATTTATTGTCATATAGAGAAAAGTGAAAAAAAGCCTCATAGAACCTCAATGAGTCATAATTAAGTTGGTTTGTTCTGCAAGAGGCAAGGTCTTAATTACATGGAGCTGGAAACTGCGCAACTTGCTGCCTAATGCACTCAGTGTCCTGGCCAGGTTGGATTTTGGCAGCATTGTAGGACCCCTGGCCAAAACCTTGGAGGGTAGGTCCATATCCAGGAAGCTTCTGTGCTTCAAAACTGCAGGTTCAGCCAGTGCTGCTGATGGATGGTGCTTAACTCAGCGCCTCCGGCATATCCTTCCTGGCTCTGCTGCAAACCCCCAGATCTGGCCGCACAAACCTAGCCTCAAAAACATCGTATTGCTGATGAACATGAGTGTGTGACCTACTTCTGGCTTTTATATAACAGTCAGTTGTCTCCAGCACAGTAATGCTGATTCACTGACAGCGCCTCTCTTGTCCCAGTCAGCTTGCACACAGGTCGCCCTTGGCCTCCAGTGCTGAGTTCTCAGATCCTCCTGGCAGCTTCATTCTTTGTTTTCTCCTTACCTGTGGCAGTGATCTTTATACCTGTGAGTGGAGTCTTGCTTTTCATGCAAAAACTGTTCAGGAAGACCTTAGATTCCAGGTACAAAGAGCAGCCTTAGAGATATACCTCCAAATTTCCTCTGCAGCCCTAGCAACTGCCTCAAAAATCAGGCCAGGAAGAGGAAATCCAGAAGATCCTTGTCACATCTCCAAAGATTTCAGTGTAACACACTTGTTCTTCTTCCCCAAAAAAAGTCACATGACAGCTGCTGCTAGTGGGACTAAAGCAAGGACACGTTCTGCTAGATCAGGCTCCATCCAACCTGGCCTTGAACAGTTCCAGGGATGAGGCACCCACAATCCACTCTGGGCAACCTGTGCCACTGCCTCACCACCCTCAGTATGAAGAATTTCTTCCTAAATGTCTAGGAATAATGTATGTACTGTTAGAAGCTCACACAGCTAGCGCTCCATAAGGGCCACATTAAACTACCAGTGAAATTCTTAAGACATCTTTGCCTGAGTTTTCATGTGTAAGAGATTGGGTCCAGGACAACAGTTGTGTGGTCAAGAATTTCAGACTCAACCAGAGGCTTTTTGTGTGCTTCTTTTTGCATGCCTGGTCTCAGACTCCAGGGAAAGTTCATATTCATACAGGATGAATGCATGAAATTATGTTTGTAGACAAATTTTCCCTGCTGGTACCCAAGAGGCCTCTAATTCCAGAAATCATTTATGAGTTATAACAAAATCATGGTTACAAGAAAACCTCTCTTGCCCACTAAGTGTAGACAGGCAGGTCCAAAACTGCTATTTCCAAACCCGTCTGAATTACGTGTTATCTTACCGTTTGCCAGGAACTTCATTGCTTTTCCCAAACGGGAAGTAATGTTCTTCCGTTGTTAAAATTTAAGACGTTAACAAGGGAGAAATACAGCTGAAAATTCTGTATCTGATGCTAATACATCTCACCAGTCTCCTTGATGAGGCAAAATCCATACCACGTTGTCTTCATAGAACCATAGAATCACCAGGTTGGAGGAGACCCACAGGATCATCGAGTCTAACCCTTCCCCTCAATCACTAACCCATGTCCCGCAGCACCTTGTCCACCTGTCCCTTAAACCTTTCCAGGGAAGGTGACTCAACCCCTCCCTGGGCAGCCTTTGTCAGAAGCCTCTGCCTCTTCCATTTATGGTCCACGTTAGAGCAAAATACAGGACACTCTATATTCTTCTTCACAGACCAATAGGGATCATTAGTTTTTCAGAAACTAGTAGTTTAAGCTAATTAATACCTGGGTTGGAAGTAGTATTTTAATTTAGATGCTTCCTTGAGGTCATAACTAAAGAACAGTACCAGCCTTACATAAGAAAAAAGTTAATACTGTGGCCAAGGTGAATCGTCATAAACATCATTGATGTTCTGCTTCGCTGTTCATAGAATCATAGAATAGTTTGGGTTGCAAGGGAAGATCATCAAGTTCCAAACCCACCTGCCATGGGCAGGGACACCTCCCACTAGATCAGGCTGCTCAAGGTCCCATACAACCTGGTCTTCAACACCTCCAGGAATGCGGCAGAAACGCTGTTGCCGAAATTGTTGTCTTTTCAGTTCCTCCTTAACCACTCTGAAGTCTCAGCCAACAACCAGAGCCTAAAGGCCTGATTTCTGAAGGTAGCCTTCGCATACAAGCATGTATCTGGATAGATTATCAAAATGCATAGACACTTATAAAATCAAAGAGAATTAACTCTACCGTCTATGTACATGTAGTATTCACAAGTGCCCTGCCTTAGCCTGGAGGCATCTCAAGATTTTGGACTGAAGTTTTTTCTAGACCAGCTGTGTGCACAGCACAAGGTATTGGGAAAGATACTGGGAGGTGTTGGGGCAACACCAATTTTCCTCTATCTCTGTCCTGCCTGGATTACTGCCAAGTGAGCTCATCCACTTGTCAGTCCATGACTTCACCACTGCCTTTGTGGCAACGTTGAGTTGTTCATCCTTACATGATTTTTTGAGCCCTGCTGGGATTCATGGCTTAATTTCTCACCTAGGCTAGTTTTAGGCCTTGCATTAGTGGTGTTCAGTGCATATCTAGCGTGATGAAAGGTACATATGACAAGCAGAACGTGGAAGAGAAGAGTTTTGCCAATACATTGCATGTTGGTACAGTGAAACACTGGGTCTGTGTGCATGCTGGGAGGCATATAGCTTCCTCACCCCTGATGGATGAAGTGATAGATGTTTCTAAGTGTTTTGACTGGATGTCTGAGTGACCTGCCCCATGCGGAAGACTGGGAGCAAATCAATACCTCTCCCTGATGGTACTTGATCTTTGGTAACTGGAAGACTGTTCTCAGCCATTCCTGTCCCTTCTTGCTGCCTTTGTCAATTCTGCCAGTGGAAGAAAAATAGCAAGGACTCACCAACCTCTGTACAAGCACATCACCAGAGCAGTGTTGTGAGAAGTGGGGTCAAACCCCTTCAAGGAGAAGATGGACTTCAACCAAGCTTTCTTATAGCTGAAGAAGTGCTTCGGTCACTGAGATTTTGCTCTGTTAGGGAGACGTAAACAAGGTGGGTGGAGGAAGCCTGTGTGCTTTTGTCTGTGCCTCACCACTTCTCTTCTGGAGGATTAGTCTGTGGTAGTTATATGAAAATCCTGTTATTTATTTTCTTACCACTTCAGCCTATTTGCTCTGGGAATAGTTTCTTGTCAGTGGTTTCTTGTCCAGCATTGCTAGTGGATAATGAGCCTTGACTCTATTACCATGGTACATGGTCACCCCTCAGCAGAGGTAATCCACTGCCTTTCTGGGATTCTATGACCTACAGAATTCTATGACCTATTCTATATCTACGTCACTTTCCACCCTGTTCTAGTACCCAATGACCCTTCCTGAGAAAAATATTTTTCTAATATTGAGCCTAAACCTACCCTAGAGGAGCTTTAGGCCATTCCCTCTCGTCCTGTCCCCTGTCACTTGGAAGAAGAGGCCAACCCCCTCCTCTCCACAGCCTCTTTTCCAGTAGTTGTAGAGAGCAATGAGGTTTCCCCTCAGCCTCCTCTTCTCCAGGCTAAACAACATCAGCTCTCTCAGCCGTTCCTCATAGGGCCTGTTCTCCAACCCCTTCACCAGCTTCATTGCTGTTCTTTGGACTCACTCCAGAGCCTCAACATCCTTCTTGTGGTGAGGGGCCCAGAACTGAACATGGAATTCAAGGAGTGGTCTCACCAGTGCCGAGTACAGAGGGAGAATAACCTCCCTGTACCTGCTGGTCACACTGTTTCTGATCCAAACCAGGATGCCATTGGCCTTCTTGGCCTGTGTGCTGCCTCCATCTCCAAAATCAGACACCTATCCTTCTCTCTGGTGGCTCATGTCCTACTGTACCAATGACTGCCCACCAAAGCCAGCCACTGTGGCACTGGAGCATGGGTCCTCTCAGCCCATTGCCATGTTCCCCACCTACTAGTAGGTGCCTGTCCTGCCCTGACCCTTCTGTCCCCATGTTGCGGGGTCATGGCAGGTGAGGCCACAGCCACCAGTCTCTCCACAGCCTTTCCCATTCTGTTGCAGAGAATCTTCTAACTCTTCTGCATCTCCTGCATTGTTCTTGCGTGTCTTCATTTCCCTCCTCTGTCCCTCAGGTAATTTTTTATTGCCTGTCAAAACTGGCCACCCCCTTCTGCTTCTCTTTAACTTTCCCCTAGGGACCCTGAGCCCTGCTAAAAATGATAGTGGGGTCTAGGCACCGTGCAGGCTTGTGTGTGGTTATATCTGATGCTTTGTCTGCAGCAGAGTGAACCAAAACACGCAAATGCTGTACTCAAGCAAAATACTTTATTTCTCAAAAACAAAACGATTAATAAATAGTTGGAAAATAAAATAAATTAAAACTGTACATTAAGTTTTACATTTTTAAGGTTTTAAATTAGAATTACCAAAAGCCATCATTTCAGACTCAGATGCAGGGTAAAAGCTGAATGACATTGTTTGTAACCAAGAAATATGAAGAAAACGTTTCTGATACGAATAAAGCTCAACACGATTGCTTAATATTTCTAGCAGTTAAACCAGCTGTTGCTCTTCATTACACGGATGAGTTTCTTGTTTTTGCTGTCAACTTCATATTGCTTTGATCCATGGAAGAAATAGAAAAGTCCTGGAATTGGAAAGAGAAAATATTGTCAAATCGTTATTTTGTTTCTGTATATGTATTGATATATACCTGTTGTCTTCTTGGTTGATTTAAAAAAAATTAGAACTAACATTTCACATATATATATATGTATGTATGTATGTATGTATGTATGTATGTTTGAAACATAAACTTTTTTTGCTTTGTTTAGTGTCTTTTGTTTTGTTTATAATTAAATTTTAATTTATTTACCATTTTTCTGAAGGGCAGCATCAACTGTGTGGCCAATTCCGTGGAAGTCAGCTGCTATTTTTCTTGGGTATCCTCTTTCCATTGACTGGGTATTTTCATTGAAACTAAATAAAGAAATTGCATGAAAACAAGAAATAAGCCTGTGGTGTTCAATATTAAAACCAGGTGAAATTTTCACTAAATAAGCCTACTCTTGGCTGAAAATCCAGTAACCATGAGCATCTGTGATCTTATAGAACTGTATAAATCCTAACTATGTGATTATTCATACATTTAGTGGTCTATACAAGGCTGTTTTCACAGCATAAAACTAAAGAATTTAATTCCATTCCCTGAGAATGACAAGGCTGGATTGGGTTTATACTGCATAATAAATGTAAATCATTATTCAAATGGGCTATTTTAGTTTTACAGCATCCAATCTATGAAGCAACCCTATGAGTGTAATGTAAGCTTCTGATGGAAAAATACTCTTTCAAGATAATATTACAGTTTAATTATTAGGGTTAACATCACTGTTAGCTAAACTGTTTCTTAGGAAGGAAATAATTTAATCTCCTTTCATAGCTTTCTCAGTAGATTCGTCATTTATTATTTTCAGAAACCCCTTCTTCCCCATAATGCCTATTGAGTGAATACGTGACATGATGATAGAGTCTACTCATATTAGACTTTTATACTAATTTCATGCAATACTGCTTCCTAACAGGTAAACACTGCTGATTCACTTGTGTCTGTTAATCACAGACTGGTAATAATAAAAGAAGTTGTCTTTATCTCAGGTATTACAAACTTTGGTCTATAAAAAACCCATGAGTAATTGCCTCTGAAATTCAGCTTTATACTGGGTGAGAAGGCTGGCAACAAGAGGCCATAAACTTACTGCACAAATTCTAATAGAACTTGACATCTTAAAAGCTACTGTGGTTATCTGCTCTGCAAAAGAGGAAAGAGCTTTACCTCCAGTACAAGTTGCCTACAAAGAAATAGGTTGTCTTGGTCTTTTCATCGTGAACAGCTGCATCAATTTTCCTGACACTGGTGGGGAAGCCCAGGTTCCGAATAGGCTTGGGGAAGCCTGACTCTATACTGTAGCCACTGACAGCCCAGTACTGGTTGCCTGAAAGGAAACCAAGAAAAGTGAGTAGAGGTTCTTGAGGAGGCTGAGCTCCTTTTCATCAAAGACCCAGAGCTTTCTGTGAAGCAAATGGCACTAAACAGAACAGATAATGAGCTGAGAACATAACACTTAGGACACACACAAGTTCGAATTTCAGGTTTGTTGGATTTTCCACTTCTTACAGATGTTAGAGTATTAGCTTGATATTTAAAACAACCTATTTTCTAGATGTATTTGGCACATCTAAAAATGCATTTAAATAACTTAATCGTAGAACCATAGAACAGTTGGGGTTGGAAGGGACCTTAAAGATCATCCACTTCCAACCTCCCACTAGATCAGGCTGCCCAGGGACCCATCCAACCCGGCCTTCAACACCTCCAGGGATGGGGCAGGCACAACTTCCCTGGGCAACCTGTTTGCCATTGTCATTGTGAAGAAATTCTTCCGTTTGTCTAGTCTAAATCTGCCCCTCTCCAATTTTAGACTAGTCAGAAGGAAGAATTTCTTCACCATGAGATTGCTGAGGCAATCAATTTTCTCTCATCTGTGAACAGCTCTCATTGTGAAAAGAAGAGCAGTATATTTTACAAGGTTATTGTGAAGCAGCATCAGTTAGTAACAATAAGTGCATATTCACAATGAAAATGCGTTTAAATATTAAGAAAATATTTTATTAGTTTTAGTTATTGCTTCCTTAATTAGTACCTGACATTAACACTACTACTATTACAACTTTATTAATTTGTTAAAAGAACTGATGGAAACTTAAGAGAAATACCTTTAAAAAATAACACTCGATCCTTCTTGTCAACCTC
This sequence comes from Coccyzus lansbergi, assembly GCA_033558105.1. Taxonomy (NCBI): domain Eukaryota; kingdom Metazoa; phylum Chordata; class Aves; order Cuculiformes; family Coccyzidae; genus Coccyzus; species Coccyzus lansbergi. The sequence continues at coordinate 102,958 of JAUMJK010000220.1, read as the reverse complement.
ATAAGCAGCATCAAAGCCAGCTTCCAGTGATGGCCAGAATGAGGAAATAGTGTCATGCTCAATTTCTGAGAAATATGGGCTTTTGCGCCAGACATAGCTGATAGAAATAAAAATAGCAGAGTTTCATTGTCATATTGAACCAGGAGATGAGTAGCACAGAAATGTACTTTAAATCCTGTTGTGTGAGTGTCGATTATCCATATGAGGGAAAGATATCATCCTTCTTGTGATGAAGGGCTTCACTTTACCCTGCTCTCATGGATATTTGCTCTCTACTACAGACTCCTCTGAGATCACAGAAGAGCTGAGGTCAGAAGTGACCTCTGGAGATAATCTTTTCCAAATCCTCAGCTCAGACAGGGGCATCTACAGCTGTTGGCCCTGCAGACCTCTCCACTGGCAGCCTAACAGCTTGCCCAAGACAGCTTGAGATGACTGTGGTAGTGCTGACAATTGAACCTTTTTCTTCATCATGTCCTGTGCAGGTAGGCATAGCTGATCAAAATGATCCCCTCCAGGGATCCCCTCCACAGCTTCCTTGGGCAACCTCCTGCCAGTGCCTTGCCACTCTTGTCATGAAGAAATTCCTCTAGTCTAAATTTGCCCTTTCCAATTTAAATCCATTTCCCCTAGTCCTATCACTACCAGCCTTTGCAAACAGACCCTCCCCAGCTTTGTTTTAGGCCCTTCAGCTATGGGAAGGTTGCTCTAAACTGTCCTTGGACAACCCCAACTCTCATCTCACATGTGGGATGATGTGACTAGGATGGTGCTGCAAGCAAAGCAGCTGCAGGCTGAGGAGTGATACTGGGATTATTCAGCTTTGCACAATTTTAGGAGGCGTGGGTGATGCTGGGTGACAGAATTTTACTCACCTGTCAGTAAACCATATTACTCACCCAGCCCTTCTAGGCCAGTAAATTTTTGCAAAATTGCCTTACTTCTTTCAGAAAGAAATATCTTCCTCTGTGACCAAGGGAAGATAAATTCCTCGAACTGAACTTTATACTTTGCCTTTATCAGCCTCACAGAACAGTGTTTCTGGACATGAAAGCACTTACCTGCCTTTGAAGAACAGTGTTTCCCCACGGAGAGTGGTTATAGCATCAAAAGTCAAGTCAGGGTCACAGTCCTTTGGTCTTGTGGGGGTTTCGGAGGGTGTCATTTCTGTTGGTTCTTCCCGCGGTGACATTTCAGTTGGTGCTTCTGCAGGTGTCATTTCAGTTGGCTCTTGAGGGGAATGAGCTTTTGTTGGAAGTGCAGGAGATTCCCTGCGGGATCCTTTTAGGATGAGATAAGTGGAATTGGAAGGTAAATTAGAGCACTTCATGTTGCAGGGCTCCATATGGTTTCTTAATAGGTTTCTTAAGGTTAAAACTCAACCAGTAAATTAATGCTATAGAAAGTTCCTGGGTTATTTAGCTTGGTTCTCTGTGCTACTGAATGTTAAAATGATCTCTAGCATTGTTTTTCTTTGATAAACCATTGGACTCTTGTGCTTAGGAGTTAATGTAGAGGAAATTCCATTTCCATAGGGTGGTTGTACATAGAATCATAGAATCATAGAATCATAGAATCATAGAATCATAGAATCATAGAATCATAGAATCAGCAGGTTGGAAGAGACCCACTGGATCATTGAGTCCAACCATTCCTATCAAAAATCCTTTTGTGACCATCCTTTTGTGGAAGGTGAGAGAGTTTAATAGTACAGACATGGGCTGTTCCTCTGGTGTTTTTGAAGAAAGGCTCTTGGACCTTCTGACTTACTGGCATGGATAAAGCCCACAGATTTCGTTTTGCAGATATGGTCTCTTAGCGACAAAGAAACCAAGAATTTTGCCCAAAAATAATATCAGGAAGCTGAACCATAATATCCTACCTGATTTAGGAGGTTTAGTGTATTTTAGCTGTTAGGTAAAATTCATGATAAATGCTTATCTATCATCCACCGAAAAAATTATAGAATCACTAGGTTGGAAAAGACCTCTGAGATCACCAAGCACAACTGTAGATATCCACTACTAAATCACATCCCTAAGTACTCCATCTACCTGACTTTTAAATACCTCCTTGGGCAGCTGTTTTAGTGCATGAGGACCCTTTTGGTAAAGAAATTTTTCCTAATGTCCAATGTGAACCTCCCCTGGTGAGGAGGAAATGATGCTTCTTGCTTACCATAGAGGGCCTGAATGCCATCGATATCATCCTGAGGAAGCCTGTAGTTCCTTGTATCCTGTGCCATGTAGATGGGATACATCAAAGCACCAAAGACATTGGAATGACCGAGACCTAGGGAGTGGCCCAGCTCATGAGCAGCAACAAGAAATAAGTTGTATCCTAAAAAAAAAATCCAGCACAAAGAACAAACACTAAATAATCTTTCTTGCATGATGGGGATATGTATCCTATCCTTTCATGCATGATGCATTCTTCATGGTCTTAATAAAGGGCAAAATCTAACTGTGTCCCAAGTAAGATGTTCTCTGGCATCCTGAAAGAGAAACAGGTTTTGAATTATAAGTATTTATGTCTTGTGGGGAAACCAGTCTGGGGACAGGTTTTGCAGGTGTTGCAGAGATTTTCCTGTGAAAAAAGAACTAACGTTTCTTTAATCTAAATAATGCCTGAAAACTGGAGAGGAAAATTTTAGGCACTTGATGAGATTCTGGGAATCACAAATGACATTTGGTATTCATGTGGTAACTACTTCACAAAGACCAGTAACAGGTAACACCATCTTGGACATTGTTGGAAATCAGAACATCTCACTAGTAGATTTAATTACATAATATTTACTAACAAACTCAAGATTTTTTTTCTTTTGTAGACGTTAAAGATTTCCTTAATTTTAAATCAGAAAAAAAAATATTGACAGCTCAGTATTACAACTTTTAAAGTTGTTACCTGAGGGTGAAAAATCCCTGCCCTACAATGTCATGATTACCCAATATTGCTGTTTCATACTAATCTCATTTCCTTCACTCAACCCGCAACTGCAGCTTGTGCATTAACTCCAGGGCACTGGCATGACTCCAGTCCTGGTCAAAATATGTAAAGTCATTTTACTAAATTGCACTGATATTTTACACGTTAGTAAATACTAGAAATACTGCCATGGCATCCATGACTTCACGGAGTCCTCAAGACTGTCTAATAAAAGGCAAGTGACCCAAGATTTAAAGATACTTACCACTATAAGTAGTAAATTTTGTCCAGTTTTCATCTTCGTCAAAATGAGCATCTCCTCCTATGCCACTACCAGGGGGATAGGCATGAGCTAGAGTTCCTCCTGGACCATCAAAGGAATAGAAGTCACCATGAACTAAAAAAAAAAAAAAAAGGAGAAAAAAAAGTGATGCTTTTCATCACCTCTATTTAAAAAAGTGGCAAACGCTTATCAGTCTCAAGCAAGGGAGTCCCCTTACATCCAGATGCAAAGGAGATCATTATGTCTGCTTGTCCGCTGGAGAGCCGGGTGAATCTCAAGGGGGTGACACTGCTCCAGAGCTGGAAGGCTTTTGCAATCGCTTCCTCTACATCAGCTTGTAGCATGTCTGGAGTGTAGTTCAAGATCCTGTGAAATGAAGAGAAAAAAATTAAAAGCAGTCAGATCACAAGTGGCTGGGGCACATAGTATCAAGGTCAAATATTATTACTATTTATATGTCTGGAGTTGCTTTTTTTTCAAATTGCTTGCTTACGTAACAGAGACACAGATCACAGTTTTCCTTCACGTCTCTCAGAAGTCCTCAAGTATGTACTCTCAGCTGTACCTCTTTTAACTTTTATATTATTTAGCAGGCTGCTAACTAACCAATGTAAACTCTTATTTTGTTGCTTTTATCACTGTTTAAGAACCTAAAACAAAGGATGTGAATATTCCTCACATTTGTAACCCTTTCATCTTGAATGGGGCTTTTATATGGATAAATATAGGAACAAATACTAATGAACTCAGTGATATTACTTCTAATATTCACAAAGCTTCCCAGAGATGTACAGAGAAATACGCTTTAATGTATGTTACCGATATGTCACATCTTCTTTCTTCCACCTTGGACTCTGTGGGAAGGTGCTATATGAACGGACATCTGGTATTCCACATCTCGGCTGCTTCATCATGTCCAGCGTCTTACGATTGAGCTCGCCAGTCACCTCTAACCCGAAGAATGACTGCATTTCTCGGATTTTTTCAGTCATTTGATTGAGTTTGTTTGATTTAAGAAGAGAGCTTTTCTCTTCTTTAAAATCATAAAAATTTTCTAGATATTTCTGATGGGGAAGAAAAAGTAACAAGTCAGAATATAAGCAGAGAAATAGCAGAATATTCTACATTACTGAAATGTTCGTTTTCTCAAGAAATTATTTCTTAAGTTCTTCCCGTAGTCCTTACCTTAGCAAACTCTGTATCTTCTTTTTCTTTTTCTGGTACCACTGGGAAAGCACAAGAACATGCAGCATACAGTAGCCCAAGGAAAGGAATGATCTTTGTCTTCATCTTTACCTCCTTGTAGAAGACAAGGGCTCCTAGCAGCCCTTGTGGAAGACCTCTCAATCTCTTCTTCTGTCCCGGGCTTGCTGGTTTTTCTCTATTTATATCAGTTAAGTGCTTGCTAAAGTCAATAACTGCATGACTCAGTTTATAACATCCTCTGATTTCCCACAGAAACACAGAAAACAAATTTAGATTTAGAAGCAAGCTAACACACGACAGTTTACCTTGCCCAAAAGCCCCTGATTTCGCAATCATGTTATTGGGCAGTAAATTTTTTTCTTCATTCCTAAACTGGAGCAGTATTGTAAACTTCCAAGTGTCTTATTCTATAATTGGTCACCTGCATAAAAATCACTTCATTTTTTAGAAGTGCTAAAGGGAACTGGCTCTTTGTGAGGGACAACAATCTGTAGTTTCTTGTAGCTCATGACAAAAGACTTTTAGAAAACACACCCTGGTTTTCTCAGTGTGCCACCTGTGCAGGACCTCAGCAGGTCTTCCAGTACCTGAAGGAGGTCTTCAGGAAAGCTGGGGAGGGATTTTTTGCAAAGGCATTGAGTGCTGGGATCATAGAATCATAGAATCATAGAATCACCAGGTTGGAAGAGACCCACCTGATCATCAAGTCCAACCATTCCATAGGATGAAAGGGAATAGCTTTAAGCTATAGAGGGGAAGATTTAGACTAGACATTAGGAAGAAATTCCTCACGATGAGGGTGGTGAGACATTAGCACAGGTTTCCCAGGGAAGTTGTGGATACCCCATCCCTGGAAGCATTGAGGGCATTTTCACAGCTAAAGAAGAAAAGACAGAAATTGCCCTCAGAACTAAAGGTACTTTGGAGATGCAAGAGTTTTTAGAGGGACTGTTTAGTACGTGTCTTCAAAGTCATATGGAAGATGACAAGAATTCGAGCTGTTGATTCCAAGTTACCCAATTTGCCATAAATCCTGTTTCAGTTCCTATTGTCCTTTTTTGAAGGTCGTGCATTGCACTTTGTGCAAGGGTTACAGAACCACTGCCACTCAGTTCCCTCTTTCTCGCCTGTCATTTCTGAGACTCCAGTGTTTTGAAGCAGAGTTCTCCTGTGTTGACTTAGTACCCAAGAGCAAGTTCAAAAGGAGAAATGTGAGCTAAAAATAATCTGCTTCTTTTTGAAGATGTGAAAAAGAAGGAAAAGAAACCACTTCTCCAGTGAGAGAAAATAGGTTGGAAACTTCAAAAAAACAACACCAGCACCACAGCAGCTGAGCTCTGCAGTCTGTGAGGTGGCCTGGGGAAAGGTATGGCCTCCTTCCAAAGGAAACCGGAGTTGAACTGACTGGTTGGAATAGGGTCACACTGCATGTATGACCCAGGTCAGAGCCCAAGTCCCTGAACTGCTGAGTTAAGTGGCACAGATGTTTATGTCTAAGGTTGCAATAGGATGAGGTCGGCTGTGACAACAGCTCACTGCTGCTCCAAAGGGGTTCTTCTCCTGGCCTATTTCCCTGTGCCCTTCTGGTATCAAATATGCTATCAGTGAACTGATTCAGAGAGACGAAGCTATAGAAAAGTAACCCTGAAAAATAATCCCAACCTCACCAATGATATCTTCCTGCTTTGGTTAGCAACTACAGTGGCATCTTAAGGGGTGAGAAGAGCACCTGAGCCAGCTAGAAGGAGGAGTGGGACAGCACATTTGGGAACAGGGATATAGGGAGGCTGGAATACATGTGGCTGGAGTGCTAGAACCTCTTGTCTGAGCAGCAGCAAATTAGAATGTCTCAGCTGGTTATGGGATAACATCCCAAGCTGCACTCGTAGTGTATGGTATCTGTATGTCCACAAAGAAATTCAGACACAAAGCAGGGCCATTTTAAATAATATGTTTGTATTTCTGCACACGGAGTCAGCAACGTACAGCACTTATCCTCTTTGCTTTCAGCTAAATGTTTTGTAAATACACTGTTCACTGAGTCCAGGGCTTCTAGGGTGGAGCACTGAGAACAGTGAGATGCAGCACAAGCAACTGGCAAACATTTAAGTGAGCCCTTCTTGAACGTTTGGTAAACTATTATTTCTCACTGACTGTTGCATGGCTGCTGATAGGGATATGAGAGCTCTTTCGCAGCTGTAGAAGGCTTCCCTTTGCAGTATCTGTTGCCTGCATACTCGAGATGACATTTATGGAGTGGCTGATGAATGCTGGTGGCAGAGTTGGGTCTTGCCTTGTGAATTCATTTGGCAACGTGAATGGGAAAAATTCACAGCTGAGGCAGCCGACACAGCTCTGAGATGTGTGAGAGTGTCTGTGTTTTTTCCTTGCATGAGAATCCGAGAGAGATCTTGCCGCTTTGCGCTGACTCCAAAGATATCATCAGTTTTTAGGTTCTCATATGGTTACTCAGTCCTGGGTTTAGGCATTTCAGGATGCAAACAGGAACTGTGTCATGGCTTTAATCAGATGTTTAAAGTGCTTGAAAAGTACATTGTCAGTGGACATGGTGGAGATTTGTCAGCAAGGATGTAGCTTTGATTTAAATGGGGTGAACTGAACTGAAGAGATTACCTTACATGCCACTTTTTCCTTACCTATAGTTCTACTGGTTCATGAGTTCTGCTTCAGAGGTGCCTGGAAACACTTAATTCCTTACAAGAGTGAGCAGGCTGGTACTTTGGCCCCACAGTTAGCCCCAACAAGGTACTGATCTTCTTATCACCCTGGGAGGATGCTCCCCTCTGTGCCCCAAATGCCCTGAAGTTTCTCTTGCCCTCCAGTTGGATCAGAGACTGGACAGATCACAGCAGTGACTCTTGTCAACTTATACAGCAGCAGGAAGAGATTCAGGAAAACTGCTCATTTCTTCCCTCAGCTCATCGGCACTCAGACTCATACATCCCATATCACTGGTGAGTGCCTTAATCACCACTCTAAGGGACAAGAGTGGGTGCTTTCCCAGGAAGTCCTCTGCAGTCCAGCAAAGTATTTCACTGAAATCCTGCCAATATCCAGGCTAATACACCTCCAGCAAAGAACTGTTTGTCCTCTGACAGTGTCATCCATATTATCCCATGTGGTCAAGTCGAAGTGCCAGGCTTTATTAGCAGATTTGCCAAAATTCAAGCCAGGAATTTTGCCATTTCTTGGATTTAGATGGTTGAAATTCCATCCAGAAATGTCATGCCAGCTCCGTTTGGCAGTTTTGACTTGTGGAAAGAAGAAGTGGAAGGATACTTAACAGTCATGCAAACAATTGTCATTAACTCTATAAACAACTACAAATTAGGGTAAAGGAAACTTGAATTAACTAAATACACGCACACTGTGATTTAACCTCCTAAATTTATAGAAAGATTTGCATATTTCTTCTTTCCTATCTCCTCTTCACTTGTACTGATTCTAAACTCTCCCTCCTCTGATCTGCCTGTGTCAAAGAAGCAGGATGAGGTATCAAGGTCTTGGACATATCTAGATATAGAAGTTGTTTCTGATTTTATTCCATTTGGATGATATTGTGAGAAAAAATCATTCAGGAGGCTTCTGGGACTTGAGGAACACTAACTGAGCAGAAACAGACACAAGCCCTTTACAATATTATATGGACCAATCTTTGCTTGATAAAAGCTAGATGATAGCAAATGAATGGCTGGGGGAAGGACGCAAGTAGAATGTTCACCACATGGAAAAAAAGGTAGATCTGCTATTAAAGACTCTGGGAAAGCAAAGAATATTTAGTGAAAATGAAATAATTTCAATTTATCTCTTCCAGACAGTATTTTGAAAGTACTGAAATTGCACCTGAAAGAGGTGTAAATTGGAATTCGACAATTTTGCCTGTATATCCACATAGTCCATTCTTCAGTGAGATGTCTTCATCGTCGATTTATGCTATAGAGCTGCTGCTAATGATAATGTTAGTGATATTTCTACTTATCTGAGTGTTTTGTCCAGGTTCCATTGGAAACTCAGAGATGGCCTGTAGAGATAACCTCAATGGATGATTTTAATTACAGAGGAATTCAGATTTTTTTTGATCTTTGTGTCTTCCCCTTGAGTATTAACAACAACAACAAAGCTGAAATCACTTCCACACTTGTATCTAGTGTATAAACAAGTTTCATAACTTCAGTGTCATTTCCTCTCAGCAATGTTCTGACTTCATAGCTTTGTTCATGGTCATAAAGCAATTGCAGTCCAGAGGTGTTATGTCATCCATCATTGAAAAAGATGCCAAATAATTTTGAGATTTGCAGGAATTAAACTGGAATACAAAATTTTTTAATTTTGGCACCCTACAGATGGCTCCTTCTTTCACAAGTGGCAGTTTATTGGGGCCACAATGAACTTCGGTACAGTCCTGAGCAATGAATGAAGCAGGAAGCACTGTGGTTATGAGGCAAAATGAGTTCACTGATTCCTCTTTACCATCCTGGCCTCAGCTAGATTCAGACCATGTCACCATCCCAGCACACCAAACCATCAAAGAAAGAGAAATGTGGGCATGATCCCACTTTTCCTCTGAAAGAAAATGGTAGGTAAAATGTTGTCCCCCTCTTTCCTCCTTTGTAATGACTTTAATGGACAAGGACTTGAACCTCTATGATTCTTATACTCTTATAAAAAGTATCAACAGCCTTTCAGATCTCTGGGTTGGTAGTTAAGTTCATGGTCATTTACTGTACTTTCTTGGTTTGTAGGATAGAAAATACATTCGTAGAAAATGTTTTCCCATGTGCTTAAGCATTTGACCTGCTGTAAACCATAATTAACTTGTTAATGTCATGTGAACTTGATTGCAACGGTTTGGACTCAGTATTAGGAAGAAATAGGGAGCTTTGTCATTTAGAAAGTCTCAAAACTTTTCTGGACTATCGATGTGGACAGGAAAATGCTTACTGTTTTGGTAATTTGATATAGAATCATAGAGTCATAGAATTGTAGGATCATAGAATCATAGGATCATAGAATCATAGAATCGTACAATCACAGAAGCATAGAATAGTTTGGATTGGAAGAACCTTAAAGATTTTCCAGTTCCAAGCCCCCTGCCATGGGCAGGAACACCTCCCACTAGATCAGGCTACCCAGGGCCCCATCCAACCTGGTCTTCAATACTTCCAGGGATGGGGCAGCTACAACTTCCGAGGGAAACCTGTTCCAGTGCCTCACCACCCACACAGTGAAGAAATTTCTCCTTCTGTCTAGTCTGAATTTCCCCCTTCCAATGTAAAGCCATTGCCCCTCAACCTATCACTACAAGCCTTTGTAAATAGTTCCCCTTTCTTGCAGCTGCCTTCGGGTACTAGAAGGTCACTCTAAGGTCTCCTCAGAGCCTTCTTTTCTCCAGACTGAACAAGTCCAACTCTCTTAGCCTGTCCTTGTATGGGAGATGCTCCAGTCCCCAGATCATCCTTGTAGCCTCCTCTGGACCTGTTCCAACATTGAAGCCCCAACTAAGATATTCAACCAAGATGCTATAACTACCTGAAACTCAAGTTACTTCTTTAAGAAGCCTGAGCTCTCTGATTATTTTGGACATAAGCAGGGGGAAGAGGGAAGTACTCTAGGAAATTGCCTGTCATGCTGCTGTTACATGCAATTACTATAATTGGAAAATATAGGCAATCAGCTACTGGCAGTCTGTATCTTGAGTTCACGCTGGAATCTCACACGGTACCTACTATCTTACATTTGTGCTTCTTAAGCAGAAAGTCTTATGAATAAAAATGGTTTATAATAGATGCAATATATTTATTTAGTCACGTATAGAGACTAGAACAATCATTTTATATGTTGATAATGAAAGTAAACAGTGATTGGTGCAGTCATTAGCTCTATGTGATCGTGCTGGTAGGGATCCATTGTTTGAACGTGACTCATTTGTTAATAACCGTGGAATTCTTTGAGATCCCCACCCCTGGAGATGTTCAAGGCCAGGTTGCATGTGGCCCTGGGAAGCCTGATCTAGTGGGAGGTGTCCCATGGCAGGGGGGTTGGAACTGGATGATCTTTAAGGTCCATTCCAGGCCAGACTATCCTATGATTCTATGATCTTTGTATCTTTCATCCTTCTTTTGACCTGCATATGATCACTGTTTTGTATAGTAGTCCACAATGATCATTGAATGTCTTTCAGTAGACCACGAATACAAAACATGATTTTTACCTTCATTAATTGTCATCTTTAGCTCTAGATTGACATCATTTATGCAATCAATTCTTTCTTTGCTTTGAAGAATTTCTGTTAGAAATTGCACAGTATTTTCAGTCTCCCCCTATAAAAACGAATACCTGTGGGCATTTGAAGCATTAGAGACTTTTGGGAGTTATTCGTATGCATGTGATGGCTACTCAGGTTTTTATGTGGTCTGCATCGTACATGCCTCATACGCTGGCCCCACCGTCAGAGACAGTCCTTAATCGAAGAGAGATGAAGGTAGTAGGGAAACAAAAAAGACAAAAGACAGCGGAAGTCACCATGATTTGGTTCAAAATTTCTTGAGACTCCACAACTGAGAAAAGCATATATTTTTAAATAGTCCATACTTCTGAGTCAGGTGGTTTCTTGCCTTTCAGATGATACAAAAATCACAAGGAGGTAATATCTTCTACAGAGCCATTCACCAGCTCAGAAATGCCAATAGCTATCTTAGAGCCCTGCCTACTCCAAGCAACCCTGCACCCACAAAGTTTTCACTTAGCATAAAGACGTCTTTGAACAAAGTGATGAAAAGAGAAATCTTTAGATGGTACCGCAGAGAGTTAAGGATATGATTTATCACCTTTGTAATAATATTAGCAATTAGATAGTTTTAGAGATGCATCTCATTGACATGAATCCACAGACCATAAGATAATTGCCAGACATAAGCAGGGCAGACAAAAGAATTGAAGGTTTGTTTTAGGTCTAACAGAAGGAAAATATTGATTTAGTTTAAACTCTAGTAAACAAACAAACAAACAAACAAACAAGGCTAGGCAATTGTTCATAGAATCATAGAATCACCAGGTTGGAAAAGACTTCTAAGATCATTGAGCCCAACCATATCTATCTGCCACTAAACCGTATTCTTAAGCACCTCAAATAGTCCTTTAAATAAAGTCTTTAAAACAACTCTAGGGATGGTGACTCAACCACCTCCCTGGGCAGCCTCTGCCCGTGCCCAGTGACAGTTACAGTGAAAAAATTTTTCCTAATATCCAACCTGAACTTCCCCTGGCACAGTTTGAGGCCATCCCCCCTTGTCCTATTACCTGTCACGTGGGAGAAGAGACCAATACTCACCTCTCCACAACCTCCTTTCAGATAGTTGCAGGCAGTGATAATGTCTCCCCTCAGCCTCCTTCTTTCCAGGCTAAACAACCCCAGGTGCCTCAGCTGCTTCTCATAAGACATGCTCTGCAGCCCCTTCACCAGCTTAGTTGCTCTTCTCTGGACTCACTCCAGAGCATCAACATTCTTCTTGTAAAGGATGAAAATTGAATACAGTATTCAAGGTTCAGCCTCACCAATGACAAGTACAGGGGCAGAATAGCCTCCCTGGCCCTGCTGGTCACTCCGTTTCTGATCCAAGCCAAGATGCCATTGGCCTTCTTGGCCACCTCGGCCACTGCTGGCTCATGTTCAGTCATTGCCAACCAACATCCCCAGGTGCTTCTCTGCCAAGTAGTTTTCTAGCCACTCTTCCCCTAGGCTGTAGTGCTGCACTGAGTTGTTGTGCCCCAAGTGCAGGACCTGGCATTTGACCTTGTTAAACCTCATCCCATTAGATTCAGCCCAGCTGTCCAGCCTGTTGGTTCATCCCTTTGCAGAACCTCCTTACCCTCCAGCAGATCAACATTTCCACCCAGCTTACTGTTGTCCGCAAACTTGCTAAGGGTACCAAACCATTTTTTTGCAGGTGCTCACTACATGTAGGTACTGTTATTGTGCAATTGTGGCAATGCTGAGCTTTTCAGGTCTCTTTCAAATCTGAATACCAACGAAAGTGCTTACTCTGAATACTAGGTCAAATAATCAAACACTACTGTTAACAAGTTAAACTGTCTTAGAACGTATTTCCAATGTTTCTTGACTAAACAAAAGACAGAATTTTAATAAATATTATTTTGATGCAAATATTAAATTCATAATCTATTTCATTTATGTAAAAATGTCTTTGAGTGTGTGATTCTTGTAGTTAACACTGAACCATCTGTGATCTCAAGAATGCAGGCTCGGACCAAAGCAAGAAGATGAAAAGACCTTGTGAATACATCACTTTCCAACAGTAACTTCCTCCAGTTTACCACCAGCAGTCTGTCTGGAGGTCACTGTCCTCCCAGAACATCTAGCTGGGATAGTAGAATGGCTTCACATTACCTTAGCCAAGATTAAGTGGACTACTAAACCTGCACGACTTCAATTGTTTAATGAAATTCAAGTGCTTTGAGTGAAACATGTCAGAAAAATATTAGCTCTGCTGTAGACCAGAGGGAGAGACTGGTGAAAGCAGTTTCTCCATCTGGCACTGTTGAGGGTGGCATAAGAGCCAAGTGAGTATGTACAGTCATAAGCAAGGACAGGAGTTAGGTTCCAGATGTTAAATCAAATTATTTTTTCACGCTCACTATGTTCTCAAGGAATTGGACCCACATGACTTGACTGGAAATGATTATCTAGTGGCCTCTAAGTAATTAAGGAAGCACAAGACAGGCTCATCAGGATGTTGCTTCACTATAGTTTTGTAAGACTTGATCAGTCTTTTCTGTCCAAGTTCCCTTAGATTAATGTTATACCTGCTAAAGACCCAGTAAAATGTTCACAGAGCCTTGAGTAGTTCAGGTGAATGCAAAGAGTAGATGGTGCTGTGGTTTGCCGTGGAGTATGAGGAACAAAGTGATAGAGAGCTGTGTAATTCATAATGACTGATTTTTCCATAAATCATGAATATACAAGATGCGTAAATCTTGTCATTTCATGTCTTCTGTACTGTGAACACCTCACCATACACCCCTTAAAATCTCTAGCTTGTACATGAGTTTCTTGCAATGGAAGACACTTCATCCAGCGTATGATCCCATCTACAAGAAGGGTCACAGGGAGGATCCAGGGAACTACAGGCCAGTCAATCTGACCTCAGTGCCAGGGAAAGTCATGGAACAGGTGATCTTGAGTGCTAGTATGAAGCACATGCAAGAGAACTGGGTGATCAGTCCCAGTCAACACGGGTTCAGAAAAGACAGGTCTTGCCAAACTGACCTGATCACCTTCTATGACAAAGTGACTCAGCTGCTGGATGAGGGAAAGGCCGTGGATGTACTGTCCTGGACTTCAGCAAAGCCTTTGACACAGTTTCTCACAGCATTCTGCTACGGAAACTGTCAGCCTCTGGCCTGGACAGGTGCACATTCTATTGGGTGGAAAACTGGTTGGCTGACCGGGCCCAAAGAGTGGTGGGAGATGGTGTTAAATCCAGCTGGAGGCTTTTTTTTCACATTTCTTTTCACTATATGACAATATGACTCGGCTGCTGGACGAGGGAAAGACTATGGATGTGGTCTTTCTGGACTTCAGTAAAGCCTTTGACACAGTTTCTCACAGCATTCTGCTATGGAAACTGCCAGTCTCTGCCCTGGACAGACGTACACTCTCCTGGGTAGAAAACTGGCTGGATGGCCGGGCCCAGATAGTGGTGGGAAATGGTGTTAAGTCCAGTTGGAGGCCAGTGACAAGAGGGGTTTCCCAGGGCTCAGTGCTGGGACCAGCCCTGTTCAATGTCTTCATCAATAACTTGGATGAAGGCATTGAGTGTACCCTTAGCAGCTTTGCAGATGACACTAAACTGGGTGGAAGTATTGATCTGCTGGAGGGTCGGGAGGCTCTACAAAGGAATCTGAACAGGCTGGACCGCTGGGCAGAGTCCAGTGGCATGAGGTTTAACATGACCAAATGCCGGGTCCTGCACTTGGGGCACAACAACCCTGTGCAGAGCTACAGACTAGGAGAAGTTTGTCTAGAGAACTGCCAGGAGGAGAAGGACCTGGGGGTGTTGGTCGACAGCCGACTGAACATGAGCCAGCAGTGTGTCCAGGTGGCCAAAAGGGCTAATGGCATTCTGGCTTGTATCAGAAATGGTGTGAACAGCAGGTCCAGGGAGGTTATTCTCTCTCTGTACTCGGCACTGGTATGACTGCTCCTTGAATACTGTGTTCAGTTCTGGGCCTCTCACCACAAGAAGGATGTTGAGGTTGTGGAATAAGTCCAGAGAAGAGCAACAAAGCTGGTGAAGGGGCTAGAGAACAGGTCCTATGAGGAACAGCTGAGAGAGCTGTGACTAAGAGCCTGGAGAAGAGAAGGCTGAGAGGAGAACTCATTGCTCTCTACAACTATTTGAAAGGAGGTTGTAGAGAGGAGGGAGCTGGCCTCTTCTCCCAAGTAACAGGGGATCGGATGAGAGGGAATGGCCTCAAGATCCACCAGGGGAGATGTACCCTCTCACTAGCAACATAGGACAAGCTAAGGGAGGGTTTCCCAATGCTTATCAAAGATGAGAGGGGAAACTAAAATACACGGCTGTGGGGATACCAAAATTTACAGCATCAACACATACATAATTATGGCACATCATAGTGGTTGACATTAGCCGGCAACATGTGCTTGCAACCTAGAAGGCTGAAAGTATCCTGGGCTGTATCGAAAGAGCCATGGTCAGTAGGGCAGGGGAGGTGATTCTACCCCTCTATTCCGCTCTTGTGAGACCTCATCTGGAGTATTGTGTCCAGTTCTGGAATCCTCAACATAAGAAGGACATGGAGGTGTTAGAACAGGTCCAGAGGAGGTTACAAAGATGGGCAGAAGGCTGGGGCATCCATATGAGGACAGGTTGAGAGAGTCAGGCTTGTTCAACCTGGAGAAGAAAAGGCTTCAAGACCCTACAGTGGCCTTCCAGTATCTGAAAGGGGCCTGCAAGAAAACAGGGGAGGGACTGTTTACAAAGGCTTGTAGTGATTGGATGAGGGGTGATGTGTATAAACTGGAAAGCGACAGATTTAGACTAGACATAAGGAAGAATTTATTCACCATGAGAGTGGTGAGGCACTGGAAGAGGTTGCTCAGGGAAGCTGTGGCTGCCCCATCCCTGAAGGTGTTGAAGGTCAGGTTAGATGGGGCCTTGGGTAGCCTGATCTAGTGGTACGTGTCCCTGCCCTTGGCAGGGGAGTTGGAACTAGATGATCCTTAAGGTCCCTTCCAACCCAAATTATTCTATGATTCTATGGTGTCCTTCCCCATCATCAATCCATCTATTATCCACAGGTCAAAATTTGTTTTTTCCCCCAGACATATCTAGGGAAGATTTCCCTGGGGAGATTTTGGTTAACCTTTACCTGTTTCTTTATAAGAACTCCTGAGACCCATGTGTGCCTAATATCTTATAGTAATGATTACTTGATACACCTGTAATTAAACTCTAAATAAATAATCTTATATTGTAATACATGCTGAAGCCGTAAGCTTCTATTTCACACTCAAAGAAAAGTTTGTTAGAGTGAAAATGTATCTATCTAATAACAGAGCTACTTTTATCTGTACTGTTTAGCAAATGGATACCTACAGTATAAAATAATAACAACCAGATCAAGTTTAACTAGTATCAAAACTATCAAAACGCCACAGGGAATAGGATGTGAGATTTTAATATATTTTGAATAATGTTTCTTGAAGTGGTCATTGGTATTTGGACCTGCACGGGAAAATAATGGGTTAGAATTGCTGTGGGTGACATCCTTTCAGACACTGGCATTATCAAAGGAGCTCCACTGTGGGAATTTGTCTTTGCAGGATCCAAATTTTGTTCTGTTAGATCCAAGATACTGTGTAAGAAAGTCCGTTGGTTCATTCCTCTAACATCTCTGTCATATATCCTCCCCCTATTCTACCTGAGAACGCAACACTTGTGAAGCAATTAAAAAAGGAACAGGATAGAGAGAGGTATTATCATTGTATTCACAGAATCACAGAATCATTAGGTTGGAAAAGACCCACAGGATCAATGAGTGCAACCATTCCTATCAAATACTACATGGAAGAAGAGTAAAGTAAATAATTTCTTTGTTGTCCAAGTATTATTGTTAGATGACAACACACAGTGGAAGGAGAGTTAAATAATTGAAAAGTTTGATTTCCCTCTACTTCTAATGTGAAAAATCTCTTTCTTTTGCCAAAGACATGTAAGAAGCAGTTTTATCTTCCTTTATGTTCTGGAAAAATGTAAAGTTGAGGAAGAAACCTTTTAGTTCAAAGAACATTCATGCCAATGCATCCAAACACAATTTCTAATAAAAGATGTAGCCATTACTTTAATGCTTTATTTCTCCTGAAAATGGGTATTGTGTATTGTTTGTTCCTGAGTCTTGCAAAGAAAGGACTTGTTCTCTGCTTTGATGGAAATTTGACAATCATAGAATCATATAATCATAGAATACTTTGGATTGGAATGGACCTTAAAGATCATCTAGTTCCAAACCCCCTGAAATGGGCAGGGACACCTCCCACTAGATCAGACTGCCCAAGGACCCATTCAGCCTGGCCTTAAACACCTCCAGGGATGAGGCAGACACAACTCCCCTGGGCAACCTGTTCCGGTGCCTCACCACTCTCATAGTGAAGAAATTCTTCCTTATGTCTAATCTAAATCTGTCACTTTCCAGTTTATACCCATCCCCCCCCATCAAGTCACTACAAGCCTTTGTAAACAGTCCCTCTCCAGCTTTCTTGTAGTCCCTTCAGGTACTGGAAGGTTGCTCTAAGTTCTCCTCGGAGCCTTCTCTTCTCCAGGCTGAATAATATATTCACATGTTACTGTGGGGTTAAAATTAAGAAAAGTTGAATTGACATGAAAGGTTGATAATTTTGTGTAAAGTGAGCGAGAATCAGTCTGAATTCCATTCAGTGTTACTAGGAATTTCAAAGGTGGAAAAATGGAAAAACTCCTCTAAATTTTAGTAGTTCATTAATTGCTCAAACATAATTTTAATAAAAATCATAGTTGGGCAGATAATGAAATAAATTGCTACACGCTTGAGAAATACTATTTAATATGAACGTATGAACTAGTCACTGAATATGAGTTGAAAGTAATCATATGAGGCAATTATATTGTTAAGAGAGAATTTTTCATTACTTCTCAAACATAAAATCCTTGGAAACTCTGTGGTTTTCTTTCCTCCATAAAGAAAGTAACTCTTTCCTTCAGAAAATGTACTAGTCAAATGCACTCAAAATTTCCCGGACTAGATTTTAGCTCTTCCAAACTTCTACACCGCCTATTACTTCATCTATTTCAAAAACGGTTTCCTGTGCAAAGCTGACAAATAAAGGGAAAGGGCTTATTTGAAACATTTTTTAAACCACATTAAATTCAGAGGTTGCTGAGTGCCAAGAGGACTGAAAACATTTGAAGTTACTTTTTCTCCTGAACTTGGCAAGTTTTGATTTCTGATCTTACACCTTTTATTTTTTTAATACGACTAGAATTAAGACTTGAAATCCGACCAACAATATATTGCCCATAAAGCACATTTTGTATTTTGCAGGAAGAAATAGCTTTAATATTTAAACATTATTTTTTATTTTTAAAATACTTTTAATATTGCAGTCCCTCCATGGGCCTCCATAAAAGCTGGAGAGGGACTGTTTGCAAAGGTTGGTACTGATAGTACTAGAGGCAATGGATTTAAATTGGAAGGGGCAGATTTACACTAGATATAAAGAGGGATTTTTTCATGCCAAGAGTGGTGAGGCATAGGCACAGGTTGCCCAGGGAAGTTGTGGTTGTCCCATCTGCGGAGGTGTTGAAGGTCAGGTTGGATGGGGCCTTGAGTAGCCTGATCAATGGGAGGTGTCCCTGTCCATGGCAGAGGGGTTGGAACTGGATTATCTTTAAGGTCCCTTCCAGTCCAAACTATTCTATGATTCTATGACTCTAATATTTTTTTTAAAACACAGTCTATAAAATTGTACCTACTGCTCAGCTGAGTGCACAGGAATCAAGAGACCTACACATCCATGCTCCTTACCTATGAACCTACTTCATCCATAGAGCAAAACAGTGAATGTAAACACAGACATAGAGAGGGGTAACTATGATGAAAGAATAAAATAAAAAAAAATTAGATATTTCTGTCTCACAGACTCTTCCCTGCACCTGGGTCAGGGCAACTTCTGGTATTACTATTTCTGGTATAACAACTTCTGCTAATACTAGCAGGGAGATGAAGGGATTAGGAGTAACCCTGCCAAGAAGGACTTGCAGGTACTGGTGAATGAAAAATTAGACATGAGCTGACAACATGTGCTCACAACCCAGAAAGCCAACTCTGTCCTGGTCTGCATTAAAAGCTTCCCTCCTTCCTTCCTCTTTATTCATTAACTCTTACATTTTCCTTCACTTTACTTATCAGAAGTCTCTGTTTTATGAGATTAAATCTGCTTTCCTTTCAACTACTTATTTGAACTTCAGACTCATTCAGGTAAAGTCTCTGGAGTATTATGTGATACATTCCATTTCATCTTACTATGAAGGGATCATAATATAGGTGAATAATCTCATGCACAGACAAAGATAGAAACACGGCTCTAACTAAAAGAAAATGAAAGCAGACAGACATCTTTGACAAAAACTACCTTATAACTTCCAGACTGAAATAAACACATCCATGAGAGCAAAACACTCAACCAGTACTTGTGATTTCATCGGTAACACCTAATATGGAAAACTTAAATACAACCTATACACCTAAAGACAGATGGAAAGCAAGAGGAGTTGGACAATTATGGTAATTGCTTATATACCTTGGCTTGTGCTGTCTGCCCTAAATCTTTCTTAAAAATATTAATAAGATTGTTGGATGCACAGTTGACCTTGGAGAGAGCATAACTTATAGGCAAAGGGATTAGAAGGAGGAGATCCTTCCACCGCACTTGTAGAGTCTGATGGAGGAAGAACATGAAGGAAAGTCTCTGTACACACAGACAAACTGCATTTAGAGAATTGGAAAAAATCATGAGAGCTCTTCATTAGTACTGAACCCACAGCATATTAAGGATGGGATTCACTGATACTACTTCTATCTGTGTAAAGTCAGGGATCCAGTTTGAGAGTAGTGTAGGTCCCATTACCCTCAAGATTGTGCAACTACCCAAAATAGCTCCTTTAGGACGGTCTAAACCAACTCTTACAAGGCTTCCTCAGTTTCTCCATTGACCATAAAAAGACTTTTATAACAGTGAGATAAATCCTTCCACAAGAGAAAATCCACAGCTTGGTGCAGCTGTACAAATAATTCTGTATTTTTCTTTTAGTGAAAAAGGTAGTGCCAAAACTAGCTGGGTGTCGTGTTAACTACTGAATCATTAGCACAGTGAATGGCAAATACGGGCAAGAATATGTTCTGCTCTTAAGCAACTCATAGGAGACTCCATCTCATCAATTAATGATAACAGTGTTTGTTATTGGTAGGAAAAGGATGACAAGAAAAGGCAAACCCACCATGTGTGCTGTTAAAGAATAACGTGGAAAGCACAACAGGATTTTCATGATACTGTAGTATTTTGCCCCATGGCAATCAAAGAACCTTATTTAGTTGATTTCTCTGGAGTGTTTTCTAGAGAAAAATCTCCAGTGCAATCATTACTACCGTACTCCAATTGTGGAATTAAGCAGAATTTACCAATATGTTTCATGTCCTACCATCAGGCATTTCAGGAAACTGTGTTTAACCTAAGTTGTATTGCTGAAAAATTATTTCGTCTCAGTAATCCATGTCAGTTTTGTTGAAGATAATTCTTTCTTAAGAACATTAAAATGAAGCATGACTCAGGTGCTCACAATTTGTTTAGCAGAGTGATTCAGTTATTAATATCTGCTTGAGGCTCTGTTCTTGAGCAAAGACTGCTGGAAAGTGTTTGCATGTTGCTGCAGTAGTCACGTACCCACTTCCACACCTGGCAGAACTATTCTGATGTGAACAAATGCCCAAGAGACACAGGTCTACAGGAATGAGGAAACACAATTAGGACAGGAGAAAATTCCGAAAATCACATTTTAATGAATTTAATGCTTCAGTGAAGGCCTAAGCATTTACCTTTCCCGAGAAGCAGCCAACACCAAGAGTTGTTCTGAGAATTTCCTTGAGAAAATGCATTCAATAACAGAGTTGAGTGTACTTCTTCATGTCTAAAGCAGACCTACATCTTTAAGTAGTGACATTGGTATCAAAGGTTGTGGAGAGGAGGGTGTTGGGCTCTCCTCCCAAGTGACAAGGGACAGGGCAAGAGGGAATGGCCTCAAGCTCCACCAGAGGAGGTTTAGGCTAAACATTAGTAATTTTTTTTCACAGAAAGGGTCACTGGGCACTGGAACAGGCTGCCCGGGGAGGTGGTTCAGTCACCTTCCCTGGAGGTGCTTAAGGCATGGGTGGACAAGGTGCTAAGGGACGTGGTTTAGTATTTGATAGGAATGGTTGGACTCAATGATCTGGTGGTTCTCTTCCAACTTGGTTTTTCTATGATTCTATGAATGTTGGTGAGGCAATACAGATCTTTATTACAGAAATCTACACTGTGTCTCATGCAGGTAAGCTCTAAGTAGCCATGGAGAGAAGATGATGACAGCTTCCTGGTGACACTTACCCAGGTAAACACAGAGGTTCATAGACTGGTCCTGGAAAGCACAGCACACCTTATACCCTCCTGCAGCCAAGCTGTCTTGCCCTTCCTGTTCCAAAACAGACACCTTTCCTTGATGCAGTCAACTGGGATGCCTGGATGCAGGCAGAGATGTTGCTTGGAGGGTGCTAACTGGCACGGGGAATAGGTTGAAAACTGAGTAGCATGGTCTGTCACTCACCACTACTGGAATCCTGTCCCTATCAGCTTAGCAATGTTGGTGCAGTCTCTGCTGGTGATCATAGGTAATATTTTCCCTGCAAACTGTAGTATCTTCCAAGACTGGGAACCAACTGGAGTTAGAAAAGGGATCCTTCCCTCCTTTCCTCAGTGCTGTGCTGGAGGCCATGCAGCTTGGTCCCCATCCCAGGAGGAAAGCCTGACCATGATGCTACTGCGATTCACACATGGTCTCATCGGAGCCTGCGGAAACACTACTGACTCCTCTTCTCTTCAGGCCCTGCTAGAACATAGGAGATGGTCCCAGAATCTAAGCTGGGATTTCCTGATGTCTCACTTAATAATATTCAGCTGGTGGATTTGGGCACCTTTTTATTTACCAGACACTTCTGCAGAAGAAATTCCAACCCTAAAGTTGACTGATGTAACAAAAAAAGCTGCCATTTCACAGTATCACAGAATCACAGAACAACCTGGTTGGAAGGGACCCATCGGATCTTCTAGTCCAACCATTCCTATCTAACACTAAACCAAGTCCCTCAAGACCTCATCCACCCGTGCCTTAAACACCTCCAGGGAAGGGGAATCAACCACCTCCCTGGGCAGCCTATACCAATGCCCAATCACCCTCTGCGTGAAAAACCTCCTCCTAATCTCCAGCCTAAATTTCCCCTGGAGGAGCTTGAGACCATTCTCTCTCGTCCTGTCCCCTGTCACTTGGGAGAAGAGGCCAGCTCCCTCCTCTCTACAACCTCCTTTCAGGTACTTGTAGAGAGTAATGAGGTCTCCTCTCAACCTCCTCTTCTCTAGGCTAAACAACCCCAGCTCTCTCAGCCGCTTCTCATAGGGTCTGTTCTCCAACCCCTTCACCAGCCTCGTTGCTCTTCTCTGGACTTGCTCCAGAGCCTCAACATCCTTCTTATGCTGAGGGGCCCAGAACTGGACATAGGATTCAAGGAGCAGTTTCACCAGTGCTGAATACAGAGGGAGAATCACCTCCCTGGACCTGCTGGTCACACCATTTCTGATACAAGCCAGGATGCCATTGGCCTTCTTGGCCACCTGGGCACACTGCTGGCTCATGTTCAGTCGGTTGTCGACCAACACTCCCAGCTCCCTCTCCTCCTGGCAGTTTTCCAACCGGGCTTCTCCCAGTCTGTAGCTCTGCATAGGGTTGTTGTGCCCCAAGTGCAGGACCCGGCATTTGACCGTGTTAAACCTCATGCCATTGGACACTGCCCAGCGGTCCAGCCTGTCCAGGTCCCTTTGCAGAACCTCCCTACCCTCCAGCAGATCGACATTTGCACACAGCTTTGTGTCATCTGCAAACTTGCTAAGGGTACCCTCAATGCCCTCATCCAGGTCATTGATGAAGACATTAAGCAGGACTGGACCTAGCACTGAGCCCTGGGGAACCCCACTTGTCACTGGCCTCCAGCTGGACTTAACACCATTTACCACCACTCTCTGGGTCTGGCCATCCAGCCAGTTTTCTACCCAGGAGAGTGTGTGTCTGTCCAGGCCAGAGGTTGACAGTTTCCGTAGCAGAATGCTGTGAGAAACTGTGTCAAAGGTTTTACTGAAGTCCAGTTTACCTACCTGTAAACCTGAACTTATTACTGGTACAATATTGATCAATTTGAGAGTTTTTTTTTCGCTTTCCAATAGCAAAAGCCATGTGAGAAAAGACAGAAAACTGGAAAAAAAAGTGGAATCTAGTAATCCCTCTCCAAAGATCTGCCTTTCCTTCTTCCCTTCCTTATTATCAACAGTAGCAAGAATTGGGCTTCTTTCTGTCTTTTCCCACACTTCTACATTATTTATCCAAACATGTTATTGACCACAGAAGCTTCCTGAATCTCCCAGCATCATCAGTTTCTTTATAACCTCAAGTGTAGTTTGAAAATATGCGTAAAATAGATTCACTTATTCAACATAACCACTTACAAATATATCATTTTCTTCTGTTTTTATTGTTTTATGTCATTTGCTTTATATTTTTTCACCGATACTTATATTTGTTTTCCTTTTGCAGAATAAGCCCAGATTTTAACTCTGATTTTTTGTAACTCAGCTTGCATTTATAAACAAAGACACCAAACATTTAAATGCTGGAGGCTTCCAAATGCAGTAGATTGATAGCATCATAGAATCATAGAATCATAGAATCATTAGGTTGGAAAAGACCTTTTAGATCATCAACTCCAACCATACCTGTCCAAGGACAGAGTTTGCAGCAACACACAGAGCAACAAGCATGAGTGGAACGTAGTACCTGATGTGTGCACATTCTAGTAGAGGGGAGAAGAAAGAAAAAGAAGATTAAATAACCTTGAGCATTATATAAAAGCAAACAAATCATTCCAAACAAAAAGCAGTTTATCTAGATGAAAATCATGTGCAGTTGAGTCTCTGAGACCTCTGCATAGGTTCTGAACATGCAGTTTGGGATGGTTTTAGCCAAATAAAAGCTATGAAAGTAATCTTCGGGAATGAAATTAATTTCCCTTAATGTTTGATTTCTCTCTTCAAAAGATACGCATACTGAAAATGTGATTCATCTTACCATAAAGTAAACACTCAAAATACCAGAGTAGAGCTTTATATTAAGATTCTATTTTCTTTAACTATAACATGAGACAAAAGGAGACTAGCGTGAGTTTAAACTTTTGTGTTTCACCACAAGTGTCTCACCCTAGTGACAAAACAAATAATATTAACATCTACAAGGTTCTGAAGAAAATAGTTTTGAGAGTTAACACTGTGGTTACCAGTAATCATTGCCTCCATTATGAAGTATTTCTGGTTTGGGCCTTGTTAAGTATTGAGAATATTAAAGAAGACCTGACTACAAAATACTTACTTACATTGACTAAGTAGTAATAGCATCTTGACTTTCACTGGGCAAAATCAAGGAATCAATCAGAAATCAACGGAGGTAAAAAGTTCAGGAACTTGAATGAGAGATCATCCGAATTTACTGTGGGTCAAAGGTGAAAAAAAATTGACTCTCCTAACAAAAATACAATCTTAGAAAACCACTTCAGTATAAGAGGATACTAGTAATTTGATTTTAAAAAAAAAGAAGTTGAGGGGATATATGTAAAGGGATAGAGTAGTGTTATTTTTTTCTATGCTAAATGGACTGAATCACCTCTGGATGTGTAAATTTATCTTCTTTAATTTTCAGAAGATTAAAGTCAAGAAACAATCAGAACTAACATACACATACCAAAAGCAATTATCTAAAATGTATATTATTTCAGGGGATATTTCAAATGGCTGTTTGGTCGAACTTCAGTTTCGTCTCTCTGGTCAGTGAAGATTCTCACTTATTTACGTGTACACCTATGAAAATTGTTAAAACAACTGTACTTAGACTTTCCTTCCCCTTTTATCCTTTTTCTTTAGTATTCTTAGAATCATAGAATCACAAGGTTGGAAGAGACCCACTGGATCATCGAGTCCAACCATTCCTATCAAACACTAAACCATGTCCCTTTCAGCAACCATGTCAGCAACAAAAAAAAAAAAAAAAAAGAAAGGAAAAATAGCAAAAATTTACTGTAGGATCAAAGTCATGAGTAAAACACAAAATTAAAAATTTAAGACCTTTCGCATAAGCTTAAAGCAGCTACATGTATTAACATCATATATTATTTACCATACATTATTATCAAAAAAGTTTATATGACTGTTCCGCAGTAGTAGATAATACGTGGTTTTTAATAGAAATGCCTTATTTAATAGTGACTTTCATTTGAATCATTGATGTATTTATCATTTGCTTTCTGGTGGGAACAAGCTATAGAGTAAAGTAAGAGCAGATGTCCTTAGAGCTGCCGATGCATATTCCTTAAAGCTTCTGCTACTATTACTCTTCATTTACAGAGTAAATTAACCTCTCTGTATGAGTTAGTGACATGAAATTATTTGGCAGTGCTGCAACAAAAATGCTTTAAATCATAGAATCATAGAATAGTTTGGGTTGGAAGGGACCTTAAAGATCACCCTGTTCCAATCCCTCTGCCATGGGCAGGGACACCTCTCACCAGATCAGGCTGCTCAAGGCCCCATCAGTCTGGCCTTGAACACCTCCAGGAATGGGGCAGCCACAACTTCACTGGGCAACATGTTCCAGTGTCTCACCACTCTCATGGTGAAAAATTCTTCCTTATGTCTAATCTTAATCTGTCCCTCTCCAGTCTATACCCATTGCCCCTCATCCTATTACAGATGCCTTTGTAAACAGTCCCTCCCCAGCTTTCATGTACACCCTTTCAGGCACTTGAAGATTACTCCAAGGTCTCCTCAGAGCCTTTTCTTCTCCAGGCTGAACAACCCCAACTCTCTCAGCCTGTCCTTGTATGGGAGGTGCTCCAACCCCCTGATCATCCTTGTAGCCCTCATGTGGACCTGTTCCAACAGCTCTGTAGCCTTCTTATGTTGAGGATTCAAAGACTGGATACAGTATTCCAGATGAGGTCTCACAAGAGAGGAATCCCCTCCCTTGCCCTGCTGACCACTCTTCTTTTGATGAAGCCTAGGACATGGTTGCCCTTCTGCACTGCGAACACACATTGCTGGTTCCTGTTGAGCTTCTCATCAGCAGACCACAGGTGAGAGAGGACGAGGCTGAGTTGTGTGATAATTCCAGCAGGATGGGGGTCATGATGCAGAGTGGGGACAGAGCTGAAGGGCGTCACCAAGACAGGCTGCTGAGAAGGGCCCTGAGACATGACCCATAGCAGTCAGGGAGGAAATCCTATGTGAGGGCTCTGCAAGCCCTTTATCAGGCATGAACATGAAGATATGAAGAGCCACCTTGGTGTAGATGGAATCAGAGCTTACAGTTAGTGATTTAAGTAAGGAAAATTAAAACAAACGCCTTTGTCTTTAACCTGTGTACCTCTAGTAATAATTTTTCAGCTGAGTCACTTCTCCCACTTC
This sequence comes from Coccyzus lansbergi, assembly GCA_033558105.1. Lineage (NCBI taxonomy): Eukaryota > Metazoa > Chordata > Aves > Cuculiformes > Coccyzidae > Coccyzus > Coccyzus lansbergi. The sequence goes on along the minus strand of JAUMJK010000220.1, from coordinate 76,637 downwards.
AGAATAAACAGGGAAAAAACCCATATTTTTTTAATGCCACAAGAAGCATCTGGATAAATCTCGTAAACAGATATCTTATGTTGTTCTAGACAGACAAGAGAGTAGTTCTGATTAAATCCAGCTGCAGAAAACACCTCCACAAGCATCACTAAAATGAAAATAATTCCCTATTATTTTGTACACTATGTCTTCTACTTTGACGCAAAAGCATTTTATGACTCCCACGTAGTTATTCTGAACAGGATTTCTAAAGAAATATTTTGCTAGAGAGTTATGAAAATATAAAGTGAATATACCTTGTAATCAATACTTTAAAGTGGCATGTTTTGAATTCTTTTGCTCTAAAAATTCTTAGCACTCTGTAGGGTAACGTGCTAAGTTTTTGCCATTAGAAGTCTGTCGTATTTGTACTTACCTGACAGGATTTCTCAGGACTTGTTTCAGCCTGAACAGATTCTAGCTCATTTCAGCTATGATAGCAATTGTCTAGACAACTGTTCCTGCCTAAATTTGTTTTAGTTTAGCTTTCATTTCTAGCAACATTGAGTTCTTATTCTCTGCAGACAAAGGTGCAGTATGTGAAGTGCAAACATAGGTCCCAAAGTGTAACACAAAAGAAAAGGGGCTGGTGCTTAGGAAGTTGGTTTTCAGTGTAACAATTTCAAGGGGTTTTGTATTAAGTTTGACTATGATTTAATATTACTGCAAGTAGTGTAGTAATTTTGTCTGTCACACTGGTAAAAGGCCAAATATGTTAGATTGTCCTTCCAGTACCTGAAGGGAGTCTCTAGGAAAGCTGGGGAGGGACTTTTTACAAGGGCATGGAGTGACAGAATGAGGAGGGTGGCTTTAAATTAGAAGGGAGAAGTTTTAGATTAGCCATTAGGAAGAAATTCTTCATGATGAGGGTGATGATATCCTAGAACAGGTTGCCCAGGGAATTTATGGCCACCCCTTCCCTGCAGGTGCTGAAGGTCAGGTTGGGTGGGGCCTTCAGCAACCTGGTCTGGTGGGAGGTGCCCCTGCTCATGGCAGATGAGTTGGAACTGGATGACCTTTTAGGTCCCTTCCAACTCAACCATTCCCTTCCAACCATTCTATGATTCTATGATTCTATGATTCTATGATTTGATGTAGTAAGAAGCTGGTCCCCATGCACAGAGGAGCCCCAAGAGGAGTAGAGGGGATCCCAATAACACCCTGGCCTGACTTCTCTCATAGCACTGCAGGAACATGAATAACCTGCCAAAGGCTGCTGTGTGTGTACTGGGAATACATGGCCAGCTTTGCTACTGGTTGGACATGGAGGCATGGACCTCCAGCAAACTCACTTCCATCAGGGTTCTGAAGTTGATGCCTCCCCCAACAAAAAGCAATAACACAAATATAATTAGATCTCTATAGGAAATGTGATCCAGTTTTGCCCATAAAAATAAGTTGAGTAGAACTATCAGATTCTACCTAGATTCAGATTTACGAGTGTAGTGTCTCTTACCGTGGTGAACACAAAATATAGGAAATGTATTCAGCGTTATTGCTTGCCCCAGCTACTACTGCTCAAACTACTCAGTTGTATGTCAGCTCTGCATACAGTTTATTTTGATTACAGATTACATGATGCATTTAATGGCAAAGGATGATGTTTTATTGACCTGTTCGTGATGGAAGAAGGTAGTATTGACAAGTTTCAAAATTGAAAATCGCACTGATGTCAGCAGGACTAGACTGAAAAATACTCTCTCAAATAGAGATGGGAAAATAGTTTGGTTCTGAAAGCAGTGTTTGTAAGCTACCATTATGACACTAAGATATTAAAAAGAAGATGTGAGGAAGATCCCTCTTCATAATATCATTTTCAATAGGTCATAATGGCTTCAGCATTTTACCTCTGCTATGGCTCAATCCTCAGTCTACTCAAAAGAAAAACATGGAAAAGAGCCAAGGTGAAGAAATCTGTTGATCAATGCAGATGATTAGGCAAATTGTACAACAAGGGGTTCACCAGGATGAGGCAGAAAGAGACTAAGACTGAAAAATAAGTGTAATCCCTCAGGTAATATAAGTCAGGTTTAGCTTATGAAATAAAGCAGTTCTGTATTTTGCATAACATGCAAATACCTACATATGTTGTCCTTATTTAGTTCATTAATTCCCCTTCAGTAACAAACAAAGTTTTCTACATTCTTCATGCATTTGGCCATAATTTTTTTATTGTTTATTTGTTTATTTCTAAAGGAGAATATAGTTTCATTTAAATAGCTCATGGCACCAGTATATCCAGTGACAAGACATGAGGAAATGGAATGAAGCTGCATCAAGGAAAGTTCAGATTAGACTTCAGAAAGAGGTTCTTCACTAAGAGAACGGTTATTCGCTGGAATACACTTTTCAGAGATCAACTCTGTCAGAGTTCAGAGACTGTCTGGAGAACACTCTAGTCATTTCATTTAGTTTTAGGTAGTCCTGCAAGAAGCAGGGAATTAGACTTAATGATCCTGTAGGTCCATTCCAGCTTTGGACTCTGATTCTAAAATGAAAGAAGCTGAATTCATCAGTTCTCAAAAATTCAAAAGTTCTGATGGGCTAACATTGTGTGGACAGAGCTCAAACTGTGCTGGTGTTGTCTGTTCTCTTGGTGACTATATAGACCAGCTAATGACCACAATAGATTCTTCATCACTGGCTCTGTCTCATTCATTAGAAATATTATCGTGTATCCACTTCTGATCTGGACATCATCAGAGTCTTGGTCAACTTGGCATTTCATATATTTAGTATAAACTATCACAGAACCATGGTCTGTGAATCAAATATATTTTATTGCTCTTTTTCCGTGTTATCCATTGAAGAGAAATATCAGATAATTCAACACTTCTAGTCAAACTCTTCTCATAAGGAAAATGCATAGAACTCAAAATGCTGTGTCTGTGGTGTGTGGAACACACCCCACCAATCCAACTAACTTTATGTCCAGAAGGTAATTTCAAAGCCACTGGATTTTTGCCCCAGATCCACAGAGAATTATTATAAACCAATTCATTCTTTAACCAGAATAATATGTCTCTCTCCAAAGAAGGAACTTATTAAAGGAGGTCAATCATTTCTGCTTGCAAGATACATCACCTCTTTTCTTAAGCTCAAATCAAAATTAGATGGATGATGCCTCAATTTCATAACTTCGCATGAACCATGTTTTGATGGATGCAAGCAAAAGAAATTACACTATCTTGGAACAGATTACATAGACATACAAAGTATTCTCTGTTAATAAATAAGCAATTACTCCAGTGTGCTGCCTCTGCCATTTTTGTCTTATAGCTAAGTTTTACTCTTCATCCTGTAGTTCTGTGGCACAAAATTGTTTGATTATGTCTGCTATATACTTAGCTTATTTTCTTCATTTCCCGTAACACTCTACAAGCATTTCATCTGATTTACTGAAACAATTTTTTATCCAAGTGCATGTAGTTCTCTGGGTTCATATTTTATCTTACAGCCCCAAAGATTCTCTTGTGACTTCCTTCACTGAATAACTCTGTTTTGCAACAATACACTTTAAGAAATTAATTCCTCATGTTCCATGTGTTATAACCTGTCCACTTCCAGGTGGCTTGGGGATAAGACTGTAACTAAGAAGTGTTCGGTAGTCCCAGCATGTATGTATTACACCTCCTTACCTGCAGGGTGTTTTCTACTGGGTGATACTTTAATTCTGTACCCTTTGAAACTGAGTGATGTGATAGATTTCAAGGTATCATTAGGGATGCCTAATGAGATGCATAATTCCTGTCATCTATGTGACAGCAGCGCCCAGGGGATCCAATCAGAGTGGGAGTCCTGCTTGATTCGATGATGTCCAAGTGCAGATGCTGCTACAGAATTCACCTATAAGCACATTAATAGGCAATGGTCTTTCAATGCTAATTCAATCTCCATTAATCTTCATGCAAGCCTTAGCAAGTATTATTTCCTGTTACATGATACACCATAGCCTACTGTGTTTGTTCTTTGGCTGGGTGCAGGAAGGCCCTCCAGGTCTTTGCTATTTACTTCATACCATCTGAAGCAAGAACATCTGACACAGCATATAAGAAAAGATACATTGCACTTGAGATCTGAAAGAAAATTAAATCCGTGCAAGCTGCTTGATGGAAAACTCATGATTCAAAGTGAGGAAGCAGACTAGTCAACTGGACTGTTCTCGACAAGTACTACACCCACACAGTCAATCTGGGATGTTCCAAGGGAAAAACTCAAGAGTCGTTTATGATGATCTCCAGTATCAGACATAACTAAAATTACCATTGAGCAGGATGGAGCAGAGTCATTTTCTCAGACCTCAACAGAAAAATTATTTGAGCTTGAATGAGTTCAGTAGTAAAAATGGGACCACAGTGCCCTGGTGCCAGGTGGTTTCCCTAAACCTCAGCTCCAGTGTCACTCTCTTGTTGATGACTTGATACAGTTGTTTACATGATTCTATGTTGTATGATTCCATATAAGAACAACTTCAGTGGAGTGGCCCAAGAAAATGCTTTTGAGAAACTCCTTAATCCAGTGATGTCAGCCCTCTCTAGAAAGTAGGCGGCAGGTATTTTTATCTCTTAGGAAAAGAAGCATGTTGAACCTGGATGTCTAATATTCTGCATAAGTCATCAAACAAAAATCAACTGAGACAAATGGCTCTGCCTTCAAGTGACTGACTCGCTTAGACCACAGCTACCATGTAAGGTGATGAGACAATTAGAGCTAAGAAGATGTAGTTCAGCTGCTGTGCTTCATATTGTGCTGCAAGTTAGTTGTGCATCTGTCCTTTTATGCAGTTATGGCTATGCTCATCCTCAGAAATGTCAGGTGCCTTGATGACTTGAAGAATCAGATGGTGGTTTTGCAAACATGCAACTAGTCCAGTGAAAAAGACCTTTATCTGTAGAAGTGGCACTTAAATGTAGTCCCAAGTAGTTAAGAAATGTAACAAATTTTGACATTTTTGTGTTACAAGGGCATGTAGTAATAGGATGAGGGGGAATGGCTATAAGTTAGAGGAGAGGAAATTTAGACTAGATATTAGGAAGAATTTCTTCACGATGAGGGTGGTGAGACATGGGTACAGGTTGCCCAGGGAAGTTATGGCTGCCAACTCCCTGGAAATGTTAAAGGCCAGATTGGGTTGGACTTAATGATCCAGTGGGTCTTTTCCAACCTAGTGATTCTATGATTCTATGACATTCATGTGGAGTGGCAACAGCAAGTTTTTGAGGAAGATACGTAATTTCCAACACCAAGTGTCAGAAAATTCCTCCTTTTGTTGAGACAGGGAATGCAGGATCTGGTTAACCAGCTCATGGAAAATGTTTATTGTTTACATAAAACTAAGTCGTCCTTCTTCCTCTGAAACTTCAAACAGGAAGAGTTCAGCGTGACTTTGAATACAGCCCTGAGAGAATAAACAGGAGGACTTGGAAACCTTTTCTCTCTGACTTTGCACATGAGCTTGCTATTTTCTTAGCAAATGATCCAGCATAGATGTTACTTTATAAAAAAAAACCCAACAAAGCTCAGTTACCAAGTACAGTTAATATGAAAGTTTGAAGATACACTGTCAAATCATGCTATTTAATGTGTCCTGTAAGAAAGTCAGGACACTTAAACATCTTCCCTGCTTCTAAGCAAAGGGATTTGGCAGCAATTCCCAGCTCGCAGGTTGCTGGCTATGCTTCAGCTCCCTCTGAGAGTAAAATCAGGCACAAACTATCTCCCCTACAGAAAGGAAATGCAGCAGGAAAGAACCATCTACAGGGTTTGCCTGTTGCAGCTGACTGTATGAGTGGGCTGCATTACAGCATCAACATGCCCTGCAGTCTGGAGGCAGAATGAGATAATACCCTGTCTTTCTCATCTACCCTGCCCATCTCTCCCTTCCTCCCCTTCTCTGCTCTCTGCCAGGTACTTCTCATGGTCATTCTTCTCTTTGTCTTTGTTATTCTGCTTAGCGGCTTTTCCATCCAACAGTATATCACCTAGGCATGAGGGCAACAAATTAAACAGTGGATGGGTTCTGATTCCTTCTGGTTGGCACTCTGCTCATGGATAACTGTGGTTATACCTGCCAGCTCACTATGTGTTACACCTACCTGCAGCATAACCTCTGTGGAGGAGTTATTGACTCATACCAGGTTGGAATGATGAAAACTGCTTTCACTTAGTCCATAAGAAATAGCATATAGTATTTAGCAATATAGCAAAAAAAAAAAAAAAAAAAGCAATAGTATTTAGAAGACTGGTAGACAAGATGCTCAGGGACATGCTTTAGTGGCATATAGGAATGGTTGGACTCGATGATCCAAGAGGTCTTTTCCAACCTGGTGAATCTATGAATCTACGATGTCTGTGCCAAACCAGAGAGTGCTTTACCTTGAGTTGCTTGGCCCCTAAAACCTGCCTCTGTTTCTGCCCCAATATTTCAGAAGAAGCAAGAGTCCCATCTGGTCACTCTCAGTGTGAGTCATTAATGATACAGGATTCGTTACATCATATAAGCTTGTAGCTTCTGTCTTGACAATGTAGACATACAGTTCATTGTTGTTTAGTCATTAATCGCAGAGGAAGTGGGGTTAATTATGACACTGATATTTTTTAAAATAGATGTTTTCCATCTGCACTATTTTCGGTAACAAACTGCTTTGCTGGAAATATCAAGTAATGTTTTGGTTATATCATCTCACCAAAATTTACCCTACTCATTCCAAACCTAAACACATCTGTGCCACCTACGCATCTGTGGTTGTGGTAAGGTGTGGGGAGTGTGATTGAATTACAACTCCGTAATCTTATAGCCTGATCTACAAAGATGGGTGATTTTATCTGTTTATCTGTTGCCACATGAGATCAGACCTGTGGGTCTTGCATATTCATCACATTTGGCTTGACATTTCTTGCTCTTGGAATTTTTGCTTTTACGTATCCTCCCTTTTAAAGATAACATCACTGGAAGAGTTTACTGAGAGTGACAACCTTGCCCCTTTTCTGGTTACTACTGTTTGTTCCTATCCTGCCCCCCAAAGTTTGCATTCCACACATTCATTTAAGTTCTAGTCATAAAGTAACATGTTTTCCTAAATCCTTTACTTCTGAGAAGTACATTTTTAGTTCTGATTCCTTTTTCTTCTGGGTTTTTATAGAACTTATTCTCTCAAACCTGGCATCACAACATTAGAATCATAGAATCATAGAATCATAGAATCACCAGGTTGGAAGAGACCCATCGGTTCATCGAGTCCAACCATTCCTATCAAACACTAAACCATGTCCCTCAGGACCTCATCTACCCGTCCCTTAAACACCTCCAGGGAAGGTGAATCAACCACCTCCCTGGGCAGCCTATTCCAATGCCCAATGACACTTTTCGTGAAAAACTTCCTCCTAATCTCTAGCCATTGTCACAGTAAACTGAGCAGTAAGTTACTCTGTAGTAAGACGCATCAGAGGAAGTAAAATAAGACAGTTTCACACATCCTTCCGTTTTTGGCTAATGCTATTATACTACCTATTCCTTGTCCTGAGTGGTTTCATTATAACAGAATAGCTGGGATTTTTTTGTGGTTCAGTATTGGCAGTTAGTATCAATGTGTATTGAGCTTGTAAATGCCTAACATTTAATATAATCATAGAAGAGATGGGGTTAGAAGGAATCTTAAAGACCATCTAGTTCCAACCACTCTGAAATGGGCAGGGACACATCCCACTAGATCAGGCTGCTCAAGTTCCCATCCACCCTGGCCTTGAACACCTCCAGGAATGGGGCAACCTCAACCTCCTTGTGCAACTTGTTCCAGTGCCTCACTACTCTCATAGTGAAGAAACTCTTCCTTATGTCTAGTCTAAATCTGTCCCTCTCCAGTTTATAACCATTGCACCTCTTCCCATCACTCCAAGCCTTTGTAAACAGTCCTTCCACAGCTTTATTGTACCCCCTTTCAGGTACTGGAAGGTCGCTATAAAAGCCTTCTGGAGCCTTCTGTTCTTGAGGCTTAAAAAAGCCCAACTCTCTCAGCCTGTCCTCGTATGGCAGGTGCTCCAGCCCTTGGATCATCTTTGTAGCCCTCCTCTGGACCCATTCCGACAGCTCCGTATCCTTCTGTTGAGGATTCCAGAACCGGCCACAATACTCTAGATGAGGTCTCACAAGAGAGGAATAGAGGACAGAATCCCTTCCAGAGACACAGAGACACAGAGAGAATGGTAAACTGTAGTAACAAATCACTGAAGTCAATGATGACCTTGGCTCCTGCTTAACTGTCTTTAATTCTGGAGGAATTCTTACATTTGTATTCCTTTGGCTTGTCTTGCCTTATTAGATGGTGTTTCTGATAGCAGATGTTAAAATAAACATCTTACAATATAGCCGCCATTTATAAAAATTAACGTTATAATGTATAGATAAAGAGATTGATGATAATTCTAGGAACATAATGACTTGTTTCAGTCTGACCTGAGTATCATGTCTAGATCTGGTCAAACAGACTTACGAAACAAATAGCAAGAATAAGAGAGGATGAAAGAGAGAGAATTAATTCTCTGTCAGGGGAATTAAAAAATATTGCTCACATCAAAGGGCAAAAAGCGTAATCTCAGTTTTAAAGTTAAAACAAACAAGAGATCTGTTATAGATATGTGAACAATTTGCAGAAAGTAGATGCTCTTATTTATTCTGTTTCTTGATATGAGAACAATGACACATTCAGTGAACCAGGACAAGTTTAAAAATAAATAATAGGAAAGTACAACAAAAAAAATCTGTGGAGTATACTATATTATTTTAAATCTGAGATTCAAGTGAGAATGTGGATGTTAAGAATGCTTGTATCTATGCAAGAAAAAACTAAAGAGACAATGAGTTAAAATTCAGCAGCTCTGGCAATATTCCATAGCAGGATTTTGTTTACTTCTCAATTCCATTAAGGATAGATAGGAATTTTATGCAACTGTAATCACTACATCAAAGGAGAAACTTCACGTTTTAAAGATGTGTCAATATGACACTAGTCATTCCTTGAAAAATCCCATGCAGGGTCCTGTAAATGGAGAGAGAGGAATCATGCAAATTGAAATTTCCGGTGTTTATTTAAGGCTGCATGCATAGTACCCATTTGTTAGAGCCTGAACTCTGAAGATGCATTTTTCCTCTGGAGCTGATGCTTGTGCAACCTCACCAGCGAGAGTGAGCCCACATCCGATATTTACTTTGTGCATCAAGTGACTCAGTTTCACAGCCTTTAACTCATACTCTAAGTCTCATGAGCGTAATGCAGAAAATTCCCAAATGCAGAACTACGAGCTGTATGCTTGGCATCAAGCTGAAGGCTGCCAAAAAGCTTCTTCTGTCATTTGGTGGAAACCCTCAAATGGTATCAGATCCTGATCCTCTTTCAAAACAGTGAACATATATTGTTATCAACTTCTCTCAAGTTATTATTGAATGTAAGACAACTTGTATGGGAGGAATAAGTTTCCCAAGTCAAGTCTGCAAAACAATTGTTAACGTGGCAATTACATCTTGAACCAAAGCCAAGTGAAGTCAATATTGAGATTTCCGGTTTGTCTAGATTTTCGTTGAGACCCTAGCAGGTCCTCTTATTGATTACTTCCTAGTTCTTACATTTTAGATACTCATCATATGCAATACAAAGTAAGTTATTGGAAATAACTGGCGTTATCATCACTTGTATTACCTTTTGTACTGTATCTTGAGTCTCCTGCTATAGCTCTATGTTTCCTGTTTTACTACTGGTTTCTGTCACTGTAGATGGAGCAGAGTGCATTTTATTCACAAGAAAGGCTGAGATCCCATTATTTCCTTGTGGCTGAAGTTTATTTACACCAGGATTTCCAACAGAATTTTAGACAGGGCACTTCTACGTCACTTGCAGCTTTGTTTAATTTTTGCATCTCTTAATTCAGAACTGACCTTCATGGAAAATCTATTCTCACACACAAGCCCATTTTTGGATCGATGATCATATTGGACATTCTTTGCCTTTTTTTGGAGCAGAACCTCCGTATTAGAACTACAAAAACGTTCCCAAGGCATTTTACGATAAAATACCTCTACTAAATTATTAGTGCAACACACTTAAATTTTCCATGAGGCAAGTATTTCAGAGACCTCCTGGAAATTACAGCTGGATAGCTGAACTATCACCAAAGCCTCAGATATGGACTGCTTTGTGACATAAACCAATCTTTTGTCTAGGCCCTGTCAGAATTGTAAGAAATTATTTCCATTATGGCTTTTGTCTCCAAAGTCTAATCTAATAGACTGAAATTAACAGATCAAAATACGTGGCTAGAAGAGTGTGCATTTTGCAGGTTTAGCAAGTTTGCAGATGACACTAAGCTGGGTGGAAGTGTCGATCTGCTGGAGGGTAAGGAGGCTCTACAAAGGGATCTGAACAGGCTGGACCGCTTGGCTGAGTCCAGTGGCATGAGGTTTAACAAGGCCAAATGTCGGGTCCTGCATTTGGGGCACAACAACCCTATGCAGAGCTACAGACTGGGAGAAGTCTGGCTGGAAAGCTGCCTGGAAGAGAGGGGTCTGGGGGTGTTGGTCGACAGTCGACTGAACATGAGTCAGCAGTGTGCCCAGGTGGCCAAGAAGGCCAATGGCATCCTGGCTTGGATCAGAAATGGCGTGACCAGCAGGTCCAGGGAGGTGATTCTCCCTCTGTACTCCGCACTGGTGAGGCTGCTCCTTGAATCCTGTGTTCAGTTGTGGGCCCCTCACCACAAGAAGGATGTTGAGGCTCTGGAGCGAGTCCAGAGAAGAGCCACGAAGCTGGTGAAGGGGTTGGAGAACAGGTCTTAGGAGGAACGTCTGAGAGAGCTGAGGGTGTTTATCCTGGAGAAGAGGAGGCTGAGAGGAGACTTCATTGCTCTCTCCAACTACCTGAAAGGAGGTTGTAGAGAGGAGGGAGCTGGGCTCTTCTCCCAAGTGCCAGGGGACATGACAAGAGGGAATGGCCTCAAGATCTGCCAGGGGAGATTTAGGCTAGACATTAGGAGGAAGTTTTTCATAGAAAGAGTCACTGGGCGTTGGAATAGGCTGTCCAGGGAGGTGGTTGATTCACCTTCCCTGGAGGTGCTTAAGGGACAGGTAGATGAGGTCCTGAGGGACATGGTTTAGTGTTTGATAGGAATGGTTGGACTCAATGATCTGGTGGGTCTCTTCCAACCTGGTGATTCTATGATTCTATGATTTCACCAAAGAGGGTATGCATTTTACCAAGCCTAATTATTCTGAATGCCTGGCCACTTCCTCACTATCCTGGTGACTGACTTCATCAGGCTGTCCCCTGTTGAAGGTGCACTTCATGGCACTATAGGCATTTTCTGATTGTCCTAGGGTAAAGCAAAATGACCTCTTATGCCATGGGTCTTTGCACCAAATTTTTATGGTATTTATCTTACCCTAATTTCTCTGCACTATTGATGTCTTTTAGCCTCATCATGCAGCTTTGGATGATTTACTTGCTTTTATCCAACTGTGTGCTACAGCAAAAGAACACATAATTTGGACGTCATTTATTATTATGGCAGTAGGAAACCTGATTTCTGCTGTCTGGAAAGATTTTTCTTAGAGGTAGATGCTCCCTCATCCATTTTCTGTGAGGAAGATGGGAGCAGAGTGTAGTCTTCATAGCACAGTGCGTGGGAGATATCAATACATGAGAGGATAAGTAAAATGAGTGCTAGAAATCTGCCTGAGCAGCAGGCGTACAAACTGCATTATGTAATGGAAAGGCTGTGACTAAAAAGGATGTGTCAACCACATGAAGACTGTATTAGGTAGGAAAGAGGAAGATCCCAGGCCAGACAGTCTCCGTGGGCTTTCCACCTCCTGCAATCTGTCAGTGAGAGCTGCTGAGGTTTTCTCTGAAAATATTGTTTTTCATTAGAAACAGCAGAACCGTCTACACCAAAAATTGGTGTGGACTCACAGTGTGAGTAGACACTCACTTTGTACAAAACCCCCCAAAGCATAATTGACAGAAGAGCCTGTTCCTACATCCCAAATGAGCTTTCTTACTAGTGGATAGTCAGTCTTACCAAAGAGAACTGTTTCAATACATTTGTGTAAAGAGGTAACATCTTCAGAAGGACAAATGGAAAGAAACTCACAACGATATAAGTGAATGTGAAATTCATTCATCTAGAATAATGAAGATGGAAGTCTAGACCCTCATTTAAAGCAGCCTTCCCCACTAATTATGCTAATTGACCACTAGGTTGCAGGCTATCCCAGAGGACAAATATTTTTCCACTAGCATTTCCAAAAGTTCTCGTTTCTTTCTATTACAAACAGTAAAGATGCTTGAGAGTCTCAAAATTATTTTCAGGATGGGAAAATCAATTTCTGCCTCGCTCAAAATACTCACTACTCTTACTGGTCTGGGCACTATTAGGGATTCAAAGATTAAGACCATACTCATCATCTGTAAAATATTCAACAGCCTGGAAATACTAACTCAGAATGAGCTGTGAAAGTCTTAGAAGTTGTCCTGAGTTCTTCCAAGCAGATGTGGTTGCATATTTCATATTTCAGACACTTTTGGTTCTATTTGTACTGTCTTATCTGGGTTCTTTGTAACTGATATTTTTCTTCGGTTTTACTGCAGTGCTGTTTTTTAAGAAGTAAAGTTGTATCCTAAAATACACACATGATCCCAAGGAGCTGGAACGTGTCTGTGTAATATTCCAATCAATTAAGGTGGTTGCAGTGTTGCTAGGACTATCCATACAGTAGGTTCTTTTAAGAGTATTGTATTAATGCTGAGAAGATGACTATCGATAGGATGAAAAATTAGTAACCCAGTGAATATATTGAGAAGTTTCCTGCACATTTTAATACCCTAACTTGTTACTCAGGCATCTGAAATTCAACAGAATCTAATAATTGAATTCTACTTATTAGTGTTGGGTTTTGTTCTATCTTTACTAAACGAAATTACTACAATTAGCTACAGGTCCCTCACCCGTTGTATAGTTTTTGTTTCTGTGCATCTCCTCTGAGGAGAAAAGCTGTTACTGCCATCTAGTGTTCTCAGGGCAGGTTTCTGGAGATAACGCTGAGAAAAAACTTGTTTTCATGCTAAGATTGAATCTCTTCTCCATTCTCTCAGTTAGTACTAAATCCAATTTAGCTCACAGTAGCTCTAACAGTCTTTGCTACCTTTCCAGTATATTAATGAATTTAGAGGACAGTTGTCCTATTTCTCTCTTTGGAAAGTTCAAATGATGCTTGCTCACTTCCTTCTCTCCTGTCTGCATCCTCTAAGTCCTACTTGTTTGGAATCATGTAACCAGTGTGTAACTAGTCCTGAAGAGCTTATACCAGATTCCTCCTCTTACCCTTTCTCCACCTCCAAATGATCAGTCTTAGCAGAGATCAAAATGGATATTAAATGCAAATTAAATGCACTACTAGGTGGATTTTTGTAGTAGCACATGAGAACAAGCAGCCTGATAGGGAGTTATTAATTATCACAGAATCACAGAATCACAGAACAACCAAGTTGGAAGGGACCCATCGGATCATCAAGTCCAATGATTCCTATCTAACACTAAACCAAGTCCCTCAAGACCTCATCCACCCGTGCCTTAAACACCTCCAGGGAAGGGGAATCAACCACCTCCCTGGGCAGCCTATTCCAATGCCCAATGACGCTCTGCGTGAAAAACCTCCTCCTAATCTCCAGCCTAAATCTCCCCTGGCGGAGCTTGAGGCCATTCCCTCTTGTCCTGTCCCCTGTCACTTGGGAGAAGAGCCCAGCTCCCTCCTCTCTACAACCTCCTTTCAGGGAGTTGTAGAGAGTAATGAGGTCTCCTCTCAGCCTCGTCTTCTCCAGGATAAACAACCCCAACTCTCTCAGCCATTCCTCACAGGACCTGTTCTCCAGCCCCTTTACCAGCCTCATTGCTCTTCTCTGGACTTGCTCCAGAGCCTCAACATCCTTCTTGTGCTGAGGGGCCCAGAACTGGACACAGGATTCAAGGAGCGGCCTCACCAGTGCTGAATACAGAGGGAGAATCACCTCCCTGGACCTGCTGGTCACACCGTTTCTGATACAAGCCAGGATACCATTGGCCTTCTTGGCCACCTGGGCACCACCACTGCTGGCTCATGTTCAGTCGGCTGTCGACCAACACGCCCAGGTCCCTCTCCTCCTGGCAGTTTTCCAGCCAGGATTCTCCCAGCCTGTAGTTCTGCATAGGGTTGTTGTGCCCCAAGTGCAGGACCTGGTATTTGGCCGTGTTAAACCTCATGCCGTTGGACACTGCCCAGAGGTCCAACCTGTTTAGATCCCTTTGCAGAGCCTCCCTACCCTCCAGCAGATCGACACTTGCACACAGCTTTGTGTCATCTGCAAACTTGCTAAGGGTACCCTCAATGCCTTCATCCAGGTCATTGATGAAGACATTGAACAGGACTGGACCTAGCACTGAGCCCTGAGGAACCCTGCTTGTCACTGGCCTCCAGCTGGACTTAACACCATTTACCACCACTCTCTGGACCCGGCCATCCAGCCAGTTTTATACTCAGGAGAGGACAGGATCATTATGTTCTTATAACATCCTGGGACACAGCTGTCTCAACCTTTTGTGGTCCTTTCCTCACTCACGATATCTCAGGGAGAGCACTCAATTCAGTCTCTTTCTCAAGAAAATGACTTGTTTCTTTTCAATACTTGAAAGTCTTGGGAAATATTCTATATGGGTCCCCAGCAGGGACTCACATGATGTTATTCTTATGAGATGGCAGCAGGTTCCAGGACATGGGATCCTGCAAAGAGTTTTTCTTTCTGGTTGACAGCAGCATCAGGGCCCTTTGGCTCTGACCTCAGCCTTCCACTTCTGCAACACAACCATTTTTTTTCCCCTTATTCTCTTAACAAAATGCCAGGAACTGACAGCCTGGTACTTTTCTCAGCTGAGGTAGAGCTAACCGCAGATGCAAACACATGAGCTGGCGCCATGTTTGGACTTGTGCCGAAGGCTGCTTCCAGTCAGCCGAGCGGCAAACAGGATTCTGACTGTTTGGGCTGGGGAACAGCTGGATATGATCATACTGAAGCCTCTTGAACAACCCGCTTCCTATGCGATATCTTTTTCTCCTGCCAAAAATTCAACATTAACAGAAATTTGCATAGACATGAAAGACGTTCGTTGATGTCTCCTTGCTTCCCTGTGCACCTTAGCATTCCCTGCTCTAGCGAGGGTCAGACCTGTGAAATTCAGAGCACTCAGATTTAATAACTAGTCCTTATGGAAGGCTTTATTATGGATGGGGCCTTGGGCAGCCTGATCTAGAGGGAGGTTTCCCTGCCCATGGAGTGGGGTTTGGATCTGGACGTTCGTTAAGGTCCCTTCCAACATAAAATGTTCTATGATTCTATGATGTAGACACAATTTCATAGAATCATAGAATCATAGAATCATAGAATAACCAGGTTGGAAGAGACCCACCTATTAAACACTAAACTATGTCCCTTAGCATCACGTCCACCCATGCCTTAAACACCTCAAGGGAAGGTGAATCAACCACCTCCCTGGGCAGCCTATTCTAGTGCCCAGTGACCCTTTCTGTGAAAATTTTTTTCCTAATATCCAGTCTGAACATCCCCTGGCAGAGTTTGAGGCCATTCCCTCTTGTCCTGTCCCCTGTCACTTGGGAGAAGAGGCCAGCTTCCTTCTCTCCACAACCTCCTTTCAGGGAGTTGTAGAGAGCAATAAGGTCTCTCCTCAGCCTTCTCTTCTCCAGGATAAACAACCCCAACTCTCTCAGCCGCTTCTCATAGGGTCTGTTCTCCAGCCCCTTTACCAGCCTCATTGCTCTTCTCTGGACTTGCTCCAGAGCCTCAACATCCTTCTTGTGGTGAGGGACCCAGAAATGAACACAGGATTCCAGGAGCGACCTCACCAGTGCTGAGTACAGAGGAAGAATAACCTCCCTGGACCTGCTGGTCACACCATTTCTGATCCAAGCCAGGATGCCATTGGCCTTTTCTTGACAACCTGGGCCACTGCTGGCTCGTGTTCAGGTGTCCCTCTCCTCCAGGCAGCTTTCCAGCCAGACTTCTCCGAGTCTGCAGCTCCGCATAGTGTTGTTGTGCCCCAAAAACAAACACTGAGTGTTTCCGCCCGGTTTCGAACCGGGGACCTTTCGCGTGTGAGGCGAACGTGATAACCACTACACTACGGAAACTGTGTTTAGCCTTTATAATTAGAACACTGACAGCTACAGTTACGTTTCCAGACGATTATTTCCCTGCAGAATGTGTACTTAGAGGTGATGAGACTCAATCAGAATGGGTTTAGGATAGGCAGGTCCTCCTTCAATGACCTTTTCTCTTTCTTTGAGGAGGCTGAGAGGAGACCTCATTGCTCTCTACAACTACCTGAAAGGAGGTTGTGGAGAGGAGGGAGCTGGGCTCTTCTCCCAAGTGACAGGGGACAGGACAAGAGGGAATGGCCTCAAGCTCCGCCAGGGGAGATTTAGGTTGCACATCAGGAGGAAGTTTTTCACACAAAGGGTGATTGGGTATTGGACCAGGCTGCCCAGGGAGGTGTTTGATTCACCTTCCCTGGAGGTGTTTAAGGCACTAGTGGACAAGGTGCTGAGGGACATGGTTTAGTGTTTGATAGGAATGGTTGGACTTGATGATCCGGCATGTCTCTTCCAACCTGGCGATTCTATGATTCTATGTCAAGGTGACCCACCTAGTGGATGATCTACTTGAGACAAGGCAAGCAAAACAGGTGGATCTGGACAGACTGCATTGATGGGCCAAGGTGAACTATATGGGGTTCAACAAGGCTTGGTGTGGGGTCCTGCACTTGGGCAACAACAACCACATGCAACACAAAGGGATAAATGGTTGGAAATCTGCCAAGTGGAAAAAAAACTAGGGGTGCTAGTTGGTTACTGGGTGAATATGAACCAGCAGTGTGCTCAGGTGGCCTAGAAGGTCAACAGCATCCTGTCTTAGATCAGAAATGGCATGGCCAGCAGGTTGTAGTAAGTTGGGTGTTGGTCTCTTCTCCCAGGTAAGAAGCGATAGGATGTGAGAAAACGGCCTCAAGTTGTGCCAGGGAAGGTTTAAGCCAGATATTGGGAAATATTCCTTCACTGAAAGGGTTGTGAAGCACTGGCAGAGGCTGTCCAGGGAAGAAGTTGAGTCACTGCTCCTGGAGACGTTTAAAAGATGTGTAGATATGGTGCTTTGGGACATGGTTTAGTGGCAGAGTTGGCAGTGTCAGATTTATAGCTGGACTTGATGATCTTCAAGGTCTTTTCCAACCTAATTAAGTGATTCAATGATTCTGCATAATTAAGCTAAACTGTAACCCGATATCAAGAATTACTTTTTTCAAGTACACTATGACTGTTAAAAAAAGATTTTTGTATACGAATAAACAATTTTTTTTTTAAAATTACGATGCACAGGGAATTGTACTGACTTTTTTTCCCCTGACAGTTTTATCACTATTCATTCATTCACAGTTTTACAGTCAGAAGAGACCACTAAATCTGTTAAGTTAACTGGGCTGGTCTTCTGTGTCATGGAAGTTAGAGAATTAATCTCACCTTGCCCAGTGGTGGGTAAACCTGGCATTTTATTCCTGTTAAAAGTTATTCATTGTTGATGGGCTTTGCTTGGCAGGTCTGGCTAATTGATTAACTAGAAGTTAGTTTTGAGCAGGCTGAACAGAACAGTGCAGGTTCAATGAGTCGTTAATGTTTAAAGTTCAAGTAATTGTGGAACTGCATTTCACTGTATTTCTTAATAATTTCTCATACTTTCCATAATGATAAGGACTAATTCCAAATGAGTTCTTATTCTGCAGGCTTGAGTATTTTTTGCTTTATCCTCTCTTTCTGTCTTTCTCTCATTATATCTTTTCTATAAAATACATTTTCCCAAAACGAAAAAGAAAAGTAGAACAGATTTTTAATAGATGTGAACATTTTAATGAATTAAATGCCCAAGTTAGGGTTCTTGATTTCTTTTATCTGGTAGCTCTCTTGCTTTTATGACATGCAACACAGGAAATTTTAAGTGGTTTCACAACATCATTTTATTCCTCTAGTTTAGTTAACATAATTTTTTTAACTGAAAAATAATCACAGTCCTGCAGCATTTGCATTGATTGATTAAAAAAACCCAACAAAATCTTACATGATACTGACACAGCTGATATAGATATTAAAAAAATGACTAATGTGAAGAAAAGGTATTATTTTGAATTATTTTTATTTGAATGTTCAGGTTCTCTCTGGTACAACTAGGCAAAATCTCTAAAAATGTCACTTAAACTAATTCAGTTTCCATATACCAGCTGAAAACATGGACTGTGTTACCAGATGTAGCTTTATGGAAGGTTTCAACCTGTGTGATTCTCTTGCTGTTGCTACTTCTTTCTGGTTTCCCCAATGTCATACAGGCTAAGCATTTCTGCAGGGAATGCTCTTCCCTTCTCTTGCCTTTTTTATCTGCTTTGGAATGACAACTTGCTACTTCTATGGCTTCTGCATATTAAAATGATGACAGGGCATCTTTTTCCAGTGGGACAATCCCATTTCAATTGGGATACATTCAAATACCTTTGAACTCTCTAGTTTCAGTGTTATAGCAGGTGTTATCCTGCTCAGGGAGTCACCGTGAAGTCCTGACTTATTCATCACACACCTGAATCCCTGGTACATTAGCAGGAAATGTACAAGGAGCTGAAGGATTAGTTTAAAAAAATAACTCTCCTGCATATATCAGCTCTATTTCTTGGGGCGTGCAAGGAGATCCTTGAAAGTTGTTAGACATACTCAGTTTACTGGGAATTCCTAGTGTTCACGATCATGTAGGCTGCACCCAGCACAAACTTTAAATGGTGCAATACCCAGTGAAATGCTAACAATTTCTCTTCCTCTTTCCTATTAAGTTAATTCAGTTCCAGACTGACGTACAGCTATATTGTTCCATATATACAGTAGACACTTGGTGGTTGGTGGTTGCCGCTTGTTTACAGAACCTTGCTGCCGTCTAATAAATCTCTATGCCCATCATTATTTCCATGTACTATAAGCTGCTCTGCAGCCTATGACATGGCACTCAACTGTAATTAGCACCAAAACATGGAATTAGTATGCAGGACACGGACGATTCTTTTGCTCCAGATGCTGTATTCAAATTGCAATGGTCCATTGAAGAAGTAGAGATAACCTAAGGAAAAGGAAAGTTAAAGTGAATTAACCCTAAGGAAACTGTGTTATCACATTCAAATTAGCCTTCAAATACATATTACTTTTTATTCTTCGTTTTTTAAATGAAAATTTAAAATGAAAATTTAAAATGAAAATTTAAAACTCTCTTAAATGCAATATTTTAGTATTTAGAATGCTGAGCTAAATTTTCAAGGGCCTTCATTCCATTTAGCACACCTGGATTGGTGTTTCAAAATAAATAACATTTTAATCTACAGTCAAGTTCTGCATTTTATAACTCTACAGGACTTGCTTAGACAGTACAGGGTTTTCCTGATAAAGTTTAAGACTCTGACTTGGCAGCACTCCTGGACGAACAGGGTAGACATGGGTTCCATTTAAAGGAGTGGATATATAATAATGTTTCGATATAAAACAAATCACTTCAAGTTCCCTAAGCAAGGAAGTCTTTCTTGGATCCTCAAGTACATATGTGCATAGTTTATAAGAACATCTTGGCCAGAGGACAATTTAGATCAGAAAGCTTATTCAGAGAATCATAGAACAACCAGGTTGGAAGACCCATCGGATCATCGAGTCCAACCATAGTCAATTGATAACAGATGTGTTGATTTAGAAAAATCAAAACTACGAATGACAGAATTTCCCACAGGACATGAATCTCAAGTTTTGACAACAATTAGTGGTAATGAAGTTTAATTATCATACTACGTACCATTTCTTTCGTAGACTGCATCCACTCTGTCACCAATTCCTGCAAATTCTTCCTCTATGTATTTGGGGTAGTCTGCTTCCATAACCTCTGCCTCTTCATCATAACTGTTGAAAACATGAAAGAAAATAAAAATTCAGAGGATTTAAGCAGCCTGAGAGCCTGGTCTATGCCCTTTATATGCTTTGAAATTATCCACGTCAGAAGTAGCCAGTGACTTTTGGGTAATTTATGCTTAGTGCAGTAATGAAACTCAGGACAATAACCAGGATACTCTTCTACCAGAAGAACAAGCTCAATAAACACAAAATTAATAAAGCTACATTTTCAGAACTGATTTACAAAATGTGTATTATGTGAAGATTGTGCTGTTTAAGGTGCAGGTGGATGAAGTACTGAGGGGCACGGTTTAGAGATTGGTGGGAATAGTAGGACTCGATGATCTGGTGGGTCTCTTACAACCTGGTGATTCTATGATTCTACAAGATGGTCGTACCTGGATGTATCGGCACTCCAAGCTTATCCTTCAACTGGTTGACCCAGAAGTACTGGAAAGGGATAGTAATCACACAGTCTCAGACAGAATGGTGTTGGTTGGAAAAGACCTTTAAAGATCATTGAGTTCAACCATTGATCCAGCCCTGCTAAGCCCACCATGATCCCAAGTATGACATCCACTTTTCTTTTAAACATCTCCAGGTATGGTGGCTCAACTGTTTCCCTCAGCAGCCTATTCCAATGCTTGGCAATCTCAGTAGAGAAATTCCTCTTAGTATCCAACCTAAATCTCCCCTGGCACATTTTGAAGCCTTTTTCCTTTAGTCTGTCACTAGATGCTGGGGAGAAGCAACCAGCAGCCACCTCGCTACAGCTTTCTTTTAGGTAGTTGTAACCAATGATAAGGTCTTCCCTCAGTCTCCTTTTCTCCAGACTAAACAGCCCCAGCTCCCTCAGCTGCTTCTCATAAGGCTTGTGTTCTAAACTCTTCACCAGCTTTGTTGCTCTTCTCTGGATGCACTTCAGCAGCTCAATGTCCTTCCTGTAGTGAGGGGCCCAAACCTGAACACAGTATTCAAGGTCCAGCCTCCCCAGTGCCGAGTCCAACGGAAGGATCACTTCCCTAGTCCTGCTGACCACAATATTCTATATATAATGTGTTAGTTTTGCATCAGCCCTGGCTGTAAACCCCACTCATGGACAACAAAACCCAGCCAGCCCAGAATAGGGCAGATTTCTTATTCTCACAGCATTGATACCATCTTGTATCATTCAAGCAACTCAAGGAAGCAGGATGGGTGTTTTGTCTAGGAGGCATAACCATAGAATCATAGAATCATAGAATCATAGAACCATAGAACAACCAGGTCGGAAGGGACCCATCAGATCATTGAGTCCAACCATTCCTATCAAACACTAAACCAAGTCCCTCAAGACCTCACCCACCTGTGCATTAAACACCTCCAGAGAAGGTGAATCAACCACCTCCCTGGGCAGCCTATTCCAATGCCCGATGACCCTCTGTGTGAAGAACTTCCTCCTAATCTCCAGACTAAATCTCCCCTGGCAGAGCTTGAGGCCATTCCCTCTTGTCCTGCCCCCTGTCACTTGGGAGAAGAGGTCAGCTCCCTCCTCTCTACAACCTCTCTTCAGGTAGTTGTACTTTCTTCTCTTTTCCTTTCTTTCACCCTTTCAGCTTTTAAAGGCTTTGCTCATATGTTTATAAATGCCTTGCATTCACCTTTATGACTTATTTTGCTTAGGTACAGCACCAATGAAAACCACAGATTGCCAATGTGTGAGCCACAGTCATGTGCCCAGTTTGAAAAAAACTACTGATCTTTATGACTAGGGTCACACCAGTCTGTCTCTATCTTACCTCCAGTACTTATTTCCGCTAAAAAAGAGAGTCTTGCCAGTGTCTTTAATATGGACAGCTGCATCTATTCTTTTCATTTCTTTGGGGAACCCAATTTCGTATATCTTCTTAGGGAAGTCTTCAACTATGTCGTAGCCATTCAGAGCCCAGACTTTCTTTCCTGAAAATAAGAACGAAGCATGCATGAGTTTTTTTACAAAGACTCAGCTTTGAGAGCAGAATAAAATGAGGATGACATGGTCCCTATTTTCATTCAACTAACAAATTCTTAGGTAACATTTTCAGCTGGTATTACAATAGTTATGCTAACTATTGTCCTAGTTATCAGAGCTTAATTGCATGTCACATAATTCACTGAAAATTGTATAGATTTGCATGTGGTGAAACCAATAGCGCTTGTTTTTAAGGAAGAAAAGTAGAGGATGTTGTTCTTGTGTTGATTACCTTTACATCACTCATCGAACAATTATATATGCTTTATGCCAAACAATGAAATTGAAAACTCACCCTTAAACATGTACACAAGATCGTTGATGGGGTTTTCGTAAGCTGCATCTATTTTATTTGGAAGCTCTGGCCAAAAGGACTTAAGTAACACCAGTTCTGCCTCCACCATCTGAGGGTGTAGTCGCCAGAAAAACCTAGTTCAGAAAAATAAAATATATTCTGGTTTTCTTGACATGCTATAGGATAATTGTATCTTGGATGTGTTACATGGAAAAAGTAGTCAATGGAGTATTCATTATTTTCATAACAGAATTTCCAATATAGAGTCTCTTATACACCTTTAATTTTCTTATATCACCCAACGGCAGACCATTTCTGTCACTCACACAGTGACATTTCATTGAAAAACAAACCTGAATCTTTTTTTTTTTGATTCAGAATAAGAGAAGCATTACTTTTCCAGGTAAGGCTTCTGAATGTAGTTAAATTTAATTCAAATAGATGTTACTAGTTTTGAGCATGTTGAAGAAAGCCCCATGAAATTACAAATATCAGCAAACGATGTTAGTCTTCAACCACATCGTCTTCATTTCATATTCCTCAACAGTCAAGTCTGTAATTGTACTATAAATCCTGCCTAAAAAGATATATTGTGTAGTTTCTTAGAGTATCTACAGTGAATTGTGATTTAGTAAACTTATAGTTACTCAAATCTTTACTAAAAAACAGATTCCACTTGCTCACATTTTACCTAGTATCCACCATCAAAAATACGGCATTTTTATTACCTGTCCTTGAAGACCAGCATTTCTCCACGAAGTTCTGTTATTGCATCAAGTGATAATTCTGGATCGCATTTTTCTGGTGTTTTGGGATGTTTTGGGTTTGGATCTCTGCCTCCAGCACCTGAAATCATATCATGCGATTTAAATTCGACAACATTCATTTCCTTTCTGTGAAGTGTGATATTGAATAGGATGTGGCAGAGACCCCAAACAGCATGATGGACACAAGCATAATGGGCAAACTATTACTGAGGAAAGTCTGTTCTCTCTTTCTGTCCTTTAGTCAAATACATTCATGGACTTTGCAGTTCAGCTGTGCTGCAAAGATGTTAAAAGCAGCTATTTTTGTCATCCAAAATTTTGAAGTTCCCCCAAAAGTTTTATTCTTGGATATTTGTGTTTCTCCCTGCAGACACTCTGTTTTATCATCTTTGTTGAGGCAGGTCAAAATTATAGACTCTGTAGCCCACCTCCACCACTAAAGAAGACAGCATAATGACCTCTACAGTGTTAATTCCTTTTTGTTTTAACTCTGAACTATTAAATCTAAGCATCTTCCAGTGAATTGGTCTTAATCCATGATGACTATTGCTCCTGAACATCTGCAGTTCTTTAGTGACTGTGCAGTGTGTCTGTAACAGGTTATAATGACACAGGAAATCTGTATCACGTATTATACAGTCTTACCATAGAGCTCTTGGATCCCTTGCACATCATCATCAGGAAGCACAAAGCCAGTTTTTCCAGTGTATGTGTAAATTGGAAACATCAGAGCTCCAGGGTCTCTAGAGTGTTCAAGTCCCAGTGAATGACCAAATTCGTGGGCAGCAACAAGAAACAAGTTATATCCTATAACAAAGCACAGTGGAAATGAGCGCATAGCTCCTTGTATCACTAAAGTGGGCTTGGACTGATCAACTAAGCCTAACATCGTGCTTTAACATTGTGCTTTAACATACAGGATGATGAAGAAAATAAATGGATTAACAGTAAAATGATGTATAATTGTTTGCCTTTATCAAACTACCAAGGCTTTTGTTTAATGAGAGCCTAATTGATTAAGTATCTCATAGTAGATGTGTATTTACTAACACTGCAAAGCTCTAGGGTAAAGTCTTGGTCCTATCGAAGCCAAAAACATTTTTGTTGGGAATTCAGCTCTGGTAAAGAGTCCATACTGTGTCCAGTATTGCAGCAACTAACTGGAGTGCCAGGAGTGTGAAGTAACACAGTGTTGAAAAAAGTAATGCTTTGTTCTATTAAAGTTCTGCTCTGAATAGTCAAAATGAAGAATTTTCAAATTAGATTCAAGTAGCAGATTTGAAGCTGACTTAAGCAGATGTATTTTCTATAGGCTTCAGAAAGGTAATTCCCATCAGCCTGTGATCAGAACTAGCTGCCCTTGAGCTCAGAGGAATGCCAAGCTGACAAAATACCTTGTTTGCTGTATTTTTAAATCATTGTACTTCAGAGGTGTCTATCTTAAAAATTATTCTGGGTGTATGTTATACTTCCATTTATGACTGCAGATTAAACTCAGCTTCCTATGAATAGACAGTAAACGTAATGACTAATAAACAGTCAACAGTCAAAGCAAATGGGTATCAAACAGGATGAAATTGCCCATCTGCCATGATTTGAAATAATCTCAGGAACTACTGTTACCTCTAGAATCATCTGACCAAGCTTCATCGTCGTCAAAATGGGCATCTCCTCCGTAGTCTGGACCAGGAGGGAAGGCATGAGCCAGTAATCCAGAGGGTCCATCAAAGGGGTAGAAGTCACCATGCTCTATAAATCAATATTAAAAATAATGAAATAAATTATCCCATTTTATTAGTGGCAATGGAACTATAACATAAAAATAATTGTTTCTTCAATTACCTTTGGTTCCAAAGGAAATCATGATATCAGCTATACCACTTCGTATTCTGGTGAAGTTCAGCGGTGTCACGTCAGACCAAACTTTGAATGCTTTTTTGAAAGCTTTGTCTACTTCAGCACGTCTCAGATCTGAAGTGTAGTTCATAATCCTATTGAACAGTTTAATAGCTCCAATTAGATTGTGTGAGTTGAAGTAAATATGTAATATACTCTTACCTAACTGTACATCTCATTAAAAGGATATTGCTTGTTTCCTCCCTGTGTTCTTATCTGTTTAGATAGATTGGTAGCTGCATAAATTATTTAAAAATATACAAAGAGCATTTTATTTTAAGTAATTCAGAGGCATCTGACATGACTCAACAGTTTTCTGTAATTGTTTTTCTATGCTCTGGTAGATCCAGGTATATTCTTTATTAAGCTTAATCCTAATAACTTAAAAATTTTTAATACCACATAAAATATCTCCTGCTTCTCACTTCTTGGAGGAGAAAAACATGATCCAAAGAGCTTTTTGTAGCCTAGAATTATCCACATCAAAGTAACATTTATAACCAGGTGCCAAACTAATATCTTGGAAATAGTCCAGTGACTTCAATTTTGGAACATGTTAAAGAAACCCACATTGCACCAGGTCAAAACACCTGTTGATGACCTTGTGTTATTAAGGGAGGAAGAGCTACCTTGTGACTTTTCATCCCCAAAGCTTCCCAAGGACGACTTCCTGAGGTCATGGCTCTTTTGTGTCTGAGCACACATAGATATATAAATCTGGACTGTGAAATGGAAGAGGGAAAAGGGAACAGTCCCTGTTCCTGCAGCCACACTCTGCAGGCTGGTTTGCATCTAGACTGCTTTGACATAATTCCCTTTCCAGCAGATTTGCCCAAGACAAGACCTAGGTGAAACAGACGCCAAACTAAGATCAAAACAGAGCTAAGGAATGATCTAAAAATTAAAATTTGTGTGGAACATTGGTGAGGTGCATGATCGTAGTCCCTATTGCTCTTTCATTTGGCACCATGGATGTGCCCAGGGTGGCTACATGGAGGCCAGATGAGACGTGAGAAGCTTACGCAACACTAGTTTTCCTATATGATCAAATGCAATGGAAAAAAAATTTATATTTACTTGTTTGGGCTGTAAGGTGGGACCGAGAACCTTTCTGAAAGTGAAGCTGTAAGGACTTTAAACCACAACGTGAATTTTTTCAGATTTAAATGCACCCTTCTCCCATCACCCTGATATACTGAGGAAACTATTGGACAAAGTACTTGGAAAGAAGGAACAATAATATGGAAAATCCATTTACCTGTACGTCAAATTAGTTTTTGACCATTTGAGTTTTCTAGGAAAAAAGTTGTATTCTCCCACATCTGGAACACCACACCTTGGTTTTTGCATCAGCTCATACGTTTCTTCATCTAATTTCCCTGTCACCTCCAAGCCAAAAAAAGCTTGCATTTCTCGAAGTTTAGCTGCCACTGAGTTGGCACTTTTCCTCATGATGCCAGCAGGATTTGGACGGAGATCATAGTGAGTCCTGAGATAACGCTAGGAAGGGGAAAAGAAGTAATAAGCCTAGTTTCTGAACAGTTTTAACTCCACATCGTAATGGATATAAAGCAGGCAAATAAATAGTTTTCTACTGTACCTCTGCAAACTGAAGGTCTTTCTCCGTGAATTCGTGGCTGTCCTCAATGGGAATAGGGATTGTCAGGCAAAATGACAAACCCAGTAAGAAAAAGAAGGCAGTTGAAAATCTTGATTGTGTCATGTTGGATTTGTGAAGCCTGAAGCCCTGATGTTTTAGAGAACAGTTACCTTTACTTTTATAGTCCCAACCCAGTGAGTCATTGCTTAGAGACAAGTTGGAACTTCCTTGTCCCTGAAAGTAAACATGCTTAGGTGGCTACTTTTTCTCTCCTCCACACCACTGTGGTTTAGGCATCTGTTGTCCTACTGTGGGCTCTGAAACTGTATCCTCATATAAATGCGGTCTCTGAATATTGACATAGGTTGTGGGAAGAAATGGGCAGAAGCAAACCACGCTTTTGGGTCATTTTGCAATAACTTAGACTGGCAGTAACTTACTTTTGTCTGCTAGAAATATTGTCTTACTACTACTCGATAGACAATAAAAATATGTAATAAGCTGCATGATTTTTAACATCAATTCTGCAGCTTTTCAGTAATTACACTAGTTCAGCAGCAGTTTTTAACATTAGGATAGGAAGGAATGTTTGGACTCAATGATCCGGTGGGTGTCTTCCAACCTGGGGATTCTATGATTCGATGATTTGGAATAGATCAAACAATTCAATTGTTAGTAACTATTTCCTTGGTTGATAAAATATTACATGATAGAGTATACAACAAGACATTGCATTTCCTTATTTCTGTAAAGAAATATAACTTTAAAGCACAAATTTTGCTTCAGAAATTCTTGAAGTGTCTCCAAATCTGTCCTTCAAAATTATTTGCTGCTTGAGATTACTCAAACACAGAAATGCTAAATAGGAAATACTTTTGAATATTTTTTTTCCATCAGTAGTAAAGCAGGTCCTATAAAGTGACCAGTTCATATGATTTATATTCCTTAAAAAAATAATTTAATTTATTTTATCGATGGAGAACAGACACAGAACAATGAGACAGATACTACTGCAACAGAGGCAAGTTGCCAGCTACGGGTAGAGAAACTGGCACACGCTTCCTGGAATACATTATCCTGCCATGGAGGTTTCCTTGTTGAGAAAACAGGAAAAGGACAAAAATCAGTGAAGCTGAACGTGTGAAAGCTCAGTTTAGATTTCTATCTTATGATGACAAACAGCAAAAGCAAATACAGCTGAGAGAAATCTGTTATGTAAGCTATTTATACCTTCCTGCCCACCTCAGTCAGTGCTAAATATAGTTACACCAATTAGGGGTAGACAACATGTTCAAACAGTTTGCATATTGTCCTTTACATTGTCATTCGCCATCACCTTTTTTATTCAGCAGTGGTAAATGTTAATTATCCCACAGAATTGGGGTTTTTCAGCCTGGGGAAGAGAAGGCTCCAAGGAGACCTTATAGTGACCATCCAGTACCTGAAGAGGGCTACAAGAAATCTGGAGAGGGACTTTTTACGAAGGGTTGTAGTGATAAGACTAGGGGCAATGGGTATAAACTAGAAAGGGGCAGAAAACTTTATCAAAAAAATTTGCCTTCCCTACCCTTTACAGAACTGTCCTGAAGGATCTCCAAGTAATATTTGAAATCTGGGCAAAAGTTCTGCTCTGAACAGATTCTTCATGTCAGTAGAAAAATACACAATGAGAAAAGAAGCAGAGAGTCTGCAACAATTTTGTCACAGGGTGTAAAGCAAAATGCTAACCTGAAAAGTGATCTCTGAAAATGTGTGTACACAATTCTGTGTGTAATGAGCCATCTGAGAGTGGACTAGGGTTGAATCGTGTTTTCTGCACGTTCAGTTGATTCCTTTGGGAGTCCTGGCTGTGTAAATATACCTGAGCCAATATGTTTTCTTACACATTTCATTTTTATTTATATTACGCTGGTGGCTTGAAGCCTATATTGAGGTATGAATTTTTATGTTGTCTGTACACAAACTGAAGCAGCACTGGTGAAGGACTGTGCAAAGAAGCACATTAAAGGGTCCATGAAAATAAGCAGTATTCCCTCTTTTTCCAAAACAGTATTGCAGACATAGTGTGAATTTTTATTTTAAAGGGCAGAGCTGGGAGCTACCTACAGATGTCTGAAGTTACCTTGATTCATTAAAACCTCAGGCAAGTGGAATTTTTAAAGTTGGCAACGATAGATGATAACATCAAAGATCACCAGTGTTGGGCAATGTAAGATATAAAATCTATGGTTCAGGCTCAAATGATGCTACTGTCTGAATTTTGAAAAAGGAATTAAATAAATGTGAAGATATATGTCAATGAAGGTAAAAACAGTTAGCAGTGGTTCATAGACCTTGTGCTGACCCCAGAGCAAACAAGTAATCATGGAAATATTTTAAAAGCATTGAAACCCACAAAATTGCTGAGTAGTAAGATTTCAACAAGCACTGCAAAATTTCTGCAGTTCTGGCATCTTGTGGGAGTGGATAAAGTTAGCTGGACTGGTGGTAATTTTCACAGGCACGGCAGAGACTGGTGCAATCACACCAGCTTTCCTCTAAGCAGAAAAAGGATAAAGAGGGATGGGAGATGTGGAAAATAAAAATAAAAATGAAGTGCCTTAAAGCAACATTTAGGTATCCATTATTTGAAAACAAGAATCACATCAACCATATGGTTTCAACATGCATTTTGCTACAGCAAATAAATGAAAAGTGTCATGTTTTGATTTACACTCTGTGGTTGGTGCCCAAAATAGCACCATATAGTGAACGTGGTGAATGCCTTGTGAAACAGCAGACACTTCACTTAAGGCAAATAAACAAAAGTCAATGGCTCCATTTTTTAATGTTTTTTACTGTCAGTGGTGTTTAAAGTGGAAGTCTCCAGTGCCTAGGGCTACACCATCACATTTACATCGGCTTCCTCTGGGAAGAAGAATGATATTCTGAGGGTCATTATGCAATTGGGTAAATGGCATCCTAGAGTAGTTAAAAACACATGTTTTGGCTCTGCTTCTCCAGGTGAGACTTCATCTGTGGAATCTGTTACAAGAAAGGAGATGAAGACAACTGAGAACCGTTCTCACAAGGAGGTCTTCAGCTGGGATAGCAAAGGATGTTCACAGAATCAAAGGTTGGAAGGGACCCTAAGACCATCTAGTTTCAACCCACATGTGGTGGGCAGGGAAATATCCCACTAGACCAGGCAGTCCAAGACCCCATCCAGCCTGGCCTTCAACAACTCCAGGGATGGGGTATGTTATACCAGCCTGACTCCTTTTTGTATTAAATACTAGCATCTCTGTGTCATTTACTCGCAGAAACATGCAACTGGGGTGTTCAACAGGGTCTGGTGCCAGAGGCAAGAAACACATTAACGTGTTCCCAAGAAGCAATGGCTCCCTAAGTCCTCTAGACAGCAGTTCAGCTTACACTGAGGTAGACACCTTGAGATTTTCAATTGCCTGTATATATAACAAGACCAAATGCCAGGTCCTGCACTTGGGGCACAACAACCCTATGCAGTGCTATAGAATAGAGGAAGAGTGGCTAGAAAACTGTCTGGCAGAGAAGGACCTGGGGGTGTTGTTTGACAGCAACTGAACATGAACCAGCAGTGTGCCCAAGTGGTCAAGAAGACCAATGACATCTTGGCTTGTATCAGATATGGTGTGGCCAGCAGGTCCAGGGAGGTTATTCACCCTCTATACTCTGTGCTTCCCCCCACCCCCCACCCCATGCTGCTCTGGCTAACTCAGGAACATATTGGCACTCTTAATTAACTCAAAGGTGAACACTTACACAGCTGCCTGATCAGCGCAGCAGATGTCGCTTCCAGTCCCATCTGTGCTGAGACAATATCAACTTTCTTTGCAACACACATGGCCAATCCCTCCTTAAATTCTTCCCTGAGTTTCATGACCACATCACCCTTACCTATGTCCTCAGAGCCTTTTTCCATTGAAAAGGTTCCTTGATTGTTCACATCACATACAAAATATCCACTCATCTCTATTGCCAGCAAACTGTAGGCAAACAATGAGTTTGTGTGTACATAATTTTGCTTCTAATGTGAAGGACGTGTTCAACTACAAAAAATAGAAATGAAATCCCACGAATCCAATTCAAAGTAAAATCTTATTTTTCTATAACTGTTTTTTGAGACATCCACCACCTTGCATTTCTATTTTTTAAATCCTGATGTTTACATTTTCAAACACTCACAAAAATATACTTAAAGAGTACCTCAGTAGCACTGTGGCTCTCTGACACTCATAATTAAGTCTTAGTATGTTTTGATTTATTGTGGGTTTTTTTGTCAACCCAGAAATACATATAATATGTCTTTGACACATTTCAATATTAGTTCTTCCATCATGGCAAAATATGTTCCCTGTTGGTCAATTTACTGCTTTTTATAATATACTATAATAACTTTATTCTCAAATCTTAAGACCTCCTATGAAAGCACAACTGTTGTTCATAGAAAGACAGAGCTCATTGCAGGTATCATAAAAATCTACATTAGGAAGAAAAAATATCTGATAATATATTCATATAGTGATTCAACTTTTCTTTCTAAAAGTTTGGATACTCAAGGATTTCAATAAATTGTCTGGATGAAACAGACATGTTACATGTGATGTTTGAACTTCAGATTTGTAGATTCAACACCTCCAGGAAGAACAAATGACCCCCCTTAGGGTTGTGAAATAAGAAGGAATGTAAAGTCCTCTGAAATGTTTTTGTTCAGAGTTATTATTTATGAAGAGTGGATCTAGGAGTCTAAGTGAAACACATCCTTCTTCCTCCACAAGCTCTTTCTCTGATATATGTTAATATATTTACTACTAGTAATGAAGACTCCTCATGATTTCTGACTCAGCTTTCTATTAAGTGATACTTAAGAGAGCTGTATCTTCTATACTTTTTAAGCAATAACAAACCAGAACAAGTGCTATCGTTACCAAATCTAGGCATTTCAAACCAGTGCTGCCTCCAGTACCCAATTCCATGAAAGCCTTTGGCATCTTAGGTATTGTGGCAAGAAATGCAAGCAGAAAAAGAGGGTGCATTGATGATGTTGATTTTGAGGAAGGGAGAGAAATCTTCTATTCATCACCAGTGAAAAATATGACAGTTGTGGCCATAAGGTTCTATACTGGATGAGGTATTACCAGACACTTTCCATATGCATAAAAGTACAGCCTAACCAAAGTATATTCCTGATCTCTTTTCTTTTTCCAAGTCAATACCTACTGGAGTTTCCAACTGCATATCTACTTCAAATTCTTTTTCAGGGTCAAAGACTCCCATATATGCACATAAATAGTTCAGAATATTGTCAAATTTCATTGAAATTACCCAAAAGAGACCGACAAACACTAAGGATGGGTGCATGTTCTTCACTGAAATGCATTAAAGAATGACTGTACTTGAAACTTAACTGCAAATTTTTTACTTCGTAAGGATACTCAGAAGTAAAACCATACATTTTAAAAATATTTAGGAAAGGAAGTATGATTTTTAAAACCCTGATTTTTGCTTGCCAACCATATTCATGTTGTTTATACAGCTGGGCTTTTAAAAAAAGCAGTTTCTCAACGCTATTGCAAAAGCTCTTGAGAATAAGGACCAGGGCGTGTATGTGTGTGTGCATGTGTGTAACTAGACATCTGATACATACAGTTTTATAGAATCATAGAATAGTTTGGGTTGAAGTGCTCCTTTAAAGGTCATTTAGTCCAACCCCCCTGCAATAAGCAGGGACATCTTCAACCAGATCAGATGGCTCAGAGTCTCATCTAACCTCGAATGTTTCCAGGAATGGGACATCTGCCACCACCTGTGTGAGGAAAGAGGAACATGGAAACAATATCTATTAGTTTTGTCTAAAAAACTTAGCAAGTTTTTTATAAATGACGATGATTTTCTCAGAAGGTTGTTTTTCTATGAAGAATTATTTGAAACTATTCAAACAACTCTGAATGAAACACTTTTTACTACTTCTGTTTATCACTTGTATTGACTTCGGACTCATAACCAGACAAAATGAATAAGTGTTGCTATGTAGCATTAATCCAGCTGACTTCCAGAAATTGGGAGTCTTCACACTGAAGAGGAATTTAGGACATGACATATCTAATTTGGGTTATTAGGGAATTAGATTGGAGACAAAATTTCACATCCATGCTGCTAGCAAAGTGGGAACTTGAGGTTCATGCACATCCCAGAGGAATATCCTTGCTGCTGTACTAAAGGGCTGAATCAGTTCCTTCTGCCTTTGTGTGAGAACAGAAAAATCCAGCTTTTAATCCTATCTCATGGAGCCCCGAGACAAAACTCTGATTATTAAAATTCTTCCATTGAGTTTTGCTGAATTGTTTCAGTTTCTCCATTTCACATACAAATGACTGTGTGATCCATCTAGCTCAGTATTAATCACAGAATCATAGAATCACCAAGTAGGAAGAGACCCATCGGATCATCGAGCCTAACCATTCCTATCAATCACTAAACCATGCCCCTCAGCACTTTGTCCACCCATGCCTTATACACCTCCAGGTAAGGTCAATCAATCACCTCCCTGGGAAGCCTGTTCCAATGCCCAATGACCCTCTGTGTGAAAAACTTCCTCCTAATCTCCAGCCTAAATCTCCCCTGGTGGAGCTTGAGGCCATTCCCTCTCGTCCTGTCCCGTCACTTGGAAGAAGACCCTAACTCCCTCCTCTCTACAATCTCCTTTCAGGTACTTGTAGAGAGCAATGAGGTCTCCTCTCAGCCTCCTCTTCTCCAGGCTAAACACCCCCAGCTCTCTCAGCCATTCCTCATAAGGTCTGTTCTCCAGCCCCTTCACCATCTTCATTGCTCTTCTCTGGACTTGCTCCAGAGCCTCAACATCCTTCTTGTGCTGAGGGGTCCAGGACTGAACACAGGATTCAAGGAGCAGTCTTACCAGTGCTGAGTACAGAGGGAGAATTGAATCAGTATTCTGACTCTTAACAATGGTAATAAGAGCCAATACCAGGGAGAACATGAATCTGATGCATTTTTGACTGATGCTGACTGCTTTCACAATCTTCTGCACTGGCAAATTCCAAATATTCATGTATCACTCTGCAAAAGATGTTTTATTCGGACTTCTGCAAGCCTTTCTCAATCCTCCCTAGCTCAAATTCTGTAGGATTTGGTACATAACAGCTTCATATTCAGCTTATGATTCACCTTCATGACCAAATTTTAGTTAAATCAAGTTCTCGGTCTCTTTCCTCTCCTAGTTTGGTAGATGGTCCATTCACTTGATTTTAATTTTCTCTCTGAGTACTTCCTTCACTGTCATTATATCCTTTCTGACATTTGGAGAACAAAACTGCACAAAGTGTTCAAGAATTTGACACAGGAAGGTTTTATATCGTGGCAATATTATACTCTGCATCATATATATTCTCAGCACGTATTCCAACGTTGCCCAGAACTTTCTTGACTTCTTTTGGCTGCTACAGAATATTGAGCCATTGATTACCAAGTGAAGACTTACACTTGTGGAGTACAGTCTTGCTCTTATACAATAGGCTGTTTGCCTTCCAAATCTAGAAAGCATAAAGAAAGAATGAGAATTAACAGTATCAAAGTTGACATAATTATAGAGTTTCACAGCTACTGCCTCAGGGGTAGCAAAAAAAAAACCATCTCTAGAAGTGCACACTATCCTCTAACATTATCAAAACATAAGGATTGTTTTACCTTGTTGTGCAATTTTAACTGTTTTGCTTCATTACCATTTACAGGAAAAGAATAAAGAACAGGAAGAAAAGATCAACTTCCCATTCAAAGCTGACATGACAAAAAACCCATGTGGTGAAACAAACTGTAAGTTAAATTATAGGATACATGATGTGCTGTGCACCAGATAAATGTGTGGTTTTTTTTTAAAGCTGTGTGAACAACTGATATTTTTGTTCAGTCAGAACGAGAAAAACTAGAAAAAAAGAATTATTTGATCTGAAGTTTTTGCATTTGTCTTTCTTCTTAGAAGGAAAAAAACCTTTTTTTCTTATACCTTTAATGAGAGCTAGAACTTCAGTAAAATCTCTTCAAGGTCTATGAATAGTATTATCAGGTACAGCCATCAAATCCAGGGAAATAATCACCCACTTTGTTTGGCACTTCTGAGACCAGCTCCAGAGTGAAGTGTCAGTTTTCTGGGTAGAAAACTGGCTGGATGGCCGGGCCCAGAGAGTGGTGGGAAATGGTGTTAAGTCCAGCTGGAGGTCAGTGACAAGTGGTGTTCCCCAGGGCTCAGTGCTAGGTCCAGTCCTGTTCAATGTCTTCATCAATGACCTGGATGAGGGCATTGAGGGTACCCTTAGCAAGTTTGCAGATGACACAAAGCTGTGTGCAAGTGTCAATCTGCTGGAGGGTAGGGAGGCTTTGCAAAGGGACCTAAACAGGTTGGACTGCTGGGCAGTGTCCAATGGCATGCGGTTTAACACGGCCAAATGCCGGGTCCTGCACTTCATAGAATCATAGAACAACCAGGTTGGAAGAGACCCATCGGATCATCGAGTCCAACCATTCCTATCAAACACTAAACCATGTCCCTCAGCACCTCGTCTACCTGTGCCTTAAACACCTCCAGGGAAGGTGAATCAACCACCTCCCTGGGCAGCCTATTCCAATGCCCAATGACCCTTTCCGTGAAAAACTTCCTCCTAATCTCTAGCCTAAATCACCCCTGGCGGAGCTTGAGGCCATTCCCTGTCCCCCGTCCCTTGGGAGAAGAGGCCAGCACCCTGCTCTCCACAACCTCCTTTTAGGTAGTTGGGGAGAGGGGCTGGGATTTTGGCTCCATCTTTACCAAAGACCAAACTGACATTTATGCCATAGTATTTCCTAAGGGAAAGGGATCCAGTCCCACCACGCGGCCCCTGCGAAACCCCATAGGGGAGGGAAGGGATCCCGTCCCACCTCACGGTCCCTGCAGCCCCGGAGGAGAGAAAGGATCCCGTCCCACCTCACGGTCCCTGTAGACCCAGAGGAGGGAAAAGATCCCATCCCACCTCACGGCCCCTGCAGCCCCGCAGCAGGGCGGTCTCGGGGCGCAGTCCCGGCGCAGAACCGGCTCCCAGCCCCTCACCGCCCCCCCGAGGGCCCCTGTTTCCCCGGCTAACGCCTCCGTGCGGTCCCACCTCTCCGCAGCGAAACATGGCCGCTCCCGGCAGCCGCCCCAGCCGCCCGCCCGGGCTACGTTCAAACCGGCCGCCTCCCGGCCCGGGTCCCCGCCGGCCAAATGCCGGGTCCTGCACTTGGGGCACAACAACCCTATGCAGAGCTACAGACTGGGAGAAGTCTGGCTGGAAAACTGCCAGGAGGAGAGGGACCTGGGGGAGTTGGTCGACAGCCGACTGAACATGAGCCAGCAGTGTGCCCAGGTGGCCAAGAAGGCAAATGGCATCCTGGCTTGGATCAGAAACGGTGTGACCAGCAGGTCCAGGGAGGTGATTCTCCCTCTGTATTCAGCACTGGTGAGGCCGCTTCTTGAATATTGTGTCCAGTTCTGGGCCCCTCAGCACAAGAAGGATGTTGAGTCTCTGGAGCAAGTCCAGAGAAGAGCAACGAGGCTGGTGAAGGGGCTGGAGAACAGACCCTATGAGGAGTGGCTGAGAGAGCTGGGGTTGTTTATCCTGGAGAAGAGGAGGCTGAGAGGAGACCTCATTACTCTCTACAACTACCTGAAAGGAGGTTGTGGAGAGGAGGGAGCTGGGCTCTTCTCCCAAGTGACAGGGGACAGGACAAGAGGGAATGGCCTCAAGCTCCGCCAGGGTAGGTTTAGGCTGGAGATTAGGAGGAGGTTTTTCACACAGAGGGTGATTGGGCATTGGAATAGGCTGCCCAGGGAGGTGGTTGATTCCCCTTCCCTGGAGGTGTTTAAGACACGGGTGGATGAGGTATTGAGGGACTTGGTTTAGTGTTAGATAGGAATGGTTGGACTAGAAGATCCCATGGGTCCCTTCCAACCTGGTTGTTCTATGATTCTGTTCTGTGATTCTGTGTCCAGGTTTAGACTCCCTAAGACACAGAAGAGGCTACCAAGATGGTCAGGGGCTGGAGCACAGGACAAAGGAGATACTGAGATCTGGGTTTGTTCATCCTGGAAAAGACAAGTCAAAGGGAAACCTTATTGCTCTCTACAAATACCTGACAAGAAAAATGCAGAGAAGACAGAGACAGGCTCTTCTTGGATGTGCAGAAAGGCAAGAGGCAATGAACACACATTGGATCATGATAAATTCTATTATTCTGCATGATGAGGGTGGAGAAGCACTAGCACAGGTTGCCAGGGAAGTTGTGGATGCTGCCTCTTTGGAATTGTTGAAGGCCAAGTTGGATGGGGCCTTGGGCAACCTGGTCTAGTGGGAGATGTCCTTGCGCATTGATGAACTTAAAGGTCCCTTCCAACCCAAATCATTCTATGATTCTATGAAATTCTACTTCGATATTAGGAAAATTATCTTTATTGTGAGGGAGTAAAAAAAAATATTTGAATGAGCTGCCCAGAAGTCTTGGGTCTTCATCCCTGGACATGTTTAAAATTCAGATAGCCAAGCCCCTAAGTAACATGGTCTAATTAAACCTGTTTTGAGCAACGGGTTGCCCATATGGCCCCTGAAATTCCCCCCAACCTAAATTACTCTCTATTTCTGCAATTCTTCAAAAGATGACTGTTACTGATCCAGTAGGGATTTGGAAGTTCAATCAGAAGGAACCCAAGCATGTCAAGATCTGAGTTGCTGAGAAACAGTACTCAGTTTGTGGCTCTTGGTTTGCTGTGGGTCTAGTCTGAATTATGTTCTCACTAACTAATTCAGCTTTGTGAGTTTTTTCAGGTACACTAAAATTATATATTTTGGTGCCTAAAATGTTTTTTTTTTTTTAGATCTGAGTTTCCTCAGATTTCACAGTGGTGCATCAAGAATAAAATCCTAACAAATAGTTTTCTGTCTTCAAAGTGTTTCACAAGCATTAAATGATTAATCCTCATATCTATCTATTATGTAACTAAGCAGGGTATGTAGTAAAATTGAGAAAGATTGGTCCCAAATTTAACAGTTGTCTTTCAATTTCAGTGCATTCTTTTCTGGCAGGTCGTTAAGCACCTCAATTTACTCTTCAAATCCGGGTCAGTGAAAATCCAGTGGTATGTAGATAAAGAAATATCCTAAAAATATGAGTAAAATCATCAATAAACAGTAATATCAATCAGTAATATAGATGGTTGCAGACTGGTAAATCCAAATTCCAGTGTGTGATGCTCAAATGAAATCCTCAAATAAACACTTCAGTTAATAAATCTGATAAAAAAGTATCCATTGTTAATGCTTTCCTGATCTAATCTGTATGCAATACAGTGTGTTGATATTCCAGCTCCAAATAAATGTCGAGTTCACAGTCATTCTATTGACACATATGCATAACACATTCATCTGAGAAGGGGAAAAAAATGTCAAAGTGACTAGCTAAATATCTCCTGAAAATGTCATCTTCGGAGGCTTTGTAGAAAGATGAAATGTTTGAAATATGCTAGTCTTAATTCTTCAATTATCACACATTTAAATATATCATGTATCTGAGAGTTATAAGATGCCTGGGAACATCAAGTGAGTAGTTAGGTTGCAAAACCTAAAATGAAGTAGTACAGGGTTAATTGTTATCCTGAGATGGTTGGGGATATGGGTTAGTAGTAGACAGGTACAGTTGGACTTGATGATCTCAAAGGTCTTTTCTAACCAAATGATTCTATGATTATTGTGCTCACTTTAACTTAAGAGATTCAAAACTGAGAAATTAGAGAAGAGGGAGCTGGCCTCTTCTCCTGAGTGACAGGGGACAGGACAAGAGGGAATGGCCTCAAGCTCCAACAGGGGAGATTTAGGCTGGAGATTAGGAGGAAGTTTTTCACACAAAGGGTCATTGGGCATTGGAAAAGGTTGCCCACGGAGGTGGTTGATTCGCCTTCCCTGGAGGTGTTTAAGGCACGGGTGGACGAGGTCCTGAGGGACATGGTTTAGTGTTTGATAGGAATGGTTGGACTCGATGATCCGGTGGGTCTCTTCCAACCTGGTGATTCTATGATTCTATGATTCTATGTTCTCCAGTGAGTTGATAAGTTATGTTGATGGCTATTTGAGTCACACAAAACTATGACTCAAGGTTAAGCCTGAAACTCAGAGAGTATTTTTAGATTATTAAAAAAAAGAAGAAACAATTGAGTCAGGGAACTCCTCTATCTTGTTTACTTAAGGTATGAAGACTAAGGTATTTCACAGACATTTGAAGGCAGAAGTCTTTTTGGTGAGTCACTAGTGGATATTCCATAACAGCTATTAAGTAATAATTAGAGGCTGGTTCTTACGTGAGCTACATGTTAAAGATGGTTCACATTATTGTCTTTGAAATATATAGTATTTCTGTTTGAAGAAATACAGAGCTAAACTCTTCCCAGGTACAACACTGTACTGTCATTTTCTTAAATTCTATAGCCAAGTGATCCATTTGACAAGATATTAGTTTAGGTCATAGAACCATACAATCATGGAATGGCTTGGGTAGGAAGTGACATTAAAGATCAGAGAATCATAGAACAACCAGGTTGGAAGGGACCCATTGGATCATCGAGTCCAACCATTCCTATCAAACACTAAACCATCTACCTCAGGACCTCATCTACCCATGCCTTAAACACCTCCAGGGAAGGTGAATCAACCACCTCCCTGGACAACCTGTTCCAATGCCCAATGACCCTTTCCATGAAAAACTTCCTCCTAATGTCTATCCTAAATCTCCCCTGGCAGAGCTTGAGGCCATTCCCTCTTGTCCCCTGTCACTTGGGAGAAGAGCCCAGCTCCCTCCTCTCTACAACCTCCTTTTAGGTAGCTGGAGAGAGTAATGAGGTCTCCTCTCAGCCTCCTCTTCTCTAGGCTAAACATCCCCAGCTGTCTCAGCTGTTCCTCATAAGGACTGTTCTCCAGCCCCTTCACCAGCCTCGTTGCTCTTCTCTGGACTCGCTCCAGAGCCTCAACATCCTTCTTGTGGTGAGGGGCCCAGAACTGAACACAGGATTCAAGGAGCGGTCTCACCAGAGCTGAGTACAGAGGGAGAATAACCTCCCTGGACCTGCTGGTCACATAGTTTCTGATCCAAGCCAGGATGCCATTGGCCTTCTTGGCCACCTGGGCACACTGCTGGCTCATGTTCAGTCGGCTGTCAACCAACACCCACAGGTCCCTCTCCTCCAGGCAGTTTTGCAGCCAGGTTTCTCCCAGTCTGTAGCTCTGCATAGGGTTGTTGTGCCCCAAGTGCAGGACCCGGCATTTGGCCGTGTTAAACCTCATCCCATTGGACCCAGCCCAGCGGTCCAGCCTGTTCAGACCCCTTTGCAGAGCCTCCCTACCCTCCAGCAGTTCAACACTTCCACCCAGCTTTGTGTCATCTGCAAACTTGCTAAGGGAATAGTTGCAGAGCACCAGGAATATTATAAGTTGCAGATTTTTCTGGTTAAATTGAAGTTATGTTTTTAAATACAGTCCTATGTGGACAGTAACATTAATGCAATTTTTATTCAGATATTTGTTCAGAACAATCTTGTTAAGAACATGGATATCCTCTTCTCTAGGTTAAGAACATGGATATCTCTTCATGTCACTGGGCCAAGCTATACAGACATTGAAGATATGTCATGGGGAAAATCTTGCTTAGTTTGCCCCAAATACTTCTCGTCTTGGAAAGTTCTGTTTAACGTAAAGCTTTTTCTGTTTCTACAACAGAAGTGGGTGACTCAGCCCTGACAATATTGATCACAGAAGCAGCAGAATATTTTAATCTGGACATTCTTTCCTGATAGCAATGAAGCTGAAGATTTCTCTGAGTAGCTGCTACGTATCAGGGGCTTTTCCTTAAAAATGTTTTGAGTAGGTTGACTCAGAGTGAAACCAAATCAAACCAAACAATGTTGTCAGAAGGGGCAACCTCACTTGTCAGTCGTCTTTATATATTGAGTAGGTGGTTAAATTCCAGTGACCCTTATCTTGATTAACAAGGGTCATACACAGGTGACAAGATGTTGAACCTCTTCTGCTCTAGGTTAAATCCCAACCCTAAGATCTCAGAAGAGAACCACATACTATAAAATGGGCACGGCAAAGAGGAGAGTGCATAATACATGCTGAAATTATTTACTCCTACTCAACTTGAGTTAATGACATTTTTAAAAGCAGAATCAGAAAGAAAGGTCATTTATGAATTCTTCTTAACAAAAGCCAATAACCCAACAGATACAAAGAAAACAGTGACTGCAGTCATGACACTGGAATGTCTGATTGAAAGGTTAGCTGAGGGAACAAGGGACTTTTCTAACATATGTTCATAGAATCATAGAATAGTTAGGGTTGGAAGGGATCTTAAAGATCATCCAGTTCCAACCTCCCTGACATGGGCAGAGACATCCCAATAGATCAGGTTACCCAAGGTTCCATCCAACCTGGCCTTAAAAGTCTCCAGGGATTGGGCAGCCATGATCTCCCTTGGTGACCTATTCCAGTGTCTCACTACTCTCATAGTAAAGAAATTCTTTCTAATGTCTAATCAAAATCTGCCTCTTTTCCAGTTTATACCCGTTCCCTCTTGTCCTGTCACCACAAGGCTTTATGAATAGTCCCTCTCCAGCTTTCCTGTAAGTTCCTTTCAGGTATTGGAGTGTCATCTGCCACCCATACCAGACATAAGGAATAATTTCTTCACTATGAGAGTGTTGAGGCACTGGAACAGGTTGCTCAGGGAAGTTGTGGATGGTGGCGAACATCTCTGGATGTGTTCAAGGCCAGGTTGGATGGGCCCTTGGGCAACCTGATCTAGTGGGATGTGTTCCTGTCCAATGCAAGAGAGTTGAAATTGGATGATTTTTAAGGTCCCCTCCAACCCAAACTATTCTATGTAATGCAAAATAAAAGATTACCCCATTTTACATTAACTTG
The DNA here is from genome assembly GCA_033558105.1 of Coccyzus lansbergi. NCBI lineage: Eukaryota > Metazoa > Chordata > Aves > Cuculiformes > Coccyzidae > Coccyzus > Coccyzus lansbergi. Next base: position 34,992 of record JAUMJK010000220.1, on the reverse strand, counting down.
TATTTTATACAGGTCTGGGGTCTGAAAAATGTGTATAGATGCAATAAGAGAGATCGGGCTAACAAACTAGAGACTCTCCTATAATTTAGGTATTAAGAGCACAGAGCATTTAGAAAAGGTGAAAAAAAGTGATAGGATAACCATGTACACTATTCATAAAGGTATCAGGCTAATTCATTTAGGAGGATGGTTGTCATGAGACCAAGGGGAAAAGGTTTGATGAAATTACTACTTTATCCTTCTCATGAAAGATACTACAGGTTGTCCAAAATACAGTCCCCGACTCAAGTGGATTTAATCAAGTAGCAGTCTAGCTACTTTCTGTATTTAGTTTTCCTGTGAAAAGAAATATAGCAGAAAAGCTGATTTACAGTCGAAAGTTTCTCATCACATATTCATGTTTTCCCCTCTCCATTTCTCTTGAAGGACTAGCTGTAGTTATATGGAATTACATACATTCTAGTTATAATTCACTACAGAGAAGCATGTTAAAAAGGAGACTATAAAATATGGCTCAATAAATTTTGCTTAGTTACATATCTGTAATGGCTTTAACTTACCCCTTCTTGGTAAAAACAGACCAAACCAAAACAAAAACTCCCTACAAAATAGGCATAAATAAAATATAACAAAATACAGTGCAATTGTATTCTTTATCTGAAGCCTCTGTCAAGATCAACTCATAAGCTTATTAATGTGAAGCTATTAAATTTAAAGAGGAACCAAAGTGAAGGGGGATGGAAACTACAGTCCAAAGTTTGGAAAGGTGAAATAATCCATAATCTCAGGTGTCCTGGAGCTGATGGTCTATATTATGTCACAAAATAAAATAGTTCCAGTAAATTCAACCCATGATTCATATCCTGGTACTGAGCTCAAAACATCTAGAAATAAGTACAATAATCAAAAATATTTAATGAAAGAGCAGACTGATTTGTGAGGTACCTTGAACTTGCTTTGTTTTGTCTTCCCTTGAAATGAGTTTTTGCATTCCAAGGAGGAAATATTTTCTGGTTATTAAAAAACCAAAATATTTAAAAATATTGAATATGAAAGCTCCATATCTCCCATACACAAATTAATGATAAGGAAAGGAATTACAACAGTCAAGTTTAAAGCAGCACAGCAGCTGTTAAGCACTACATGGCAGTTGATGTATTGTCAAGCCAGAGATCTACTTACTAGAGCATGTATTGTGAATGCTGTAAGTGCACGAAGAGCTCTCTCCGGGTCTACAGCTTATGAAGAAACTTGAAAAACTTCAGAAGCGTGGATTTGAGTTTAGTATATAGAGCCTCTAGTTAAAATCCAAGTGTGCAAGATTAAATGCTGGTTAAAAAATACATATAAATATAGGCATTTGAATAGCGTAAATACTGACATCAAGGATGAGCTTTTTGTGGCCAACAGGAATATTAAACTAGTGAGTCAGGTCGGTATGCTGTCCTCAGACGGTCTAGCTGGGCCACAAATACAGTTTATTGGTCTGTAGCTGTGGCTAATAGATGGGAACATTTCAGCTAAGTCAGAACTTCTTGCCAGATGTTACAACTGTTGCCAGAGGGCCGTTCACCAGGTGAGGAGAACGATGCTTTCAACATCTTTTCTGTAATGCAGAAGCTGAAATGTGATGGATTTGAAAAACTGTATTAAACACAAATAACTCTGACAATGCTTTAGAACTACTGATGTTAGCAATAATAGCTATTTCAAAAATTTTCTTCTATTTGATTATCAGATTATTTTAAAGATATATTTACATGCTGAGTCTCTGGACTTAATTAATGATGAGTATAGAGGACATTTATTGTTCTAGATGTCAGAGATGGTACTTCTTTTCAGCAAAAGATAATACATGCATGTACTATTACTGATATTTGTGTTGGTTTAAATTACTCATGAAGACAAGGTCATAAAGAATTTAAAGCATCTTGTGTTGACGCTGGTGCCCCTGTATCCATGAGATACAGGGCAAGGTACTAGATGTTTTCATAGAATCTGAGAATCATAGAATAGTTTGAGTTGGAAGTAACCTTTAAAGATCATCCAATTCCAACCACCCTGACATGAGCAGGGACACCTCCCACTAGATCAGGCTCCTCAAGGCCCCATCCAATCTGGCATTCAATATCTCCAGGGATGAGGCAGCCACAGCTTCCCTGGACAAACTGTACCAGTGCCTCACCACCCTCAACATGAAGAAATTTCTCCTTATGTCTAGTCTAAATCTGACCTTCCACAGTTTAAAGTCACTGCCCCTTGTCCTATCACTTCAAGACTTTATAAACAGCCCTTCCCAGCTTTCATGTAGGGCCCTTCAGGTACTGGAAGGTCACTCTAAGGTCTCCTCAGAGCCTTCACTTCTCCAGGCTGAGCTACCCCAACTCTCTCAGCCTGTCCTTGTATGGGAGGTGCTCCAGCCCTCTGATCATCTTTGTAGCCTCCTCTGGACCCATTCCAACAGCTCCATATCCTTATTATGCTGAGGATTCCAGAACTGGACACAATACTCCAGATAAGGACTCACAAGAGAGGAATCCTGGTATTGTTCTTGGGAGGTTGAAATCATAGAAGTTTTATAAACTCAGTTGTAAATAAAATATTTCCCTAAAAATGATTCAGACAGTTTAATAAAAAAATACTGATCTTGTTACAATAGAGAGACAATTTGGCATCTATGTAATCTTAGCAGAAAATGAGGCAGTTGGAGGTAAATGCAGCCCTGTGACAAGGAAGGTTTAGGTCACTTGGGATCTCTGGCAAGGAAGGTCAGGGTGGCTTGAGCTCTGTGGTGTGGATAGTTAAGGTGTCTCAGCCCCACACCAAGGAGGGTCAGGGTAACTTGGGATCTATGGCAAGGAGGGTCAAGGGGGCACAGCCCCTGTCAGGTCAAGCACAGGCTGGTAGAAGCTTCTATAAGGCACTGCAGGCACCAAGGTGCATCACAGGGCATCTACCAGCCTGAGCCAAACCACAACTATTTCAGTGGCTTCCTGGCCAGACTGCATGGAAGTCTGTGACCTACTTCTTGCAACACCCCAACAAATAAACATACTTCCCTACCTGAGCTATAGGTTCATTTCCAAGAAGCATTTCTTAATATTTTTATTTTGATTTTCCCCTTTTCTTTGCTGGTCTAAGGACTAGCCTATAGTGGCTCTCCTCCCCAGCCCTGTTCCTCCCCAGCCCACAACATAAGGAGAAAACACAACTTGAGTAAAGAGGTCAGCTTTCTCAAAATTACGGGTGAGAGTAATATAGTCCTCCCTTGAAAGGAAGTGAAGCAAAGTGAAGATGCTGGAGCACATGAAGGAATTTTTCCTGCCGTTTAATCTGAACATTCTTGGTGAAACTGGAAGCTATTTCGTCTCATCCTATCATCTATCACTTGGGAGAAGAGGCCAGCACCCTCCTCTCTACAACCTCCTTTCAGGTAGTTGTAGAGAGCAATGAGGCCTCCCTTCATCCTCCTTTTCTTCAGGCTAAACAACCCAAGTTCCCTCAGCTGCCTCTCATAAGACTTGTTCTCCAGCCCCTTCTCCAGCTTCATTGCCCTTCCCTAGATACTCTCAAGAACTGTAACAGCCTTATTGGAGTGAGGGGCCCCAAAGCAAATGCAGTGTTTGAGATGCAGCCTCATCGATGTTGAGTACAACCTCTTCCCTGCTCCTGCTGGCCACGCTGTTTCTGACTAAGGCCAGGAAGCCATTGGACTTCTTGGCCATTTGGGCCACTGCTGGCTCATATTCAGCCCCTATCAACTGACAACAACAGGTCCTTCTCTTCCAGGCCGCTTTCCAGCCTCTTGTCTCCAAGCCTGGAGCTGCACGGGGTTGTTGTGTCCCAAGTGCAGGACCTCATTGACATCGGGTGCAGGGCTATAGCACACTGCAAGATCAGTTCGTAAAACATACAGTTTAGTGAAAAATTCAGTTTGCATGCAGAGCTGGCAGAAAGAGATTGAGGAAAGGCGTGACATAGGCCCTGTAAATCTTTGTCTCATTTTTAAGCAATGTATAAGTCATCAGCAGATTTTTGCATAACGGTAGTCATCTACTGGTTTCAAGTCCATATCGTATAATATAAGTCCATAACGAGGCTGGTGAGGGGTCTGGAGAACAGACCTTATGAGGAACGGCCGAGAGAGCTGGGGTTGTTTAGCCTAGAGAAGAGGAGGCTGAGAGGAGACCTCATTGCTCTCTACAACTACCTGAAAGGTAGTCAAGTGACAGGGATAGGACAAGAGGGAATGGCCTCAAGTTCCACCAGGGGAGATTTAGGCTAGACATTAGGAGGAAGTTTTTCACACGAAGGGTCATTGGGCATTGGAATAGGCTGCCCAGGGAGGTGGTTGATTCACCTTCCCTGGAGGTGTGTAAGGCACAGGTAGATGAGGTCCTGAGGGACATGGTTTAGTGTTTGATAGGAATGCTTGGACTCAATGATCCGATGGGTCTCTTCCAACCTGGTTGTTCTGTGATTCTATGATTCTGTATGGGTGCTGCAAAACAGACTTTTGAGTGGCTTTCACTGCTTTTTCCTGTTTTCCAGGCAAAAGGGGTTTTGTTCCTGGAAGCACCACTTTTGCCAAGAATGCTAACCACAAAAATTGCTGTTTGCATCACAAATTCAGAGGGCACAGACAACAAGTCTCTTTCTTGTCAGGACAGGAAAAAGAAGCTCGAGATCCTGGGTTACCTTAGCAGGGAGGTGACCAGCCATCTGAGCTAGCGTGGAAAGAACCCACCACAAGGAACATGACACTAGCAGTGGTTTTGCTGCTGCCAGTAAGAACTTCCGAGGGCCACAAAACACAGCATTTCTTGGCCATTTGTTGTTGCACATGAAGGCTTAATTGAAAAATACACCTCCCTCCTCCAAAGAAACTTTGCGCAGTTTTAGCATCATGATGACCATAAACAGCAGAACACAGAAGCTACTGACAGTAAACTGAGCCAAAAATGAAGAAACTAGCTTTGTGGGTAAGAGGAAAACCTTGCCAATAAGCAATGCATTAAAAGCAGAGGTACCAGTGCCTGCTTCTAAATATTTCTTCAAATTTGTATCATTTTCTGTCCTGTTTAAGATCATAGAATCATAGAATAGTTTCAGTTGGAAGGCACCTTAATGATCATCTAAATCCAACCCCCCTGCCATGGGTAGGGATACCTCCCACTAGACCAGGCTGCCCAAGGTCTCATCCAACCTGACCTTCAACATCTCCAGGGATGGGACAGCCAGAGCGTCCCAGAGCAACCTGTTCCAGTGCCTCACTACACCCATCATGAAGAATTTCTTCCTAATGTCTAACCTAAATCTTCTCCCATCCAATTTAAAGTCATTCATCCTCATCCTATCAAGTCATGCCTTCGTATAAAGTCCCTCTCCAGCTTTCTGGTAGCCCTGTCAGGTAATGGAAGCTCACTATAAGTTCTCCTCGGAGCCTTCTCTTCTCCAGGCTGAACAGCCCCAATTCTCTCAGCCTGTCCTCATATGGGAGGTGCTCCAGCCCTCCTCTCAAGCTGGAGAAGTGGCCCTCATGAGGTTCAACAAGGCCAGGTGCAAGGTTCTACATCTGAGTCAGGGCAATCTGCTATTTCAATACAGGATAGGGGGTGATGTGATTGAGAGCAACCCTGCAGAGAAGGACATGAGAGTGCTGATTGATGAGAAGCTCAATATAAGCTGGCAATGTGTGCTCATAACCCAGAAGGCCAACTCTGTCCTGGGCTACATCAAAAGAATTTCACAGAAAGGGTCATTGGGCATTGGAATAGGCTGCCCAGGGAGGTGGTTGATTCACCTTCCCTGGAGGTGTTTAAGGGACGGGAGGACAAGGTGCTGAGGGACATGGTTTAGTGTTTGATAGGAATGGTTGGACTCGATGATCCGATGGGTCTCTTCCAACCTGGTAATTCTATGATTCTGTGATTCTATGATTCTATGATTCTATGAATTGTGGCCAGTAGGGTGAGCGAGGGGATTCTGCCCCTCTATTCCTCTTGTGAGACCTCATCTGGAGTCTTGCATCTAGGTCTGGAATCCTCAGCATAAAAAAGGATATGGAGCTGTTGAAACAGGTGCAGAGGAGGGATAGAAGGATGATCAGAGGGCTGGAGCACCTCCCATGCAAGGACAGGCTGAAAGAATTGGGATTGTTCAGCCTGGAGAAGAGAAGGCTCTGAAGAGATCTTACAGCAGCCTTCCAGTACCTGAAGGGAGCCTGTGTGAAAGCTCCAGAGGAGTTGTTTACAAACGTTTGTGGTGATAGGACTAGGGGCACTGGAGAGAGGCAGATTTAGACTAGACATAATGACTAATTTCTTCACAATGAAAATGACGAGACATTAGCCCAGGTTGCTCAGGGAAGTTGTGGCTGCCCCATCCCTGGAAGTGCTGAAGGCCAGGTTGGATGGGGCCTTGGGCAACCTAATCTAGTGGGAGGTGTCCCTGCCCATGGCAGATGAGTTGGAATTGAATGGTCTTTAAAGTCCCTTCCAACCCAAACTATTCTAGGATTCTATGATAATAGGTGACCCACATCAGTGAAAATATTGGAATACTGGAAGGGTGACCACAGGCCTCTGGACATCGCTCTCGCCACAGATCTGAAGTCAAAGCTGGAGTCACAGGCAAAGGAGAGACCTGCTCTGTGTCTTCTTGAGGGGAGGACTTTTGTTTAACTTGTGAGAGGCTGCTGCTTCCCCTCTTCTGTATGTTACACATCACGAAAATTCCCTCATTTTGCAATTTATGAATATTTTAAGGGAGGTCTTATGAAATAATGTACAGTAGGTCTTGGATTTATTTGATGTCTTACCATTTTTGCCAGCCCAGATTGCTTGACACCACCTCTAGGGCCAGAAGCTCTCACTTCAGTCAGGAACATGTGGTTATGCGTTGTTCCAGAATAAACGAATGACTGCATGAAATGATTGCCCTCAGAAACAACCAGTCATGGTGAAATGAAGCCATTTTGGATTCAGGACCTTTGTGAAAACAGCTGTTGGCTTCTATTTTCTGGCCAGCTGAGGAGTACTTGCAAGTCAGCTCTGTTTAACACTGCTTTCAGCATCCTCAGTGTGCTATGGAAGATTCTTAGTATTCTTTTTTAGTCACATAGGTCCTACATTCTAGCTAATAGAATCATAGAATCATAAAATCACCAGGTTGGAAGAGACCCATGGGATCATCGAGCCCAACCATTCCTATCAAACACTAAACCATGTCCCTCAGGACCTCGTCTACCTGTGCCTTAAACACCTCCAGGGAAGGTGACTCAACCACCTCCCTGGGCAGCCTCTTCCAATGCCCAATGACCCTTTGTGTGAAAAACTTCCTCCTGATGTCCAGCCTAAATCTCCTCTGGCGGAGCTTGAGGCCATTCCCTCTTGTCCTGTCCCCTGTCACTTGGGAGAAGAGGCCAGCTCCCTCCTCTCTACAACCTCCTTTCAGGTAGTTGTAGAGAGTAATGAGGTCTGATAATACATCCCAGAAAAAAAAAAAAAAAAAAAAAAAAAAAGAAAAAAAAAAGGAATGAGCAGTGAAATCAGCAGTAAATCTGAACACTGACTGGTTATCCCTAAACAGAGAGCTGTGACTTTGTCACTCCTTGGAATTCAGAAGTATTTTTCCAATTATAGATTGAAAGCCAAACCAGTCATTAAGTACTGCTGCAAATGATCTGGAACAAGCTGCCAACAGACATTGAGACTAGAGGCATCATCTTATGGCTTTGTGCTGACTTGGACGATACAAACCAGGAATTTTTAACCTAGTGCATTTATTAGTGCCCATTACTTAAGACAGGAATGTAGCAGAGTACCATAACCAGTCTTTTTACAGTACAGAGCTACGTTTGTCTGGTTGTATTGCTCTGATTTGTGCTTTGATTCAGAGCTCTCTGGCGTTAAAAGCAAAAAGAAAACATGAACTGTCGTGGTTGCAGTTTAGGAGAGCTCTTGGTTGAGTGAGTGTGAATAGTGAACACAAGGCGAGACAGAAACTCCCTGGCTCCAATTCAGAGCCCAGTCTAGTTGCATGCCAAGAGTGGGCGAGTGGTTTTACTTCACTTTGCTTTTACCAATTCATTCTGTTAATAAAGAGTACCTCGAGAGACAGAAACTTGGTTGTGCTGTGCTGCACTTGAGTCAACGCTCTTTTCTGCCAACAAAAAGGTAGCCCTCTGCTAGAAGCATAATAGAAATCATAAAAATAAGAGATGGGGAGGACTATTGTCATAAGTCAGCTGCTCATCCTCACATACTGTGCCCAAATGAGAGGTTTGTGCCAACCGGATTTTAGGAATCCTGACAAAAGTAGAATTTTCTCTGGAAAAATACCATATTTAATTTCCTTTTGAGCTTAAATTTTGAACTGTGTAATGTCATTATCAATTACAGCTACACCCATCAATTCTAAAATTTCCAAATAACCTCATTCTTCTCAAATTAAATAAGTGGATTATCCACCTCTGACCCAATCTTGAGATCTTAGTTGGATGCTCAAGGCCCTAAGATACTGAGATAATAAGGATAACTGAGAATCATAGAATTGTAAAATCACAGAAGAGTTTGGGTTTGTAGGGACCTTCAAGATAATTCAGTCCCAATCCAGTGCCACGGGCAGGGACACCTCTCATCAGATCAGGCTGCTTAAGTCCCCATCCAACCTGGCCTTGAACACCTCCAGGACTGGGGCAACCACACCTTCCCTGGGCAACCTGGGCCAGTGTCTCACCAATCTCATTGTGAAGAGATTTCCTGCACGTTTCTCAGTGCCATTAAGAATCAGCTGCATATTCATCACAAGCTGCATAGCTCAGCAGTAGCATCAGCAAAGGAAAGAACTATGTTCCGTTTCCTTTGAGTTTTTGTCTACTGCTTGACCACTTAAATTAGTTCACATGTCAGTATATTATAGAACGTTTTCTGAAACAATAAAATCCTCATGTGACATCCTCACTCCACTAGGAAGTTTGCAGAAGTACTAGAATTTTTAAGTACCCAGATTGCTGACTATATTTTGATGATATTCCTGCAACAACCACGCCGTATTCAAAATTTTGGAATGAAAGGCAAGAGAGAAAATTTGGTGATATGGACAGGAACCAAAGTGCCTGTCAAACTGTTTTTATGGCTTATTTCAGTCCCAACAGTGCAGTGGCACAGTTCTCCTACTATAAAAAAGTAAACAATGAGTATGCAAAGTGTTCAAGTTCCCAGATTGTTTTAAATGATGATTTTCTTTTAGCACCTGTGGCAGAGTTCTACGAGAATCGTAAGATCTTATTATATAGATATTATAATATAGATATTATACAGATTATATAGATATTTAAAATCGTTGAGTATGGGAATTTGCTTTTTTTATAAAATCCTAGTGCACATTGATATTCTATTTGAAAAAAAGTGGAAGAGCAATATTTTTTTTCCCCTCTCAGCATTTCCAAGTACTGCTATGAAGCAAATCACAGTTCAATGGGACAAGACCCTACTGTTTGCCTCCAGCCAAAAAAATATAGATTTTATTCCTTCTTATGTGGTCATCATTCAGGTACACGTGAAAATGGATATTGGCTTCCTTTCTAAATATTATTTTCAATATGTAGGTTGTTATTTTTGTCAGATCTGTAACTGTTTAAGAATTAAGGCACTGAGACACTTTGAGAAACCTCTGCTTCTCTATTCTCTTGTCTTAAATACTTTAGGTCACAGGAGACTGCTTTCTGTTGTCTTTCAGTCAAGACTGTGCCCTTGAAACAGCAAAAATGATAGAGATTTGTCCTATTCCTATCCTTGAGTAGCTCAGAGAAGCCATAAATCTGGCTTCTCTAACGAGGTTTATCAGAATCGAATGCTTCCATATGGTTCTAAATTCCACGTATCTAGATCACATTTCAAAATTACACTTCTTTTAGTAACTTATTTAAATGTTTTAGTGATGCTTTTCCTACACAAACATTATTTAAGAGGGTATTTTCATTCATTTTGTCCTTGTGCTGAAAGAAATATGACAACAAATACTGACAGAGGTAGATAGACTTGGAGTCTTGCTATACTTGGTTCAGCTTGTTTCCTGTTTAGACTAGAACCAAAAGGGGAAAAACCAGTGGTTTGCAAAGAAAAGAGGATGAGGTGAGGCTGGTCTCATTGATGCCCTCTCCAGGCACTGAGACAGCTCGGCTTCCACTGAGTTACCCATGGAGTCAAACCTGAATGGCTCTGCAGAGTCCCAACTTTGAGGCCAAGGAGACCTCTCGTGGCAAAGATTCCCCATGGCAAAGCTGCTGTTCACCATCTGTATTATACTGTTAGTGGACAAAGAGAGTTCATAGAATCATAGAACAACCAGGTTGGAAGAGTCAGTACAATTCCCTGTGCATCGTAATTTTAAAAAAAATTGTTTATTCATATACAAAAATCTTTTTTTAAGAGTCATAGTGTGCCTGAAAAAAGTAATTCTTGATATCGGGTTACAGTTTAGCTTAATTATGCAGAATCATTGAATCACTTAATTAGGTTGGAAAAGACCTTGAAGATCATCAAGTCCAGCTATAAATCTGACACTGCCAACTCTGCCACTAAACCATGTCCCAAAGCACCATATCTACACACCTTTTAAACATCTCCAGGAGTAATGACTCAACTTCTTCCCTGGACAGCCTCTGCCAGTGCTTCACAACCCTTTCAGTGAAGGAATATTTCCCAATATCTGGCTTAAAACTTCCCTGACACAACTTGAGACCATTTTCTGACATCCTATTGCTTCTTGCCTGGGAGAAGAGACCAACACCCACCTCACTATAACCTGCTGGCCATGCCATTTCTGATCTAAGACAGGATGCTGTTGGCCTTCTAGGCCACCTGGGCACACTGCTGGCTCATATTCACCCAGCTACCAACTAGCACCCCTATTTTTTTTTTATTATTTTTACACTGGGCAGATTTCCAGCCATTTATCCCTTTGTGTTGCATGTGGTTGTTGTTGCCCAAGTGCAGGACCCCACACCAAGCCTTGTTGAACCCCATATAGTTCACCTTGGCCCATCAATGCAGTCTGTCCAGATCCACCTGTTTTGCTTGCCTTCTCTCAAGTAGATTATCCACTAGGTGGGTCACCTTGACATAGAATCATAGAATCACCAGGTTGGAAGAGACCCATCGGATCATCAAGTCCAACCATTCCTATCAAACACTAAACCAAGTCCCTCAGGACCTCATCCACCCGTGCCTTAAACACCTCCAGGGAAGGTGAACCCACCACCTCCCTAGGCAGCCTATTCCAATGCCCAATGACTCTCTGTGTGAAAAACTTCCTCCTAACGTCTATCCTAAATCTCCCCTGGTGGAGCTCAAGCCATTCCCTCTTGTCCTGTCCCCTGTCACTTGGGAGAAGAGGCCAGTTCCCTCCTCTCTACAACCTCCTTTCAGGTAGTTGTAGAGAGTAATGAGGTCTCCTCTCAGCCTCCTCTTCTCTAGGCTAAACAACCCCAGCTCTCTCAGCCGCTCCTCATAGGGAGCGACACATGTTATATAGACATATATAACATGTTATAACATATATATATAATATAACATGTTATAACATATATAGACATGTTATATAGACATGTTATATAGACATAGAGTTGTCACGTTCAGGCTCCTTGCATTCTACTGCTTGTTAGTATGGGGAGAAAGGAGGTTGCTTCAGTATCTTTCTATTGTTATTAGAATTTTCTCATTATTACGATGGAAAAAATTATTGAAAAAGTTCGGAGTACATTTCATCTAGTCGGAGGTGTCCCTGCCCATGGCAGGGGGGTTGGAACTAGATGATCTTTAAGGTCACTTCCAGCCTAAGTGATTCTATGATTCTGCTCCAATATAAAATAATACCTATTTCGCATCAGATATGACTAAAGATAGATGTGCTGTTGCCCCAATAAGAGCTTCTGTTGGTCTTAAACTAACAGGTAAATTGTACTGCAGCATGTGCAAGGTGTTTGTTAAATGCAAAGTCTTTTTTTTTTGCATTCTATATAGTAGAAGAATATCAAACTGTTGGATTGGGTCCAGAGGAGGGCCATGGAGATGATCTGAGCATCTCTGCTCTGAGGACAGCCTGAGAGAGTTGGGGTTGTTGGAGAAAAGAAGCCTGTGGGCAAACCCTGGAGCAGCTTTCAGTTCCTGAAGGGGACTACAAGAAAGCTGGGGTGGGGGAGACTTTTGGCAAGGGCGTGGAGTGATAGGATGAGGAGGAATCAGAAGGGGGAAGGTTTAGGTTAGACATTAGGAAGAAATTCTTCCTGCTGAGGGTGGTGAGACACTGAGGAAGTTTGCCCAGGGAAGTTGTGGCTGCCCCATCCCTGGAGGTGTTCAAGGCCAGGTTGGATGGGGCCTTGAGCAGCCTGGTCTGGGGGGAGGTGTTCTTTCCCATGGCAAACCATGATATTTAAGGCCCCTTCCAACTCAAACTCTTCTATGATTCTTACAGCTACTGATTTATTAATATTCTCTTTACTCTCACTCTCTTGCATCAGATAACTTTGCTTGAATTATAGGTAGCAGATTTTCACAGGTACATTTAATCATGTTATGTAGCTGAGAAACCATCACTTTCTTCTTCTTTTGCACAACCTTTTTTCCCCATTGGATTCTTGATGCAGAGACAAAATAGATCCAATGCCTAATTCTGTTGCAGCAGAAACATTTGACTTTGACAGCACTTGAGTTTAAATATTTTTTTGCAAGGCGATTGAATCCCTCAGGTCTTTAATCGAAACTAGGAAGAATAGCATGACTTCACAAGCATAACTTCTCCAATGTTTACAAAACTCATTAATACTGTGCACTGCAACACTGGAGCTTTAGCTCATTATGCTTTGTTTCAAAAGCTTGGCTTCGAATACTTGAATTTCCAATCAAGTTATTTAAAAAATGATAGAATCTTAGAATCATAGTGTAGCTAGGGTTGGAAGGGACCTTAAGATCATCTAGTTCCAACTACCCTGCCATGGGCAGGGACATCCCATGAGATCAGGTTACCCAAGGTCCCATCCAACCTGGCCTTAAACACCTTCTTCCAACCCAATCTGTTCTATGATTCTAGGATTCTATGACATCAGTTGTTCACCTTAGAATCATAGAACCACTAGGCTGGAAAAGATCTTTGAGATCATCAAGACAAACCATACCAGTCCACTGCTAAATCATATCCCTAAGCACTTCTCCTGCCCATCTTTCAAACACCTCCAGGGATGGGGACTCAGCCACCACCCTAGTGAAGAAATTTTGCCTAATGGCCAATCTGAACCTCTCCTGATGCAACTTGAGGCCATTCCCTCTCGATCTATGAGCTGTTACCTGGGAGAAGAGACCAACACCCACCTCACTACAGCCTCCTTCCAGGCAGTTGTAAAAAGAGCTAAGATCTCTCCTCAGCCGCCTCCTCTCTAGGCTAAACAATCCCAGTTCCCTCAGCCACTCCTTGTAAGACTTGTTCTCCAGCCTTCTCTGTACTATTGGGACATGGAGCATCAACTCATTGCTTTCAAAGAACATGTGTGTATATCTTGCTCATGTTTATGTGTGTTTGCATAACTAAATTCAATACAGTGATGTAAAAAGTCTTCTAAAACCTGATTAGCAATGTTAAATAAAGCAATCAAGTAAGCCACTCTCTCCTAACAAAAGATATGTTTATATGTCCAGAATCTCTCTCTGTTCCCAACAGCTATATTTTCCTGGCATTACATTGTTATGTAAAACCACAATCACTTCCTTGTTTACAAAATGTGTTGTATGTTGCATGGAAATATTTCCAGTTAAAACCCCATAGAGCTAAGTCAGCAAAACCAAACTGAATTGGGGCTTTCTCAAATGCAAAAAGGAAATTTCAGCCCACAAATTAAGTCTACTAAAGCTGGTTAACTATCATCTTGCTTTGCTCCATTTGATTTGAAATGGCTGTTGGTTTTCCCCTCAAATTAGCTGCCAAGCACTGATGTGTCAGTTTTCTATAACATACAGATGTTCAGGAAACTTTTGCTGATTGCATCACTTACCAATTCCTTATTTCTTGCTTATCAATTATTCATTATTTACCGATTTCTGAAATCCTTGAGGTTCAACAAGGCCAAGTTGTCCTACACCCAGGTCGAGGCAATCTGCACTTTCAATACAGGATGAGGGACAATGTGATTGAGAACAGCCCTTTGGAGAGGAACTCTAGGGTGCTGGTTGATGAGAAACTTGACATGAGCTACCAGTGGGCATCACAGCCCAGAAGGCCAACTGTATCCTGGGCTGCATCAAAAGAATCGTGGCCAGCAGGGTGCGGGAAGTGACTCTGCCCCTCTATCCCTCTCCTCTGAGTCTTCACCTGGAGTATTTTCTCCAGGTCTGGAATCTTCAACATAAGAAGGATATCGAGATGTTGGAACACGTGCAGAGGAGGGACAGAAAGATGATCAGAGGGCTGGAGCACCTCCCATACGAGAACAGACTGAGAGAGTTAAGCTTGTTCAGCCTGGAGAAGAGAAGGCTACAGGAAGACCTTCAAACAGCCTTCCAGTAACTGAAGGGGCTACAAGAAAGCTGGGGAGGGACTGTTTACAAAGGCTTGTAGTGACAGGACTAGGGGTAATGGGTATAAACTGGAGAGGAGCACATTTGCACTAGACATAAGGGGGAATTTCTTCACCATGAGAGTGGTGAGCCACTAGAACAGGTTGCCCAGGGAAGTTGTGGTTGCCCCATCCCTGGAGGTGTCCAAGGCCAGGTTGGATGGGGCCTTGGGCAGCCTGATCTAGTGGGAGGTGTCCCTGACCATAGCTGGAGACTTGGAATTGGATCATCTCTAAAGTTCCTTCCAACCCAAACTATTCTATGATTCTATGATTCAGAAGCCAGTGATTTTTTCCATTGTGCTGTTCATCACAGTCACTATGCTGGAAAAATATATGAAGCTCCACAAATGTTTAACACCTTGTATAGTTAAAGTCACGAGTATTGCATTTACGAATGATATTTGGTAATGATCTTCAGTCCAGCAGATACTCAGTTGCTCAGCACAGGCACAGTAACATTCTTGAATGCTCCAATACCCGAACTGAAATCACAGTTCCATAAACAATTATAAGTCAGAAACACTGGTAAAGGGTAGATCTTGGCACATAAACATCCTGGTGGTTGACCCAACTGTCAGTAACAATTACTGTCTTCTGATGAAGGAGGACATTTTTTTCATAGAAGAGTATTCATTCCGTAATCATAATCCCAAGGGAAAACAAACCCCAAACCCACTCAAAAGATATAATTAAAATCAATTGGTCTTGAATAAAGCTACTGAAGATTCAGAAGAGAAAGAGCATTTCACTACCAAAACTATAAATAGACTCCTAGGACAGAATCAAAAACCCACTATTGAGGGAAGTTTACACAGGAGAAGTGACCAGCTACCTTGACAGACCCCCAAATGTACATATGCTACAGAAAGCTAAGGAGACATGAACCTCCTTTCTAACTCTCCTTCCTTCTTCAAACTCATTATGGGTAGTTTCCACCAGATTGAATGCCAGATGAGAAATATTTATATAGACATAAATATATGCAAACAGACTACAAATCTGAAATAGGGACAGATCACCAGAATGTTCCCCTGGTTCAACAAATAAATATGGAAATAAAGGAGAAAAAAATGATAGAATATGTTTGCATTTTATTTTCAAATCTCTTTCCTATTCTTTCCAATGTTTGCCATTAATATTTCTGTTTCACAAAATAGCAAAATCAGTGTCACAATCCATGCCCAGGCCTTGGAACACCAGCACTGGCCATTGCTTTGCATTATTACTCAGCCCTGATGGAAAGATCAAATACAAATAAGGGGATAGTCATAGAATCATAGAATAGTTAGGGTTAGAAGGGACCTTAAAGATCACCTAGTTCCAATCCCCCTGCCACGGGCAGGGCAGGGCCACCTCCCACCAGATCAGGCTGCCCAAGGCCCCATGCAACCTGAGCTTCAACACCTCCAGGGATGGAGCAGCCACAACTTCCCTAGGCAACCTGTTCCAGTGCCTCACCACTCTCACTGCAAAGAAATTCCTCCTTATGTACAGTCTAAATCTGCCCCTCTCCAGTTTATAACCATTGCTCCCCATCTTATCACCACAAGCCTTTGGAAACAGTCCTTCACCAGCTTTCTTGTAGCCCCTTCAGATACTAGAAGGTCACTATAAGGTCTCTATGGAGCCTGGAAGGATCATCTTTGCAGCCCTCCTCAGGACCTGTTCCAACAGCTCCATATCCTTCTTATGTTGAGAATTCCGGAAAGAACCAAACACAAGACATCAGATGAGGTCTCATAAGAGAGGAAGAGAGGCGCAGAATCCCCTCCCTCTCCCTGCTGGCCATTCTTCTGTTGTTGCAGACCGGGATGTTACCTTACTATTCTTAGACCCATAGAAGCAGAAACAGCATTCGAAAACTTAACTCAGAAGCATCAAGTATGCAAAGGACCTACTTGTGTTAGAAGCAATGTTCCTCTTCCTATTGCTGCTGTAAACTATGAAAAACAAAGGATTATGTTTCTCATGGGTTAGTATTTATTTCAGATGTGTTCTGTATTCAGGGTTCCTGATTTACTTATTTTTCCTATGTTCAAATTGAAGTATATTGAGCAGTTGGATGAAAATGAAATACTATCTCTTGAAGTCAGATATCTTCATAAAGCTTAATTGAGAAGCATTACATCATAGGATGTAATACATCATTCTTCTTTCATTAAAAGAAATTATTTAAAGGTAAATGATTTTGAATGCAAACATTGTTTAACATTAAGCCTATAATAGTTAGCAGGTTACAAGTCACATCTACCATTTTATTACAACTTAAACTACTGCAATAACCACTGTAAACCTTCCTGAAATATTTTTATATATAAAGAATCCATAGCACCATGATGCTATTATGAGAAAAAACAAACCCCTTAAACTACCTGACAATATTATCTCCTAGTCCTTTGATTCATTATAATAAACAATGATAATAAAATCTAAATAATTCTGAACACAATAAGGAGAAAAAACTAACCTGTATGTAAGCTACAATTTAAATCAGCTGAAAAAAATTTTAGATTATTTTGTCAAAAGCATCAATTCATGAGTGAGTTTAAAAAAAAAAGATACATGCATGAGCAACCCCCTGAAACACAGTGTTTTTGGTTTTCTTAATTGTCAAAGTTAGGGAAGATGTGTTCAGGGATATGGTTTAGTTGCAGACAGGTATGGTTGGACTCTGTCTCAAAGGTCTTTTCCAATCTAGCAATTCTATGATTCTGAACCATAACAGAAATATGTTGGATCCATATGGATTAAGAAACAGTACTTGGCTCAGGAAGATCAAAATCTGTCCACCATAAAAGCTACAAACCAGACAAATGCAGTAACTTACATCTTCTGTCACTGTTATTATGGTCAGTTACTATTCAAGGAGATCCTAATAGACAGGGAATGCCATAGTCATAGAATCATAGAATCACCAGGTTGGAAGGGACCCATGGGATCATCGAGTTCAACCATTCCTATCAGACACTAAACCATGTCCCTCAGGACCTCATCCACCCGTCCCTTAAACACCTCCAGGGAAGGTGACTCAACCACCTACCTGGGCAGCCTGTTTCAATGCCCAATGACCCCTTCCGTGAAAAACTTCCTCCTAATCTCCAGCCTAAATCTCGCCTCGCGGAGTTTGAGCCCATTCCCTCTTGTCCTTTCCCCTGTCACTTGGGAGGTAACTTAGATAAGACAAGATGAAAACAGAAGAAAAATTCAAATTTAGAGCCTGGATGAAGCGCTATACAAACCTGATAAACTAATTTCATTTTGGTGACAAGCTTAGCAGCAGTTTAAAAATAAAAATTAAGATAATACTAGGCAACATCATATATTTAATATGCCTACGTAACACTGCAGTGTCCCTTCCCCTTTCATCCAGAAGATCCTAGGGAAGAACACTTGAAAACACCAACCCTTCTCCTAAAATATGACCCAAGAGATGAGGGGTGCAGGGGAGAAAGAAAACCTTTTTTAATCCACATGCATTGCAAGAGGTTGTTGGAACAATGCTGACCCCATATAACTCATGACAATTAATTACCAGGACCATGATGTTCTATCAGTACTTAATAAGATCGGATACAATCAGGAATAGTGCTTGTTGCTCCCAGCTGAGATCACGTCCTATATGCAGCAAAGAAATTACTCAGTAAGGCTAAGCTAGAAATCAGACAGATCTGTTTTGCTGGAATTAAATCTCTTGGTGACTTCAAAATCAATTATAAATACAGAAAAGACAAAACTAAAAGAGGCAGCATGACAAAAAAAATCACATTTCTGCCCTATCATATACCATTTTATTCATCATATTTAAAGCTAAACCTGTACAGGTTTGTACACATCGCATTGAAAGTACTGTTTACTAGCTTAAAAGATTAATAAAACACCAGAAATGTCAAATTCATGGTCCCTTTTTTCAGGTTTTTTTTGCAGTCAATGCCAACAGATCAGCTCAAAGCTTTTGAGAGTTGGATAAACTGTAGGAATGGAACTGCAGCCGACAGTGTCCTCTGCTGGGCTGCCTGCAGCGATCTCACACCCCGAACTCAAATGCTGCTACAAAGAAATGTGAAATTACAGCCATCGGTAAGGAATGAGGCGTTTAAACAGTAAAAACTACATATATAGTTAAAAAGACAGAGGTAAACATACATAACTGTTTAATACATGATGACATTTATACAGAGGAGAAGCATTACATTCTCATCTACCAGCATGGATGGCTCTTTCCACGAACACGTGAACATTTTTCAGATTTTAAAGGCAAAAATTGCCAGTTGTCTAAAAAAACTCGGAAAATTTAGTCACGTTAAGAAGAATAAATGTTGAGAAATGAATGTCAGATTGAAGTGACATTTACAACAGCAAGATAGACACCACTATGACTTGTTTTGGAAGACATTTCACGTTCGATTGTGTTATCTCTCATAACTGTGGCTGAATATTTCACCTGTGACCTTTCACCTCAGAGTGCCGAGAAATAACGTGTCACTTTTTCTTAATTCCATAGAGTGAAATACACCTGAGCAAAGCAAAGTTAAAAGTTCAAAGACTAAAGAAAGCACTCGGCTGAACTCAGTTTTGGATTGTGGACGTGCAGAAAGTTAAGAAAAATTAAATAAACAGCTTTTGGCTCTTTTCCACAGTAAGCTGTAAGCTGATTTACTAGAAGACAGCTAATAAAAGTGATCAGCTTGCAATGAAACTGTACAAGCCATTAGTTCACATTTAAACAATAAATCCGATTGCAGTTTTGAGCACAAGAACATAACTTAAAATCCTATTTTATTCAAATTGAAAAACTATATTAAGTAGTTTAAATACATTCATTCTCAGTCAAAGTTTTACAGTAACTTACGATTTTCCATCACACACACAACCAAGTTATAAATCCCTGAAACATGGATTTATTAAAGGAATACTGATAAAACCTTAACAGAGATACAAATGATACATCACATCGTGTCTTACGCCTCAACGGTAAGTACTCGACCACCTTGGAATGGTAGATGTGTCACTTCTACTGTTATACTAATACCATCCTCTAGGACCAACTGGTTTAAACTGAATTCACAGCAGTTTGTAGTTACCTAAAAAAGATTATTATTTCTTTTTTTAATCACACTACAAAATATTCACCTTCTAATTGGTATTTCAAAACTCCTGGGAAGAGAATTTCCCACTTATAACGGGGACTAAACATACTAAACAAGGAGAGCCCTTACAGTGAATTTGAGAAAAATCTCTTCAGAATCGGTGCCCCCGTAGAGAAATAGGATACAGCAGTACTTCCTATGACATAAGTTGATTGATGCATGCTTATCTGTGCATCTTAGGACCTTAATATACCAGCAGATCTTGGAACTCTGGCATTTAATCTCATTCTGGCACTAACTTTCTGTGGAGTAGGGCAATTTCCAAATGAAAGGCACTCTGTTAGGAGTGAAATCAGAATTATCAGCAAATGGACAACTTGTAACATATTGATGAGAATTGCTGGAGCCTATATGAGTTCTAAACTCAAGTACTTCCCTTAATAAAGGTGCAAAAATATTTAGAACAGCTGGAGTGCATGTGCTTGCATGCACACAGACACTAGCCGTGTTAGAAGAGTTCTTCCAAGTATCTCAGCTGTTGGTTGTTTCCCCTCCCTGACTCTCAACACTTTTTTTTTCCTGCTTAGGCAGAAGTAAGCTTCTAAAGTTCAACTGCACTATCAGGTCACTCGCAGAGTAGGCCATGGACCATCACTGCGTTGCTTCCTGCAGCAAGGAGGCCTGCGGAGTGAGTCAAAGGAGCGGTCCTCTCTAGTACAAGAGCACAGGCACACACTACTAGTTTGTCCACTTAATATTTCCCTTCACACTTTCCCCCTATCCTTCCTTGCAAAAAAAAAAATTCATCTGGGGAATAAAGCTTTCCTGAAGGATAGGAAAGCTCACACTCGTTAGTCTGAATAAGGGATGTGCAAAACAGAAGTCATTTCCCTGAGGCAAAGATCTTCAAGTCATGCCTAGTTTACTCGGTCTATTATTTCAAGCTGTTGAGATATTTGGCACAATGAGGCCTTGATCACTGACTGAATCTCATGGCATTATCACAGTCTACATTATACATTTAACAATAAATGAAGTTACAAATGCTTCATTCTCTCACTCTGTTTTGGTTTCTCACATTTACTCATTAAAATCCCTTTCCTTTTCAATGTTGGCACTGGGCCTTCCTGGGCAGGAAGGCAAAGTGACAAACACCTACTGTACTTAAAGTCTGTCACAAATACTGAGCACCTAAAAGGGCAATCACAGTAGTTATTGGACTCAATGCATGAAGTAACATGGTAAAAATGAATACCCTGTTACATACAGGTCAGTGGAAGGTGATTTAATAGTCTCTTCTTGACTGACGCTATGAAGAGCATACAGGGAGATAAAAAAAAAAGCCATGTTGGGAACACTCCCAGTCTAAAACACACAAGAAGCAAAGCTTGAAACCAAGTCTTTCCAGCTTCCCCGTTTAAAATATAAATTGCACTTTTTATACAAAGCAATTCAAAGTCTAAATCATAGTAAAAATCTGAAGCTGCCTTACTGCACCAAGGAGTATTTGTGTTCACCGCCTCAAGTACAGGTAATAGTTCTCGGCCGTTCTGCACACAGAGCTGTATGCTCTACACCTTCCTGCTTGAAAAAGGGCCTGTCATTAAATGCTACGCCACTGGGTGGGTACCAAACAAAAAAAGAAGAGTTTAAGGCCTTTTCCTCCACAAGGAGCTGAAAATTGTGGCACAACCCATGACCAACCAACACTTAATACACAAATCAGCACACTCCTACCCAGGGCTCCAAGAAAAAAATAATAATCAGTCATTCCCTCTAATGTTTGTCACACAAGACAACCATACCATCAGCAAGCAACAGTGCCAGTTAAGCATTATTAAGGTCTTCAAAAATTCACAGCAAAGGGCACTTTTGAGAAAGATAATTGTAAAGATTTGGTTTTAAAAATAGACACCACACTCACATTCAAGGGACATTCTTCACTTTTAGGCCTTTGTCACAAGTCTGAATCTTTATTGTTCTGAAATAAATGCTATCAACATAAGACTCAAAACAAGAACTCCAACTTTCAGTCTCAGAAGAGGTGTGGTTCAATGCCCATATCACGTGTAACAAGAAGATCTCCTTAAAAAAAAAGGAAGAAAATTACTGTAAAGTCTTTCTTAAAAATGAAAATGCAATCCTTTGTTTTTCTCATTAGCTTGTGTACAGGCAGGCACCAAAAAAAAACCTTGCATTTTCCTTTGAATTCTTGCTATGACGCTTGACGCACTTTTTGCCATTCAACAAATTCATCCAGAAGTACAGGCCCTGTGAAGGGATGAAACTTGGAGTTACATTGGCCAATAGCTTTCAAACACCTCAAAGCATGAAGGTTAAAACACGTGGTCTAAGTAGCATCCATGTCAATCTTATTGTCAAATAGTAAGACTCCAAGATGACTATAATCATTTCACTCAACAGTGGAAGAAAGTACACAAATAACACTACACAGAACTATGGATAAAACTGTTCTTGACATCTGACAGGCCTGCTGAACAAATAGAAAACAAAAATAAGGCTCTCGGCACAAGTAATTATTTTTTACTAGACGTAATTAGAACACAGGCCAAACCAGGATGCTTAAAGCAATTCAGTCATAGTATGCTTGACATTCAGCCCTAAGCAGTGAGGCTACCTTATTATATACTAGAATAAAACGAGAGTTTGCTGCTTATAATTCTGCTTACAAGTCTTGTGTAGCAAACGGCTTTACTAGATCCTCGATTAAATCTAAGCTGGCTCAAGTACACCATCATAACCCAGACATTCTACTATAATTAATACCTGCAGTTTGAATCCAGATGATTACCAGGACAGTTTTTCTATACTCTGTTGGAGAAGTATTTACCTTACAGTATTGTTTCCATTATGAAAATCTATTTTATGCATCTTGAAATCACTGAGATAATAGCTGAATAAGCAAAATATTACGGATACTCACACGCGCCATCTTCATCGTAGTTGCTAAGATCTGCATGGACAGTTCTGCTGAACTCTAGCACGTTGTACCACTGATCCTTGTTCATAACTCTGTACTTCGATTGCTGAAAAGAAATTCAGAACATGAACATGTCAAATGATATTTAACAATGCTGCATATCATTTCTTTCATTTTTCTTTTCAATCAGTTCCTAACAAATAATTTAAGGGGTAACAATGGCTACTATTTCCTTGGTTTTCCATTTTTTAAAAGTGCTGCACACATTAGTTCTGAAACCACATAAAATGGTTTCTTGAAAGACGAGAGCAAAATCAAAACAGCAGCGAATCAAGAACTCTTAAGTTTCAAAACCTGGTAAATTTTAACCTCGCCCCGAAGTGGGACATATCTAGCTCAGATCTATTTCAGGAATGAACCATGACAAAAATCCTTTCTCCAGGGATTACATAAAAACATAAGGACATCTACTTTGCAACATTAGTAATGATTTGAAGCCACGGAGTCGTCTCAAGCCTAGCATGCTCCACAGCCAACACAAGTCCATATTACTAAGCCACTCACATATGAACTGACCAAAACCTTCAGAGACAGACCTCAAAGTACCTACTGTACTGTATCTACGCAAAGAAAACTTGAAATTCATCACAGATGCAGCTGAAGAGACTGATGGGTCATTACTGAACTTAAAATTTACCTTTATAATCTAATTAAGATAGAGTTTTAGTGGTGTTTGATAAGGGTGGGGGCACAAGGAAGTAGGAAACATTTGTGATGCATACAGGAACATCACTGCCATGAACACATCAAACATGGGGAGAGGAGTAATACATACACATTCTTGAGCAGAACAACCCAAACCCTTAAATCTTTCATGAAACAGCCCAAATACCACACCATCATTCAGAAAGTCAAGGAAACTTGTACCTCCAAGTATTGATAAAATACTGAAAACAGCGGCCAAGTTCTTCCAAGCAGAAGACCTAACATGGATTTCGCAGTATCGATATCAAGACTTCGCTGGTCTTTATCCTAAAGTTGAATAAAGAAAGCACAAAACCCACTCAGGTACAAGCTCATTGAATAATTAAAGTAAGAACTTCTCTAACATTCCAGTAGTCTTACCCTTGCAAAATCAAAGGCATATTTGTAGATATTCTTAAAGGATGAAATGTCATTCAGTTGTGACCGTAAGAAGTCAAATTTACTTTGTAATTTTTCTGTACAGTCACACCTTAAAATAAAGAAAAACAAATGATGTTAGAGGTTCAAAACATCACATTTGGATAATGAAAAAAAGAAAAAGCCAGCAAGCATAAAAAGTTGAAATCCCCAAAATGCAATAATCAGATGTACAAGACAGAGTATACTAAACACGTATATTCATTCATGGTATATTCATACCCAGCACTATCTTATCTTTCAATCACCATGAAAGTGTGGAGAAAGCAGTATTCGCTGTGCATTAAGGTGTAAAATCTAGCTGTAAGAGCTTTATGTCATATTTCCCTGGAAAAAACTAAACCCTAGACGTACTCTTCAAAGCTACCTATTTACAAGGAACAGGATTGAGCAGGCACTCTGTAAAGCATCCTAGTCTGCCTGCATTTTATGACTGATAAACACAAGCCTTGTTAAGCCCGTCCCTTTGATTAGTCAGTAGCTACTCAACTGAAAACTCACAGACTGTACGAGAGCGTAAAGGTCTGACAGGTGACAGGATAACTCTTCAGCAAAAATAACCCTTTGGCAGAGAAGATGATCTCCATAAATTTAACTCAGCAGGGACTTTTGTTTCCAAATAGAAAATAGGTTCAATTCACCGACACTGGCAGAGGAAAATGCCATTTACTCATGGCATGGAAGATCCACTCAAAGGAATAGTTGCTCTATCACAATTTATTTTTATGAATTAACAGCTGCTACGATTAAAAAAAATAATAATTCCACTTGGTCTTGTATCCTGCATGGCAGAAGCTACACTTTAGAAATGCAGATGCACATGAATAATTCCTTTGGTTATGTGTCCCCATTCTGGCCATCTGCCTCTCAGAGAATACATCTGCATCTTTAAGGGCCCCTCATGGACTTGTGACAGCAGCCCATAGCAAGGTCCCTTTGGGACAACCACAGCAGGTTGCTGTGGGGCTGTATTTTGATGCTGTACTTTGCCCACAAGCGATACTTTCTGTTCCTCAGCTCTCCTGACCTTCCTGTGCAAATCTCTGTGTCTGCTCATCTCAGGCTGCCACAACATTCCAGCTCATGGAGCCTTCATCCTGCAATAATATTGTTCTCTATATTTGAGGACAGATCTACCTATTTAAGAACTAAATAAATGCTCAGGTTGTCAGTCCACTACTGACATAAACTACTTGAAGTGGATTTATCATACACTTTGTCAAATATAATTGGATTGAGATTATTTATCATACTAGGGATAAACACAAATTTCAGTACATTTAAGTTTTGCCAAACTCCGTTTTCATGATATAGCTGCCTGTGTGGCTGTACCATAAATTAGATGGATGAGGTAACCCACACTTAGAAAAAAAAAAAACATAGAATCATTTGGATTGGAAGGAACCTTAAAGATCATTCAATTTCAACCCCTCTGCCCCTCAACCACCTCCAACCACACTAGGCTGCCCAAGGCCCCATCCAACCTGGTCTTCAACACCTCCAGGGATGGGGTAGCCACAGGTTCCCTAGGCAACCTGTGCCAGTGCCTCACCACCCTCATTGTGAAGAAATTCTTCCTTATGCCTAGTCTAAATCTGTCCCTCTCTGGTTTATACCCATTGCCTCTAGTCCTATCACTACAAGCCTCTGCAAACAGTCCCTCTCCAGCTTTCTTGGAGGTCCCCTTCAGGGACTGGAAGGTTGCTGTAAGGTGTCCTCGGAGCCTTCTCTCCTCCAGGCTGAACAACCTCAACTCTCAGTCTGCCTTCGTATTGGAGGTGCTCCAGCCCTGGGATCATCTTTCTAGCCCTTCTCGGGATGTGTCCCAACAATTCCACATCCTTCTTATACTAAGGATTCCAGAAACGGACACAAGACTCCAGACGAGGTCTCACAAGAGAGGAATAGAGGAGCAGAATCTACTCCCTTGCCCTGCTGGCCATGCTTCTTTTGATGCATCCCAGGAATTGGTTGGCCTCCTGGGTTGCAAGCACACTTTGCCAGCTCACGTTGAGCTTTTCATCAGCCAGCACCCCTGAACAACATTAGGTTACCATTAAAATAAGTTGTTTTTACTAAGCCTTTTGCAAAGAGGAATACATTAAAAACCCGACATTCCTGTCTCTCCCTCCTTCCTTCTCTCTCCAACTTACGTGGCTTCTCTTGTGCCAAAAAACTTGCGTTCACAACCTTGTGTTTCCCTCAGGTGGAATCCAATTTGTGTCTCTCCCCTCTACCTGGCCACTCATTTTCAAATGCTCAATTTTAATATAAAATTTAGCTCAAATTCTAAGGTAAAAAACAATAGCCTTTGGGAAGTACACAGACAATACCGCTGCTTAAGCCTTTCTTCCTTACATGCAAAATTCTTTGAATTTACCTCGTTTAAAGAATGACTTCGGTGGGGTTTAATAAAATCATGAATCATAACCTTTTTCTTTCACCTTGATTTTCTACCCAGACTTTGTTTTCCTTTGTAGGTCTGTAAAGGTCTGGACAAATACGCAAATATGTTTTGCTTTTAACTCAGAAACTTAATAGTTAAATGCGCAACTCTAAGCTACTCTCTCTCCAATGGCTTTAAAGCAAACATAGCTCAACAGTCATTTCCTGAGGGCTACTTACTCATCCTAAGGAGATGTTTAATGAAGATTCAACTGAAATAAATTGCCTAGAGGTACTTGTTTTTCTCTGCTGACAGCTCCCAGCTCTCATACACAAACACACACAAAGGGCAGAATTCACCCTACCACCACAATACATCACACTTTTGCAGCTTTAGTTGTCTATAGCTCATAAGCTGCTACTTGGTGTTTAATCCACCTCAACTTTGTTTCTTATCTCATGGTTATTTCTCTCCTCTTTTCTAAAGGAAAAACTTCATCACCGCATCATGAAATCACACACAAGAAGAATGTCACTTCAAGATTCAGGCACCCAAATGTTGGCATCTGTACATTACATTTAGGAGTCTAAGTTTTAGGTGTTGCCATTCATAGAGGTCTAGCCAACCAACCCCTAAAAGCAATTCAGGTGGACAGTTATTAGGTCTCAGGACAA
The DNA here is from genome assembly GCA_033558105.1 of Coccyzus lansbergi. Lineage (NCBI taxonomy): Eukaryota > Metazoa > Chordata > Aves > Cuculiformes > Coccyzidae > Coccyzus > Coccyzus lansbergi. The sequence goes on along the minus strand of JAUMJK010000220.1, from coordinate 8,111 downwards.
AATGAATACTTGTCTGGGCACTTCTACATTGCCTAGATCATAAAGACTGCAGTAAGAGTTTAAGAAGTCCAGCTCTTGTACAAACCCCACACATCTAGAGCTGAATTCTTTACTGTCTTTACTGTAGAGCTGAATTCCACCCAACCCTGTTCATGCAATTACCTCGTGAAATATTTCACATATTTTGAAATAAGGATTCTACAATATAACTCTGACTTCGAATATGCTCTAGCTTTTAATGCATTTTAATGCCATTTCTTCATGCAAAAATAAGAAAAAAAATGCTGTGCAAGGATGTAATAATACTCTATTCCTTTAAAGGCATACCGTCCTTCTTCAAACCTTTCAATAAAAACTATTCCATTCCACATAAAGTCCCATGAGACGATCCTCCCTTCCCAGCAAATGCAAAACAGCACAAGTCTACAGATTTATATTCTGTTTTCAAGCCAATGAATCTTGAATTCCATTTTGTGCTATTAAAACACACCCAGGGGAAGGGAAACATACAGGTTAAGCAGTTTAGGCTTAGGCAAGTGCTCCGATCACAGATCCGTTTATAGAAAATACAGAGTAGTAACAGGTTTTCTATCTTAAACAACTATCTTAAACATTTAACCTCCATCATCCTGACTTTCAGGCAATTTAATTATTCCAGCTCTTATTAAACTACTGACAGTCACAAAACAATCAAGGTGCCTACTGGAAGCCTGATCCCAAATTAAACAAGACTCACAAAAGCATCAGGCTGTAGTCACTCACTCCATAGCCTTGAATAACCAAAGAATATCTGCCTAATACAATTTCCCAAACCACTTCACTTCCAATAGGGCAATTGTGCCAACTCCAAGGGTCGGATCAGCTCCTCTTTCCCATGATGCTGCAGTTGCGGTAGTAGCTCCTTGACTTTTTTGTTATGACACTGCATTTGATACTAAGTTGCCCTTAAAACATTCACATGCTATAAAAAGTTTCATGAAGAACAAACAAAGAGTGACAACTGAACTAAGCCCCAGAAAAAGTTGATTAGTTTAATGAAAGAAACAGTCTCTTTAGGAATTATGTCACAAAAAGTTCTTATAAATAGAGGAAGTTATTTATAAATTGAAGTTATTTAACCTAAACATTAAGTATTGGTTCTGACCATAAATAAATAACACTAACAATGAAAACTATTATCAATGCAGTCCTCAACTATAACGCTTAGAAATCTGTAAAAACCTGTTAGAATACCACAGCTTATAGCATCTCCAGTTCTATTTATTTGCGTCTACCAACTAGAATGATATTTGAACATATTTTTTGTGAAAAAAGGAAGCAACCAATATCTGGGTTACTAGCATTAGACAAAACTTTGAGTAAACTCATCAGATTCACAGCTTGATGAACAACAGTTGTTGCAAGAGACCAGACCTAAAAGCAAGAGTTTCTGTATCTTATTGCCAACAGAGAAGAAACTGAAGGCAAGAATAATTAAACTACTGGTACAAACATAAAATTAAAACATTGTGTTATATACGTAAAAACACTTACTGTAATGAGGTCATTCCTTTTAACCATTCTTCCTTGGTAAAAAATCCCATACTTTCAGCTTCTAGTTTCCAGGCTAAAACTAACATAATAATCTAGGGCAGGGGAAACAAGGGGAGAAAAAGGAGTCAGTATGTAAGAAAAGGCCGATTTCTAGATGTCCGAGAATTCTAAGCATTCAAACATTCTAATAACTGTGTACATGCTTGCACTTTGTATTTGTTACCTTTTAATAATTCACCTTTGTGCAATCTTTCCCTTTATTTCAATTTTGGAAAATGAAGTATTACTATAATTAAACAAAAACCTCACCCACCAGCCACACAAAATTTATGCATTCAGCTGAAATATCTTAGAATAGCTCCTAAAAGCAGGAAAACTAACAACTCTCTGCTTACAGAAGTTAAAGTTTTACACAGAACTTAATTTCAACACCCTCTTTTAAAACGTTATTAGTATAGTGTAGGAAACTTACATTTTCAGGCTCGACACCGATGTCTTCACAGAACTTTTCCATTCCTTCCGGCCCCACAACTTCATCAGGGCCTTCAAAACCAAAAAGAAAACAGACTGAAGTCTACAGAACATTCACTGGTCACAAGGGTTAGACAACAAGCTCTCCCTAAAAACACTGAATTACACTATTAAGTAGCTTCTATTTCGGAACCATTCTATCAACTGCAATGTTGATAGAATATATTACATAAGAAACAACACTGCAAAACTAAAAATAAAACTGAACTAGAACCTTCATGTTGTGCACTACCTCCACGTAGCAGCCAGCAAACTATTTTAGTTTGTGTATGTGAGTTCTCAAAAGACTCCACTGAGTTTCCCACTGACATACCTCAACTCCACTAACTGTGGTAGCCAATTGCTTTTACGAGCAAAAAAACACTAAGCATATTAGCCACGCACAAAGCAGAAAAAAAGTTTATGAGTGTGATGAAAATAACTTGATTAGGACCACAACAGCTAGTGTTATGCTGTCACTTTTCAATTTTAATAAAAAGAAAGCCTCTAAAAAGCAGCAAAATAGCAGACAACAGGGGTAGAGTTAGATTAGAAGTAGAGAAAATATTATTCACCACGAGGATGGTGAGGCACTGGCACAGGTTACCCAACACAATTAGAGATGCCCCCTCCCTAGAAGTGGTCAAGGCCAGGCTGGATAGGCTTTGAGCAATGTGACCTAGGGGAAAGTGCCTGTGCCTATAATGGGGGCACAGAACTGGATGGTCTGTAAGTTCCCTTCCAACCCAAACCAATGTATGATTCTATATTTAAACAGCACACACACTGACACTCTACAACACTGTTTCTCTGATTTCAGTTATTTCTGTTAAACCTGTTCCAAAGATTACTTCTACTGGGCAATTAAAACACTAGTAGGCCTGCTGACGTGCTGTTCTCATAGAATCATAGCATCACCAGGTTGGAAAAGACCCACCGGATCATCAAGTCCAACCATTCCTATCAAACATTAAACCATGTCCCTCAGGACCTTGTCTATCTGTGCCTTAAACACCTCCAGGGAAGGTGAATAAACCACCTCCCTGGGCAGCCTGTTCCAATGACCCTTTCTATGAAAAACTTCCTCCTGATGTCTATCCTAAATCTCCCCTGGCGGAGCTTGAGGCCATTCCCTCTTGTCCTGTCCCCTGTCACTCGGACTATTATGTTAAGATCAGCTTAGTAAATATGAACCAATGTAAAATGGAAAGGCTTTGTCTTACAAAGCAACACACCATTTCAGAACCTGGTGGCAAATTTTGCTCTTTATACACAGACAGAATATCCTTTCTTTCGTCCCTTTATGATACCTGTCTTCAGTTCATCTGTATCCACTGTTCTTATTGTAAGGACAACTATTTTTAGGAGTTTGGATAATACACTTTGAATAATTACCCAGTGTGAGATAAGAAAGTAGGTATTACAAAGTAATTTCCAGTAAAAGTAGCCATTCTCACTAAAATGCAACCATGTGTCTTAGCACATGCATTTAAGATCATGAACCCCTACTTCTCGAAAAATGTGGGAAAGGTCACTTTGCCTTGGCAAACAAGGCAAAACAGTGTCATCTGGTTTTGAGAAGCTCTTACATAAGATCACAGAATTATAGAATCGCTAGGTTGGAAAAGACCTTGGAGACTGAGTGCAACTGTACCTGTCCACTACTAAATGATATCCCTAAGCACTTAATCTACACATATTTGAAATACCTCCGAGGATGGAGACCCAGCCACCTCCCTGGGCAGCCTCTGCCAGGGTTGAGAACCGTTTCAGTGAAGAAATTTTTCCTCATGTCTAATCTGAACCTCCCCTGGCACAACTTGTGTTTAATGTGTTAGAAATGTGAAAGTTTAAGTTATGAAGAGAAACGCAAGGGTTCACTGGTAAGGACAAGTATAAGCATGAATCAGTGTTTTTGGCCCCAAGATCATAGGTATGTGTAGTATCATAGTATCATAGGTGTGTGTAATTTTCTCTTTGAATGTATACATTTAATCTACTAAATTTTATAATTTCACTGGAATTCTATTTCATGCTAGAAACTAATAATAAAAATAAGCATGTTAACAAACAAATTATAATCTCCTACATTCAGTTCTTCACTCAATACCTAAACCAAAATTTACCTGCCTTAAAATTAAAACTATGTGTGGGTACATTTATCAAAACAAAAAATATACTGAGAATTACTGTTTTCCTCAGAAAAGGCTCTACTCCAAAACAATACGCCTCAAATCTAAATTAGAAGGATTACTAGAAGCCAGTATAGTTCATTACTGTGGAATGACTGCAAGGAAAATATCTGTTCTGATATTCTCACACCCACTGCTGACAGAAATCATCAGTTCATTTCCTACTGAGGACCGGACGTCAATGAGTTTATAATCACTGACTTGTAATGATGAACTTTAAGAAGCGACTAAAGAAGGAAAGATATCGATAACAGTTTACAAATTCTGAATTTCTGAGCCAATATATGGTAAATAAATGGTAGTAATAGTGCCATAAATTCTACAAAATGCTCTGCATATTCAATGAAAAACTATCACTTGGATAGCAATTCTGATTTATTTGAAAAAACCTACTTCTAACCCTTGTGAACAAAACATTTATTATTTAGAATATCAAAAGCGTTAAGACAGTTTCTTAGATAGAAAATACAGTATAAGCATCAATATTTTATTTTGTAAATTAGATAACCAAGAAGCTTAAGTCATGAACCATTTAATAATCCTTTCCATTTGATCATAAACTACATCCAGTTTGCTAAATAAACTTTTATCTCTCAACATTCTGACTTCTATGGGTCCATTTCACATCAAGAGATAGAATCGTTCAGTATATCCTGGTTCAATGCTGTACCGCCCAACACAGAATTATAGAATCACCAGGTTGGAAGAGACCCAGCGTATCACTGACTCCAACCATTCCTATCAAACACTAAATCATGTCCCTCAGGACTTCGTCCATCCATACCTTAAATCCCTCCAGGGAAGGTGACTCAACCCCCTCCTGGGGCAGCCTTCCTTCTTGTCCTGTTCCCCTGTCACCTGGGAGAAGAGGCCAGTTCCCTCCTCTCCACAACCTCCTTTCAGGGAATTGTAGAGAGCAATGAGGTCTTCCCTCAGCCTCCTCTTCTCCAGGTTAAACAACCCCAGTTCTCTCATCTCATTGTCATCTTTCATCTGTTTGTTCTGACATCTTTCATTTTAAAGAATGCCATGGTAAGTTATAATGCATGGAGTAAAGAAGAAAAATTAAAAAAAAAAAAAACAAGTACTGAAAAGGTAGCAGTAGAAGTTATACTAATTCAAACGTGTGTTATAAGGAAGCGAATATGGACATATTTTTTATATCTCTATCAGCATAAGATAGTCAAAATGCAAATAATAGTTTAGGTATTTGTTTGCTTTAAACAAAACCATACAGTTTTAAATATGAATCTGTTCCACATTACCTGCATATTCATAGAACCAAGCCAGGCACTTTTTGCTTGAAAAATGTTCCTCTCCACTCATTACTTTACCGGAGGCTTGTGATCTGCAACAGCTTAGAGAAACAAGGATGACAAGCATTATTTTAATCTCAGCACCAGGAAATCATTTAAAATTAACTTTCAAATTACTTATTTTAGCTCAAACTATGTAAGCTGTTTCATGAAGTTGACGCGTATCAACAATGAAGCTGAATTTGTTAAAGGGCAACTGTCTGTCATCCCATTTCAAAGCTTGTTGGAACCTAAAATTACCTTGAAACATAACCTGCTCACAGCCCAATTTGTTGCAGCTATTACTTTCTCTGAAATGCAAGAGCACTTTTATCTTGTAGCTATTAAACAAAAAAAAAACCCCAGGCAGATGGTCAAAATATCACTATTCAGTAATTCAAATGCCTTATTATCTACTTATATTTACACATACAGGTCTCTAATAAGCAGCATGATCTTCAAGAGTGCTGAATATGCACAGATCCCATTTAGGTCAACAGGAGCTGCAGAGTTTGACATATTTAAAAGTCAGGCTATTTATAGTTAAGTATTCAAATCTGGGAAGAAAACTCGGTCAATTTATTTACATTAAACACACAACTAAATATCTGTAAATTCTACTAAATATCTGTAAATTCCCTTTAGTACACATATCAGAGCAATCTGTGGTAATATTAAAATTGAAAATCTGTGTTACAAAGCAGGAGAATTCAGCCTGTCCAATTTAGAAAGATCACGTATGAGAACACACAAGCGGTCGCTCCAAATACACTCTGAGGCAGAGCCATGAGGTAAGAACATTACATAAAGCATTACACAGACACAGGAACGAGTTATGGCTAATGAAGTGGCTATGAATAAATTTAGACTGAAACTAGAAGATGGTTAATGACCACAGAAAGCAAGCTCTGGAATAGTTATCCAAAGGGAACGGTAACAACAGTCATCCCACTTGGAGCCTTGTGCTGCCTAGTCTCGTGGGAAGCATCCCTGCCCATGCCAGGGGGGTTGGAACTGAATGATTTTTAAGGTCCCTTCCAATGCAAATCGTTCTATAATTCTACAAACAAAAGAAAAGCCTGATTACTTCTAAGCACAAGCTTGGTCAACCTATGAGAATGGCCACACGCCACATGTTCTTGCAACAGCTGTGCCCGTAGCATTACTTTTATAAGTCCTTTGTATTCTTATGTGCTCAGGATGTTGTCATAACTACTAGGTATAACAGATGAAGAAGGCATACAGTTACTTTACAAAAGCCATACTAGATGCTCCTGCTACACCACAATAATGCAATTTTTGGGTATCATGGCATAATTTTTTTTATGGTAATAAATGAATATGATGCTTCAGACTCTGTATTAACTGAAAGAAATCTGTCCTGATTTTGGTTTTGAGTGTGCTGATCTCTCTATCACTGCACTGGAAAAAAAGAGAGATGGTTTAGCACGTATTGGCAGTCTAAAAAGGAGAGGGAAGGCAGTCTGGAAAACGGGGGGCAAAGAGGGAGGGCAGCCTGAAAAAAGGGAGCAGCAGCTTGAATGGAGGGAGAGCGTGTGAAGGGGGGAGAAGCCTGAAAAAGGGGGAGGGAAGTAGGGAGGGCAGCCTGAAAAAGACTATGGGGGGCATGAGTAGCCAGAAAAAGGGAGCTGGGGGAGGATATCCTCAAAAATAGGGAGTGGGGGGATGCAGCCTCAAAAATGGGGGGGACACGCAGGTAGCCTCAAAAATGGGGGGGGAAGGCAGGTAGCCACAGGAATAGGGGGGTGGGGGGGAGGCAGGCAGCCACAATAATAGGGGGATGGGGGAAGGCAGGCAGCCTCAAAAATGGGGGGGGGAGGCAGGCAGCCTCAAAATGGGGGGGGGGGGAGGCAGGCAGCCTCAAAAATGGGGGGGGGGGAGGCAGGCAGCCTCAAAAATGGGGGGGGGGGAGGCAGGCAGCCTCAAAAATGGGGGGGGAGGCAGGCAGCCTCAAAAATGGGGGGGGGGGGGCGAAGGGGAGGACGACCTATAAAAGAGGGGAAGGCGACCTGAAAGGAAAAGATCCCTTTGGAAAGGCCTGCCCCGCGGCCAGCCGGGTACCTGCTCAGTTTACATCTCTTGACGCCGGTGTCGTCCGCCGCCGTTGGAGCCGCCGGCCCTGAGGATTTCCTCTTCTTCTTCACCGGCATCGTCCCTGCCCCGGGGCGGGGGCCGCAGCCCAGCCCCTCCGAAAAGATCCCTTTGGAAAGGCCTGCCCCGCGGCCAGCCGGTACCTGCTCAGTTTACATCTCTTGACGCCGGTGTCGTCCGCCGCCGTTGGAGCCGCCGGCCCTGAGGATTTCCTCTTCTTCTTCACCGGCATCGTCCCTGCCCCGGGGCGGGGGCCGCAGCCCAGCCCCTCCTCCCCCTCCCTCCTTCCCGGCCCCGAGCCTGGCGCTGAGGGGATGAGAGGAGCCCCGACTGGCCCTGCTCCCCCAAGCCCTCCCCTCTCTAACGCGCCCGGGGCGGTAGCGGCTGCCTCAGGGAAAGGCGAGCGACCCGGACAGAGACACGGATGGGCAGGAAGTGACAGCGGTGCCGAGGCGGGGCCGAGGGCCGG